>CAKASE010000055.1:3929209-5153418 GCA_916720795.1 Danaus chrysippus
TAACAATAGACTCGTATATTATTCATTTTTTATAACTATAATATAATTTAATAGATTTTTAAGTATATCTATTCTTTATTGCAAATATTTTCCTTTCAGTGTTTTCATAATCAATGAATTACGATTGTCTTATACGTATTTTTACAATAGTAGATGTATTATGTATCAGTTGTACACCGATATCGCTTCTGTAAATAAACAATATTTTTATAACTTTTGGGAGATATTTTTTAGATGAGATTGTTTTTTACTTATAAGAAGGTCGTTTGGACATTTTTGTATTTATTGTTCTTTTGTGTCTTTGTCTTATTTGACTCTTTGATAGTTCAATAAATAATATTTTTGTTATGATAAGAAGTAAATAAGAAAAATCGTAGAGATTCTCTTTAACCTGGTAAGTTTATAAATTGGAAAAATATCGATACTAATACACTTCAAGAAAATCAAATGATCTAAGCGTAGGTACTACATCGTACGAGTTTTTTATTGAATTATTATTTCTTATTCTTTCAGCAAAAGCAAAACATAATACGAAATTAATCACAAATACAAATTAAAACATAATGATACTTGGAATTCATAACAGTATTTTATTTGAAAGCAGCTGAAAATAGTGAAAGTCTTATTTAATTTATTAATATTTATAATGAATGAAAGTCGAAAGAAAATGATAAAAAAAAAATTAAAAAGACGCACATGGAACATAGATACATATACTATTAGTTCATGGGTGGATGGTGTAGAGTTACCGTGAACGAACTTTGAGCAATTCTATTTACATTTAGAACTTTTTAATAAGACTACGATTCCAATTAAAATTAACATAAAAGTACTCTCACTTGAATAGATATAAGTACATTTTGCATAATCAGACGTTTCTGGGTCAGAATGGCGACAACGCTCATTGCAGCCTTGCATATGTGAAAAATTAATTAGTAGTGAAATTGCTTTGCCAACATCTTTTTGACTTTAATGCAGGACATTATTATTTTTCTCTTTGTGTTTATAATTTATTTCATAATTATATTAATTTATGCCTCCTTTTAATCTTTAGAAACGGTCTAAAGTATTGATGGTTCTATTCCTAAATTCATTAAAGTTATTATTTAATCGATGTTTATTGGTGTGCAGCAAAGTCACGCAAAAACATATACAGAGTTGACACATATGAGAGGAATGATTTCCTATTAGTTTATTTAAACGAAAAAAAAAATATCGAATAAACTTTTAAAGTAAAATATTTTTTCTTTTATTTCAGTTTTATTTGATACGTCAGACCATTATTATTAATCGTATAATTTATTTGACTGCACTCAATGTAATATATACGGCATTAAATATCAAGGAAAATACAAATTATGTTTCTAATGTTATAATTTGAATATAAAATATATGGCTTAAAATAACTGCTAACACTTGACATTATTTGTGAAATGATGTTTAATATAAATTCATTCAGTACCCACTAACTTTAATCACTTTCAATTACTATTCAAAAACTAAAAACAGTCAAAATTTAAAAGCAAAATGCACAAACTATTTTATTTAACATGACTTAAAATATTTGAAATATATTTAAATATCGTAACTTTGTTTCAGAGTTATGTTAGAAATGTGTAAATGTTGTTGATAGGATCAAATGTTGTACGTCAACTTTGTTATTTCTTCGACTCACGAAGGGTAACGTGTTACTTTTAAGTATTAAGAATACAAGTAAGATTTCTTTAGAGCTTTATATGCTTTGGTAATATGATAAAATCTTAGAACAGTATTAAAATAACATAATTTTATAATATTCATAGATAAATAGTATTAACAGAGTTAATATTGGGTTGTTTTGTCATGTTTTTGTGTACCAAAGGGGTTTGATATGTTTGTATCTCTTCAGTTTGATATTACAATGAACGAAATCTTTATTCAATATTCCTTATTATTTTGTTGGGCTTCAGTTGACTCAATTTCGATAAGAAAATTTATTGCGTAATTCTGTATCATTATTAAGGATTGTTGTATTATTACGACGAAAATCTATTTTTTGACTTGCTCTTAAACGTCAATGTTAACTTTAGGTCCTTTTTACAAAATTAAGTTTCAAATATTATTTTTCTGAAAACTGAATTTTAAATAGTATTTACTATATATTTAAAAATACCAAGGAATGAAATTCAATATTATTATACCTGAAATTAACTCGAACCTTTGGACTCAAAGCTTAAACAATGAAATTGCAATTAGCTTTTTGAAGTCAACTCTTGCTAGAACTTTTACTTTCTACAACATAATTTTCTACTAACAATTCGCTTCCTTTCGATTGCTTTCGTTTTCAGGGAAATATATGTTTTCCTTCCCTCAATACATAATAAGTTGTTTTCATTTCAATAACAACTCAGACATTTATATTGATTTTAACGTATAAAATTATTCCCGCAGGGGTAAGAATGTTAGATGGGGACGTGACAGATGCGGTCGAGGCTCGTTCTTTGAGTCTTAATCCTCAACATGTAGATATATACAGCGCCTCCTGGGGACCTGATGACGATGGCAAAACAGTTGACGGACCGGGCGAACTGGCCACCAGAGCGTTCATTGAAGGTGTTACAAAGGTGACTTATTTTATTACGATCACTATTTCTTTAGAGATATTTCTTTCAAAGGAAATACCTAACTGTTTAAAAACTTAATGCTATTATAACTCTTAATTTTGTAGTTTTTGTTTTACTCTAGGGTTATAGAAAGCTGGTTATTATTTAGAAGTACTTTATTATTATTTATACAAAGGTTTTTTTGTAAATTTGAAGAATTAGTCTCATCTTTGAAGGGTTGACTATTTTCTATTTCATCTTACAAAGTATTGAATATTTTTAAAATAGAAAAATTTTAAAAACGCAAAAGATAAATTATAATATGTAAATAAGTAATTTACTATTAAGAAAAGAAATTATATAGAAACTACCGAATCAATTTGATGTAAATTCATACTCGTATTTAGGTATTAAAGAATTCGATTATAATATCTGATAAATGATAGTTCTTTAATATATCATAATTACACCTCGAACTTCTTGAAAAAATAACTCTGTTATAAACTTTAAAAGGCCAGTTAAATTTATGTATATAATAGTCAACCTATAACTTAATTTATATTTTGAATAGTAGTTTTGATAAACTCTGAGCTTTATACTTTTTTTTTTGTAAAAACAATAAAAAACATTAATACATATAAAATACGTTAAACATAACCAAGTAGTATTCGTTATAATATAGGACTCTGGAAAACAATGTTACTCTCTTGTTATTTAATGACTTAATATCATGAAATCCTTTAGAAATAACTCTCATGGTGATTTGTTTGGTTACAGTGTAATTATATATAGATTATGTAAATATTTTTTGTTGTTATATTTCACTTATCATATATAAAGCATTGAATAATCGAAATGAATGCTGAAAATATGTTTACGTAATTTTAATTTTATTTATACAAAATAATGTATCTAGGTACTTTTTTGTTTTAAAAGACTTAAAAAAATTAATCTTTTGGATAGTGTAAAAAATATTTTTCTACAAAAAGGAACATTATAATGATGTCACAAATTTGTGTTTACATTAGAACATTGCCATAATCTTTTTGGAGGTGGGTTATATTTATTATTTGTTTTTTTCATGACAACAACAACATTCTTTATTCTCCTATAAGCTTTTATAAGATAAAGAAATCCATTGAGATTGAGAAAGAGATGAATTTTATGATAAAATACCACTGGGGTTTTTACATATATTTTAAAATATCTTCCTTTTACTTTTAATAGTCTGCTTGTAGCTTCGATTACGTTTTTATTAAAATGTAGAAGGACATCGAAGCGACGGTCTTACTAGAAACCAAATTAAAAAAGTTACAATTGTCCTCATAATGTAGTTTAAGTTTTCAAGTTTTTAGAATGTATATTGAAAAACTTATTTTAATTTAAAAAAAACTCTTGTTATATGCAATAAAGTAGTATAAGAATAATATTTTGGCGGACAAATCATTAACTAAATCCTTGCCAACCAAAGTCATACATAAATATGTTATTAGAGATATTATTCAGGTTTCAAATATGTAATTTTCATTGGGGATATTTGATTGCCTTCAATTGAATCAGTTAATAAATTATCCTTATGTATCGTTTTTTATGTATTCAAACAATTGCTCTTGATAAAATAGAGAAAATTACCATAACATCCTGCTATCTACCTAAACCTTAGCACGTATTAAGCTATAAAGTCATTATGAGACCAATATAGACGTTTCTGTATAACTTTAATCTAAGTTATATAATATCGCGGGAAGGAGAATATATTTTGCAATAATTTTCTTTATTACAACATAGGGTCGAAACGGTAAAGGATCGATATTCGTGTGGGCATCGGGTAATGGCGGCCGGGAGCACGATAATTGCAATTGTGATGGCTACACAAATTCCATATGGACCCTCTCAATATCATCCGCTACAGAGCGAGGGGACGTGCCCTGGTATTCGGAAATGTGTAGTTCCACCCTGGCAGCTACGTACAGCTCCGGGGCTACTGATGAGAAACAGGTAAAGTTTATTGCCAAAGACAAAAGCATATTTGCTTAGATTTCATATCAGTGAACAGAGTGATATCATCATCTGTAGATAGTCCAATTTTAGTAATATTTTACTACGTAGGTGGTGACAACAGATCTGCATCACTCGTGCACAACAGGTCACACTGGTACTTCAGCCTCTGCTCCTCTCGCAGCGGGAATATGCGCCCTAGCTCTAGAAGCTAACAAGGATCTCACATGGAGAGACATGCAGCATATTGGTAAAATATGTAGCAATTCTTCCGATTTTATATCCTTCTTAGTATAATCTATTCTATCAACATCCATCCTTATCTTTACTGCAACGTTAGAATTTTTGACTATGATTGATCCTTTTTGATTTGACCTCTTTATTCATATTCTAAGATATCGAAGGTTAATTCATTATTAATTCTAATAATGTTTTATTAAGAATTATTTCAATAAAATATTAGAAGAAATTTTGATATGTGATTCACTTTAATCCAATATTTATGAAGCATTAAACGAGAGTGCAATTAACAATTCTCTTTAGTTTGCTTACTTATTAAAAATCGTTTAAGTTTGGTTGAAACATTATACATACATATATGGATATATGCAATATGCATATTAATTACATTTATGAAATTAAATCTGATATCAATAATATTCCTATTTCAAATTCAGTAACAATTTATATATAAGTTTGTTAGATACTCTAGAGAACGATATATTCTGAAATTGAAATTAAATCTGTTACACTGAATTGTTGATTGTACCTATTTAAAAATAATTCAAATGGAGATAAATTGTGTTTTACATTAAAATAATTGTTCATTCGATATTTGAGCAAAAATAATATAATTGTATTTAATATGCATTAGTTTTTCTATTTGTATAGACATTTTCTATTTAATGCAGCTGTTTTTTTCGTTCTAAATAGATAGCCTTATTAAATGCTATCATACTGACATCCGTGGCGGAAGGATGTGTTTAATTCAGTCGTGATAAACAGAAACTTCACAAGTTTAAATCTAGTTTAAACGTGACATAAATTTGCTTTTTGAATATTTATGAATAACTTTGCATCTTATATGTACCTCGTGTTAACGAAAGTATTTCATTGCATAGTAAAACTAAAGTTTAAAATAATCAAACGTTTTATCTTTTTTTACGAACTTTACTAATTTTTGTTTTTTGTTTCCAATATTCTACCGTTTTTGTAGTATTTCTAAATGAATTTTCTGTCATTTTTTAATATCAAAATGATTTATTCGCCTATTCACAAAATGTGAAGCTTTGAATATTGCGTTATGGATGTTGACATACTCAAATAGCTTTGTGTTAGTTTGTATCAATAAAAGCTACTGTACAGGGCAATTCCGAACTTTCTTGTTTAATACAATAACTCATGAAAAGTTTCACTTCCAAAAGAAATCCCGTGGTCGATCGAAATCCCATATTGAATATAAGAAAATAAATTAACGACGACTTTGGTGTTAATGGAAAAAAAAATTTGAAATAATTTGAAAATAGTTCAAGATGGTTATTGTGGATGACAAAATTGGTTGCATCATACACAATAGATAAATATATTGGATTTTAAAAACATACTATACGATAGTCAGAAAACTGTATGGCTATTCCTCGAAATATTTACGTACTTGTTGCAAACGAAAGATGACTCAAGAAAAAAGGCTTTTCATTGTTTTGTCGACTAATATATCTATGTACTTATTATATTCATATAATTATACACATCTGTATATAATTATATGAATATATAAGTATGATTATATCTGAAGGTTTTTGGCAATATACAAAATTTATTGAAACCTTTCTACGACTGGATCTTGATATTGATAATAACAGAATTGAGAAAACTAGATGTTAATTAATCACTCAAGACGTTGACGAGTGGCCATTAAATAAGTACACTATACTGTATCGTATTGGTTATTTTAGTTGTACATTTAGCCTAAAATAATTATGCAGTTAAAATAAGTATTTATTTCTAAGTAGTATTTTCAAATTGCTCGTTTTATATCTAAAAGTCATTTAAAGCCATCTGTGATATGTGTTGCCAAAACTTTAGTATATTAATCCCCTGATCTGGTTTTCCAGATGGAGGCATACGTCTCTTGTGAGCGGTAATAAAGTAAAATTAGACTTTTGATTGTACAACTTCGTATATAACACTAGATTAACAGACGACCTGAAATTTCAAATAACTTTAGCTAAGAGTACATTAGGTTAACATTAAAAGTTTTCTTAAATGTTGTATGACTTCGCAATTTCTCTCGCCAAAAAATGAAGTGTAGAATTAAAAAATGAGGAATACGGATTTGTATGTATTTTGAAAGCTTTATCATAAAAAAATGAAAACAAAAAACATTGTCACTAAAGTAAACAACAAAATTAAAGGATGCACCATGCTTAACATTTAGGAGTATGAATAATAAATGTCAATCGATTCTCAGATCTACCTATTCTTTGTTTCTATATTTATCTTTATATTTTTTGGTACTCAGTGGTTCGGACTGCCAGACCGGAGCGTTTGAGCCTAGGTGGTGATTGGAAGGTTAACGGCGTTGGTAGGAACGTGTCACATTCCTTCGGATATGGGTTGCTCGACGCAGCTGGCATGGTCCGACTAGCCAGAACATGGAAAACAGTTCCAACTCAAAGGCGATGTGAGTTGGCTGCTCCTAGACCACAGAGAGCGGTGCCACCGAGATCATCTATAACACTTCATGTAAGAAATTATAACCAGTTTGATAACCAGGGTGTGGAAAATTGAGTTCTACATATATGTGGTATTTTTCGCAGCTAAATGTAGGTGCATGTCCAGGAGTAAACTATTTGGAACACGTTCAAGCTCGAGTATCGCTGTCCGCTGCACGAAGAGGAGATCTTCGAATTGCGTTGACTTCACCTGCTGGAACTAGAGTGACATTGCTCGCTCCAAGGTGGGTATAACTAATCTAAATTATAAGACTTAATAGCATATTAGTTAAATATTTCTTATTAAAACAATAAGGTTTTTTTACCTACTAGTAATTGAATAATTTTGTAATTTTCTATGTATATTATTCTTTATAACGTGAGACTAAGGAAATATATTATATAAGAGACGCTATTTGTTCCTATTATCAAAGAGATGTTTGACTACATAGAGCGACTAAAGAGAACATTTGCACCAGCTGCTGACGGCAGAACAATACAACGAGCTTTGTGTAACATACCTATAATCTTGCATAATCACTCTAACGACTTATAATATATACAAATAGGATTGAAAATAGTATTGACGTTTGCTTTGTATTAAAATATCCTATTTTTGTTATGTCTTGAAGTATGATACTGTCAATAAATCATAAGCTAAACTTAAGACTCACATTTAAAACCAATTCCGATTGTTTAAGTGTCAATTAGGGTCATTAGTATACCATTCTCCACCTCCTTTGCCATATATCTTACTTCCAGCCATTCGACTAACTTATAGTGCAATTACTGAACTTCAAGCCAGTCAGTGGCGTACTTTGTCACTGTGAAACAGCATACGTAGCAATAAAACCTCATTTCAGTTCACCCGTGCTCCGTTCTCGACATAATGAAGATATGTAATTTTAGTTTCTAACACGTTTCAATAAAATTTATTTTAACGTAACGGCGCAAATAAATTATATATGGGTGAGACATTACATGTATTTATACCTTACGCGTTTATTTTACTTTGTGCGTCTTTACTTGTAAATTTTGTGGCGTAGGGATGTTAATTAAATTAGTCTATATGCCGTACAAATGAGTTTTTAAAGTCAGATTCCTTGTTTTCTGTAAAATTATTTTAATTATTACTGTCAGTCATTTTAAATGAATTTCGTTTCGGAGTTTACTTTATTAAATAATATGAATATTTAGCCTCAATATTATTATTTTGTATTACAACAACACGAGAATTTAGGAATTCGAAAGGTAAATTTGGTACAAAAAAATCAGGATTAAAACGAGCATTGTGTAAGCGAGAGGTTGTTCATTTAATTTCCGTAGTTCTTAAATTATGCAGCCTTAATCGGTGTTTTGGGGTTAATGCATTTATGTTGTTAATTTTCTGACTACGATATACAAGATATAGGACTATTGTCTTCCATAAATGTTTATTTAAAAATTTAAGATAACTTTATAAGAACTATTTTATTTAAAAGGCTATATCTAATCGTCGCTATAAATATTTTATGTTTGCATGTAAATATATATGATATAAGATATTTTAATCTATGTATTCAGACCCCGTGATTCCTCTCGAGCCGGTTTCAACGCCTGGCCATTCATGTCTGTTCATATGTGGGGAGAGTCACCTCTCGGAGTCTGGCAACTGGAGGTTTCGAATGAAGGAAGATATATGGGTAAGCTTATAACATTACGTATACATCCAGTATTCGAAAAAAACTAACAAAAGTCTATATCGTTATATAGATGATTTATAATATCATAATTATGAGGTATTGTATTCATGTTTTATATTTTGTATTGTAAATTCAAACTATACATGTAATATAGACTTTAATTGTTATAAAGTTTAGGTGCATTTAGAATACAAAAATTCGTTGCATAAAGTATAGTAATTTTTAACTATTTGTAAAAAAAGTATATATAAATTATTTGATATAATTAGAAAATCGATTTAAATGAAACTTTCATATCATGAATAGATGTATGAATATTGCAAAAAAAATGTGCATGTCAAATGTCAACAACGTTATCTCCTGGGAGGTAAACTTTTACTTTAAGCCATAAGAGATTTCCAACTTTACTAATATCTAGAAAGAGTCTATAAATCGAAGTCGACTTTGGAAATATATTTAGTCACTAAGAGAAAGTTCATAAAAGTTAACGTTTTATATATTTAGAGAGCTATGGGACCCAAATGTTTTCTTACTTTCGATATCTTAGGTCGGGCGACTTTACAAGACTGGTCGTTAACATTATATGGAACAAGCACACCGGCTGCTAAAAATGATCCTATACCATTTAGAAATCCAATAATCCGGAATAGGAGCAATGCGACCCGACCCGTTGTAGTTCAAACAGGGCGTAAAAAAACAGAGGAAAGCCAGTGCCTATAGTTCAGACTTATACAGTGGGACTTGTGAAAAGAAAAAAAAATAAGAATTCAAAGAACCCCAATAGAAATTCGCAGAAAAAACAGGGACGACCGCAACGCGCTCACCCATAGAGAGTACGACCTCACGCCTGACAACATCTACGACGCCGGATTTAAGCCTTAATTTGAGAGGGGATTTGACAGATCCTTTGTCTGACGTCAGAGGGCGTAAGATGTCAAATCTGTTCGAGCAATATCCGAAAATACAAAGAATATACCCGGCGCCGCTGCAAGCCAACGGTACCTGCATGCTGTCCGTTGATACGTTTTGCGTTTTATTAAACCTCCGAATAGTTTGTGCTTGCACGAGATTTAGTTTTGTTCCGGAGTTTTGCATGTCGTGTGTTTGCGTTGTTAATTTTATTTCGTCGCAGAACTTATTTGATAATGTCTCGCTAAACTAAGACTGTTTCAAAAGTTAATTGCTTAACACATCGTAGTGTAATTCTCTTTTATTTCGTAGTGTTTTATATTTATTTTCTACATATTTATGAAATATTCTTAGGCTAAATTAGTTCAGTAAATTTCGCTTGAAATTTTTCACATTTATATTTGCTTTTGATTTTAACAAATAAAATATCATAAACAATAATTCATAAATTGTATGATCATAACAGCCTTTTATGTTTCGCCTTTTGTGTTTATTTATTATATTTCATTTTGAATGCCTTTACTTGTATTTCAATAGTTTTTGAGTTAAAAATACATATAGGATTAAACATTCTTTTTTAGTCAATAATAATTGTAGGGAACACTGTGTCATTTGTACTAAAAAATACCATGAAATTTTTCTTATTCAGCTGGACCTTTGACTCAGTGGGAGCTTATATTCTATGGAACTGAAACACCTGCACAAGAAAGCGATGTGTCCACTGAAAGTAACGTAGTGGGAACTAATCCCGGGACCGTGTGGAGCGCTATACCATCCGATGTAAACCAGAATGTCATAGATGATGACTTGGCTCTAGTCTGGCACGATTCTCATGCGGTAAGGATTATCATATATTATCCAACTGTCTAGGCTTGTCAATACGATTAACTCGAAAACCCTTGAACAGACCTTAAACGATATCCAATTTATGGATAACGTAATAGCAAGGAGAGTCTATATAAAAACTTTTTTAAGGTTTTGTGTTGATTAGTTGTAATATTGCAGTAATTATAAAGTATAAATGACGCCGTTATAATTTTGTTCGGAAGAATATTGACCAGCGAGTATTATATCAGTTAAATTACTATATGACCCTTTACAAAAGAACATCAATTTAAACTGTAGTATATACCTCGTCGAAAAGCCCAGAAAGATCAACTTACAATCATTGCTACAATTATAAATTATGAGCATATAATATAATATAATTACAATCAGTTTAATAAGAGTTTAGTTTTATTTTGCCGATAAATTTACGAAATAATAATGAATGGTTTAAGTAAACAATATTCGTAATATTAAGAATATTATTTTTTCAACATAAAAATGTAATTCAAAATCAATAAGCATAGTACATGTAGATTTCTTTTGGCTTAGATATTTCGATTGCTGAAGTAGAGGTGAAGACGTTTTTAATTCGGTATGAGAACAATGATCAACTCTATTTTTGTTGTTCCTTCGCGATAATTAACTTTAATAACTAATAGTCTGAATTTAACAAACAACCTTTGAGCTTCTCACAAGATCAAAGTTTTTAATGTATCTATTCTCTTTTACGAGGACTACTAAAAAGTTTTTGTCTAACTGTTGGTACTACTTCAGCAATAATTATTTTAATTCCATTTGTAATATGTGTTGTTGTTTAATAAATATTTTTTCTCCTAACTTAATTAATATATGTTTAGTGTGAATCATATTTGAAGTACATTCAGCAACTATTTTAAGTCCAGAATTCCCTAACAGTAATTTGTATATGCGAATTCTAAAGACGTCCATGACAATTAAATAATAAAAAATATATAAAGAAGGTTTTTGACACAAAGAATCATTTCTATGTTATTTATTTATATTTTATTATCACTTCCTTAATGTCAATACTTCGGTAATAGATCCGTGAGGAAGGACAAGCGGTTGAAGGTGGGTTCAAAGCAGGAGCGGAAGCGGGTACGGTCTCGAGCGGTTGCGCCACACTCACACATCAACCGCCACATCGCTGTTTAGGTTTGTTCTTACTACTCATACTTTTCTGCGCGGCTGACGCTTTCACAGACATTTATTTAAGCAGACGACCGCGCAGAGAGTTAACACTAACAACTAGTAACAAACTACCGGTACGGTGTGATAGACCGCCAAGGGCACCATGCTTGAACAACTCCGACCTGATTCTGGCGCAATAGTACCTACTCTGCTCGTGATTTTAATTAAATATAAGTACAAGTATTTTATAATAATAATTTTTATGTTTCAATAATAGATATGGCGTTGTACTTAATTATCTGTTTTAAACTACAATTTTATATTTTTTTTTGTCATTGTTATGTATTAAAATAAAAACTGGATACGTCACCTGTTAGTTTTACGTAAATAAGTAGCCGCTTATTATATAAAATCGCAGTGTTTAATGATAGCGTTACTTGAAAACTTCGATGGTGTTCAATACTTATATATTATATATAACTATACTTATATATAACTTGACTTTAGCTAATACATGTATGAACGACTGCAATGTGACTTGTATGTATATAAATTGTACTTGCAAAAAGTCCAGTAAACAAATAGTTTATTTGTATTTTCATCTTATTAATCGGTAAAAAACGAGCTAGTGAAAAGTGCAATTACATAAATTTATATGTATTTCAAAATAAAAACGTCCATTTTGCACGATAAATTGCATTATGAGGAGTGATTATAGTAGTAAATACGTTTTTATTGTCTGTAAAAATGGCTACTTAGTTATAAAATGTCTGCCGTACTTAGTAAAGTTTATATTGCGGCTCATTGTTATGCTTCTATTTGAACCGGTCATCCTATATGTCTATGTATATCATATATTTCATCAATTTGAACATTGTAAACGAATTTTCAATATATAAATAATATGACCGTGGGTGGCCTTCATAAGTTTGCTTCATAGTATAAATGTTATAATTTATTCTTACTTCAAACTGTTACAATAAAGTTATTTTTTACAATTGTTACGTTGTTACCAAATAAAGAGCAGTCCATTGAACACGATACCAAATGTTACGCATTTATTTTATTCTATATATATCTATTATTTATTGAAAGCGAATAGATAGAAATATAATTGTTTAGCTTAAAGTTTGTTATTAGGCGTTTTGGCGATATTTTCAATAATATACCCATATCTCAAATAAATGATCATTTAGTGTTCATATATACGAAAATTCGCCATTACGATTTCATTACATATTATATTAAAAGTGACATATCTATTACAATAAGTTTAGTTTTTTTCTCAAACTATTTATTGTATTTAATATTATCTCTGTGACAGTCTTAAAAATTTAATCTTATCATAATTTCTTTTTGTTTATTGTATTTCTGTCCTTCAAACATTCTGTTGAGGAATAACCAATACATATACATACGCTATACATATGTAGTTTACGAAAAGAGAAAATCATTTGGTACAAAATAACAAGATACGTCGTGATTCGCACAAGGCCCAAACTTACCTTGTTATTTTATTAACTATCTACCATTTTAATTCCTTTTCAAACATATTTCCACTCAACTGTATCATTACTACTATAGAAATATCAATTATTATGATATCGTTAATATTTACAAGACTGTATTTATAAGATTGTCGCAGATGTTAATTAATTTGAACAATACATAGCCTCCCTGAGAATATTAGTATAAATTGTGTATTGTGGTTGTGATCATAAGAGTGATTGCCAATCCATATAACATAGATCATCTAATACAATTGTAAATAATAAATAAGTAACGGCATTAATAAATTTGGAGACTTGTACAAATTGCTCACATACATGTAAATTATAAATGACTGAAAATTCAACATTACTCATCGACTGGTATATAGAGTTAAGGTGTAAAGTAACTTCCTAAAATCACGCTAGTGTAAGTTACTGTAGGGCGATATATAATGTTAAGCAGTTACTGAGTCTTGGATGTGTCGAAAGTGTTTTTATAACAGTTTTGATGTACCTTCACTTGTAAAATTCATCGATCGGCATAATGTAGTGTATCCAATAAAATGTACTTATTACTGTAAATGTGGAATAATTTGTATATATTGGAAAATATGTGAATGGTAAATAATAATAAAACATCTTTTATTACAAAAATATCAATAGATTTTCATTTGATATGTGTATGTCGAGTCTTGTCTCTGATCATTGTTTATTTATTTTAATGTTATATACAAGTGTACCTAAAGATTATTAATTTAATTCAAGCTGACGTTAAATTTTCTATAACAATGTTTTCAACTTATGTTTTGTGGATTGCATGAAACGCTTTGCTTTGAATGTGCTAACATATAAATAATCCGTGCTTGTCTTTGACCAGTTTGAGATTCAGAAGGAATTTAAGTTTACTTCTTCTCAACATGTCGTAATTTAATAATGCTGATTTCATTTAATTTTGTTACTTTAAAAACTTGTGCATGTGAACATGTGCATGTCTGACTTGTATTAACGTCTGTTTGTTTTATTTATAATTCGGAAAACAAAATTATTTGAGATCAGTGGCGAGATTCTACTTACCAACCCCGCTCCTATCAAATCCTGTTTTCATAACAACATCTGCAAACTTCGTGCCTCGTGTATGGATCTTCTGCATCATACGATCTACTTTCAAGAAACGCAACTGCATGGACGCTGGTACGGTGCTGGGTGGTGTCGGACTATCTCCTTTTTGCTCATATATTTAAACATCTTGTTCTCTCTCTCACTAGAATGCGCGAAGGGTTTGCACTTGTACGACGGTCGTTGCTATCAACGTTGTCCGGCCGGGACGTATGCCAGCGAAATTTTAATGGAGCGCAGCTCACGAAGACGTAACCTTACTTATCTGGAAACAGGCGATTCTTCTGTCGTTATGAAACGTCAGGGTGATGTTTTTCGATCCACTGCATTAGAGGCTTTTGATATGGAACCAGCTGCAAATGTTTCAAAAGCTCCCTTAATATGCCTACCTTGTCATTACACCTGCGCCACTTGTACAGGTCCCAATAATAACCAATGCTCTTCTTGTTTAGAAGACGCTAAACTCTTTAACTTAACTGACGTAGAACCAAAATTTTACTGCTATCCAAAAACTGTTCTGCCTCACATAACCAACGCTGAATGGCATTACAAAATGAACGTTATATTGACGATAGCTCTTGTGACAGTCAGTTTAATTAGTATATATATAGTTCTGGCTTTTGTTCTAAAACGGATGGGAATATGCTTTGGAAATAATTACGACTCAAACATCAAAATTGCATATAACAAATTAGCGGTTGACGATAAACTTCAAAGCGCTATTGAGATTGAAGAAGAAATTCACAAGGCTCTTAATAAATATTCGAGTGAGAGCGAATCCGATGACGATATGAATTTATAGCATCTCTTGAAATTCCGTCCCGTTTACTATGAGCTATTGCACGTAATGTAAAACAGATGCAGGGCTGATATTGTGATATAAACATTCCATGTCACAAGTTTTTTTTAATATTTCTATTAAGATTTTTTAACAATATTATTAGCAATTAAGAGGCATGAAGTCAATAGTAATTTAGATAATACTTCCAGGAAACGTACATTTTAGAAGGTATTAATTAGTCCAAAGAATTTCTTTGATTTCTCATTGGCATCTAAATCCTTACTTGCTTATGAATGGATTAGATTTAAGAGTTTAATTGGTATATCATTAAGGCTAAAACTCACTAAGGAGTGTAATTATCAAATTTCTTTTAGCTTTTAAAGATAAGGAACTTTATATAAAGCGTAGTCTACATTTTAAAGTCATTGTTATAAACACTCTGTATTCTTTTAATAAGAATACAATATTTTTTACTTCTTCTTTTGTATTTGTTGTTAAGGTATGCGTAATATTTTTACTTAATTATATTATTTGCTCAAGTTGCCATTTCATTAGAAAAGTAATGAGCTTCTTTGTAAATATTCGGATGTATGTAAATAAATGAGTTCCTATTTTGAAACCTTGTTTTATTTTGATTATGTATGGCTTATAAAGTTTGTATGTAGTAAGCAACGGGGAGAGGTAACATCTATTTACTTATGAGTTAACTTAACTAACCTCAAGTAAAAAAGTTTAAAAAATATCTTTCACTTGTACATAAATTGATTTACGGCTGTGATATAATTTTTTATTTGTTAACACTTATTTGTATTAAGTGTTTATGGTTATTAATATGTTATTTTTTTTAAATTGTTTGTCTTGTAATAGTAGGTAATCTAGAAAGATTTAATTAAACTTCTATTTGTAAATAAAATTGAGGCGAGATAATAGAGAATTTAACTAGAGATAGAGGTGGTCTTTGTGTCATCTTTATAATTCTATGTTATATTTTCCAAACGTCCAACCCCTATTGCCATGAGTCGCTAAGTCGGTTCAATATAGTTAATAAAATTAGACAAAATTTTATTCAAATAAATATTTATCTCGAATAATAGGATTGAAATAGTTTAATTATGTTATAGGTATTATTGAGATGGGACTTAATTTTATGAACAAATAGGTATTTAGAGTTGAATACGTTGCCAACGCACAATTCTCACCCTCGGTTAGTAACTAGGAACGATCAATATACTTGATATATCGGCTAATAGACAAAGTACATCGATCTATAATATCTGGAAGGTGGTACGAAGATTTATTTATTAATATAGTAATTAATTAATTACAAGGATGTGAAAATTCTGTGTTGAAGTAATTTGAAGTTTTGTGTGTTTTTTTAAACACACGACCCAAGAGTCATATAAGTTTTATGTCAATGTTTGTGTGTGTGTCTCTATCTGTTTGTGGCATTATAGCTCTCGGATACATCTACCAATTTCGATGCAGTGTTTTTCATTTAGTAAGCTTCCTAGATATATTTGGTTGATATTGTATGACCTGAGAGTGTAAGAGTATCAAAAAGGATGTTAGGCATTTTTGGCCTACTATTACTCGTACTAGGTTAAGTGCCTTAGTCGTCCTAATATAATCTTTAAAAAAACCACGATGCTCAGGTTTTGTTTTGATATAAATAATTATTTTTTTTAATTTAATGAAAGCGTGACTTTCACTTGAACTATTTATTATATTTAAAATATTATTTTATATTTTACCCGACGTTTCGATTACTTTACAGCAACCATTATCCCGAGCAGACGATATGAAAACACAGTTGTTCCTGTAAAGTAAAACAACAACGAGTAAATGTAAAATAATGTAGTAAATCAGTTAATAGGTTTTAATCAAAGTTTCATTAAAATTATGCTCGTGACTAAAAACTTATTACTAATAATTCTCGTGATTTACTTTAGATATCATGAAAATTTTAGTTTCTAACATAATTACATATATGTATAAACTATAAATGAGCGTGTAAGTTGATACAAAAAAAAGGAAAATCCTTTTTATATTTATCTGATACTTCGTCCCTTTGTATTTATTTGGAAAAATATCTAAAAGAAATTTCTTTGAATATTCCTAGTATAATTTAGATTAGTTTAGAAAATTAACAATTTTTATTTTTAAAGAAAATTTCTCAAAGGAAAGGTAGTATTTCATAAATCTTAATAAATATTTTTAGATCTTTCGTTCAGTATAGTTTTTTACGCTTTTATTTTTTTTGTTATATGATTTTGTAATTTAATTTTTAATTTTGAATATCTGTAGCTTTATCTGTTTTATATCAGTAGCATTAAAGAAACTTATAAGTGAGTTCTAACTGAGAATAAAGATTTTGTTTACTTTAATTTTAAGAGGGAAATGAAATTACTTTTATCCTTGACAAGCTTATGAAAATCCAGAAAAAAAGTATTAAAATGGTATCTTATATATTATATGTCTCATTCAGAATAAAATTATCCATGGTTTTCTACGAACCCTAACTCAATTTCACCTCAGAAATTCGAGATTCTTTCCAAAAATGTCAATAATTACAAGGGGAGAAAAATGTTTCGCCAGCCCCAATTTGATACCATCCCTTTGCTGCCATCGTGCATGCTTATAAATATAAAGCAAATTAAATACTGAAAAATGTTTTGTGAGGGTATAAATAATAAAATTGTAAATCTATTATTTATAACTTACTGTATACTTATTGAATTTACTGACTGCGTATTTCTGTCTATTAGGGTATTTATTTTTAAATATATTTGTATGTATATAAAAATAAATATATTTAAGAAGAATAATAATTTTTGTATGACTGCAATTATATAATTTGTTTTTGGTATTTAAACACCACTTGAAGGTAAATATCCTCTCAGTTACATCTTAAGACCAGACTAATATTCAACACAAAAATATGTATATATTATATAATCTGTGTTAGTTACTTTTTGTTGGTAAAAAAATCTGTGTTGTAATTTTGATTTTATTCGCAATGCAAAAACACGATGCGGCAACAAGAGGAAAAACAAGGTCTAAGTTAATAATGTTCCATCGGTTATTGGCGGTTTTAAAACATGGTCAATAAATAAAAGTTTTTGATTTATTTGTTCAAACTGCTATATTTAGTTCAATGAAACAGTCAGAGTTATTATTCCGAGCGACATTATGTGTCATATAATAGAGAAACTGCTTCTTTTGGGAATATAAATGTCAACGCCGAGTCCATTAAAGTTTTGGTTTGAATGGTTATTGTTGCTATTTTCTGACCTTTCTGAGAAACTGTTAATGTGAAAAATTGTCCGTTCTTCTATGACTACAAAATTATGTTGAAGAAAATTGATACTGTTTTTTATGAAATGGATAATAGCTTAGACATATTATATTAACTATTCAGTTTTCTTTCTGGTTTCATAATCAGGTAGAAAATGATTAAGTAAAGGTTAAGTATGCTTGTAAAAATTGATTGCAACTACACGAGGAAATTCTCGAAGCAGTAGACGTCGGCATTGTAGTTTTTGTTAATGTCAAGAATAATAGAGTAAGTTACTCTTTTTGCTCCTTTCCTAGTAAAAAAGATGAGTTCTAAAATGGGTTATTTCTTTAAAAGTTACGCACTACAATGTCTTTATATTTATAAAATATATATCGACTGTTAAAATCTCTGATTCGCTATAAAAAAAACTTTTTTTAATCTGTAGGTATTAAAAAATAGTACAAAATATCAAGAAAATTTAAATAATTTTCAGTTTCCTTACTTGACTTTAATCACATTAAGAACGTATAAAAAAATGTTCAATTAGTGAGGTTGTGGATTACAACCCACAGTCAGATTATTAAACATGTGCTTTAATTAAAATCTTCTTTAAGAATTTATCACTGTCTCTAATTATCGTAGTGCAAGTTATTCCTTAAATATTTGAGAGTTTCAAATAGTTCTTAAAAAAGTCGAAGAAAAAAGGCTGAGATTTATATTTAGGCAATCTTATAACGGTTCTATTTAAGTTTAAATATTATAGGTAAGGCAAAAAAAAGTCGAAACATGACTTTATATAAATAACTATTATATCTTTATTCCATATTTTTGTTTGAAACAGTAATGCACATAAATAAAGATTAAAATAACAGGTGTTCGTAAGTACTATATCGATGAAAGATTCAGATATATTTTATCGAAAACAAGTCCTTTAGTTGCTTCAGTGGCTGATTTATTGGAGATCGAACGGAACTAGGAATAAATGTGTCACAAACTTTTTCCAATTGGAAAATCTCTCTTTGAATATCCACATAATATTTTTCCCATAAATTCACAGTAATATATGTATATACAATATACATATGTATAGTGGTAATAATATATATTCAAACTCAGAAAGGTAAGCAAGTATATATTTTTTTCTTAACATATAGGTAGATTTCATTATATAAATATATGACTTTGATTTTGATAATTTTACTAAAATACACATGAACAAAAGGGTTAAACCGGTCCCAGAGTTAAAATTATAATAAAAGTCCCGAATCCAAGATCTTGAAGCCCGACGAGCTACAGGCAAAAAGCTAGTGAATTAATATACGCAGAATGCTCTTTAGGGTGAATGAAGCTTTAAGTTCTTCTGTTTATAACCCGTTTATTTAACATAACATATTTACTCTTTCGCTTCGCATATTGTAATTATTTAAATAATATTAACTCAAAACATAGCCCATGTTAGTTCATATCGATTTTTAATTTACTAAAAAATCTTGAATTACGTAAATTTTAATTAGATATATTGCAAAAATTATTCACAGTAGGAAATTTTTCATCTTTAGTCATATGTTGGCGAGCATATCTGCCACATGTGTGATTTATTTTCACAACCTAGAAATATGTAACAGTTGCAGTTTACAAAGGAAACACTTCTTTTTTCTATCGTGATTTAACAATAAAAATGATTTTTATTATCAAATCCTTTCTTATAGTTCATCCTTATTTTTTTCCTTTAATCCTCGTCTTCATCCAAAAGTAGGTTCAAACTCTTATATAAGTTTTTATCGACTGTAAAAGTAATAAGCCTTTGTATATTAAGAAAGTGTACTTTAGCTTAAATATATATGTATATTATATTATTAACATAAAAAGGATGTTCTCAAAAATATATTTTTCAACTGATTCAAAGAAAAATGATATGGAAATATTAATCCTCAACAGTTGCCCTATAGTGACAAATTTTTACAGTCTACTTTATTTTTTATTCTCTTTCATACATACATATTTCCATTAAAATTTACAATGACTACCTCATGAAGCCGTCTTTATAATTTATTATTTCGGTAAAAAATAAAATGCACTTTTCTCACAATTTTCACTGCATCTGTCTGTAGTATAATGAACACGCTATTTCATAACAAGTAATTTATGTTAAAATATTTTATTTTGTCTTAAATTCTACAATATTTTCAGGAAAAGAAATATTTCATAATTCTATTGGGTCTTCAAATTGTGTTCATTTATTTTGTTGATGATTCGTAAAAGGATTTCAAAATGTCAAGCTTCGTAATCTGGGACTAAAGCCACCCACAATGAAGCGACAACTTCGTATATTACCATTAAAAATAAGTAGTTCGCCATCTTGGGTGTTCCGGCATGGTGGATTTAGAATTACGTCACCCAGATAACTACGCTTTGTTAGCGAAATGTGTAAACAAAATTTCTGCTCTATCGGTTGAAGATTTTTCTTTCAAATATCAAAATAAAATATTCCACACGAACAAACACACTTTGCCAATAGAAACTTTGTATACATGGATAAATATTTAGGGTGGTTTGCAAGAGAGAGAAGGATAAAATTTTAAATGGAAGGGCAAAGGGATGAGGGTGAGTTTCTAAATTACCTCTTGTTCTTATTATTTTCTAAAATAGAGTCTTATTACATGTATAATAATATATCTACTGTTAACATTATTATTCTATAATATGATGAAAATGTCTGTTATTAAATAATTTGAAATATTTTAACAACCAGTTTAACTTATTTGGTTTTATTAAAACTTAGAGTTCAAAATGATACTTCCATAAATTTCAACATAAATTGAAGTTTTAAACGTTAATTTACCCATTTATAGCAATTAAAATATTATTTTTAGAAATTGCTAATGTTTTTATTAGTATGGAGTTCAAGATTCCAGCATGTATTGGTTATGATTATTGTGTCTGTCATGTCGTAAATTATTTTGTGTTATATAATTTATTGTAAACTTTGATTTTATTTAATGTACAAACAGAAATAAATAATGAAGAGTTAATGAATTCATTCTTTCATCACCAGCCTATATTTTGAGCCCACTCCTGAGCAAAGGTCTCTCATCCCATGGAGAAGATTTGTGCATTAATCACCACGCTTGCTCAAGACGGGTTGGCGATTTCAAACTTACAATTTGAAATTATAAGTCCAGTTTCCACGATGTTTCATGAGGTTTCACGATGTTTTCTTTCACCGTCGGTCAGTGGTGTCTAAATACTCTTAAAAAGTACATATGACTCGGAAAAATACATTGGTACTTGCTAGGTTTCGACCCCGCGCCCTCATACACTAGAGACGGGCCCTTTAACCACTAGGCCACCCCGACTTCCAGAGTTAATTAATAATTTAATTAAATTATTTGAAGCAAATACTGCTCCGTTCTTATTGCGTTATATCAATTTTAATACGTAAAACCTTTACTCACAACCTACCCTAAAACCACTGCGAAAGCCATCGGCCGCTATGTTGGTGTACCCCGGATCTGTCAGCGACAGGGAAAACTCACTCACAACCTACCAATTCATCGGACATATGTATGAATTCATCACTCAACATTAACGTTTAAAACGATTTATAACAGAATCTGAGATATCTGAACAGAAAAGTATCAAGGTGACATGTGATTAGACATACCAATTGATGTTCAAGTTTAAGATAAAAATCTGTGAAAATATGCACGTATATATCTTTTTTTTGTGGTATTTATTATTCGTAAACTTATTTGTTTCTTCATTATATAAATTTAGAATTGTCATTTGAATATTTCATGTTTATATCAGTCTACTTAAAAAGCAGATCATTAATAATATCATAAAATACTACCGAAATGTATGTATATACCGTATATTCAAATCTCTTTTTTTTGATGGAATTTCTGCTTAGATTAACTACGTACATATGTTTAAGTATAAAAAATAGGACAAATTAATAAAACAAAAAGGTTTAAAACATACGTTATTTGAAAGATATATTCTTGATAACACTACCTGCAAGTCGAAACCGAAGAGATTTTCGATATTAAAACATAAGAAAAATAAAATCAATAACATCCTAATATAAGGGAAAATATATATAGAGATAAAAGAAATAAGTTGTATTTAGTTGTAATATGTACAACTATAATGTGTTTTTATGTTTGGCTAGGTTTTCTGAAATCTTGCTGAGGCATTAATTTCAAAATATACATGATATTATATCAAATAACTGAAGGGATTATAACATACTAATTACTCATCCTATATTTATAAAACTTAGTTGAAAAATGATAGAACATGAAAATCAAAGTACTGATTATTTTAGTGTTGATCAAAGAATTTAATTTCATTATACCGGACACAATAAAAAGAAAAGTTATTTTAAATTTAAAACTGGTTCCTATAAAAACATGTGTACTATTAATAATTACGTAAATGCAATATATTAATGTGAAACTGGGTATGATAATTGGTAATTATCCTATCTGTGAATATAATATTTATGTTGTCTTCAGGATATAATTATTTTTTGTGAATAATTCCTAACGAAATAGTTTAATATACATTACTCTTTTTGTAAATAACTTGATACTTATATAGCTATAACACCATCATCATAAACCGTAACTTATTTATTCAAGGATTGGTTATCCGAGAACGATTTTATGAAATAATTGTAGGTTTAAAATAATTGTAGATTTTCATTCAAAGTACATACATAAAACACATCTTAAAATGGAACATATTTGTAAAAACTAAAGCACTAAAAACTAAAACACATTTAAGTTCTTGTGTTTATGATAGTCTTATTTTTTAATTTATTACACCTATTAATAATAGATTGTTTTTATACACATTAAATTGTGAAGTAATTCCCTTTTATACAAGTTGCTAAGAATCATATCACTGACATAAATATTGTTATAATTGACTAACAGTTAAAAAAGGCGGTATGTAATTTATAATAATTTTTAAAACATTTATCCCTGATAAAAAAAAGGGAAAAAGCTTTATGCAAAGTTCGTAATCAAGGCCGTGGTAATATTTTTCATATGCGACGTATTTGCTATTCGTTTCTTCAGAGACATAAGAGTATTGCTGAAGAATAGCATGCAATATAAAATGTACCTAATAAATAAATAATATAAAATATTTTATTAATGACGTTGTATGATGTATACTTTACAAAGTGATAGTTAAATAAAAATGCTTTTTAAATTGGATTATTTTAGACTATCACATTTAGACCACCAAGCTACTAAGAACAAAATGTTCGTAAATAAACTATATAAATTTACCACAAAAAAAAATTCATATAACTCTACACTCGGTAAAAAGTGTCTGTGTTCATATAATATATTGTTTTAAATATCTAATACATACATTACAATTTTCTAAACTTCATACGGAGTTATTCTCTCAAAACTGGGTGACATAAAACCCTTCTCGATGTACCTATCAGATGCCGTGAAATACTAACGGAAGAATATAATATTAAATACAAAAAGTATTCGTAGTGGAATTGTTCAATTGAGTTTCATTAAAAATCGCATCATTTGCTACAGCTATCTAAAACTGTTAAAGAGAAATATTGAAATTAACAATTAAATAAACACAAAAATTATACCAAAGTTCAAAGCCTGGTCAAATATAAGTAGGTAACACTAAAATATTTAAAAAATAAAAACGGCATTATGTAGAAAGTTTCTAATATTTTTATTATTTATCGAAATTATTTCCGTACCTTTACACATGCTAGAGCCACTGGGGAAAGCAGTGGGTCCATTCTTCCTTAGAGGTCTCTTCTATGGAATTTTCGTAAGCTTTCAGGTCTCGTCTAGCGAATACCTCGACTAATATATCTATAGTTCTTGGAAGTAAATAAAAGTCATGGGACCTTAGATCAGGACTGTAAGGTGGATGACTTATTACCTCAACACCTGCCATAGTTAAATATTTAACAATCCGTATAGCGAAGAGCGCTGAAACATTGTCGTAGTGATGATGAGTAATGAGGATCCTGCTTTGAAGGAACTGCTGTCCAAATTTTTCGAAGACAATAGACAAACGATTGACATATTTTTCAGGTGGTAGAGCCTAGCTGTAGTCTAGTTACTACAGCTCGAATATGGGCAGGCTCGACCGGGGAAGTACCACACAGAAGATCACTACTGACCATCAAGTGGGCCGTCTGCTCGTCTGCCACTTTTTACATTAAAAAATACTAGTCTACAGCAACTTCTAATACAACTGTCTCGTAGTGACCTTTCCAACCAAATATGAGACAATCATCTTTTTCCTTTCTTATTCCTTTCGTTACCTTAGTTGGCCGATTATTGAAAAGAAACACCTTATAAACACATATATCTAGCTTTATAGTTAGTCAGTTATAAACACATATATCTAGCTTTCATCATCTGTGACGATGTTAAGTACAGCATTTCAGACGACCAGTTTTAATCATTTTAAAATATCGAAATAATTGTTTTTCTATTTACAATATTCTAATGCAAGTTAACAAACAAATTTATTTTTAAGTCATTTTGGTTGTGAGAGATAGCATATCTAAAAACTAGCCTACCTGAAATTCTCGTTCAAAAACGGTGCTAGCTCTTGGACGAATAAGAGCGATTATGTTATGAGATCGAAGACACACGTTCAGAAGTCAACAGTTGTCACCCTCTACTATTATAATACTTACTTTATACGGTATCTTGTTACAGAATACAAGTATAATAAATTTTATCCATTGCAATTATATTTGGATATTTCAATAAGTGGAAAAGTTTATAACAAGGATATAGTCGAAGAAATATAATTTCTACTTTTAAAAATAAATAAATAATCCTATTTAACCGCAAGTAACCGCTCTTTGTCAATCATGAGCTGTTTGTCTCGTGAGTATGTATTAATATTAGTTAGCTACAGTCTTTAAAAACAAAATGTCACTGTCTATAATTATCGTGCAGGTATTCCTTAAACATTGTAGAGTTTCAAAGAGTTTTTAAAAGAGTCGAAGATAAAATTCAGAGGTTTATATTTCTATAATATATATTATAAAGGTGTTATTTAAGTTTCAATATTATATATAAGAAAGTAAGTAAGTCGAAACATGACTGCATATGAAGAACTATCATATTTTTATTCATTCTAAGTACAATATACATGAAAGATTCAAATATATTTTATTTAAAACAAGTCCTTTAGTTGCTTCAGTGGTTGATATTCTCGTATTGGAGATCGATAGGAGCTAGGACTTAATGTGTTACAAACTTTTTTCGAATTGGCAAATCTCTCTTTCAATAATTACATTCCCATAACTACACAGTAATATAAATCGGATACAATATATTGTTTAGATATTATTAAACTCAGAAAGGTAAGTAAGTTGTTTTTTATCTTAACATATAGATTTTATCTGGTAAATATATGATTTTTATTTAAATAATTATACTATAACAAAATTGCGCTAAGAGTAAAACCCTAGAGAGTCCTAGAGATTAAATCACAATAAAAGTCCCGAAAAACAAGCCCTTGAAGCCGGAAAATCTACAGGGAAAAAGCTAGTGTGTAATATAAGCGGGATGGTATCGTATTTATTGAATTAAAAAAAGGAAAGGTTTTAAGCCATTCATATTGTTAAATAAATAAATTAAGCCAGTGAGGCGAGACTAATTATTTTTAGGCACTATCGTTAAACCGTTAGATCATTAAAAATATTACCTAAATTTCAGGAATATGTGAAACTAAAAAAAATCTTATTGAAATATAAATAATAATTGAAGGGCATATTTTGTGTCACTCTTGTGTTTCCAGGAGTCTTTTCGTTGTTGAAATTTAGAATCATAAAACGCCAAAAAAAAGTGTTTTTTTTAATTATTTTATCATGCCTTTATCGCTTGCCAA
The DNA here is from genome assembly GCA_916720795.1 of Danaus chrysippus. Taxonomy (NCBI): domain Eukaryota; kingdom Metazoa; phylum Arthropoda; class Insecta; order Lepidoptera; family Nymphalidae; genus Danaus; species Danaus chrysippus. The sequence goes on from CAKASE010000055.1 coordinate 3,955,647, forward strand.
GAAAAACCTTCATAAAAACCCAGTTTGATATTTTATCAATATACCTACTTCTTTCGGAAATTTTGCGAATTTAGTTTTGGTATGGTTTTTCCAAGAACTGGGGTCATATTCGGGTCAAGACATATGTTACATACATCTGTTGGGTCCAATTAGTTCGATGATAATGAGCTGCTACCGTTCACAAAAATTAGGGTCTCGTAGGAAATGGTTCGTGATAGGATTTATCAGCTCCAAATAAAATATTATTCCAGAAGGGGTTATCATGTTATTGTTCTCTCGGGTCAAAACATCTAATATTGCGTCACATTGAGCAGCCCACTAATAATGAATAAAAGGGGACGAAGACAAACCTGGAGTACAGTTGGATTACGAAACTCGAGTGATCATGTTCTTCTGCAAAATCCTGTTTGTTCTACTCGTCGCCACTCTAGGATCAACAAGTAAATAATAATTTAACTACATAATTAGTTTTCTTTCTAAAAACCGTTGCTATGATTAAATGAACTTTGATTTATCTTCAGTAGAAGAGAATACTATTGCTTTTTTAAATCTCTTATATTAAATTTTTTTTTCTTTATTTATTGACCATATGAAAAGTAATGACAAATCAGACGATTATTATTAATTTAAACAACCACTGCAGTAAAGTTCTTATTTTTAGTAACATCATTGATCCATCAAGACTTATGACTTTTAAACTGGATTTATCTCTCAACCGGGTCCTCGGAAGAAGTTTTCGATGTTGACGTTGATGTATACTCTCAGTCCGACAATCAGAAGGCTACTGTAAGACCGGGAAGCGTTTTGCTGCAGTACAATCTTAGACAGATGATGTCCGCCAAACCAGCACCTCAGTCACCATCTGTAGTTTTCTATCCTGCTCCTGAAGTTAATCCTTATGAAGGTCACCCTTTCTTAACTATGCTTCACAGATACCATCAATGGAAATTATGTTTATTTAGTTTCTTTACGAGATGTTACTAGTCTTATCTCTCCTCATTGTAACACAAAAATGTTAAATTACTCAATTATGTTGAAACCATATAAAAAAATTTTAGTAAATAATTTGTGTTTTTTTTTGATTATTCGTCGGTGCATTTCAGTTTCTAGAATATTTTTTAATTTTTTTAATTTATTTACTTATGTACCAAACAGAAAAAAAATAGTTACAATAAAAGTATTATAAAAGAAATGTGATGTACAAGGATATCCTATCTCTTAAAAGAGATCTCTACCAGAAACCCTTTTGATATATATTTTTTTTTTATGTCAAAGGTGACAAACGAGCACACGGCCCACTTGATGGAAGGTGGTTACCGTCGCCCCTTGATATCCGCAACAAAGATGTTGCGGATGCGTTGCCAACCTTGTTTTATAGGGATAGGGAGGGGTGGGAATAAGGATATTGTAGGAAAGGGTGGGAATAGGGAAAGGGCAACCGGCTCTCTCACTCATCGGACGAAACGCAGCCATTAAAGGCTACTTCACGCCGATCTTCTGTGAGAGGGTGGTACTTCCCCGGTCGAGCCAGCCCGTGTTCGAGCTGTAGTAACTAACCACAGCTAGGCTCTACCACCTAAAAAAGATGATGATAGAGGAAATGAGAAGAGAAATGTGGCACAGGTACAATAAAATGAGGGAAGGAATATACATAAATATATATACATAAATACGTACATAGAATATACATAAATATATACAAATAAATACAACATATACATAAATATTTGTAAATAGGTACATAAACATTACATTACATTACATAGGTAAAAGTGATAGAAGATGTCTCTTAAGTCGACATTTAAAGGCTAATGCACTTGGACTCTCTTTGTAAACAGAAGGTGGGAGAGAGTTCCAAAGTTTTGCACCTTGGACGGAGAAGGATTTACGATAGAATTTAGTATTAAAGGAGGGGATATCAAGAGGATTTTGTGCAACACAGGAGCGATTAGGAAGGATTCTGGGGGAGGAAAATTTAAAACGTTCGAGTAGGTACGGGGGAGAAGAATGTTTGAACACATTGTACATTAACGTTAAAACATGCATATTCCGGCGGAAGCGGATAGGGAGCCACTTTAATTTGTTGCGGAATTCAGAGATGTGGTCATATTTACGCAAGCCGAAAATAAAACGGATGCATAAATTCTGAAGTCGATCCAGTGTATCGAGCAGCTCATCAGTGGCATCTAAGTAACAAACATCACCGTAGTCGAGTAAGGAAAGAAAGAGAGATTGTACAAGAATAATTTTAGTTTTAAAAGGAAGGAAGTTTTGCAGACGTTTAAGAGAATGAAGAGTAGAGTGAATTCTTCTACTTACCTCATTCGCCTGAGATGTCCACGACAAATGACAATCCATTAATAGACCTAAGTTTTTAACCCGATCTAACAATGGGATTGTCACGCCATCGTACATTAAACAGGGTAAAGTGTCAAAATTATTTTTTTTGTAGATTTGCTTGCTTCCAATAATAATTGCCTGAGATTTTTTTGGGTTCACTAGCAAACCGAAGTCATTTACTAGTACTGAGAAGATTTTAAATCGATTGGCCACATGTTCGATAGTTATATCGATTTTATTCATATGCAGAACTCAAATTAAAACAGTATTTTAGAAAAAAAGAGTACATTTAATAAAAAAAGTCTAGTTTATATATAACCATATAATTTAATTTAAAAAATTTAATGTTATGAAGAAAGTATAAAAGCCCTAATTTATAATTTAAAATCGAAAATGTGATTATTAGCTGTCACTATAGAGAATAATGATTGTCCCATCTTAATAACTACAGTTACAAAAAGTAAAAATTGCTTTTTAATAAATAGTCTATATTATGAGGAGAAAGGGATAGTTTTATAATTTAACGTCTATTATATTTGAAACAGTAAACATTTTACTTTTAAAATACTATATATTTTACCAATTTAAGCAAATCAATAATTATAGTTCAATTTTTTGCGTTGCGTTTAAAATTTACCATTTCACTTTGCTTACATAGAAATTTAGTAGTTGCATATTTTTACGTTACAAAGCGATCAATATATAAGCACGAAAAAATAAATATCAAATTACTTACTTTGCCAATGGGGACTGTGGTCGTTTTGGTGTGGAGGATCTTCACTTCACTTCATTACCAATAATGTTTATAACTTATACCGCTTACTGCACTTCGTTTTCACTTTGGAATACAGAAAAAAAAACTTATTGCTCGTCACACAAAGGCAACCTATTCGTACTGTATCCTGAGCGTAGTGAAGTTCCTGTTCGACAACGATTTATTGGTATGAAGTTTAAGATTCCAACGTGTACTAGGTATTATTATTTTTTGTCACGATGAAAATTATTTTGTGTAATATAACTTATTGTTTACAAGACTTTATTTAATGTAAAAACAGAAATAAATAATGAAAAATCAATGAATAATTTAATTAAATTACATATTTGAAGCAAATATTGAGTATTTGGAGTCCATTCTTATTGCGTTATGTCAATTTTAATACGTAAAACCTTTACTCACAACTTACCAATTCATGGGACATACGAATTCATTATTCAACATCAACGTATAAAACGATCGATAACAGAATCTGAGATATCTGAACAGGAAAGCATCAAGGTGACATGTGATTGGACATACAAATTGATGTTCAATTTTAGGATAAAAATCTATAAAATTATAATATGGATGCATATATATTTTTTGTGATACTTTTTATTCGTAAACTCATTTTCTTTATTTTTATATAAACTAGTAAACCCGGCGAACTCCGTTTCGCCACCAGAAGGCTTTTATATGACATTTCGTTTGGTGATTAAAAGATAAAGATTTTTTTTGTTTTATATTTGAAAAGGAAAATTTTTATTTTATTTCAAAACAGCAATGAATTCGTTTCGATTACAAAAATGAAGTGCTATTTAGTTGAACTTCTCTAAGTAAATGAAAGTGAATCCAAAGTAGATGCCGAATCGAAGCGTTATATGTGTCCACAAATTATCTGTTTCATTGAAGTGCTCCTTTGCAAAGCACATTTTTTGTTTTTTGGTCTAACGTTAACACAAATAAAGCGGATGGTTTCCAAACTCGTGAACACGCAAAATATAATCCCCATGTGAAAAACAATGTTTTCTAAATTTATCCCGCAAATACTAAATAGTTTTAAGACTTCAAACTACAAACACAATACCAGTTTGTCGCATGAAATTAACTGAGCAGAGAACAATGAGTAGCTGTCAACCAATGTATCATGCACCGGCATCATTTACTTAAAATATTGATTTGTAGTACATGTTATGTATGATGGTGCTGTATGTGAAAAAAGATTTTCCCACTTTTCCTTTGAAATTTTTTGTTATAAACCTCACGGAGCCCGAGACCTTGCCAACGAATGCAAAACCGTGGAAATTGTTTCGTTCGTTCTGAAGTTATAGCGTCGGGATTGAAAACCGGACTTATTTTTATATAGTAGATCTCTTACAAATATCTAATTGTCATAATAACGTCATTACATATCTGTCATTATACGTCAATTTATTTTTTTTATGTTATAGGTGGCAAACGAACAGACGGCCCACTTGATGGAAGGTGGTTACCGTCGCCCATGGACATCCGCAACAAATATGTTGCGGATGCGTTGCCAACCTTTTCTTTTTAGGGATAGGGAAGGGTGGGAATAAGGAAATACAAGGAAAGGTTGGGAAAAGGGAAAGGGCAACCGGCTCTCTCACTCATCGGACGAAACGCAGTCATTACTGACTACTTCATGCCGATCTTCTGTGAGAGGGTGGTACTCCCCCGGTCGAGCCAGCCCATGTTCGAGCTGTAGTAACTTAACCACAGCTAGGCTCTACCACCTAAAGAATTGCATAGTTGTCAATTGTGTTTCGATATTCCACGTTTTATAGTGACTGACGTTTCATGTCAAGTCCCACGGGAATGCTGTCGAACGGGATAAAAAGTCTCCTATTGCAATTTCCTGGATCTAAACTACCTCCCTGCCAATTTTCAGCTAAATTGGTTCAGCCGTTCTTGAGTTATAAGTGGAGTAACTAACACGATTTTCTTTTATATATACATAGATTTAGAATTGTTATCTGAATATTTCATGTTTATATCAGTCCACTTAATAAGCTGATCATAAATAAAATCTACGGAAATAAATATTATGTACATTCAAGCCTCTTATGTTTTCTGGAATTTCTGCTTATATTTATTTCAGTATCTAGACTGTTTAACTTCCGATGAAAAATAAGACAAATTAATAAAACAAAAAGGTTTAAACCATAAGTTATTTGAAGGATACTCTTCGTGATAGCACTAACTACAAGTCGAAACGAAAGACATTTACACGAAACCAAATATATTATAATATAAGGAAAATAAGGTCAAAAAAATACTACATATTATTGGGGCAAATATGGAGATAAAAGAAATAAGTTAAGTATAATGTCTTTTATGTTTGGCTAGGTTTTCTGAAATCTTGATGTGGCATTAATTTCAAAATATACATGATATTATATCAAATAACTGATGGAATTATAGCATACTAATAACTTATCCTATATTTATAAAACGCAGTTGAAAAATGATAGAACATGAAAAACAAAGTACTAACTATTTTAGTTCATTATACCCGAACCCAATAAAAAGAAAAATGATTTTAAATTTAAAACTAGTTTCTAAGAACATGTGCACTATTAATAATTACGTAAATGTAATATATTAATGTGATACTTGAGATTATAATTGGTAATTATTTGTTCTGGTGCATGTGGATATAATTTTTAAGTTGTTTTCAGGATACAGGTGTCTCTCCGTGATTAAGTATTGACTTCTTTTGTTTTTTTTTTTTTGTGAATAATTCCTAACGAAATAGTTTAATATACATTACTCTTTTTGTAAATAATTTGATACTTCGAACTTTAAGCCAAAGATCATAGATTCCCAAACAAATTTTCGTAGTGATAAAATAAATGTCTAACAAATCGTTTCCGAACCCTTTCCATGTGCAGGAAAAATACTTTATGAACTTCGAATCACAGTTACAGCAAGCGGCTATTGGCTATAACACCATCATCATAAACCGTAATTTATTTATTCAAGGTTTGCTTATCCGAGAACGATTTCATAGCGTTTTAAATACATAATTATAGGTTTCCATTCAAAGTAGATAAAACACATCTTAAAATGGAACATGTTTGCCCAAACAAAAGCACTAAGCACATTTAAGTTCTTGTGTTTATTATATTCTTACTTTTGAATTTATGATACCTATTAATAATTAATTAATACATAGATTGTTTAAATACATATTTAATTGTGAAGTAATTTTCTTTTATACAAGTTGCTAAGAATCATATCCATAACGTCGAAATCGACTTAAACATTGTTATAATTGACTGACAGTTAAAAAAGGCAGTATGTCATTTATAATAATTATGAAAACATTTGTCCCTGATAGCAAAAGGGACAAAGCTTTATGTGAAGTTTGTAATCTAGGCCGTGGTAATATTTTTCATATGCGACATATTTGTTATTCGCTTTTTCACAGACATAAGAGTATTGCCGAAGAATTACATGCAATATAAAATGTACGTAATAAATAAATAATATAAAATGTTTTTATTCATTATGTTGTGTGATTTACACTTTACAAACTGATGGTTAAATGGAAATGCTTTTTAAATTGGATTATTTTAGAGTACCAAACTACGAAGAACTAAATTTTCTTAAATAAAGTACATAAATTTACCATAAAAAAAAAAACTTCATATAACTGGACGGTCAGTATCAAGCATTTGTGTTCATATAAAAGGATAGTAAGTAACCCGGCTCCGGTGAAAGCTCGGCGTCGGAAGATTCATCCTAATTGCCGGGATCGCCCCCATACTCTGAGGGAGTAAGTCCGGTCGTTGCCAGGACCGGCCACTTGCTGGTGTGTCCTGTCGCTCACAGATCCGGGGTACACTGACGTAGCGGCCGATGGCTTTCGCAGTGGTTTTAGTAAGTAGGGACCTGCCCAGGTCTCACACATCCCTTCCTGCCCCACCAAGGCCGGTTGGACGGCTCGTGCAAAGAGTTTCTCTGCGTCAACAAAATAATAAAATAAAAAGGTCAACAGATGTAAAATATATAAAATATAAAAGATATTTTATTACTTTATTATATTGTGGTTCTAAAAACTAATGTTTCTTTGTTATCTTTTAGGTTATGTCTAGAATAATAAATTCAACTTGTTTTTATTTAATATCTTATTATCTTATATCTTATTAATATTATTTAATCAGCTGTTAAGAATTTCAAGATGTGGTATTTAAAAATTTAATCTGGAATAGATATGGAGTAAAAAAGACATTTTAAATTAAAAAAAAAGCCTCAGAATTAATTTGTCTTAGAAGTTTTATTATGCGAAATTTAATTTTTCACCATCCTTAAGGAAACATCCGATTTAATATTAATTTGAATATTGCTTTTGGACCGTTGATATAAGTTGTATAATTTTTTTTCATTTTTTTCCAGTTCTGTCGACGGAACCCAACAAGAAAGACTATTGCGTAATGTATACATTATTCTAGAAGTTAAAATTATTCAATTATTTTTAATTAAAATTATGAGGCATAATATATTATTAAAACAAACAAATTTATTTCAAATCATGAATTAGATGTGATAACGATTAAGATTAAATATTAATTAAGGTAATAAACAATTTCTCAAAGCTAAAACTCAGATACTTGACGATTTCCAAGCAATCCAATCTATGTTTATTACTTCAGAAGAGTTGATCAAGTATTTGTTGCTTGAAATTAATTGAACCAAAATAAGATTATATTACACTTCGTTGTTTTTAATAAAAAAGTAATCGTATCAGGTTTATTCAATGTAATAAAAAAATGCTACCGTAATTTTGAAAACATCCGTTCTACTATTTGAGAATTTCAAAAGTTTATCAAAACAAACTGAGAAATAATATCAGCTTATTATTTTAATAACATATGTTTCACTTTCCATTTATTTAATTTCAACCACTTCATTAGTCACACATTAGAGCATAGGGGTCGTTATCACACGAATGTGACATTGTATCAAGCGACAGAGAGATGAACATTCAATGCTTTGTAACGTCACATACCTGACTTTAAAATACTGAATGTAACAATGATTTATGTGAATAAAAAGATTAGATATTTGCGAGCTCTATTGATATTTAAAATTATTAAGGCGTTACAGTTATTGTTCATCTTACTTCTGAAGTGACGTTAAAAGTGAGATACTAAAATTTTTAAACATTTTTGAAAGTATGAATCTGAGTACGATTAAATCGTTAGTACCTGCTGGCTCTTTTTTCACTAGATGTTCGTTTGTTATTTGTGAGACCTTCGACTAGTGTAATCGTAAGCGTAGGTACAAAATAAAAAAAAATGTGACGTCATATTATTAAAACGGCATATGCTGTGCTTCGTCATTTGTAAATTGACCTTAATACCCTAGCAAATAGCAATTTTCAAAAACTGAGTATTTTATTAGAGTATATTGTACGTATTATTTATTTCGTTTAATAAATTATGTTTAAATAAATAATAAACTACATACATTTTTCTCAAATATAGTCTTAAATTATAGAATATCTAAAATGAACGAAATGTTCTCTATGACCAGTGACAAAATCGACAGAAATTCACTTTAATCCTGTATAATAATTATTTCATGTAAATTACTTTTCATAAGAGCATTTATGTTATGAGATTGAAGACACACGTTCAGAAGTCAACAGTTGTCACCCTCTACTATTCTTATATTTACTTTTTAGGGTATATTGCTACAGAATATAAGTATAAGAAATTTTATCCATTGTAATAATATTTGAGATATTTCTATAAATAGAAAAGTTTATTACAAGGATATAGTCGAAGAAATATAATTTTTACTCTTAAAACTAAATAATTATTCCTATTCAACCCCAAGTAATCCTCTTTGCTATCGTGAGCTGTTTGTCTGGAGAGTATGTTTTAATAGTTAATATATAATAGTATTAACATAATAAGTTAATATATAATTGTATTAATATTATGAGATGTTAAGTTATTTCACATAATAAAGCTACAGTCGTTAAAAATTTGTCATTGTCTATAATTATCGTGCAGGTATTCCTTTAATATTGTAAGGTTTCAAATAGCTTTTAAAAGAGTCGAAGAAACAATTCAGAGGTCAACCTCTATAAAAATAAATAATTCTATAATATTATAAAGGTATTATTTAAGTTTCTATATTATATATAAGAAAATAAGTAAGTCGAAAGATGACTTCATATGAAGAACTATTATATTTTTATTCCATATTTTTGTTTGAAACAGTAATGCATATAAATGAAGATTGAAATAACAGGTATTGATAAGTACTATACCCATGAAAGATTCAGATATATTTTATCGAAATCAAGTCCTCTAGTTGCTTTAGTCATTGATTTATTGGAGATCGATAGGAACTAGGAATCAATGTGTCATAAACTTTTATCGAATTGGCAAATATCTCTTTGAATATCCACATAATATTCAAATTCCCATAAATTCACAGTAATATACATATATCGGGTACAATATATTGTGTAGATATTATAAAACTCAGAAAGATAAGTTAGTATATTTTTTTATCTTAACATATAGATTTTATCAGGTAAATATATGACTTTTATTTAAATAATTATACTATAATACAATTGCGCAAAGAGTAAAACCGGTCCCAAAGTTTAAATCACAATAAAAGTAGGTCCTTGAAGCCGTAAAAGCTACAGGGAAAAAGCTAGTGTGTAATATAAGCGGGATGGTTTGATATTTATTGAATTAAAATAAGGAAAGGTTTTAAGCCATTCTTATCGTTAAATAAATAAATACCGCCAGTGAGGAGACACAAGTTATTTTTTGGCAATAGAGTTAAAACCGTTACTTGATAAAAAATATTACCTAAATTCCAGGAATATGTGAAATAATAGCTAAATAATAGGTAAAGGGCGTATTTTTTGTCACTCGTGTGTTTCCAGGAGCCTTTTCGTTGTTGAAATTTAGAATCATAAAACGCCAAAAATTTGTGTTTTTTTAAATTATTTTATCACGCCTTTATCGCTTACCGCGAAAAAAATCATAAAAACCCAATTTGATATTTTATCAACATTCCTACTTCTTTCGGAAATTTTGCGAATTTGGTTTTGGTATGGTTTTTCCAAGAACTGGGGTCATATTCGGGTCAAGACATATGTTACATACATCTGTTGGGTCCAATTAGTTCAATGATAATGAGCTGCTACCGTTCACAAAAATTAGGGTCTCGTAGGAAATGGTTCGTGATAGGATTTATCAGCTCCAAATAAAATGTTAATCCAGAAGGGGTTATCATGTTATTGTTCTCTCGGGTCAAAACATCTTATATTACATCACATTGAGCAGCTTACTGATAATGAAATAAATTGGACGAAGACAACCTTGGAGTGCAGTTGGATTACGAAACTCGAGTGATCATGTTCTTCCGCAAAATCCTGTTTGTTCTACTCGTCGCCACTCTAGGATCATCATGTAAATAATAATTTAACTATATAATTAGTTTTCTTTCTAAAAACCGTTGCTATGATTAAATGAACTTTGATTTATCTTCAGTAGAAGATAATACTATTGCTTTTTTACATTTCTTATATTCAATTTTTTTTTCTTTATTTATTGACCATATAAAAATTAATTACAAATCAGACGATTATTGTTTATTTAAATAACCACTGCAGTAAAGTTGTTATTTTTAGTAGCTAGTAACTTATTTTTAGGTGGTAGAGCCTAGCTGTGGTAAGTTACTACAGCTCGAACATGGGCTGGCTCGACCGGGGAAGTACCACCCTCTCACAGAAGATCGGTGTGAAGTAGCCTTTAGTGGCTGCGTTTCGTCCGATGAGTGAGAGAGCCGGTTGCCCTTTTCCTATTTCCCACCCTTTCCTACCATTTCCTTATTCCCACCCCTTCCTATTCCTGAAAAAACAAGGTTGGCAACGCATTCGCAACAAACATGTTGCGGATGTACATACGGGCGGCGGTACTACCTTACACCAAGTAGGCCGTCTGCTCGTTTGCCACCTTTGACATAAAAAAAAATAGTAACTTCATTAATCCATCAACCCTTATGACTTTTAAATTCGATTTATCTCTCAACAGGGTTCTCGGAGGGGGTTTTCAATGTCGTTGATGCATACCGTCAGAAATATGCATACCCTAAACAATATTATGAACAATACGGAATCAGCAATCAGCAAGCTGTAGCTGTAGGAAGGTTAAGCCGTGTGCGGCAACATGTTAGACAGAGGTTGTCCGCACTTCCAGCACCTCAGTCACCATCTGTAGTTTTCTATCCTGCTCCTAAAGATAACCGTTATGAAAATCGACCTATCTTAGGTTTGTTTGAAACATTCCATAAAGTGAAAATGTGTGCCCTTAGTCTCTTTACGATATGTGAATAGTCTAATTGTAACACAAAAATGTTTAATTACTCAATTATGTTGAAACCATATAAAAAAAATGTAGTGTTAATTTGTGTTTTTTTTTTTGATTATTCGTCGGTACTCATTCCAGTTTCTAGAATATACAACTAATACCGAGAAGATTTTAAATCGGTTGCTCACATGTTCGATAGTTATATCGATTTAATTCATATGCAGAACTCAAATTAAAACAGTATTTTAGGAAAAAAGTATTTTTAATAAAAATAAATATAGTTTATGTATTATCATATATCATATATGTTATAACGAAATATGATTAGTTTTTTGATTTTAGATGAACCATTCATGAATTTCTTGTTAAGTTCCTTCTTCTTGAAGTTGTAGGGGGTCGAAAATTACGGTGGAGTGGATGACGAGGCTAGCTCAGCCGAAAGCAGGCATCCGTACAGTTGAGGCGATCCGTCCGATTCTGCTTCAGTGGCTAAATCGCGAACACGGAACACTTACTTTCCGACTGACCCAGGTCCTCTCCGGGCATGGATGTTTTGGAAGGTACCTTTGGCGTGTGGCTCGAAGGGAGCCAACTCCAGTATGCCATGGGTGTGGTTGTACTGAAGACACAGCACAACACACCCTTGAAGAGTGTCCATCCTGGGCCTGCGAACGAGCGAACCTCGTCGCTAAAATAGGGGACGACCTATCTCTATCGACCGTAGTTAAATCTATGGTCGATAGTTCTAGGTCGTGGCAGGCGGTCCTCTCCTTTTGCGAAACGGTCATGGTGCAAAAGGAAGCTGCGGAACGGCAGAGGGAAAAACGACCCAATGTCGAGCCAAGAACGCCGCAGGAGAGTTGGGCGTAGGCGGCTCGCTCACGACCGTCGCCTTCCCCCTTAAGGAGGACCCGGGATGGCAGACACGGGGAGTCTGCCATCCCGCTACAACAAGGTCCTCGAGTCGGATGACGTGTCGTACCATCCTGGCACGTCTCTGGATGACTCTGCGAACCCATACTACTTTGGGTTCGTGACCGGTAAGCCATACCGGGAGGCCGCGGGCTGGGCGAAAGCGTTACCGCGGCCTCTTTCCACCTTATGTGGCGAGGAGTAATTCCGCTGGTTTTTTAGTGGGTAAACTGGGTACTTAAACCTAGGAGTCCCACATAACCACATCTGCCGACCCCGGGTAGAGTGGTATGCGTAAAGCATTTTTCCAGCGACAACAAAAAAAAAAAAAAAAGGGGGTCGAAAATTGCTTCGAGAAAAGAATGGTACGGCCGTGACGCTTTTTTGCTCAACTTGGTGGGGGCACTGCCGTGCCACCTCGAATTTTATTTCTAATTTTTGGAAGTAAATAAAAGTCACAGGGCTTTAGATCAAAACTGTATAGTGGATGACTCATTCATTATCTTGAGACCTGCCATAGTCAAATATTCAAAAATCCGTTTTGCATAGTGTGCTGTAACATTGTCGTGTTGAAAGAGGATCCCACTTCGAAAGAGCTACAACCGAAATTTTTGATAACAAACAGCGATTGACATACCAGTCTGCAGTCTGTCTTTCTATCTCCTAGCATAACTGTCTCGTAGTGACCTTTCCAACTAATGAATGAGGCAATCATATTTCTTCCTTGACTTATTCCTTTCGTTACCTTAGTTGGCTGATTCTTGAAAGGAAACACCCACAGAGTTGATTGTCTTTTGGTTTTGGGTTAGTAGGAATATTTTCAGCTTTCATCCCTTGTGACGATGTCAAGTAGAGCATTTGAGTCTCCGCCGTTGAATTTATCTCACATTTGGCAACACCAGTCCATGAGAAGGTGTTTAAGGTCGTCGATTAGAGGATGGTGCACCTGGTGCAAAGGTTCCTGACGGCTAAATGTTGGAGTAATATTTTTTGAACTTGATTTAATCCAATGCCTATGCTATCTGCTCGTAAATCACTGTCTTATCTTCCTCTATCATGCATCGCACAGCATCAGTGTTCTCTTCAGTAGTCAATGTTAAAGGACGTCCCCCACGCAGATCATCATTTAGATTGCTACTTCCACGCTTAAATTAGTTAAACCAATTGTATGCAGCGGTAAGAAATGAATCTTCATTAAGAAATGCTAATAGCATCCGATCACACCTTTGTTGTTGAATAAGCCCCAACGAAAGTCTTAATTTCACGTGTAACAAGAATTTTCTTGCCGCCAATTTACAAAAACAAATGACAAATCAATGAAATATACCACATTAGATTACCAGAGAGGTTTAAAATTTAATATCAAAAACTTTTTAATTTAAATGTTTGCAACTCGCAAATTCTATTTTTATTTTCTTATTTTGTAAATACATTTAAAATAAAATAGAAAGGTTCTGAATACGTTCCTCTTCAGACTTAAGTCTTTGATATAGAATCATTTTTCATAATAATAATAATAAAATATTTATTGGTCAAAGTCGCACTACAACACAATAACGATCTTATTCACAAATAAAAACATAAAAAATACAAAAAATAAAATTACACAAGAAAAAAATATTATTATAATAAGAAAAAAGAAAAAAAGAAAATGTGCAGCAGTGCAACAATACCAAATGGAGATTCGCTCAGTTGAAGAAGAAGCATCAATGATGCTTCTAAACTGATTTTCAGCGGTCTCCATAAGGTATGCGCTGACAGCTGTGACAAAAGAATAATAATAAAAAAATACAAAGTAAATCTAAACAAAAAAAAACAAGCAAAAAACTTCTTACAATAAAATAACGAAAGTAAAATAATAATAATGACAATAACAATAAACAGTCTAAGCGGAATGCTGACTGAGTGATATATCTATGTACATGAGATGGGAAGCAAACGGCAAACGACAATATTAATATTAGAATATATATATATATATATTTATTGTTAATATATATTAACAATGAACAATTAATGCTCCATCTCAGTCGCAGTGTCACCTCTAGCGTTGAGCTGTCGTGCATACTGCTCGTTCGCAGTAAATGATTCTAATTAATTATTATCATTTAATATAGGACAAAACTTGTAATAAAAAAATGACAAATAGTAGAAAAAAAAACAGACATCGCAATGTTAAGTCAATATTATTTGAATTACATATGATAAGATCATACTAAGACTTTTCAGTTGTATTATATTTCTCATTTCTTTTCATTTACTTATATTCTAGGTTCTCTAGAATAAATGATCAAGAACAGTATGATACGAAGAATATTAACGTTAGACAGAAAGTCGATGCCAAGAAAGTTAAAACTTTTGGAAATATCATATTTAATACATATCCATACAAAAATAATAATTATAAACGTGAGTCGGAGATTGTGTTTAAAACTGCAATAACAACCGGTCACCAAAAGCGGGCGTGACTCATTTCAAGTGCTATCGGGGCGCAAACAAGCAGGTATCTACGCTAACTATTAATCGTATTCCTAAAGTAATACAAACATACTTAGTGTATTATATATTATATTCTAATAAAATTCATTTTTATAATTAATATTAATTTTTCAATACTGCATACCTACATACAAGTACATATATGTACACATAATTATATACATACACATAGTATAACAATTATTTAAAATTTTTCGGGTTTCCATTCAAATTTATAAAAAGTTTATAGGTATAGTAAGGATCTATATCCTTACTATATGTGACTATTCGTAAATAAGAAGGGCATACATTCAAATTTATATCTTTTGGGAACCAAGTTTAAATAGAATTTTATAATGTAGTAT
The DNA here is from genome assembly GCA_916720795.1 of Danaus chrysippus. Classification (NCBI taxonomy): domain Eukaryota; kingdom Metazoa; phylum Arthropoda; class Insecta; order Lepidoptera; family Nymphalidae; genus Danaus; species Danaus chrysippus. The sequence continues at coordinate 3,970,865 of CAKASE010000055.1, forward strand.
TAACAAATTTAATCTGGAATAGATATGGAGTAGGAAAAACATTTTAAATTCGTTACCGTAAAAGCCTCAGAATCCATTTGCCTTAAATGTTTTAATATGCGAAATTGAATTTTCCACCATCCTTAGCGTGAAAATCCGATTTAATATTAATTTGATTACTGCTTCTGGACCGTTGATATAAGTTATATTAACTGTCAACAGAACCTAATAAGAAAGACTGTTGTTCAATTTATAGATTACTCAAAAAGTTAAAAGTGTTTAAAATTATTCAATTATTTGAAATTAAATTATGAAGCATAGTAATATATTATTTTAACAAACAAATCTGTTTCAAAGTTATGATTTGGTTTTGATTACGATTGAGATTTATTATTAATTAAGATGATAAAAAAAAACTAAGCAATCCAATCTATGTTTATTACTTCGGAAGAGTTGATTAAGTATTTTTTGTTTGAAAGTAATTTAACAAAAATAAGATCATATTACACTTCTTTGTTTTTAATAGAAAAAGTAATCGAAGCAAGTTTTTTCACTGAAAGAAAAAAATTGCTATCTCAATTTTTGCAAACATCCGTTCTAATTTTTGTGAATTTAAAAAGGTTTTTAAAAATAATTCACAAATATTATCAGTTAAATATTTCAATAACATAGATTTGACTATTCCTTTAATTTATTTTCAACTACTTCATTAGTCACACGTTAGAGCATAGCGGTGGTTATCACAAGAATGTGACATTGTGTTAAGCAACAGAGAGAGGGAGGATTCAAAGCTTTGTGACGTCACATTTCATTTAAAATACTTAATTTAACAATGATTTATGTGAATAAAAAACATTAAATATTTGCGAATTCCATCTACATATATGTATATAAAAAATATTTTAGCGCTATCGTTACATCTTAATCAAAAATCATCTTACATCTCAAGCGACGTTAAAAGTGAGATACTAAAATTCTTAATTCTTCTTAATTTTTGAAAGTATGAATCTGAGTACGATTAAATCGTTAGTGCCTGATTGCACTTTTTTACTAGATGTTTGTTTGTTATTTGTGAGACCTTCGACAAGTGTAAGTGTAGGTGGAAAATTACAAAAAAAGGTGACGTCGTATTATTAAAACGGTATATGTTTGGCTTTGTCATTTGAATTTTGACCCTAATACTCTACTAATTCAGCAATTTACAGAGACTTAGTATTTTATAACGGTATATAGTGCGTATTATTATTTATTTCATATAACGATTTATAGTTTAAATAGATAATTCAAAACCATAATGAGTTTTTTATAAATATTGCCCTAAATTATTGCACTCCTTAAATGAAAGAAATATTCTTTATTACTCAACAGAATTTTACTATGATCCTGGTGATTGTTTCATGTAAATTAATTTTCATAACAGAATTTATGTCATAAGAATAAAGACTTTCGCGAGTATTAATTGAAATAAAACTAATATTTTACGGATTTACTACGCGTTTATAATTATTTTTAACCAACATCCCCAAAGACCATACCATCAAGGTCAACAAATGTTATGAGCTCTCAAACGAACTCACTCGAAAAAGGGTCGTAGTAGATTTGTTCGCGGTAGAGGTGGGAGCGAGAGGTATAACAGCGAAATCTCTCTACAACCTACTAAAAGACTTGGGCTTGTCCAGAACTCACATTAATGCATTCTTGGAACGTACATCGAAGGCAGTCCTAGTAGGTTCTTTTCAAATTTGGTTAGGTAGGGAGAGGAGCTTGGACAGCGGAGGTGAGCGTATAATGCACGTTAGCAAAGGGGCCCCTTAAATCTACACTTGGGTCGCAGGTCCCAGGCACTGTTAAAGCTCCTCTCCCTTCAACGCGAGCGCTCATAAGTTGCCATCATTGTACCTAGCAAAATAAAATATATGTGGTGTGGTGATTTCACAAATACTTACACGTTCAGAAGTCCATAGTTGTCACCCTCTAAAAATTTTAATATTTACTTTTTACGGTATATCGTTACAGAATATAAGAATAAGAAAAAAGATATTGCAATAAGTAGAAAAGTTTATAACAAGGATATAGTCAGAGAAATATAAGTTTTACTCTTTAAAATGCGTTATTTCCTCTTCAAACGCAAGTAATCCTCTTTGGCTATTATAAGCTGTTTGTCTGGTGAGTATGTACTGATATTTATTGTAAGATGTTCAACTTCGGAATGAACCTACTTTACTTGTTAAAGTTACAGTCGCAGAAGTCATTTAATAATAATAAATTAATTTGCTAGTAGGTATATATGTATGTCATAGGCTTATATTATTAATAATTGTCTGGTAATAGAATCCTACGATTATATGATTTGAATAATTTTTTTTGTTAGTCTATCTGAGTTATATGTACCTTTTACTTTTGCATAAACACCCGTCATATCTCTTATGTGTTTTATTCTTCTTCGTTGGTTGCTTTGAATATCACTATTCAGCGACAACGCCGCTAAGATTTTACATTCCGAACAAATATGATTGTTATATAGTCCAAGAGCCAGGGCCAGCCAGGCCTTCGTTAAATTACAAAAGCTGAAAGTTTTTCTATAGATGTACCCAATACTTCTGTCGCGGTCGGTGGCTTTGGTAGGTAACAGGTTCTAAAGGTGTTCTAAAGGTGTACAGGTTCACATCAAATTATTTTCAAATGTATGTATAAATTATGGTTGATGATTTTATATAATATTTTTATATGGTGATAAAATTTATAAAACAAAATCTACGTATGTACATATGTATGAAATTTTATTAGATTTCACAGCGTAGTTGAATAATAAAATAACGGGGCAGCGAAATCAATGAAGTAATGTTTGTTGCAGTTTGTGGATGATTCTAAATTTACATATTAAACACATTACATTATTTGGAAGTGCCTTCTTCAAAAGTGTTGCAATCCAGTATGTGTAACTTGTTTTTTTTTTTCTATATATACTAACCCTAGGAAATTTTGACTTATAATTTTAAAGATTTTAGATTTTTTATAATCTTAAAGAAATATTAGTTAACTTTAAGTAACTACGGCCCTAAAATCAAATCGGGCTTTAAAATGAGATACTTTCTGCTTTATAACTTGCTATTTAAGCAAATTGCCGTCCAAACTATTACAGGGGTTTGAGAAGTATAACATCGACTTATTGCTAACTTAAATGGATTTTGACGGTTGAAGTTATGTTGACGATAAATGATTGTGAACTGTATTCCAATCGTGGATTAATGTAGGCGACATTTATTAGCAAAAAGGGAATAGGAACTACGAGTTTTCTACTCGTTTATTAAATAGTTTTTGTTTCTTTCACTGTGAATATTGTTATTTATAAACATTTGGAGTAGATATTTAAGTTATTTTTACATCCCTTTCTAATATTATTGCGCGGATGCGGGTCCTGCAACGTTAATACATTTTTCCTGATTAAATACATTGTTTCTATTTTCTAAAGGCTGCCGCTGTTAATGTATCATTGATATCAAAGTAATAGGAGAGAAATCGAGGATTTTCTGTTATAAATGATAAGAACTAACAGCTTTTGCGGTCTGACTTTAATTTTTGCATTTTGGCTGGAACTTTTTATAAAAAAAAAAACTGTAAAATATAGTGAATTTTCTTTTTGTTAGTATTCAGACAAAAATATATCAACTAAATACAAAATTGTAACAATTTTTTTATAATATGAAAACTCATCGCCCAACGCCATCTATTGAAACCCGATCCGACTTATGTATCACAAGATACAGCTTACTAAAGCCATCTACTGAAAAAATAATAGATTTCATTTACCACGTCTACATATTATGTACCTATAATTATCATTATAACCTTATAAATATGTATCTTTTTAACTGCGAGATTCTTGCTTTGTTTGATTATAAAAGTAAGAAATAAAATGAAAAAGTAATAAAAATAATAATAACAAGTCTGTTTATCGCATATTGAAGTTAAAAAATAAAATGACTTATTAGACACAAATATATTTTTTTCAATAAACAATATTCGCAATAAGTATCAGTATTAATAAATTAATACAAGGCTAACACATTTACTTTTTACAAAATAATTTCATTAAGAGTGATATTAAAAGTTTTTCTTTTAACACAAAATGTCGAGTTCCTAAATTCTTCTAATTATTATCACTCAACTTGTTATATGGTATTTACGTACATGTTAAATGCCATGAGTTATTCACTTAATTATTAAAATAATTAGTTATTCATTACACTTTTTATATTGTTCTATCCATAAAACATTTCATGGGCATTGATAAAAGAATAAACGACCTAAGGTATAATAAGGAATAATTAATAAAAATAAATAAACCAACTATCTAAGACGTAGAAGAGTTATCAATAGTTTCGTGAATTTAATAATCATTATAATTAGAGTGACACACAACTGCAATATTATAGTTCGTACTAATGTCAATGGATAAGTTAATTTGCTTCAAGTAAACCTCCAAATGTCTTGTCATTATGCATTATTATTTATTATTATTGGGGAAAAAATAAAAGTAAGATTTAATAACTTGAACTTTAATATAAAAGGTTAAAATTACAAATTATATACAATAACTTTTTATGTAGAGTCCATTATATTTTACTATTCAGGGTCAAAAAACAGGCCAGCGTAAAAACGTTCCTAGTGGTATATAAAAAAGTTTCTAGTGCTACATATATAAACAAACGAACCAAATACCTGAAAGGATCCATTTTTAAAGCTTGAAAACTCTAAAAAGGCCCAAATTGAATTGATTTTTGACTAAAACAAAATATATTAAATGCTTATAAAAATAGGTTTAAGTTTAGGATTATAAAAATATGTACAAAACATTTATGCCCTGACTATGTTTATAGACACTAATTCGATTAAGCATAAGCAAATTGTATTTTCTTATTTGATAAATATTATTATTTTTTTTCTTCTTTGTTCTAAAAAAAAATAATTTAAATAAGGCAGTTATTGCCCAATATCGTCTTTTAACAACAAACGGTGGTTTGCAAATAAAGATCAATGTAATGCCTCAATAGGATTAAAATGTCATTATTAAAGCACGTTTTTGGTTAGAATATTAGAATAAGTAAGAAACAAAGTTTCTTAATATGACATGTTTACGTTCATAGGATGCCTGAAAATTTCAGGAAATATTTTTAAAAGTCACACTTAAATTTTTGTACTAAAAAATTTCATTGAGCCTTTTTATTTTTATTTTAGTGCCTGTTTCTATAGTACATACTTATTACTTATTAGACATGGCACCTAGAACATACATGTCTATAAGGGCTATACGTTTTTTGAAAGAAAGAAAGAAAGAAAGAAAATGTTTTATTTGTGAACATCTTTGCGAGACAGCACTAACATAAACAGAAATAAAAAAAAAACAAAAACAAATAACAATACAATTAAATAATATCTAATGAAAATTTTAGAACAGAAGGTATAAATAAATCAAAACCAAATGCTGCCTACACAGCAGTATGATGTCACAAAAAGGAGAATCACTCAGCATATGCTGTCGTTTTAGGAATTCCACACATAGAGAAAAAAAAATAATAATAATAAATTACAGGTTTGAATAAATAAATATTTCTTTTTATTTACTTAAGATAATAATATAATGTGGAATTGCCAGGAACGACAGCGCTGATTTTCAGAGATCACCTTATTTTTGTACGTCAAGCGAACGACATTGACAATAGCCTAAAATATTATATTGTGTAAGAAAAAAAAATACATCGTTCTTCAATGAGGAGAGAAAATAGAAATTAAAAATAAATTACGTGAGTAATATATACTAATTAAAATACTATTCTAATTTATATTGTATTTTAATATAATCTCAAATATTGTATTTTAACATATTATTTATATGTATTACTTTTGTGAATTTGTATTTATCGTTGATATTTTAATTACAATGAACATAGCATTACAGAAAGTCGCAAGCATGTCGGGACGTGCACCGTGTTGATCCAAACCATAGTATTACTCCCTCCTGTATTACCTACCGTTTAACAAATATCATAACAATTAATTAGAAGTTAAAATCTCTTCACTAATTAGTCTAACCACGTCTGGTCAATACTCCACTTTGCTAATGGAACATGCACTGTAAGGTGAGTAGATGTGACTATATATTTTAAATACGCACATATATATATATATATATATATATATATATATACATTATACATATATATAATTATATAGAATTATCATAGTTATGTCATATATATCTATATATACATAGACAACCACTCTCATATATAATAATCATTAATCACATACCAACACACGACCAGGCATATATATTTATTCATTTAGGTTTATACATTAAAATATAAATATATTGTATTTACATACTGTGTATATAATATATAATAATAATAATATAACATAAGTATTAAATAAACAAATGCAATTTTGCTGGCTAACTGTAAATGATATATGTATAAGTTCCAAAGTATACGCAAAATTAAGTTTACATTTAAAGATTACATTCGACATTTCACAATTGTTGTATATATTACCTTTAAAAGCAAGAAATAGGTATAATTAAATATGATAATAATTTGTCATTGTAATTGCTATTTAGAAGCGTCATACTAACACAAAGCAAAAAACTTAATTAGATGAAGAGAAAAACATTTTAGATGAATATGAAAAATGAATTTAACCTGCTTGCGAATTAATTTTGTTTAATTACATAACATATTTAGTATATCCCTTAATTATCTTCTATATATGTATATAAAAATGGATTGCTGTTCCTTAGTCTCGCTAAAACTCGAGAACGGCTGAACCGATTTGGCTAATTTTAGTCTTGAAATACTCCTGAAAGTCCAGGGAAGGTTTAAAAGGTGAGAAAAATTGGAATAATTGCCGGGAAAACCCTAAAAACAGCCCTTTTCAATTTCCCATACAAACGTTTTTTTTTACATTAGATTTGACAACTAACTAATATGTCAATCATTCTGTTTGATTGAAACAGGAAAAACCTGATTATTTATGGCCTCTAAGACGGAATAGAGTTTGCCTGGTCAGTTTCTTCTTCTACCTGGCAATTTCCCAGCTATAGCCAGGGTCTGCCTTACATGTTTGTGAATAGTTTTGGATATTTGTTTTTACGACCGGCCGCCTGCCTGACATCAACCCTCTCTTTGGGAATCAACATTAATCAGTGATGTCTAAATACTCTTAGAAAGTACATATGACTCGGAAAAATCACATTGGTACTTGCCCGGGCCAGGATCGAACCCGCGCCCTCGGCAACGAGAGGCGGGCCCTTTAATCACTAGGCCACCACTGCCTGGTCAGCTATACCTACATATATTACTCTTGACCAAACTAACGCGGACGAAGTCGCGGGCAAAAACTAGTAACTAATAAAATAGTCTTATATGGACTTAAAATCAAATGACATTGTCTCCCAAAAACTTAATAGTGTCCTCCAATGTACGTATCTGACGAGTTTCGGAGTCTCCAGTGTGACGAGCATAAATTTTTGATGAGATAACGTCTTTAAAATCGTTTTAGTCGGGTGACATGTTCAGAAACTTGTGTCACACCAAAACCTCACGAGCGCGATCGCAGGTATAACGAGAGAGAGACGGACCGATCTCCCGTCTCATCTCGAGCGCTGCCAGTCATTCCGTGAAACTTGTCACGCGGAATCCTCACGAGCGGAGGCAGGTATAGCGTTCGAGTGAGTGGACCGATCTTCCGTCTCTCTCACTCTAGCGGCATACAAACGAATGGAGATTTTCTCGTGCGGTTAAGTTTTCCTTTAATGTTTAACAGAATGTTTAACTTGTCATTTTACACCCGAAATTTATCATCAAAAGTATGAATAAAAAGATAGATGTAATTTAAAATTTGAAAAAATTGTTATCTTCATTAATTCCTTCCCAAAAACTTATATCACCAATAAGACGTTATCACGTAAACATCTCGATCGTAAACCTACTTTACAAACAACCATTTTTTTTTCTTTGGCTTTGTATCTTTTTATATGGCTTATTATTTTTATATATGTATTTTGGTTCACACATATTTTTTTATTTATAAGTGTTTTAATATAACTTTAATAATATTTCGTATTTTTGACCGTTTGAAATCTCCAACCCATCTTGAGCAAGCTTGGTGATTAATGCTTAAATCTTCTCCAAATAAGAGGAGACCTTTAGACTGCAGGGGGCTCTGACAGGCTGATGATGATGTATAATGATGCATAATATTTTAGTAGGAGCTTAGAAATTTTATCACTAACAGATACTTTAAAGTTTGCTATTGTATTAGATTTAACTTTGTGTATTTGCAAATTTTAAGTCACATTTCGTAATAAGCTACATAAAAGTTAATGTGTTAAAGTTCTGTTACTCATTTCTCTTATACTTGTTATGTCTCTGCAGCAGAAGTTGTGGAAGAAAGTTAGTAAAATCATGTTGCTTTTTGTTTTATTGTCAATATGAACTATTGGTAGAACAAACACACTCCGCTGTTATTATTTGGTAGTGTATTTGTTTGCCCTGGCTTTATTAGGTTACTATAATAACTCGTGTTGGTTTTCCTAATTCATTTTGATTATTAGTAATGTCTGCAAAGGTATAAAAGTCAATTAATTTGTTAGCATAATATAATCCAATACAATTTATACACATTCACATCTTATTAAGGGAAAAATTATACAAATACAATCATTAAGTAAAAGAAATGGAAAAAGATTTATCCAGGTAAAATCAACAAATTATAAGTTTGTTGGGGCACCTTAATTCTTTGAAAAGGTTATAAAAATATATTTGTTTAATAGAAATATGTAGCTGTTGTTATAACATAATCGTATGCAAAAGGATAGATAGTGGTGGTATGAAATGGATAATTTTATTTTTTTTACTTTTAAAGTAATTTTTGATGACCATAATAATGTAGGAAAATTTGATTAGTTTAGTTTACACAAATATATTTTCTTTAAACAGTTTAAACCAATAACAGTTATTTGTAAATAATCTAAATGAAGTTGTAATTATTGGTTCTAATTTGGCTTCTTTGCGCAAAATAACTTTTATTATATTGATTTAATGCTAATTTTGCAAGTTTTTCATAATTAAATATCTTCACTATAGTATGAACAATCTCCGAATTTATAAAGGAGAAAAAAGTAATTCCACAGAAAATTATGAAGTACATATTTTATGGAAAGCCTAAATGAAGCAAGTATTCAAAAAAACTTATTATGTGCCATTGAAATAATTGATAACTAACACAGATATTTATAAATGATCTCAAACTTTCGTCCGGTTTATTCTATGATAGTGTTAATGTAAACATAAATGATGCATTTTTTAAATGAGATTTCTTTTACCTTTATCTATTTTACTCCAACCATCTATGTATGTATATGTTCTCTAACTATAACACTGTTTGATAAAAATCACCGCTGGGCGTTGGAAACCAGCCTTTGTTTCTCGTCGCGTAGTATTCATTGTTTGTTTTCTTTTCTATGTAGTTGTGATTATTTATTCATCTAGGAGGAATTTGTAGCAGTAACGAATTTAAAGTAATTACTGCATTGGATATATATATAATAAATAGATACATTTTATAAACGTTACCTAAATCCAACATAATTTGTTTTTCTTGCTTAAAATTATCTGTGCTTAAATTGATGTTTGTCTGACGAGGTAACTGCAAATAAAAGAAAAATATCGTAGTGATTGGAGGATTGCTAACCAAAAAAGGCTGATACTTAAAAGTAAACAAGTAAAAATACGTATTTTTACTGGGTACTTGTTTATTCAGTCGAATTAGACAGTATTACAATAAAGTAAAAGAAATAATATATGATGTTATCTTTTTACTTCTTCTTATAAATATAATTATAATAAAATAAAATAAATACATCAGAAAAAGGAAAAAAATCAAGTTTATGACCTAAACTTATGAATTAATTATCTTAAACTTTAAAAACATACGTCCTCAAAAAACTTATTTTATGCAAATTTTAAAAAGAATAGTTAATATTTTAAGTGAAGTAGGGTAAAGTACATAAACCATTAATTTTTTAGAAGATTGCTTAAGTTTAATAGTTGTGAGAGTTGCTTTTAATCGATCAGCTCTTCTATTGCTAGTAGTAACTGTACAATATAATGTTTCTAATGTGCACTTTGAAGATGTAGGAATTAAATTAAAGGATTAGGAAGTAAGCTAAGAATAATAATAATTGATTTGAAAAATGTTTTCTCTTTTGTTTTTATATTAGGGAATTATTAGATATGGCAATTTTGATTCCGTAAATGTCAAAAAAAGATTTTTTTTTCCTTCTTTGCTCAATAATAATTAAATTAGATATAACACATAATAAAAAATATACACGTTTAAAAAAAATGGATTGTACTTTAGCACCTCTTTTAGTTTCAAATTATTAAGCAATTTGTTAAACGTACATATATTAGTAATGTGTTGGTTTTAGGCTTTTAAAAGGGTATTATTTTGATAAGGGTAAAAAGATGTCAATAACTTTCAGAGGTGTTATTATAAATAAATTTGTAATACATTATAAGTGTGACAAAATATAAATTCACAATTTAAAAAGTTTGTAATCAAAAAGTAAACATTTTAATAATGTTTATTTTTGTTATAATCTCATTGTATTTGTATATACACTTTTTGCTTTTTTTCGACCAAAGTTAACATCTCATATCTTTTTATAACTTCGTCTGTACAACTTTAATGTTTACGCTGAAAATCTAATACAACGAAGCTTCAGTAAATAATTGTGTTCAAATAAAAGTTTGTTATAATAAGATTACGTTGAATACAACTTAAGTTGTTGTTTCATTTTCTGTGTCCATTTATTACGGAACACGTTCTTTAGATAAACGGATTAAAATATAAATTATCAATAAAGCAATTAAAGTATTTTATGTTATTTTATTTTCGTTCATAATATATGGTCTTTTTAAGGTTACAAAAAATGTGGTTTACTATATTTAACATTAATAAATTTCTTGTTTTGTTTTTTTTCCAGTGCTATCAAATGACTTATAGAATAGAATCAGCTTTATACTTCAAAGATAGGTCCCTAAGTAAATTATCATTTTGTTCTTTATAATTTTAACACCAATGTACGTACCCGTATTGGCCTCCAAAAGCTTTTAACTATTTTATTTCATTTTTGTTCTTTTCCAACAATATAATATTTTTTCAGAAGTGTCAATTGCTTTGAATTGATTATTATCGTCATTCTAGTACGGAGTTAAAAATAATTAGTATTATCTCGGGACTTACTAATGTGCATATAAATCAGTGGATATCGGTAATGAATACAAAATGAATATTAATTTAAATAAATACATTTGAAAATTAGTGGAATTATAAAACCAAAGTTTGCTTATAAATTTATCCAAAGTCTAAAATTGAAGATCTAAGTATTTTTTTCAGATTTAATGCAGTTATGGACACAGCTAGTGAAAACTCAAAACCACTTACCAAACCTAATATTTATAGATATAATATTTATAACGTCGAAAAGGTGTGGATTCCCTTGATATTTTTAACTATTTCGAAATATTTTTTTAAATAATCGTTTTGCACACATGCATAAAAGTTTGAATGATGCTTACAGTTTGTACCAAATCAATAACAAAGCTATTTATATAAAAGGTCACATTTCTCCTCGATCCTCTGCTATTCGTCTACGAGTATATCAAATTTCGAAATAAAAATAGATTATGTGACAAATTGTCCTATTCTCAATTGGTTTCCTGTAGCTTGAGGTTTTTATTGTTAGCCTTATTTTTACTTTGCTTGTGTTAAGATTATACAGATATAAATTTAATTTTTTTTCGAACGTATCATTGGAAATAAAAATTCAATGTTCTTTTGGATGCAATGCCTTATAAACTAATGTAATAATTTTTCTTTGCAAGTGAAACAAGTCTAGGGCTTATTGCTGAGATGGGGAAAAGATATACTATTATTACACAACTTACATAAAATTAAATTTGGTCTAAAGATAAAATCTGTACCAGAATGCTTATTTCAAAGCTAAATCCTAATTTAAATAAATCCTGATTTTAAAAAGTCCTAAATTATCTAAATTCAAAAACCTCATAAATTTTACATAACATTTAAATAACATGAGACTCAGCGGTCTTTTTTATAAAAACAACTATTGTGTCAACTCGTTTGACATCGAAGAAGGGATAAAAAATATCTTCTATAATGATATCGCAGTGTTTTTTCAATAAGATTAAAAAAAAAGACGACAGTAATTGCAACTAAATATTCTGAAGATAGTTTTTTTCCAACGTTTGTACTACTGTAATGTCTAATTATTATTATTATACTCGTATATCTGTTTCTTTTCCTAAAAAGTACTCAAAGCTTGTACTATAACATTACTTACTTCCTAAAGTCTATTAATTATTTTAAAAGCTTCAATATTAATTTTACTTAAAAAAACCATTTACAAAATTTCCTACCCCTTCCCTTTTTCCTCCCCTTCCCATTTTTCCCACCCTCTTCCCACATCAAGGGTGGTGACACATCCGCAACATGTCTTATGTTACGAATGTCCACGGGCGACGGTACCACCTCCATCAGGTGGGTCATCTGCTCGGTTGCCACCTTTAACATAAAAAAAATGGATGATTAAAATCAACAATTAATCTGTTGATCGTATTATATATTTTTTATTTTATTCAAACAATGTTTATTGTTTATTATAGAACCAATTAGTGAAAAGGCTTGAATATATGACAGGGACTTCAAATAACATGTTATTTCACAGAACTATTTGCCTGTTTTTGTTAATAAGCATTTCTGTATCACAAATTGCACAAATGTGAACTTGATATTATGTCACAAAGCTAACGCTAGTACGTTATCTACACTCAAAAATAAAAATGAAATTTCCGGTTGCAATTAAAACACTTAAGTATTTTTCTCTCAATTCATTTGAAAGTTTAAACGATAACCATACCAAATATGTTATTCAATAAATTTATTTTATTCGGTGTGTTTGTTTTGATTAATGTTTGAAATGGCTGGATTAATTTTAATTGGAATTTAATTATTTCTTAAGAAATGTCATGTGAAGAAAAATAGGTTATTCTTGAACCAACTTCAAAAAGGAGACAGTTCCATCATATACTATTTTTTTTAAACTAGGTTTTACAATTCCAATTATAGGCTGACGTACATAATGGATCTTCAAGTAATAGAATGAAATCTCTTAAGGATGATGAAGATTATCTCAATGGGTCTGTCTAGAATGAGGGTAAAACAACCTGCAAAAGCTAGTTTAGTTTAGAACTCTGTTCATTTTTGACGTAAAGCTTTTAAAATAAACTAAGTTTGCTTTATGATTTTCCGGCAACATTTTGAGACCTTACATAAGTAAGTTTATATAAATAAATTACATTAATTTGTTTTTAGAAAATCTAATATAAATTTATCAATAAAAATCTCTTTTTAATGTTGCCTATCATACAATAATAACGGTTACTACTTTATTCCAAAGTATTATTCTTTTGCTTAAATTTATTTAATATATAAATTTATGTTTATTTTTTCGTAAAATAAAGGTTTTTATTTATAAAACTAAACGATATAATTCTTTTTGTGTCATTAGCGTAATATATTATTTACGTATTAATAAATATTTAGGGGAAAACAACTAACAGAATAACTTTTATAAAGACAGGTATAAATCTATATATTTGTGTTCTTATTTAATTAATAAATTTATATAACAAGCATCATAAGAATCAAGGTAAGACAATTATTATTTCGGTTCAGATTATTAGTATGAATTACAGTATTAGTTAACAAACTCAGTCTTTATCTAAGATCAATTCACCTTAGGGTGTTTGCAAAGAGAAATGTTTAGATAAGGTAATAATTATTAAGAACATGATATAAGTTATTCCGATTCTTAGAAAATATCAACTAAAATCATCATCTATTTCTTAAAAAATATTTTCATAAAATGGTGATGTACGAGTATTTTCTTCTACCTGGAAATTTCCCAGCTTTAGCCAGGGTCTGCCTTACATGTTGTGAATAGTGTTGGCTAACTGGTTTTACGACCGGCCGCCTTCCTGACATCAACGCTCTTCTGGAAAATTAAGTTCTTTGAGTACATTAAGTTAAAAGTAAGATAATATTTAAAAGGTTTAGTATTTTACGATTAATAAGAACACAGAAGTAAATTAACCGCTTAAGATGATATTAAGAAGAAGAAAATAGAAGGACCTCATTAATTGCGGACCTTAAATGGCTATAGTGCCTTTGAGTCACGGCTTTGGCTTTATGAACTGCAGTGCAGGAAGCTTTGGCTTCCTGTAGTGTATTCATAAAAAAATATTTATGAATATTGAATGGAACAGATTTTTTTAAGAGCACAAAGCAGGAGTAGTCTGATAAAAATCATAGAAAGTATATCTTCAAATTAATATTTTTCTACAAGAAACTAAATTCAAGAAACTAATTTCATGAACTACTGTTTACTATCAAGATTTGACTTCCCCGGTAACTTACGAGTATATGTATGTATATTAGGGAATAAATAAATAATATACAATCATATTTTAAAGTGTCTGGATGACTGATTCGATATTTATTCAATACTTCGCATGCCTATTGAAATATTTCTCTTTTCAGTTGGTTGTTGACAATCTATGTATTTCTCCTTAGAAATACTCTGTTATATATGTACAATACGTGCGCTGTATTGACATCATAATTTAGTATCACTATAAATATAATTGGTTCAAACAATTGCGTTTCGAATTCATTTATATACGAATTAGTTATGGTGATTAAGGGATTTTGTGAACCGTGTTTCCTTTGAAACCACTTTTTAGTGTGAGCTTACATGTCCCTATTATTAAACTTAAGGAAAATCTGTCATTCAAAAGCGTATTCATTTTTTCGTATATTTAAAATATTTTGTTAAATTGAATGAAAATATTATTAGTAAATGTAATATAAGAAATAAGAAACCAATAAACGTATAATAACCTCTCTGTATCATTGTTCAATACAAGTGTAATATAAAACTTTTTACTAAAAGGACTTTAAATAATTTGTTTCCACCCCCCTTCGTTATTGATACGTCGAGCCACGCCAATTTGCTCTACGCTTAATTAATATAATTCGTATTTTATATTACAATGATTGAATAATCGTGATATAGACTATTAAAATTCCCTGAATTTTTGAAGTTAAACAGTTACATAGTCGTAAATATTATCACGCATTTGATAAAAAAGATATTATAGACATTTTTTATCAAATATTAGTTTAAATGAAACTAATATTTTTTGAATTATACATACTACAAGCGCGACTTTATTTTTGTAAAAACAACTACATTCTCCCGACGTTACAGCTACTTTTCAGCAACTTCAGTTATTTATCACTTATCGCCATCGATTTCTTAATTTTCTGGCGTACCATTCTGGATGCCGTCAGAATGCGTTCACGGTGTCCCGAGATCCTGCGGTGTGGCCATGGACATGGGATTTTATATTTTTAAGAAGGGTAAAATTATTTAAGTATATTCCAGGTATTCAATACATTCTAGCAATCTTCTCTATTGAAATTGCGATGTTTTTTAATTTCAGTAGCGTCTTGGATTAACATCGGTATATATACCTGTCTTCACGAGCGAGGAAATGTGGTTTATCAAACCGAATGTAGTGGCCTAGTTTGTCTAATGTATGTTCACACACTGCTGACTTCGACGCACCCCTATTTTTGATGTCAGAGATGTGTTCTTTAACCCTTGTACCTATGCTACGAGCAGTGGTGGCTGTACCTTAAGTGCGCCCGTGCGCTGAACCACCAATTAAAATATTTAAAAATTACAAAATATTATGTCATCTTAATTTTTAAATTACCATTTTAATATTTATTTTTTAAACATACAAAAAGGTATAATAAATTTAATTTCCAATTATGGTCAAAAAGTTTGAGCGCTTTACTAAACTCATATCGTGCGCTCCGGCGAGTGCACGAGAACTGCTTATACATCTTGTATGAGGCACGCATTAATACGCCTGACGCGTGAGAGAAAAGATAGTTCATAGAAATGTACCGAGTAACGAGTCGGTTCTCGAGCGCCGCACGAAGCGGCCGAAGGTTACCGAGAGCACCCGATGTATGACGTATTGAGCCGGCCGTCAAGGGGCCGGCCGAAAGGATGGGTGCTATGATTGACATTTCGTTAATCGTTATTGGTATTGTTTCAACTTTCACTGTATGCGTGACGCGTTAATTCGTTATTGTTTATAATTATTTCCGTAATTCGTTTTAGTTTTTATTTCGTTTCTATAATAGAACTTTTATTCTGTACTGTGTTTTTTATTAGTTGAAAATGATTATAAATATTGATTATATTAAAGAAAATAACAAAATTTTTCAAAGTAAAGTGAACATAAAATTGGCCGGGCCGCCACGGCCCTTTTTAAATTTAAAACAAGAGTGTAAATCGAAAAATAAAGCATTTATACGAAGTTTTAAAAGTGAAATGTATAATAGAAAGAAATGGTTGTGTGGATGTGAGCGTCTTAATGCATTCTTTTGTTTTCCTTGCATTATTTTTGGCGGAGAATCGATTTGGACAGAAACTGGAATCAAGGATTTGACGCATTTAAGTGAAAAAATAAAAAAACATGATTCTTCACAAGTACACCTACAAAATGTAATGAGTTTGTCTGTGTTAGGCACAGTCGATATTCGTAATCAGCTAGATTCTGTGTATAGAAGTAATATCCAAAAGTATAATAAACAAGTTGATAAAAACAGATACATTTTATCACGTCTTATCGATTGTGTCAAGTTTTGTGGTGCATTTGAGTTAGCTTTGCGAGGTCACGATGAAACTATTGAGTCCAGTAATGCTGGAGTGTTTCGTGGATTAATAGACTTTGTATCAGAGTTGGATATAGTTATGAAGGAGCATCTATACTATACCAATGACTTCAGTAGAGAGCGAGCGATGTTTTTCGACACTGAAAAGAATCAAAACTTTTCTCAGAAATACCATGTCTCAGGATCGGCTAAATGCACTTTCTGTGCTTAGTATTGAAAAGAAATTTATAGAAAAAATACCAGATATTAATAAAAAGGTGATAGAACATTTCGCTACAGAAAAATGTCGTCGCATTGATTTAATGTACAAAAAATAAACATATTTTATGTCAATTGTTGTTTTTGTCAATATTTTAGTAAAGTGAACCACCAGTTCGATAACCCACCAGCCGCCACTGGCTACGAGTAAACTAGAGGTAAACTAGAGTTTGCTATAAAATTAGAGGCTAATAATTCGTAAGATTTCCTTGAAATACTTGTCAACAGGAATCCTGAAAATTCACATTCACATGGTATTGCGGTGCCAATCATTTAACGTATACTAAGTCCTTACCTGTATGAACATGCACACGTCCTAAAAATATTGGTACTGCTAAGCGATCGCTTATATTTTTTTTTATCGAATGTAAATAAGTCAGGTAATAAATCTTTTTAGTTGAGGAACTAAAAAGTGGTAAGAATGGTAATGAGAAACTAAAAAATTGTAATAATTGATAACTTACACTATACGACTATTTAATTTAAATAAACATGTTAACGATATCTATGTTGTCGTTATTTAGAAAGAAATAAATTACTTACATTGGAATATCACAACTAAATTTACAATTTCAGACACATCCAATATGATGAGTATGTGATGCTTATGGTTTGATACATCAGCTTCATACCACAGCTCTTGGACAATATTTACTCTCGCAGGCTACATTACTTTGATTGATGATATCGTAACGAATGCTTTTATATAAATAAAAATAATGACTCGTCTACTTTTAAAGCGGATACATTATTTTTACTTAAAATGGAGTTGTATGAGTGTATTTGATCTGTCCGGTGTCCAACTAAAAAAAAAACTTTACCAGCTGTTACAGAAGCCTTCAAAGATTTACAGGTTTAAACTCATTTGTTAAAAATAATTACGGTTCAGAAATGCTTACAATTAGGAATTATTGCAAGATTAGTATATCATTTTGAAATGTTTAACTATTCTTACGTACCCTTTTTATTTTTCTACTTTATTTTTTTGCACAATGCAAGTATTTCGTTTTGAGACTTAATGTTATAAAAAAAAAAAAAATTAATAGTTCATTTTGGTACAAAATACAATTTGTATCCAACAAAAATATTAGTAGAACCATTACTTAATATTATATGAGTAATTTAATTCAAGAAAATTTATTTTGTACAAGGAAATTATTTTTAGGACTCCATAACTGTTTTGCCCAATAGTTCAATAGCCTATAAACTATAATAAAATTTTATCTTCATGCAAAGTATCTGTCCATTTGATTAAAAAAAACAACTTATAAATACTTATATGACAAACGCATCTTTTTGACATTTACGTTGTGTATAAACTAATTAAATAATAAATTATTGCATCAGATTAATTTTGAAAGATAGGCCGTGGTGAGGCGTGTCAGTTTCCCATTTCAGTAGCGTCAGTAATACCAATTTTGTTTAATTTAATGATGCCAAAAAAAATTGTGTTTTACAGCCAAGAGGACTCCATTTCTTTGGTTTATTTAAATGGTTTACGATATGTATGGGAGCTTCTCTGAGTCTAAGGCTCAAACAGCTCCAAGGGAACTTGGTTTAGATACTCGGCTTCTTTGTAAAGTCATATCCGATCATATGGAAAACGGCTGTCTAATTCGGATAAGTTCTGCAAAATGTTATCTCACGATTTCGGAAATAAGAAAAAGCTTATTGCTGACCATGATTAACAAGTTCAATCTAGCCAGGCTTCATCAAATGTCTAAAGTAGCTTATCTATCTTATTTTATACACTTAAGAGTATATATCTAAATGTCACACTTTTTAATTTTTATATCCCATTTTTAAAATCGAGCAGATACGCAGCAGGCATTTATTCTTTAGCTCTAAACATTTCTTAGATCTAGACGAAGCAATATGCTTCCTTTTTTCATGCACACAACAAAGGATTGGCACAGATTGTCTGCATCGGTGTTCCTTTTTACTTTCAATTTGAATATCTTCAAAGCAAAAGTGAATAAAACCAAAATGGTACGTTTATTAACTACGAGGCTTTATTTATACCAAACAATCAGTTCAATAACTGTTGGGTTTAAAATATTATAAAAAGCATTATAAAAATAAGCTTTATAGTCATGTTACTTCAATCTTCCTTTTCTTAAAATTTTAATTAATGCTTTTGTACTATTTATATAACTGTAGACATTAAACCTAGCTTTATTTGACTTATTTAAAGGGTACAGGGGTTACTTGTCTAATAGCACCGTTTGTAACTGTTGTGAGCAGTGGCGGCTGTACCTTAAGTGCACTCGTGCGCTGAACTACCAATTCAAAAGATTTAAAAATTACAAAATATTACTTCATCTTTATTTTTAAATTAACATTTTAATATTTATTTTTTAAACATTTAAAAACGTATAAAAAATTAAATTTCAAATTATGAGTTTGAGCGCTTTACTAAACTAATATCTCGTGCGCTTCGGCGAGTGCACGAGGAGTCCTAATACATCTTGTATGAGATGCGAGTTAATACGCTTGACGCGTGAAACAAAAGATAGTTCATAGAAATGTACCGAGTAATGAGTCGGTTCTCGAGCGCCGCACGAGCGGCCGAAGATTACCGAGAGCACCCGATGTATGACGAATAGGAATTGAAAGGAATCAAAACTTTTCTCCGAAATACCATGCACTTGCTAAATGCACTTTCTATGCTTAGTATTGAAAAAAAAATAATTATACAAACAATACCCGATTTTAATAAAAAGGTGATTGAACATTTCGCTTCAGAAAAATGTCGTCGCATTGATTTAATGTTTAAAAATTAAACATATTTCATGTCAATTAGTTTTTTGTTGCATTTTCTAATTTTAATATTTTAGTAAAGTGCACCACCAGTTCGATAACCCACCAGCCGCCACTGGTTGTGAGTATAGTTTGTTTTAAATTTGACCTAAAACCCTCTGTTAGAAGTTGAAAAATATTTAGAAATATTTATTTTTCGTGACGTAATAGTATTGTCATGAGTTAAAACTTTTATTAGATTAGTATTAGAATATATAAATATATATTTAAGAAAGAACATGTTTCAAAATGTTTCTGGTTTTTAAGACAAAATATATTGATAATAATAATACAAATAAACGTTTCCAATAAAAAAACTCTACATTTCTATATTTCAAGTCGTATGTCGCTTTCTATAATTTTCTCCTCGAATTTATAAAAATATCTAAAAAGTAACAGCAAAGAGAAGTGTCTCCTAGTTGTCATTCTTTGTCATTCTTATATTAAAAATATTGTTTTAATTATAATGACAACTACACTGAGTTGTTCCTTTAAAATTAAAAACTAATAATCTAGGTTAAACTTATGTATGAAATTGCATATATACATGTATATGTTTAAGTATTTGCACGTTATTAATTTTAGTTACTCAAATACTTTTAGACTAAGAAAATGTATGTTTTTACGATGCAGACATAAATATTGAAAGATATAATTTTCTCGTTGGTAAGATCTACGACTACTTGGTGCATGTATGTACATAAACTTTGATTAAATAAAAAGCTTGAGAATTCTTTTAGCGTCTGATCTTAGCTAAAAATCTAAGTCGCTAAGCCTGCCTGTATGGGTAGCACACTACGAGTAAAATAGAGTGCATAGTGTGCATTAAATATTTACTATAAACATTTTCTGTACATCTTTCTGTTTTTCTTTTTTTTTTCAATTTCATAACAGCCATAGATATATTACATAATTCAATTTAAATTTTCGAAAACTAATTCTGTTGATGCTGTGGTCCTAATTCTTGTTGACAAAAAACATTATGGAATGCTTATAGACGAAATAATCTACAAAATCCTAGATAAATCAAAACAATTACACAACAGTCAGATTTGGAGACATTAAAGTAAGCAGTGAAATTTTTTTTTGATACTACTAAAATTTCCATAATTTTTCAAGGAAATGTATAAGTAAATATTTTTGTGTTCAAAATCAGGTATTATAGGATCAGGAAATAAGAATCTGTTGGTACATTTCATAACAGTTAGACGGTCATTTTGATGGCAACGAAACGGTTCATATAATTTGGTTGTTTGTAAGAAATAAATAAATAGATGTCATTATAATTGTTGTTAATGAAAAGATTTTTTATCGTTGCTCTTTAAATAATGAAATTAATGTGAAGCGATTGTTTAAAGCTTCTGTCTGTTCACTCTAACACTATAGCAGCGTAAAAACAAAATTTTTCTGTGAGAAATTTTATTTTATTTATACACCTTTTGTTTTTTAGCATAAAAAGTAACGAATGTACATAACATATCTTTAAAAAGCATATAAGCAATTAAAAGGATAAAGAAATTAAAAATTTTAATACTAAAAAATCATCTTCTATCTTCTATATATATAAAAATGGATTGCTGTTCCTTAGTCTCGCTAAAACTCGAGAACGGCTGGACCGATTTGGCTAATTTTAGTCTTGAAATACTCCTGGAAGTCCAGGAAAGGTTTAAAAGGTGAGAAAAATTGCAATAATTGCCGGGAAAACCCTAAAAACAGCCCTTTTCTATTTCCCATACAAACGTTTTTTTTGACATTAGATTTGAGAACTAACTAATATGTCAATCATTCTGTTTGATTGAAACAGGAAAAACGTGATTATTTAAGGCCTCTAAGACGGAATAGAGTTTGCCTGGTCAGCTTCTTCTTCTACCTGGCAATTTCCCAGCTATAGCCAGGGTCTGCCTTACATGTTTGTGAATAGTTTTGGCTATTTGTTTTTACGACCGGCCGCCTGCCTGACATCAACCCTCTCTTTGGGAATCAACATAAATCAGTGATGTCTAAATACTCTTAGAAAGTACATATGACTCGGAAAAATCACATTGGTACTTGCCCGGGCCAGGATCGAACCCGCGCCCTCGGCAACGAGAGGCGGGCCCTTTAACCACTAGGCCACCACTGCCTGGTCAGCTATACCTACATATATTACTCTTGACCAAACTAACGCGGACGAAGTCGCGGGCAAAAACTAGTAGTATATAAATATAATGAAATATGGATATGTATGAAGTATATTAATATGGTAACAAAATGAGGATTAACTATAGAAAAGCAATCTCGAAGAATTGCAAAAATCGAATATTTAATATATCAAAGAGAAAGAAAAATCAACAGAGAAAAGCCCCATTCTCATCCTCAGCATTCAATCCCATTGCGGTTGAATCTTTTAAATTATAATTATTTTAATATTGTACGGTGAATAAAATTAATCAAGTATTTTAAACGAATTAATCAAGTATTTTAAATTAATATGTTTTATATAATATCATATTATTCTTAAATCCTTTAACAAACCGTCAGTGAAAAATTATAAAGAATATAATTAACTTAACATTTAAATTCACTGAATCGTTTGGTGATATATTTTCTTGTGTTTCTCCTTCTTTTAAACAAAATTGTAGGTAAAAGAAATGTTTTTACTATTTGACAGCAGCCGTGTGGTGGAAAATAATAAAAAATTATATTTAGCGTTAGAAGTACATATATATATCTGTTTATTCGAAATAACCGAGGCGGTGAATTATTTTTTAAGTTTAATCACTTATGCGTAAGAATGACTTGAAGCTAGAGTAATAATGCCTGTGATACGTTGGTGTCAGAAACGTGTGACCTCGTTGCAATTACATTAATCGAAAAAATCCTGTATTTTATTAACTTTTTTTATATTAATAGGTTAGCTTTTTTAATCTAATCAGAACGTACTATTCTTATAGTCTAGACCCGTACCCCAATCACTTGATATTCTCATTCCAGTTGATTAAAATTTTAAGTTTAGCTTGCTGAAAGTATATTTTATACATCTCCTCAAGATGTTAAACAATCCTGTAAAATGAAACCCAACTTCAGCAGAATCTCAAATATAACTCTGATTGTCACTTATCTAACCAGAATTTTAAGTTTCTATAGTTTTAAGAACAAATAAAATTATCATTATATTGATATGCATTCCTACTTGTATGCTTTCATATGTGAAATTTATTAATGATTAGGACTAAACATTTTCTGTTATCTCTAGTAATAATCCATATCATAAACGACTTGATTGACTTGGATATAGTCAAATAAAACAAAAAACAAACACACTTGATTATAAAAAGTATCGCAAAGGCTGATCCATTTCAGTAATAATTTGTGAAAGAAAATTCAGCACAATGCAGATAAAAATAAAAAAAATAACTTATAAATTAACTACCTTTCATTTTTTTAAACAGGATCCGAAGTGTTATAAAGTAGTTTCTCAAATAACATTGTATTATAAAAAACATCTATTAGGTATAAAATTCTTGAAAGAGTGATGACATCGTTAAATTCTTTCAATTTTGTCTCCAAAAAGCGTAGTTAATTAAAATGTGATTTAATGCTGAAAGCTAAAGTTTTCAAACCTTAGATAATATTCTTGGAAAATGTTTTCAACTACAATACGTACAACAAAAAATAAATTATTGATATACTCAAAAATTACTTCAATTAATATTAAACAGTCACATTAGTAATCAATTTATAAATTAAATTAAAATTCCTCGTAATTGAAATATCAGGTTTTCACGCGATCTGATTGTTTGTTAAATTGGAAATTGGTTATTGGATACCCTTAACCAATGGTTTATTTTAAATAAAATATTTTAACTAACTAAGAGTTGAATTACTTTTATGTTTTCATTTAAATATTATGAAAGCGAAGAAAGCAACATTAAAAGCGATGGCTGGTTTTTCTTCATTTATTTTTTCTATTTTAAAACATAGTTGAAAATAAAGTGTAAATCATAGTTGGGAATAAACTATGTATTAAAATTAAAAAAATGTTTGTAAATATAAATATTTCATACTTCATCAGGTACAACAGGCATGACATCCAAAAATTATGAAAACTAAGCTAGTTTTTAGTCATTACATTGTCCTGTATTTAAGTAGAGAATTTATAGGTTATATTTTTTTAATCTTATAAAAAAATATATATATGATTATTCTTAATGTTTACACAAGACAAAAATATGTGCTATTAAATAGACTCCACTCCTTGTAAAGGCAGTGTTAAAGCGTATCATGTATATACGAGTATAACACTGAAGCAATGAAGTGGGGCGTTTTTGCTTTTGTTTTGCAATTGAAATTATAAATTTAAGTTGATGTATTCGACACAAACACAAAGATATTTGAACTTTATAATGACTGATAATAATAATTCATAACCCAAAAAGTAATTAATAAAAAAAAATCAAGCATTTAAACAAAGTATTTTTTAACTCGAAGATCGGATTTTTAAATTAAAACCTTAGTGAGGATTGCTTTCAAGGTCGAAGATAACAACTTTTTCAATCTGTGAAAATGGCTTAGAATGATTTCATATATTCAATATACATACATGTATGTATAATGTTGATGTGTCACAGTGTAATTAGCTTTGTGATTTGCGGTTGGGGCAATACGATAATATGTAATATGCTTGGTTGACTGCTATAACGATAAGTTTATATATATTAGTAGTTTTTTTAAACTCTTCTTTACATTATTGGAAAAGAGGAAAGAATATTAAAAATGAAAAGTGAGCCATATATATATATATATATATATATATATATATATATATATATATATACATATTTCTCGCTAGAATACCCTTACGTCGGCCGTTGCCATAGTCACCACCCACTTGGTAAAGTAATTCTCTGGGCAGTCTTGATATAAACAAAGCCAGTGGCCCGGATTGTATTGCACACATAATGCTGAAAACATGCTCATATGAGTTTTCAATTATTGGGTATGATTGTCCCACCTTTGTTTAATGACTGGAATGTTGCCAAAACTTGCCAAATTAGTGACTGCACCGAAGAAGAGAGAAATACAAACTCTGCTAATTCTAAAATTATCAATTTTTACACTATAACTTCGATAATTTTCAAAATTATTGAAGATTTATTGAACGGACGACTATATGTAGAACTTAATAATCTTCTCGTATAAGTCACACTTTTATAGGAAAGATCTCTTCTGAACAACAACAAAATTACGTTTCACTGGACCTCTGAAACTTTCGACAGGGTCTAGCATGATCTGCTATTAAGTAAGCTTCATAGATATAGTATATTCCCCTGTCTGATTGCCAGAATTTCTGACATTTTGAGGCCTCGTGTTCTACTAGTATTTGTTAATGGCTGTCGGTCTAATATTTTCGCTATCAATGCTAAGTATCTCCAGAAGACTGTTTTCTCCATAACTACGTAACAATCATCATCATATCCTGCCTTATTTTAACACTATTTTATGTATAAAGTAAAATAAGTGAAACACTCACTTTATAGTTTTTATAAACAATGGATGTTTTCTTAGTTGCTCCTATTTATCCTTGCCGTCGATAAAGTATCCTTTACGTATTAGTTCGTATGTTTATGGTAATATGAAGTAAAACAATAATTTATTAATTTCATCATATTCCCTTAATTTGTGTCGTATATATTTTGCAATGACAAAAAAGATTAGAAGAATGCAATTTTTTAAGATTAATGGGATCTAAGACTTTCTCGAGTTTTATTTATTTAAATGACACTAATACAGGGTGACTGGTGAATTACTATCAATATTTAAGGAGCATACTCGGTACATGATTCTCATTCGAATTATGTAAAAAAAATAGGTACTTAATTTTTGACCAAATTTCCGTATAAATAAATAAAGTGTGTACACGTTCCAAGTGTTCCTACATAGCGGCGTGCTGATACAACAACACGCCGCCGCGCGCGAGTGTGTGTGTGTGTATACCTAATCTGTAGGGTGTTCATACGATGCGTAAATAATTACATAACTTTTGGCTAACTTTACTTAGAAGTTTATTAATATTTATGTTATATTAATTTTTATTTTGTCTTATATGATCGTCAAATATCACGTCCTCAAATATCGATAGTAATTCACCAGTCACCCTGTATATTTCGGATATATATACTCCCGACGTTTTGTATGAAGTTTTCCACAAAAAAAGCGTAGTATAACCGAAATATATACGTTTTTAAGATTAATTTATTCATAATGGAATCTTTTAATAAGTAACCTGAGCCTCAGATGCTGATTTCATAATATTGCTATAGATATAAAATAACAATTTCACTTCTTTCATTTGAGAACGTTTGAAGCTGATACCTGATACTAATTAATATTGCTTGAGGTGAGAAGTGAAGCTTGTAAAAGTCAGTGTTTCGGAACACAAGACACAACACTCACACAGTTTGGTGATAAACCTTAATTAGTTTGAGACAATTTTCCATATCCACTTATCTATTACATATGTACATAAAGCTAGAGCTTAGAAGCTTAGAGCTTATAAAAAGAAAAAAAAATACTGTAAATTTTATTATATTTAAATTTTCACGACAGTTCTAGTTCTTATAATTAAATCAATTGTTAAAATTATAGAAGCTGTATCAAAAATAACATATTGATTAATGTAACAACAACTTTTTGTGGTTTTCGCAATCAGTTGAAGCTAAAGTAAAAAGAAATAATTTATATTAAGAGTACTGATTTATAATGTTTATTTTTTCTGTAAGTCATGCTTAAGGAGTTCATACAGTGTTGAAAGATTGTTAATTCAACGTTAGCTTACCATCAAAATATTAGGTATCATAAAGTCTTGAATGTTATAAAAGTTGAAAAGTAGTTTTTTCAATAATTTTGTTAGCATGTAATTTTTAGTTTCTAAATATTTTTTATTTGTAAATTAATAAGGACCATATGTTTGTCACTTTTAAGTAAAGGAATCTCTTGCCACATTTCATTATATATTTGCTTTCATAGATTGAAAGGTCTTGTGTAGTGTTCCCAACCCTCGATGTAGGGGAATGCAGATGTGGTTACCTTCCTCTCATTATACTGGTTTCTATTATATCCATTTCTATCATATTATGGTTTCTATTAAATACTTTACGTCCCTTGAAGCCTTATATACATAAGTTATACATTATATTACATTTTTACAACTACTTCTACAAGATCTACCCTACGAGAGAAAGTATTCATAATCTTTTACTTTTAATACAATTTTTTCTTCTATGACAACTATATTCTTAATGAATTTTACGATTATTACAAATAAAAACCAATCCCAATAATTTTAGTATTTTTTGTTATACTTTTTAAATTATTGTATTTAAAAAGTTTTAAACTTACTAAGTTGAAGATTGAGAAATACAAGACTTTTATTTTAAATTTCACTTACACTTCGAAAGAAAGAGTTACTGATCTTCGTGATATGATGCTTTACATAACACATATTTTTTATAAAGGCGTTCATCAATCTTGACATTGCTTTCACCACCATTCATCAAACGCCAAGTACCATGTCCCAATTTATCATTGTACAATATGATCCCTTTTTTCGGGAGAGTTATAAAGAAGTGTATCTCAACAGTCATCAGTATTATACTCTTAATTTTATCTTAACATTATTGTTGATTAAAAATTTTTTTACTTGACATAAAAAGGTAGATAATAAAAATCTCTAGCACTTTATATATTTTAGGAAATTATAACCAGTTTTTTTGTCAAAATAAACATAACAATCTACATAATAGGACTTGAACATATACATATGTTTTATTTTTTCTTGCTTGCGAACTGAATTCTGAAAGTAAAATAGAGAAGTATTTTCATTCTTGTACTTAATATCTAATATTTTCTATTCATTGATCATTAATCGGTGAAATAGTTGAACGAGATGTTTGGAAACCTAAATAACAAAAATAAATTAAATCGGCTTAATCGCTTTAATCATATTAAAGTGTGATTTTTTTGTTGCTGTTTTAAATTTTTCAATAAAAAAACATTTTTACTATCATTAAAAGAGTAGTTTTCTTTTGTTATAATATTTCAGATTTAAATTGTAAATTGAAAAAAGCTTTAAAATAATATAAAATTTTCCTAGAATCATTTTTTTAACTGAACTTAATTGATATTATACATACTTAACTTTAAATTTGAAAAGAAAAGTTTATTCGAAACGAGCAACACTCTAACACACAGCCTCGCAATAACAAGTAAATGTTATGCTGCGAATTTATGAAACAAATGATACATAAGTGCGGAGAATTTTTTCTTTGGGTTATAAAATTGATACACATTGATTTAATTCAGCTATCATCTTAGTCGTAAGAAAGAGAAGGGGCTTAGATACCAAAATGTTATTGGTCCCATTTCCCGGCGAAAGAGAACTTAATTTATATTTATAAGCAATTTACTATTTAGATAAGATCTCTAAGATAACTTTTATTTCAAAAATAGACAAAAGTACTTATTGAAGTAAAATATTTTTTTAGACAATCTTATTATTTTTTACAATAAAAATTGTTCCAGAATAAATAAATTGGTATTAAGACTAACAAAACAGTAAATATTGTCAATTATAACAACCTGCTATTGAAATTTAATGAAGTTAAACTTTTAATACTAAATTAATTACTGCAGAAAAACTTAAATCCAATGAAACTGTTATAATGAATTTGTATTTAAAAAGCTGAGTAAATGTGAAACAAAATAAGAGATTTAAAATAATAAAAAAAATATTGATTGTTCAAAAGTAAATTAATTATACTTCAACATAACGTACTTTACAAATAAGGAAAATTGTAATGATCCAATTTATTTGTCTAACTACTATTTGTCATTCAATACAACCATGGCCAATACGTTAAAATTTTATTTTAGTCATTTTCAAAAAAGAGGAGGCTCTAAATTCGTTAGTATTTTTTTTTGCTTGATATCCCATAATTTTCAACTGAGTTTGTATGATAATTTTAAAATTTGTAAGCTAGTGTTTATCTTGTACTACCACTTCAATTTAATCCAGTTTTGAATCACCACGTTTGCTCAAGGTGGATTGGCGATTTCAAACTTATAATTTGAAATTATATGTACAGGTTTTTTCACGATGTTTTCTTTTTCACTCTCTGTCAGTGATATCTAAATATTCTTGGAAAATACACATAACTCGGAAAAAATCACATTGGTACTTGCCAGATTTTTATCCCGCACCCTCGGTGTAGGACAGGCGAGCTTTAAACCTTTAGGCCACCATGACTTCATGAGTTTAATATAGTCATGTATTTTTAAAAAGCGCTATAATTATTCCTTCATTTAGATTTCTGTAATTTTTTTGAAAATTAAACACCGCAAAAAATCTTTACAATTGGATTCTAGTTCAAATTATGTAATTTATTTGGTGTATTTGCTATAGTCCTGAAAGTTTTCATGAAAGATGGTTGAGATCATATTTAGTTCTTGTTTTTATGACTGTCAATTACACACATTTACCGTGGTTTTATGAGAATACGTTAAAAAACTAAGTTGACCCTATATTATTTGGAATTTTAATTACCAACGTATTTAAGGTTTTCAAATACCATTAGTTTCATTTGTAACTTAATAATCCTAGATAAGAGCACAATAATTGTTATTAATAATCTTTATGATACATTAAATATGCAATTGGATTTGAAACAAATATACGATTGAAATTAAATAGATATTTATGCCTATATAAATCTGGTTTTGATTATTTATCTAAAAAAAAGTCTATTCAATGGTATGACTTAAGACTATTTAAATTTCAAATTAATGGTTAGTATTTTCGATTCCACTTTGATTCAAGACGCATCCGTTTAGAATATTATTTTAATTTTTTCTAAAGCAATTCCATTTTTTATTGCACATTTTTCTCAATCAAGACACTGGCGAAATGTTATCCATTTTATAAATACCAATAAAAAAAATAATAAAATACACGTTATTATTTCTGGTTACATAATTATAATTTATAGAAATGCGATAAAAAATTTTTTTTTTTTTTCTGTAATTGAATATTTTTATTTTTTTACCATTCACAAAGATAAACTGAAAGAAACTCTTAATCTCTATGATAAAAATGTAAAAATAAATGGTTTATTATGAGATAGAGAGAGCAAAAATATGATCAAAAGCCTAAACTTTTTGCAATTGTCATTTTACGAATATTTATGTAGGTACGATACGATATATACTTTCAAAATATAAAATGATTCAGTGTAAATATAACAAAGGTTCGACCCAATCTCACTTACGCTCCGAGTCTGTATTGTCACTTTTCATTCAACATACGAACAATGTGCTTTGATGATGGTTATATCACAACCTTTACTCAAAACTAGCAATCACTATTGAATATAACGGATATAATATTGAAGTAGATAGGAATTGTCAATCAATGGTATGTTTAACTATTAATGTTAAAATGTCTATAAAATGAATGTTATATACATATAATTTAGTTCATTTAAGGCTATAGTTATCTCTGTTAATTTTAGTTTAGTTATTATTTTAAGATTATTATATAACAAAATGTAAACAAAGCAGAATAAATTCTTCAATAACTTTTCAATATTTCTTTTTATATCTTTGATGAAAATAATCCAACGGGGTATTATCTTACAAATTTATAAATTCTGAAAACATTTATCAAAGTAAGATACAGATTTATGAACGATTATCAGAAGAAGTTTAATGAATGAAAAATATGAATTATTTATAACAAAAAATAAACAATTTTGTTCAAAGAGTGTGTACCCAAACTGACATCTATCAGTTATATATTTAACATAAAACGGATTAAGTGTAATTTTAACTGAGCATTACTGAGTTGAGCTCATTAGTTTCTGTAAACATATGATTCATTACGGAAAAACGGTGAACCGACGGGATATGCTATTCTTTTATGAACCCACATTATTGTTTCCATGTTGACATAAGGAATCTATCTTGAGTCAAGCAGCTATTTTTTTTTCTGTAGCTTCCCTTAACTGGATGGAATGCTTTCCAATAAATAAAACTAATATATTGCGGATGCACTACGCTAACTTTGTTTTTGATATATACGACATAACCTCGACGTTTCGGCTACTTTACAGCAACCGTGATTACGGGCAGACGAGATGACACATCACAAAAATAGGAGGTAGATTTTATTGTTAGTTAAAACTTTCTATTTTTTTTTATAGGATATAATAATATAATGATAACTAATCTATAAAGAGTAATTTATAGAAAATAGTATTTTCTAAATTAATTAGGTATTTTACGGTTAATAGTTTTAAGTTCCAATAATACTCTTTTATAGTTCAGTTACAGTCGTACAAGTAAAATAAAAATTGACATGGCAGAGAACAATTCGGGGAAGTGTTCGCTGTTATTACTGTCTATCTGTTTTTATAACTAAAATCTCTGCTCAAACGTTAAACACTATATTGGCTGCTTTTCAAAAAAAAAATATTGCCCCAATTTTTAGTTGAATGTAATAAATTTGTAAAGCATAACTTTAAAGGTCAATACAATCTTACGTCAATCAATTCTTCATTTCACTCAAATATTATTTTTATCTGTAACAGAGGTATCAGAAGCTTTACGAAAATTGACCTACATTTTGAACATAAAAATTACCATATCCTTAAAAACTTCTTCGACTTCATACTAAAAATAATGTTGTTGAAAAGAAAAACACGGTATGGCGTATTTGTAATAAGTTCAAGAAACATACTTGTGATAGGGAATATAAAAATTGTTCTATTTTACAAAAGAACAATGTTTTCACAGAAGAAAAGAATAAGTTTGAGAATAATTATCTAATTCAAGACGAGACTTCCGCACTAAACAAGGTCAATCACAGTTTACGCTGGCTGTTTCAGAAATATGACTTTATCTATATTTAAAAAAAATCTGTCTCATTTCTTTGCAAGTGTAACATTAATCCCAGTCAAACTTTTATTTCTTTAGTACTTGACTATTTTTTCTTAGCTAACATAACATATGAACCTCATAAGCATATAATGACCTTTAAAATATTTATGTTTTTTATAACACAGATATATAACTGAAACTAAGTTTTTCGTATACTACGATCTTTTAATAATTCTATAATTTCTTAATTCTTATGTTTCGGTTCGTTTACAACAATCGTGATCACGATCAGACGAGATGAAGTGTTCTACCTAAACGTCGGGATTTCGAAAAAACGCATATTACTATAAAAACTTACTTTAATAGAAATGAGTTCACATGAAAACCTTTATGTCATTATATGTTAATTAATCTATCTATATTCAATCTTAGTGCAATTTCATAATTTTTTAATTAGTTATCAAATTACGATGTTTATTTTTTGTATCAAATAACAATGTTCTTTTTCGTAATTTTCGATTATGGTTTAAAGTTAGTTTATGTGACTACTTGTTACGTTAGAATTTATAAACAACAATTTATTCATCGAAATATTGTAGTGGGTTAAAATTCATTACACTTCAATATACAAATGTATTAAAGTAAAAAATAAAATAAAAGCTTCTAAAAATATATGCAACAACTATTATTTGCCGTATTTTAAATCCTCAGTAAAACTCTATACGAAAAAAAAAATACGGCTTTTCATGATTGAAAATTTTAAATTTGATATAAAGAAAATATGTGCATATTTTACTATAAAGAGTACGCTTACTAACGTGAAAACTAAATGGAATCCAAACAAACATTTTAAGTATTCTGAAAAATAAGCCAATTGGCTATATGACTGTTATCATTCCTGTTTTGCTCAGGTCTGTTTTGTTTTGATATAATAATTTTATGTCAAACAAGTCTTTTGAATTCCGAGGTACTTTTAAATCACTTCAATGCACCCAATCATTAACAATATGGAGTCTCCAACATTTTACTGATTTAAATAGATATAACTTAAATCTGTTAACTTCAGTCTTAAAATAAATTTTGTTTCCGAATCGTTTATTTTAAAGTTAAAATTGATTTGAAACTGAGCGTAATTCTGTTTAACGATCCCAAATATCTCGACTTCTAGTATAATTTCATTGTTTTTGAACATGACTGCTAGAGTTTGCAGAGTGAAGCTTTTGTTTATGACCAGATTTCATTATTAATAACTTTATTTCATAAACAAAGGAATTACCTTGACCTTTTTATAAATGGTTTTAATTTTCTCAAGCTTGTAATAAATTATATTATAACATATTATATCGTACAAATAGTAATATGACATTAAACTATAGCAAAAAAATAATAAGAATTAGAAAAAAATTGTACTATTATTTTAATGATAAATAGGGAATACGAAATACTATAAATCTGCATCAAACTCTCTGAAACGTCATCAACAACGAAAAAAACATTAAGATTATTAAAAATATGTATCCTTAAACCTTATATATCTTGAAAAAAATCGTCATAAAATATTTTTGACTTGAAATATAATTGAACGTATTTCTATGTTGGTAAAATCTTTCTTGCAAAGGTGCTTTCAATATACAAATTTTATATAATATTTAACAATAAATACAAAATTTTGCTGTTACTTTTAAGTGAGATAATAATCTTCAAGAATTTATATGCTTATCGATTTTGCAAAGAGAACACCAATAAAAGTCAAAATAAAATAAAATTACAACTACAAAAATTATAAATAAAAAAAAATCCTTAAGAATTATCTGTATTTTTACAACATAAAATATGTTACCAATAAATAACATATGTTCAGTAAACTCACCTAAAAAGTAACAAACGAAACAGCCTATAACACTTACTGTGATAAGATGTCAGGAGGAAAAAAGGCATGAGAACGTGAAGTAGGCCAATCGATAGGCCACATCCTTACGAGATAGTGATTAAAATGTAAGTATTGGTTAAGGATTTGCAATTTATATTCTCTTGCTTTAAAAATTTGCCATTTGAGAATATTTAATTAAAGTGCATTTATAAAAAAGTGTTTTTTTTTCGCTTTGTCACTTTCTCAATTTAGTTCATTCTATTTAGAAAAATATAAAAGTTTTGGAGTAGAAAATTGTGTTGAATGAATTTAATATATGTATCTATAGAATTAATTTTTTATATCATAAGCCTGCGATTAGGAAGTTTTTATTTATGATACAAATTTTAACATGTGTCCACTGTTCATCCTTGAGTTTTTGCTGTAAAACCTGTATTATTCTACAGTTGGTATCAATATGTAACCTAGCAACAATCAATGTTAGCCGTTCTAAAATCTCTATCGGTATTGATAAGTTTTATATTTGAGAATTAATTATTATTCGAATGCCAATCGACTTTTATCCAATGTACGCAGACAAAAATATGTGAGTAAGATATGTATTTTTAGATTAGAACAAATCAAAATAAAGTATCATTTGTAAGAGGAGTTAACGATTAAATAAAAATCGTTCAGATTAGAAAATAAAAAATTGTTTCCATACAAATTGCGTCTTAATTAATTATAAGATTAGAGCGTCAAATTCATGCTAGAAAACATTAATTAAAGACAAAAATAGAATATGCTTATGAAATTTTTGACTTTGCTCATACTTTATGGATTAAGCTGCTGCTAAAATTCTTATAAGTAAATGAACACGAGATTAAATATGCTTAATACATTGTAAGATCTTGTAACTTGTGTAATTTTTCATATTATTGAAACATATATTTTATTCTCTTACAGATAACCGATATTGGGCTTAGCGGAAAACTATGTTTTAAGATGAAAGAGATTCTTATTTTAAACGAATAGATGGTTAATGGAAAATTGTTAGTATATGTACGTATAGTTGTATTTTTTTTCAATTCACTCATGTTTGAATTTAGCTTCGAAACGATTAAACCTATATGTACTAGGTTCGGTATTTATAATCAATCGAAAAATTGTGTAGTTAAAGATTAATTTGGCTTATCGTGTAAATCCTTTGGACATTTTATATAAAGATTACTTTGAATGAATATTTTTCATTATCAGAATAAATTATATCAAAAAAAATTAAACTGTTGCTGCTTACTTTTTCCCGAAAATTGTTAAATTTTTGAGTATGTTGTACGATATGTTAAAAAATGATTGTAAAAAATTAAGAACTGAAAAGGTTACTTTTTTATTTAATATCTTATAGATACAAAAATATTAATGTATCAACTTTTTACTTAATATATTTTTATGTTCTTGTTATCAATAGATATAGAATACTTCAGATCTACTTATTGAAAAAGATGGCGTTGCATTATTTAGCATCTTATATGTTTTAATCACAAATTAGTGTCTAATTATTGTATAAAATTATATTACGTGCACACGAACAACGTGCACCTACAGCTTTCAGTCCGTACAGAATAAAAAGCGTAGATATTATAAAATTTTACGAGCGGATCTCCTCTCTGAAAATCTTTAATAAAGATACTGTGAGTAAATTTTACATTTTAA
This sequence comes from Danaus chrysippus, assembly GCA_916720795.1. Lineage (NCBI taxonomy): Eukaryota > Metazoa > Arthropoda > Insecta > Lepidoptera > Nymphalidae > Danaus > Danaus chrysippus. The sequence continues at coordinate 4,006,278 of CAKASE010000055.1, forward strand.
ACATAAAATGGTTCTTAATTTGATATAAAAAGCTGCCCCTTCCGCAATTCTTTCAGATTTATAAAACAACAATTATAAAAATATGATTTTTTTTAGTTTGAAGCAGCATTGTGTGAACGAATTTTTTACCTAAGAGAAATTAATATAATATCTTGCATGCTTTAAAGAAAAGTGTTAATAGTATGTAAGATATTGAAAGGCAAATAAATATATGTAAATATGGAAAACACGTCAAGTTTGGTTAAAACTAAATAAAAAAAACAAAGGTAGTTTTAATTCAAATTATTCTTTAAAATATGCTGCTTAAAATAAACATTTGGCAAAAACTGATGAAAAAGTGTATTATTTATTGATGACAGAAATATTAAAAACTATATAATAAGAACCCCATAAAATATCAGAGCGATGATAATTTTATAACATAATAAACAATTTCGTAATGAATAAACGAAAAGATAAGAGTGCTTATAAAATAAAACCGACGGTTTTAAAATGTGTAATATGTATATGTATGTATCGTATCTTCATAAACAAGTAGCAGATAAAGTTATTTGTAATATACGATCTACACTCAAAGAGAATTTTATTTTTTTAATAAAATATTAATTATCATGTATATTATTGTTGAATAATAATTATTTAACAAATAATATTGTTCTTTAAATGTAGGTCGTACATTACAGATTACTTTATCTGCTACTTTTTTATGATTATACGATATGCACAGAAAAACTATTGTTCTAAATATGTTAACATTGTTTTAAATTAATTTAATTCCTGTTTTCTTTAATATTGTCAGTTTTTTTATGTTTGTAAACATATAACTTACCTTAATATAATTGAATGTCAACAGTCGAATAACAGGGTCATAATTAAAGAGTACTTTATTTTTTTCTTTCAAGAGTTTTTCCTAGTTTAAGGTTTTCTAAGCTAAATTTTGTATAACTAAAAGGATATATGATAAGGTTTGTTACTACATATTTTGTTCAAAAACTATTGAAAGTAATTTCCTGAATTTCACCATTTATGATGTGTAAAATCAGAATGACTCACGACTATACTGTATGTTTGTTGAATTCATAAGCCTCTAGTAAAGATTACAAACAATTATTTCTCGCCTTAATTTAATTAATCAAATGTATTAGTAACATTAAGAACTGAGTTTTAAACTTATACTTCTTGTAACATTAAGATACATAGATTAATTTCTGTACTTACTATAAGTTGTGACGTAAATCGCAATAGTTCAATGTTATTTCTTGTTAGATATCCAGATGTGACGTTAACTTAAAATTTTTATAATGTTTACATAATTAATATTAGGTTTATCAATATTATGATTAAAGTTTTGTTCTAAAAAAAAGAAACGTTGTAATTTTGAACTACATATGATGCTCTCTGCCTCAACAGGTGGGCTATTATTTTCTTTAATTAAAATTATACATGCTCCTTACTTGAATCAAGATTTTTAATATTATCAAAAATAAATAAAAAGGTAAAGTTATTTAGGAATACTGAAACGAAATCCTCGGGGTTTGATATTGCACACTGGAAAATGTTTCAAAACAGCAAAGGTAGAGAAAATTACCTAATAACTCATGAAAAGTATAGCAGTATATGAAATGATATATTATTGTTAGTACATAATATCCAGTAGTCTATTATTAAATTTTCATGTTATTTCTGAGCAATATTCGCAAAATTTATTTTTTTTAAAACCTAACTGAATGCAGTCCGGAAAATGAAATCTGTTATGACTGAAATAAAATTGTTATAAAAGAATTTGAAATTAACATTAATTTGAATATTTTCAAATAATACCTTAGTTCATATCTTTATATTTAAATAAGTGCTCCGAATTCAATTCTTTAATAAACTTCATTTTAAATGACGACCACAAGCGTATCAGACGAGGAATGTAATAAAAAAATTAAACACTCATATTACCACAATTACATTGATAATAAGTAAGTAAGTGTTCTTTATTGTACACCAAAGAATAAATAAATTATACAGTAATTGCAAAACTTGATTAAAATGTACAATTGGCGGCCTTATCGCTAAGCAGCGATTTTTCCCAGGCAACCATGTTACGTAGGACATAGTAATCAGTAATTAAACGTTTTAGGTGTACATACTCGTATATGAGAAAAAACATACTTATACGAAATATATTTTTATGTAAAAATTATCAAAAAAGTTTTGATCACTGTGTGCTTTAAATTACTACTTTAATTTTATTAAGATATGATCCTTAAGAAAATGTTTAGAAAAATAATCTTTATGAAAGTATTATTCCAGATCAGTTCATATTTTATTCCAAATAGGTTTGGTGAGTTTCGTTTAAGAAAATAAAAAGAGACGAATTTGGCTAATGATGGTTAATAATTAATTTGTATTTAATGGATATTAAGGAGCTTGAGCACATCCTAATTGCATACCCTATTAATTAATAACATTAATACTATTGCCTCAATTTCTAGTTTGATTTGGTAATTCAAACTTTACTTTTAAGAGGCGATTTGACATTGATGTTAATTTTTTTTGTTTATAAAATATGTAATTATCGAAGTCGTTGATAATAAAACCTCTTTTAGTCTTATTTTACAGGTTGTGTAATTTATCAAAATAATTCAAAGGTGTCATAACAAATTAATATATATTTAAAAATGTTTTTAAGGCTCTTTAAATATATTGATCATAATATAACACTCCAATTTTTTTTACATTTGGAAAATGAGTATAAAAATCATAATAAATAATATGTAACAGTAGATGAATAAATAACATAATTATTAATTTATAAGCAGATCTACTTAATTATTCAAAATTAAAATGCAATATGAATCTGAAAGGAGACAAATTGATTTTCATTCATTAAAACCATAATCGTCACCAACAGGCTTCAAACTTGCAATTTCCGGTAAATTGAGTCTCTGACACTTCGCAAACTATGCTAACTTGTTATTACTTGATATTTGTAATTTAAAGCTAGTGATACATATAATATGTAGTATTATCATATAATAAAAAATTGCCTTAACTTCAAGCCGCACCGAAAATAAATCAGGTTTTGTTTCTATTTATTTTTAGAATATTGGTTTTAAGGATTCTTTTTATTTAAGATTATTACTCATATCTCTAAATTTGTTTTTAAATATGAAAGAGCACTAATAGAAAATTCACTTTACTTTCAAAGCATGATTAAACTAGAAGTACTTAGTGTTTTTTTATTTTTTAAAAGTACTGTTGTTTGTTAGTCTTAATAAATGCCCTACAGTTGAATATTATTTCCATATATAATCTTTCTTAAAGTAGCCCGAATATTATGTCAAAGTAAAAAAAATCAAACTAAATACATAACGATATTGTTGCATTGTACTTAACGACAACTTTTTGAAAGCTCTGCTTTGAAAATCACTAATTTTTCCATACTTTTATTACAGAAAGAAGACACGAGGTTTGCTATATAAGTACAGACGACCGGCCGCCTGCCTGACATCAACCTCTTTGCCTCTTTGGGAATGCATTAATCAGTGATGTCTAAATACTCTTAGAAAGTACATATGTCTCGGAAAAATCACATTGGTACTTGCCAGGGCCAGGATCGAACCCGCGCCCTCGTGCATGAGAGGCGGGCCTTTTAACCATAAGGCCACCACTGACTATAAACCTTAGCATTTAATGTTTTAAAAATATAAATATGTCCACTAGTATTAATACATATTTGGTTGGCAACATAATATTAGCGGGACCTAATTGTAAATAGTTTTGTATAATAAATTTCATATTTGGTCTGAAATTTGAAAAATTAAATAGTTTAAATATATCGCAATCGCAAAATATGTAGCACGAATTCCTCAGGTTTACTTTTAGGTATATTATGTATATGTGCGTGTTGAAAAATAGAAAGATTTGTGTGTGAATATATGTAGTTAAGTTATACCGTGAAGTTTAATTAGATATTTTATTATACAGGGTGACTGGTGAATTACTATCAATATTTAAGGAGAATACTCGGTACATGATTCTCATTCGAATTATGTAAAAAAAGTAGGCACTTAATTTTTGACAAAATTTCCGTATAAATAAATAAAGTGTTGACACGTTCCAAGTGTTCCAAGTGTGGACGCGTGCGGCGGCGTGCTGATACAAAAACACGCCCCCTCACGCGTATGTGTGAGTGTGTGTGTATACCTAATCTGTAGGGTGTTCACACGATGCGTAATTAATTACATAACTTTTGGTTAACTTTACCTAGAAGTTTATTAATATTTATGTTATATTAATTTTTATTTTGTCATATATAATAGTAAAATATCACGTCCTCAAGTATCGATAGTAATTCACCAGTCACCCTGTATATATTTCGATCGAACGATAGTAAGTATATTATATAATTCTATCTTTAGTCATAAATGAAAAGAATAATTTGTAATAAATATATGAAATCAAATTTTCATATATGATTAAAATTCAGATAGATAATATAGACTAAAATGTTTTGTCGGCACCGGCACTACTCAAATATTCAACTTAATATCGCCTTATTGTTAAAAATATATTAATATGAGTTTTTTAAACAGATTTATTAATTGATATAAAAACTGGTAATTTAAAGGATTTAAATAAGACTAAGAGTTTTGGATATACTACGCCTTTTTTATTATTTTAAAAACTATTCACTACCGTGATCACGGACAGCCAGGATGCCCATCTCGGTCAATCAACGTCTCCTTAATCTGCGTAAGGAGTGATATAAAATATTTTTCATAACCAAAATAATTTACATTTAATATACTTAAATATGGTAAAACTAAACTCGACAGTTAATGTCCTCAGTGAAAGAGTATTTAATTTGTTTGACAATTAATTAAATGTTTATATAGGCCACTTAGAAACGTATAAAGTTTATATTGTTCTAGATCAAACTGAGTTATTTATGAAATTTTAAGTTGATTACCTAACATTACCATATACTTAGCATTTAGGGCTACAGATGAGCGGTTTTTGAAGAAAATTATTTTTAAGGAAAAGTAAAAAAGTTTCAATTTGTTTGGTCATTTTAAAAATAAGCAAACATTCATTGTAATAAATACTTTTATTCCTTAAACACTTGTTTGACATATTGTATCTTAAATGTTACTCTCGCTTCCCAAAAACTACTCTTCAAATAGAAAACTGATAACATATTTATTTAAACATAATAAGTATATTTAATAAGTATTATGTAAACATATAACAACAATATTTACTCATCTACAAAACTTAGCTTATTATGGTGAAAAATTTGAAATGAAATGATATTATTCTTATATAATAATATGTGCTCCTCCTGTTTCCTTTAAGGTATCTGTGCTAAACAATTTGTATGACAAAAGACATTCGAATGTGGCTTACAATTTGTTACGCCACAATTGGTTACGGCGATCCAGAGAGCGAACAACTGAAAGGGACTTTGATGAAATGTGACATGTCTGATAGAAATAAAATTTTGGGTATAAGGTAAATAAAATAATATTTCAAATATTATCACATATTTGTTTTATAATGAACATTTAAGCTAAAATTGATTTTAATCATATTTCATACTTTAGTATTTAATACAAAGAAAGTCAGTAATGCTGTTAGAACGGCCTCTTAGTGTTTTTTATTTTTTAAAAGTAATTTATAACTTGGTAACAAATTAAGCACTGATATAGTGCTCCTTATGTCTCATAAATACACTTAGGTACACATATCTATTACATGTGAATATTATTATTTGTATAAATATATCATAAATTCGCTGTTAAGTACATATTATATCTCTATAGATATATGTGTGTGTACACATATCTCACTAACGTAAATAATTTGGAAAGAGAGTGCCGGGCGCTTTCTGATATTAATCTAAAATCTTCCAAATGTCCTATACTTAATCTCAATTCAAAAACTTACAATTAAGTGCACCCACAAAAAAAATCTTAATTTTTGCTCAGAAATATATATTTCCTTAACTTCTCAATTTACTTAATTCATAAACTTACGTTTCAGTGAGAAATAAATAAAAACAGTAGGAGGCTGAAAATAAAGTTTTTTATGCAAGATTACTTCAAGGCCATTCGTAGTTTACATTGTTTTTAATGAAAAATATGGAGTTACAATATTATTCGGAACGCGAAGATTATAGAAATGATATACATATATATACATCAAGGCATACAACATTAGAGCCTGATATCTTTATTTATTTATTATCTTCATTTTTTATTTAAGGTTATGATGCACAAACTATTATATAACAGTTGCTATATATAGAAATAATATTACGTTTACACTCAGATTTTGTACTGGGTTCCATTTTGCAGGAAAATCATTTTAATAGTGACCAGAATATTAATATGATTTTCGAATTGTAAAATTGTTTAAAAAAATATTCTGTAAGGCTTTCTGAATCCAAAGATGTATATATTTTAAATAAACAACAAAGAAATATAGTAGTAAATAGCATATGTAGTGTTAGTAATAATTAATATTTATAATAATTATAAATGTTATAATTCTAAGCTTAACGTTATTTATATTCTAATATTTATTGGGAATTCTTATGATAGTCAACTAGCGCCATCTTTAAATTTGTTTTTGTAGTGTAAATCAATGTTGATAATATTTCTGACAGTAATTTAAATGTCTAAATACTTAACAATTGGTTTTACAATTTGTAGTTAGAGCCTTAGCATGTTTTACGTAATGTTCAGTGTTTTATTGTTTAATGGAAACTCTTATATGGGAAACTAGCGCCCTCTGTATGATATCGTAACTTACCTTCACCTAAATGTGTTACATTTGAATAATTTAAATAGGATGTAAATTCTAGACTGAGGATTCTGTTACGAGTTGTGGAGCAATAAACATCTAAGTGGAATTACTGCCTAAATTATATCTAACAGTAGTTATTTGTCTGTCTGTCCTTTTGTGAACACAAACTCTTTGAATTTATATTGTTTTATTAAATAATTTATAACATTTACTAAGTGAGAAGAAGATCTCAGCTATTCACCAAAACTCATGAGTTGTAAAAAACAATTTGAACTAGTTATCGTTTGTGATTGCTAGAAAAAACTTTTAAGGTATATCACTATAGGATATAGACTATACAAGATGAGAGAAAATACTTTTCATAAAGTTGACATAGGCTTGAAATATTTTTATTAAATTCACCGTTTAATAATAGAAAAATGAGTTTTCAACGGACACGAAATTTGGCTTAAATAAAATTTTACGGTTTAAAAAAAAAATATTTTCAACACCGTACTTTTCTTCAGCCGAATACGGAACGAATGCTTTAAATGATGGGTATATAATTAGAAGGTAAAAATTCTTTAGATTTTTTTCTTTTTTAATATCAAAACTAATCAATTCTCAAAGTAGATACATAAAATTTCAATAGTAACAATTAGGTTGAATATGATTTTGATTTCATCGTCATCAGCAGATTGGTGGCTCACTGCTGAGCAAATGCTTCTTCCACATGAATAAGGTTAGAGTATTAATAACCAGGCTTGCCAAAGGTGGATTGGCAATTTTAAACTCTTAATTTGGAATTATAGATCCAGGTGTCCCCGTGATGTTTTGCTACAACGACTATCAGTGGTGTCTTAATGCTCTTAGGAATTTTATATAACTCGAACAAAAATCATTTTGGAATTTTTGACATATCTACCATTATTCTAAACAAATATTAAAGTTTGAACCGAAAATATGGCATCCTATGCTTTTATAAATAAAACCTTTAATAATTTTTGTGCATATTTTGATACTACAGCCTGATTTGAGGATAGGATCAGCGATACGAAGGTTATCGAACTACAATTCTGTAATCATCATATTATAGTGTTAAAATAATATTTATTTAAACATATTCAGTTTTAAAGATTTAAAGATTTATTTTTAATTTTCTGTGTTTTATACTGACGTAGTTACAGAGTGTGATACATGTGAAGCATGTTGTAATTAAACAAAAATACTGTGGTATTACGTAAATAATGGCAATTAAACCAAATCCAATCAAACCAATATGGGATAACTCTTAACATACAACGAATTGAAAAATATAAATATTAAAGGGAATCATACTTATATTAAACACGTGAATTAAAAGGTTTTTGTTTCAAGCATTCAGTTTGTTACTTACTCTGCTAAATATTGTTATTCCATATGCGTGTATTTTCATAAACTGTGTCATTAACCTTTCGCATTTTATTATTCTTAAAAGAAATACGTCATATAAATTAACCGTACTGCCGTACAACTAATACATAATTTTTCTTGTTTATAATGGTAATCTTTACTTATAGGTAGTTTTATTAATCTTTACCTATAGGTAGTTTACCTATAGGTAGGCTATATTAGTCAGTGGTGGCCTAGTGGTTCAAAGGCCCGCCTCTCATGCACGAGGGCGCGGGTTCGATCCTGGCCCGGGCAAGTACCAATGTGATATTTCCGAGCCATATGTACTTTCTAATATTATTTAGACATCACTGATTAATGCTGATTCCCAAAGAGGGTTGATGTCAAGCAGGCGGCCAGTCGTAAAACCAATTAGCCAAAACTATTCACAACATGTAAGGCAGACCCTGGCTATAGCTGGGAAATTGCCAGGTAGAAGAAGAAGACGTAGGTAGACTAAACTTATTTTTTTTATTAAACCGTAATAAGTAAAAACAAAAAAAAACTTATTAGAAAATTGATATGACTAAAAATTGTATATATAAGTATATTTTTAAGAATAAATTTATGTATATACGTGTTAAGTAAGATTAATAAAATACATATATTGCACACCATGACACACATAAGATTGTCTAAATATTTAGACATTTGTCATTTAATTAATTATTAATTTATGACTTAAATTGAGCTAGTATAAAACTCTACTACTGATCATTTAAAAATTTGCATGCTCAATAATTTGAACACATATGGTTTAAATAGTATGTATATATCGGCGCTACCAGCTTTAATAACGGATTCGACATCTAAATAATTTGAGGCTGTCATCAATTCTTATTAAACCTCATTAGTATTTATGATTATTGTTAAAGTAAAACGAAATCAAAGGTTGTTTAAAAGGAGAATAAAACAATGTTTAAATCTTGTTATAAATATGACGTCTGGACGCACGACGGCAGAATTCAGAGTTCAGTGAGTGCGTATCATTGAAGTATGTGATTATGAAGAACCTTCGAGAAATACAGGAGCATTAAAAACAATTGAAGTATCATGGAACGCTCTAGAAGAAGTGACATTTGTTACGTCAGCGAGGCTGGCGTCCCTCTCTTTTAAAACAACGAATTTGTAATAAATCCGATATATATGTATAATTGTATATAAAATATTATTCTATTTCTTATTTATTTATAATTTAAGACTATTACGTTAAATTTAAAAATTCAATGTACATATAATATATATCTTGTTCTAAAAATATTATAAATGACATAAGTAACTTATGGTTTAATGACAGTAATACTGGGTTTTAAATAGCTCTATTTTTTATTTCTTTATTAGTTTTTTAAGTTAATAAAAGTTTATGAATACATTATAAGAACAAAGTGTTTTCAGGCGACTCATGCTCATGTATATATAATATACTGAAATTTGATTCTATCAGAAACTGTTTGTTGAAGTAACCCTGTTTGTTTATTTAATTGGCACAATTAATACAAGACAAGCAAGCCCCTACATAACTTAATTAGTAATTTGTCATGTGATGTCAAATAATTGATAAATATATTACATATCTTTACGGAGAAGCGTTTTATATAATAATTAAATAAATAATACTTGAAATAAACTAAAAAACTGTGTTTAAAACAGTTTATTGGTTAAAGGTTGAGGTTTCCATGACAGTATATTATATATTTTTTTTATTTTCTAACATCAGAATTTTTAAATTTCTATAGAAAGGATATGAAACTAACTAATGATGTTTTTTGTCATATGATTCAAGCATTCAACTTAATAGAGACACAAAAACAACAATATTCCATTGTATCAGAATGTATCGATTCAATCAATCAATGCACATCAATACACATAGATAAGTTCTTTTAATCTTGTTTATTTTGTATTCGAGGTCCATTACAGTCTTTGACTAAAAAACCGCTAGAATTGGTATAATTGGATTTTTTGTACTGTTCGTTTATTTTTTACTTTATATTGTCAGTATCACATATAAAGTGTGGAAACTGTTGTTGTGTAGAGCGACAATAATACTTGGTAAACTAAAATACCCATTAGTTACCCATACCCATTGTTTAGAGGCATTTAAAGTTAATTCATTTTAAAAGTTGTTTTTCGTCAAAATAAAATTGTTTCTTAAAAGTGGTGATGATGATATGTACATGTATGTATGTGAACATATAATTTTACTTCTAGAAAATGTTTTTAAATGTACAATAGCATTTATTACAAAAAGAAAATTTATATTGTGAGTATTATATATTAAAAAATTTGGTTATTTTTTTAAACAAATAAAAGAAAAAAAATGTGAGCAATATCTAACTTCAATGGACTGGGCTGGATATTACAAAAATGTTTGCGCTCATCAGACGCCGACACTAGCGGAAGTGTTGACAACCTTTGTTAAGGCGCGGAAATTACGTCGTGGAGTTCTAACAGCCATAAGCATAATATATACAAATGAAAGAAAAAACTATATAAAAGGAGATAATGAAAGCAATGACCCATCTCAAGAAAAATCAAACCAGTTGAAGTTTCTTAAGGAAGAAAGAATAGTATAAAATGATACGATTGTTGTCATCTCTTTGTCATTCAAATACGAACTGAATCCTTTGTACATGACATTTCTCTTATAATATTCGAATTGTAACTATTTTTTATGTTTGGTACATTAATAATAAATAAATAAATAAATAACTGAATATTTTTATTTTAGTTGCTTATATTCAAGGTATTATCTTATGTTAAATTCACTTATCCAGTTTTCCCATGAATAATTTTATAAATGTCTAAAAGTTTGTTACAAGGAAAACATATAAAGTGTTGGATATTAGACTAAAATGTCAATAAAATCAATTTGGCATTTTTTTTAAATTTGAAAAACTTTAATATTTTATTATGTATTGAACTACTTTTTTTGAACTATATTTAAGAATACAAATTATATTTCAATGATGAAAATGATAAATAAATCATTATATGTATTTATTGCATGGATTACTTAATTTTTATTCATTGGTCCACATAAGAAGGTAATAAAAAAAAATATATAGGTTTTAATAGGAAAAAGAAAGAGTTGAGAATTTATAAGATGTAAAGCGAATATGAAGCCATGTGGAAAAGAAAAGGAGAATGTAAAATCATTTTTTTTATTAATATAAAATAAAATCAAATAAAACTTAATCCTTCTTAAATTTATATTCACGTTAGTTGTTGCCTATGATTTTACGTTAGTGGACTTCGGACTAACTGCTATGCTTACAGAAAAATCTATAGAGTATTTTCCGGGAGTATACTCATGTATACTTCCCGTTGGTTACAACGATAGATATAGGAACCGAGTGACAGTGTCGTGTAACTTCATATACACAATAAACTATTATTCTTTGACTCTAATATTATGTATCTAAGCTTAATTACAGTAAATTTTCATCAAAATCCGTTCAAAAGTTTTCGCGTGAGACAGCAGTTACTATCCGTATATTCTCACAAAACTTCGTATTTATAATATTACTTGGAAAAAAAATATATCAAAAAATGTGCAATTTTTATATTACTAAATTACCACTTTACACTAGTAAACGTTCTACGGACAAGCAATTAATTTTCCTTGCTAACGTTTAAGAGGTAAAGGTAGAGTAATTTTGATACAAAATTGTTTGCCTTACTAATTGAAATAATTTATTAAAATAAAGCATATTTGAAATATTATTGACTTAAATCCAAAATAATATTGAAATCTATAGTTTAAACAACCTTTTTTTAGATTTATCTATGAACAATTTCAAATATATTCAACAGTTCACACATAACAAACGTTTGCAAACTTTTCCTACGTGGAATAAGGCTGTGAATATCAAATACTGTATTTATTACAAAGAGAATAGAATACGTTTTAACTCTCTAATTGAAAAAACTTCCGAGAATTTTCGTATTTCAAAGAAATAAATATATAAATCAAGAATGCAAAGGATTAATGCAATTAATTAGCTATTTAAATCTCTTCTCCAAAGTTTAGTAATAAAAAGTGCTAAATATTAATATCGCTAATAAACAAAGGCTAATAATTTATTTTGAATCTATAAAAAGCATTCAAGAATCCTTTGTATAAAACATATAAGGTAAAAATATAAAATAACATAGTACTTATAATAAAATGTACAATTTTAATTTAATTTTATAATAAACGTACATTGTTTTTAAGCTTTCAATGGAGAAGTTATTATATCTGAAATACGTGAGTATACACATATGCTAACGTGACCATTAAATTATTATAAATAACAAAATCCATTCAATGGTTGAAATTGAAATTTTGTTGGTATAATTCACATTTTTTGTAGTTTCTGTATTCTGTTAACAGAATAAACAGATATAATAATGAAACTTAAGCTTTAGCTAAAAAACATAGATTATTTATTTCAAACGTGCTTGAGTGATTTTTCTATGTATATTTTTTTGAATTTAATTTTGTTAAGAACATAAACAATTTGGTGCTTATGCTTTGTATTATAATTTGTCTATTATCATTATGTATACAAATAAAACAAACATTTTAAAAATGATCTACAATAGTATCTCCTTATTAAATTAATATTGTTGCATAACATCTGTTTGTATAATTGGATTTAAAGTAAAAATAGTCAATATTTTTATATTTAACAAAACAGATTGAAGAAGACAATTACATCGCTTGAATTAGTTTCAATTTTATCTTAAAATAATGCTACTAATATAATTTAAAATAGTTAAGAATTATTATATATTACTTTTACCAATTCGAATTGTTGGTGGCCATGGTACATAATGTGACAATGTTAAAGGAATGTATATATACATATACTAAACTAAGCTTTTGCATGTTACGCCTTTGTATTATTTTATATCTCCATGTTCCCGTCGTTTCGGCTCCTTTACGGCAGCCGTGATCACGGGCAGACGAGATGAAAATGTCTGACACTTTACTTACTAACTATGTACTATGTGGTTCTAAAATAATAAAAAACACGTATATCTGAAAGGCTTAGATTCATTTAAACAAGTACACGCGGAAATCTTAAACATCATTATATAATCTATTTATTTTTCATACTTCTACAATGTTACAGGTAATTAGTAAGCTATATAGTTCGGTAGATTGAAATTAATAATCAAATTTATTAATTACATCGAAAAAGTATTTTTTTTTAAATTTTACTTCAATACTTTGCTTCAATATAAATTTCCAGAAATATCTGTATTGTAATTAAAAATTCCTAATCATGTTGTTTCATCAGTATTAATGGGTACGACATAAACGAAATAAAAAAGGATTCATTAAATAATATCTTGTTTATTTTTATATACTTCTGTGTAATGAAACTATGAGAAAGTATGATAATCGAAGTTGATATCATAAAGTAAATAAAATTCATAAAGCGCCTTATAATACGATAAATCTCAATGATAGAAATAATGTAAAATACAGAATTTTATATTTAATAAAATGCACATTTTAACTTGTAACTTTTTCATATAAGGGAAGTCTGCGTTTGTAGAGATGTAATCTGTTTTATTTAAGCTCTTTTTTAAAAAGAATTATTATATGACCGAAGAACAGTAATTACAATATGAGGGTTTCCACATGGACGTTTAATTTTATTAAATTTAAGTTAAAATTGAACTCTGATAGGAACAGCCTATATCCGTTTTAGGTACGGAAACGTCGGATTCCAAAATAGATTTACTTTTATTCTTTTTCCTAAATACACTCTCATTCCTATTCTATTCCTTCTCATCCCACTCTCAGCTACGAAACATAATAATTAATTCAATTGAATATAGGTAATATAAAGACTTTGTTCATTGTATTATTTACTCCACTTTTTGCTTATTATTATCGTTACAAGTGAAATGACAAAACTAGTCAGCTCCAAATGGTATGAATAATTTTTTCGCCTTCTTTGCTCATTGGTGTATAATAGGTAAAACTTTAAGCCTTAAATTTTATATTCATCTATTGCAAGTTGCATTAAAGCTAGCGGTGGAGTAGGGGTAAACTGTAAACCTGTTAAAAAGCGGACAAGTTTAATATATCAATATGGCAGAAATTATAATATAACATGTTGTGTAAAATTTTAGATATTTGGTGACAAAATTTTAAATGTGATTATTTAAATCTTAATTTATTAGAATGAATCGGGGTAGCTGAAATTACAATACTAATAAATTGCAATCAGGATATCTGATTGAAACAAACCATCCAAGGGTATTTTCTAAACACACAACTTAACGTGATTTAGATAATAAACAAGTTAGGTGGGGATGATATAAATAAAAAACAAATTCTGTAATAATAATCATTACTATTTGAACTCTAGGAGTTACAAACATTTTAAAATAATAAAAATATATTTTTTTATAGTGGGACAGAATGTATAATGTTATTATATTACTTATGTATTATGTATAAAAAATAATATGCATAAAAATAAGAGATATCACTTTTTAATTATGTTTTTATTGTCTGAAGGCCTCAATGATTTTTTCATGCTTTGTAATATAGTATAAAGTTATAATGGGCAAGTAGTTATTTTAGATTGTAGAATATGATTTATAAGGATATGTAACACTTTATTATACCATTATCCATTTTTTTCTGCTCTCCAGTTAAATATAATAAATATAATCCTTGTCATCAAGTAGTGATTAGAAATTTAAGTCAGTTGACATCTATATACTAGAAATTAAAAAAATATTGTGTACTATGTATTGTTAAGTAAAAATCCTGTTTTTGTTTTCAAATAATTGATCTATATATGTATTAATGAATATAATCCTTTTAATTTATTTTGAACTATTATGATAGGAAGACAGAGTAACTTAATTGCTTTCGATCCCATATTCTATTTTTGTTTAGTATAAAACAAGCTTGTGTCCAATATATGGTCAAATTAAACAATGTTTAAATATTTATATTTTATTTCTGTAATACCTCCATGTATAATTGTATAAGCAAAATTTTTTAAACCAGTGTTTCCTTCAAAAATATCTTAGTCATATAGTAGACCCTATATAACAAGTATTGTAATATGTTTTTGTTGAAATGACTTCAGCTTTTATGACTTATTATTATAAAAAGTATAAAGATTGTGCTTATGTTTGATAAAACGTAAGAGCATGAGATAGATTTAGTACTCATGACACCTCTTCTTGAGGATAAAAGGGGACATTTTATCTTCACACATTCTTATTCTATTCAGTTACATTATTTATCGCAGATATTATTAATTCTTATTATTACTTTCCTAGTTTTTTAATACCGAATGTAATATCCATAAAACAGTGACATTTATATGTAAATATCGTTAAACTTAAAGTTTAATTTAAATTATTAATGTTTATTATCTTATTATCTAGGAATAAAAGTTAAAAAAAAGTTTCTAAGGAATCATTTTATAAATTCAGATGATGAAATTTTTTAATTAATTCTTTTAATTTCTAATTATTAACAAAACTCAAATGAAATGTAATGTTCCTGTATTTACTCAACACTTATGAAACATCCGCAATGTATTCAAATGTTAAGGGTCTCAGAGACTTACACGACCTTCTTCACAAACCCTACCAGCTTGAATATTTAAAGGGCAAATAGAGACAAAAGTATTTGTTAAATTACTTACAACGTAAGCCATGCAAAATAAGAATGTAACATGTTATGATTTTAAAAAGCGTCAATTAATTATTTTATCGACGTGATAATTGTGTCTGTCTTTATTTTAATCTTTAGCGATATTTTTTCTACTAATATTTTTAACAAAAAGCGAAAAAACGAAAATATTTTGTGTTTTAAATATATATAGCATCACTAAAAAGCAACTTACGAAATAAAAAGAAAGGCATTTATTTCAATTTAAGAAAGTACTAAAAAAAACAAAGTCAAAATCTATAACGTTTAAGATTTAATCTGCATTTTCGTAACAGTATAATTTATGAATAGAAAGATTTGATTATTCGTGGCACATAAAATTTAAATGCATTTTGTGTTTTGATTATATTAATGCTCAAACCTTCTCCACGTGAGAAAGAGGCCTTTGCTCAGCAGTGGGCTCTGATAGGCTGATGACGATGCCGAATCGATAAATGTGAAATGATTGGTAAGAATTACGAATTTTATTATAACAGACATTTATTATCACTACAACTGACTTCCCATAGATAATATCGTGAAAACTGAAGATAATCTTATAAGTAAATAAAAAAAAACTGTACTGTTAATGTTATGAAGATACTTTTTATTAAATAATGTATGTATGTAAAAAAGTAAAATAACGCTGTTTTTATGATTTATTCAAAGTTATCGTTCCAAAGCTGTTATGATATTTTACTTTAGACTTGAGATGATTTATGGCTTTCCACCGCTACGTGGTCCAACTTTAGAAAGAAACCGCCTGTTACAGAAGAATTATTATGAAATATAAAGTTGGTTGAATTTAGTTTACAATTCCTAAAAAGTTTCTTCATATACACAATGTCAACTTTTTCTTGTTCATTTTAGAACAGATAAATATAAAATGAAACTTTGACCACATGCCTCTTTTAATCCTTTTATAATAATAAAAAATGTTTTACACAGATAGTAAACTTCAATTGAAAGTTTATTATTTACAACTAGCTTTTTCTGTATATTAAACTCATTTGTGATCATTTTTGTGTTTTGAAAACTAACTAAAGATAAAAGCGTTGCCTTATATAACTTCATTTCTATTATTCCCACTATCGTGAAAAATCATAAACGACTCCAGACTTTTTTACATAGCATAGTAGACATAGCATGTAAAAAGTGTCCAAGTTTTTAATAGTAGATAAGATTAAGAAATAAAAACTACATAAATCCTTAATTTTATTTCAATCGTTTTTTTTTTGTTGATAGTAATAAACTCATACATATACTCTTAGCTGATTGTATTCTCCTCTTGACGTGGTTATATTAAACATATAATTTAAAGAGACAAAAAAAATATAAAAAACTTAAAAGACTATTACTGGTAGGCCGTAACAAGAAAATATAAAGATGCAGGTGCGACCTAACGAATGAATTATGGAGACTTAACAAGAAATTTAAAAGGCAATAAATTTTCCAAAAGGAGATTTAGGAGAAATTATTCGTCGGATGTGTACAGGTTATATTTAAGTTTTTCCTGTTTTAAAATTAAGGAGTGTCGTGATAAACCTAAAGAACGATTAGAAATAAAATGGACTTCTTATATAATTAATGAATACTTAATAAGGTTATAGATTTTTTACAATCCAGAATTATGAGTTGTGGCTGATGTGACAATCCAGAATTATAATTGTGGTTTTCTTTGATTGATTGATTTTTGTTTTTTAAAAAGAACTTTCTTAAGGGATAGTAATTATTTAAACTTATATAGTAATAAAAAGACCATCTCGCAAAGTACGAGTACAAGGAAAAAGCTCAATAATTGTTACGATAGTGTAGTTTCGACATTTGTTCTAATTACGCAACATGTTATTAAAATGTAAAATTCAAATATGTGGTATGTAAATCGTATTTTAATAAAAATAACTCATTGGTTTTTTGCAATAAAGAACTAAGAGGAATTAAAATGAATAAATATTCTATCGGCATGAAATTTCGAACCAGCAAATTAAATGAAATAGATTCGTGGAAAAATAAAATCTATAATAAATAAGTCCTGAATGGAAATATCATGTTTGTTAGGCTTTAATGTTAAATATAACTGTATCATAACATAAGTATATATGAATTTATTTTAGGAAGCGACAATTATATGAAATATTCTTTAATGTTACATGAGACATGTATTTAGACTGTTAGTTTAGTTTTTCGTGTTACCACACATTTTCTTATACCGAAATGAAAAAATCATCCGATTAGGCGATTAATTTCGTTTACTATCTGAATGTATAGGTTATATTTATCATCCTTATGTGTAATTTTTTAGATTAATTTTAAATATAAATTATTGATTTAGAAAAATGAAATATTAAGAAATGATGCTTTATATCACAGATATCTTATTTAACTAGTACATGTTTTAGACATAACAGGGAGGATATTTCATGTTATTTTATTTTTTTATTGGGAAACAGGGGTTAGCACTAAAATGTTCATCGATGGTGATGTCTTTTCGCATTTTAAATTACCTATTCTGTAAGTTTTTTTACAAGGTTCCAACAACTTTGAACATCTTTTGAAAGCTTTTAATATCTTCAAGTTTCAACGAATGAAACAATATAAAAATAAAATTTAATGAAGCCCCAAAATCCAGAGGACGTGCTGTGAAAATTGATGATTCTCTTATAATCAACAACTTACAAGTGCCCCAAAAGTACCGAGAGTACTCTTAGGAGCCATCTACGGTTGAGCACCAATGTGCCAAACCATCGCATATGAAGAATTCTACCAACAGATTATCAACAACTTGTAGAAAGTTACAACTTAAAACATTTGTATTTACACATACAAAATATGAAGAATATCATGCCAATTCCTAGAACCAGTTCACCGGATTATTTTTTCAAAATGTACTTGTATATACAATATAGCTTTAATGGCCAGGGGTCAATTAGACACTTTTATAGTGAGTAAAAATCAGTAGAGAGAAATTTAAAAAATCTATGGCTATAGCAAACACAAACTAATTTTATATATTGTTATTATTTTATGATGTCACATTTTATATCAGAAACTGTAAGTATTAAATATTTTATTATATCTCAATAGAAATTGTTAATTTTAGTTATATATATCGGCGCTATCAGCTTTAATAACGGATGCGACGTGAAAAGTAACTTGAGCCTGACATCAATTATTATTAAAACTCATTAGTATTCATGATTATTGTTAAAAGTAAAACGAAATCAAAGATTGTTTAAAAGGAGAATAGAACTGTGTTTGAATCTTGGTATAAATATGACGTCTGGAAGCACGGCAGAGTTCAGTGAGTGCGTATCATTGAAGTATGTGATTATAACGAAGCTTCGAGAAATACAAGGAAAATTAGAACAATTGAAGTTTTATTATAAAATATCATGGAACGTACTAGAAGAAGTGACATTAGTAACGTCAGCGATGCTGGCGTCTCTCTCTTTAGAAACAACGAATTTGTAATAAATCAGATATACATACATATACTTAATATTTTAATATTTTAATATTTTAATTTCCTTTGCATTAAAATAAGGATCTGTAGGTGCTTTTATTGGTATACCTTCGTGCAAATATTTTATTTGGGTTCATGCCGCATGAAGTTTTTATCTTAAAGGAAAATTTTAATCTCCTGCAACTATATATATACTTCCTCAGTACTTTTTTGTCAATTGCTACTTCAACAGTTGCATTTTTTTCTTTATTCGATCGTTTTGTTATAAAGTTTGTATTATTGATGTTTGATGAAATAAACTCTTGATCTAGACCATTTCTTAGCTTTATTTATTTACAAATTATTTTTTATATAAATCTATTAAAAAATCTTTACTTATTTTCGAGTACCATTTTGAACGGATGCAATAATAATTATAAATCACGCCCTTATTATAGGTTTCCTTTATTTATAGATCGATAAGAATGTTTTTATTTTGTTAGTGTGAGTATAACTAAAAATTACTAGGTGTAATGTATTTTTATTATTTGTAATAAATTAATGATGTTATCGAAAAATTTAAGGGACGTTTGATAACATAAGTCAACAAAGAAAATATATCAGATGCTGACTGTAAAACAATGTAACTATGGTTCACTTTCTTTGAAACCCTGTCATCTATAAAATATGTGGAAATTTGCTTTTTCGAACTGAAATAATGATGAACTTTTACTAGCTAAGACAATAAGAACTTAATTGCTATCTTCAATCTTTGTCTTATAAAGCGGAAATAATCATAAGTATCAACTCATTTTTTCCGTATTTGTGCTACTTTTGCTACTTGCGGCATTTTAATTTCCAGCAATTGAACTGTAATCAAGTAGAAAAGCCAGTCAATAACATACTTTCTCACTATAAATTATGTATTTCTAATTCTTTGTATACTCACTGTTTTTTTTAAGATTTTTTTTAAAGTACCGAAGCTTCCACATTTCTAAATACTTCTTAATTTTCTGCCACTCGTCTTTCTGTTGTTACTGACGACTTTGACAAGTTCTCTGAAGAACAATGTATGATGTCACTTCAAGAGGAAGGGGATTCCCAATATATGACAGTTCGTGACAGGTCCGGGGAAAGACATTAAAAAGTCTTAAAAAGTGTTCGAAAGTTATATTTTTGATTAAACAAATGGCATCTAGATGTAATTTTATACTACGTAAATTGAGCTACATATATTTATAATGCTTACTTTAACAACTTATTTTGCTTATTCTATTTTTGTTTTATAGGGAAGAAATTAGGTATTGTTTGTAAATAATATTTTTAAATTTAAAAACATTTATGATTACATAAAATTTTATCAGAAGATGCGTTTTGCTGTTGCTTAAATAAAACAATAAAATAAAAAGAAAACACGTCAGTAAAAAAAAAACAGATAAATATCAGTAAAATTCTGGCAGTATCAAAACGTCAACTAAAGTTACTTCCATTTGGTTCGCTCAAATTGCTTTGGTAAACTGTAATACTAATTATTATTTAGGACCAAATATTGTATAGAGAAACTCCGACTTAATGGAATACAAATGTCAACACCAAGAATAAATAGAAAAAAGAAAAATAAATATTATTGAGGTTTCATCGGCTGAAATTTATTAGGTTATTATAACATTCATCTACACAGAGGAGATGGACGGGGATCAAGCCCGTTTGAATCCATAAAATCTTGATAGGCCTGTTTAAAAATTGAAATTATAATTATAGGTGAATAGGCCATGTGCGATTTCTATCCAAAATATGAAGTATTTCTGTTGTAGACATCAAAATGCCCTAAAGTTATTGAAATACATAATTAACTATTAAGGTAAAGAGAGAATAGGCAGAAAGAGATTTAATAGAGATCAAAAATAAAAATGTCTTTTATAAAGGTTAAAAATATTTATTATTACATAAAAAGAATCTATGAGAAAAACGCTTAGCAAAGCTGGATTGTACTAAGTCACATATTACGCAATAAGATGTATGTGTTAGATTGCTAAATTATAAACTCAAATATGTGTGACAGTTCTAAAAATTCCCTGAATAAAACATTAAGGATCTTTTTAACGTTATAACATGCTCTAAAACATGACTTTTTCATTGATAATACCTTCTGGAAAGATAATGTCTGTAAAACTCGATATTATTATTATTATTTTCTTAATTTAAAAGTGGTTGAGAGATTCAGTCTCGCTAACATCGAAACTGTTGAACTTGTGATGAATTCTATCATACAAATTACATGGTTCCCACTGCACGTAAAATCTTTCATATAAAGGGTAAGTAACTAATTTGAATCGAACACTCTTTTTCGATGTATGTAACTTACAAGTTTATTACCTCTTGAGTTTCTTTTTCCTATCCCAAACTTACCAGAAAATTTTTCTTTTTCAAGAACTTACTGTATATTTATACAATTTGGCGTTGAAATTTACGTTAGCTTCTGTTTAAAAGCAGGAAAGCTCACGGACAGCGCTGCTAGAGTCGTTATAGATTATTTCCGTATATCCGTATATCCGCCGGCTTTGAATATAATAATAATTAATAATTAAGACTCGGAATTCTGTATATTATATTTTTGTAAAAATACTGTCATTTCTCTATTTTGTAATTAATTTACTTTTATAATTTCTACTTAAGCTTTTTACAAATGTTCCAATTTCAATTATATGTATACTTTACTTTACTCAATACATATGTATACTTTAATTTTATTATTATATTTTAAACAATTAAATGTATTTAAAAGAATATTTCCTACTTAAAGAAGATTGTAAATAGTAATCTCCGGTATTTGATACACTAACAAACTACATTGACTACACTAGAATGAAGGTAAACTAGCTTTAATAATGTCTGAGTTTCACTAATTTCTCAAATGTGGCGGCTTATCGGATATTATTTTTTTTATTATGCTCAGTTATGTTTCTCGTTCGTTATATTTACGTCCTTTTTAAGTTCCTTAAAAAAATAAGATATTGCGAGTGGTTTCGAAAGTGTTTCTAAAACAATTTGTTTAAATATAACTAGTATCAGAGCACTTTATGCCTATACCACATATATAGCAAAGATATTGAAATAATTTTACTGTATTTATATTTATGGTGTAATTTATTATACTTACTTGCTTTAAAAACCGATACAATTTTATGTAAGATGTTCATAAAAATGTATTAGTAAAGGAGATCATTTCTCTTCATCTTTAAGGATAAGGATATTATATTTTTATCTTAGGACGTTTCTTATTCCTCGGATACAAATACCTCAAGGTTGGTAAATATTTAAAAAAAATACGGACTCGATATCCCGAATAAATTCCATTTAAGTATTTACTATTGTACTACATACTATTTCCCTTATCTAAACCTGATATACCGGGATAACTTACTTACCAATATATCTTTTAATTTTCATTCTCAAATAAAACTTAATGCAAAGTTCTACTAGTACGTACCCAGTCAATTTCAAGTTTAAGGCTAGGTAAATATTATTTCACCTCTCGCTGACCAGTAAGCGAAATAATTATATCTAAATATTTTTTTTGTAAAAAGCGTTTATTAAAACTGGTTTATTAAAAGCCTTTATTAATTTCTTTATATACCTTTAAATTATTGATTTTAAACTTTTCAAAAATATATTCAATTTTGGATATGAAAATCTAATTTTATGGTCACAGTAAAACTTGAAATAAAAATGGCATTGATAAATGAATGGTAAGTGACTTAATGTTTTAATTTATTTTTTGTAACTGAAACAAAAACTGATCAAAATATAGTACATATTAAAACATAGTATTGCAAATCAGTGGTACAATTTAATGAATTTATATAAATTTAATTGAGAAGAAAATTAACCTTACGATATAGAATTTTGGTCAGTTCTCTAAGACCCTGTTAATTGATCTTGATTTGGTTATTAACTGCAATGCAATAGATGGTCAACATTATTGAGGTAATAGAAAATGTGTTTGACTATAATTTTAAAGTTTATAAAAAAGATCTAACATTTCTAATCTTAAGAAAATTAAATAATATTTTATCACCACCTTAATTAAGTTCTCGGCAGGGAAACATCATACGGACATTACGTATACAAAGTACACAGTTGAGTATTACATATCGGATGAATAATTCCCCCTTATAAAAATGAATGGTCTCTTTTACCCTCATTGCAACATAAATCTCTCGGCTGGGCTTCATTGATTTACAATAAAGAATTTATTTAAACGTTATTTTCACAATTTGTTTCCAAATTATAGAATAAAGATCATTAAGTGAAAATAACTTGGCCCAAAAAATTGCAATCTTAACCAAACAAAAAAGGGATTCTGGATAATAAACGAACGTCGGGAAATATTTGATATTAAATCTAATTTTATTCTGAAATAGTAAACAAACAAATAATATTATTTAAGAAGCGAGTGGCTGACATTTCGTACACATATTTCATAAATCGTGTATTGGTAGACGTTATGATTTTAGGCTTGTTAACAAATTGTTTTTAAACTTTACAATTATTCAGTTTAAATGTTTAAATATATGTCAAAAAACATACCAATTGCCATTTCCATTTTCTTGATATAAATTATTAAATCCATATTGACAGCCAGCCACATTTGAAATGAAAACTAAGTTTCAATCTTAATTAGTGTATTCAAACAGACGTGCACGCAGGTGATCGATGTGTCCACTGTTAGAAAATTATTTTATAAACACTTGAATATTCGCAATAAATTGTTTTGTCCATCTATTTATTTTTATTGTGTAATCTAGGAGTTAGATAAGAAAAATATAAACTGATTGTTGCTATGTGGAGATGAAGTCAATGACTGAAATGAAAAACAAAATATATAATGGTAACTTACATATAATACAAAACTCGAGCGACTATATTTGTAATCCAAGGTTTTTGTTAGCTTTAATGGCATATAAGATTTGATCTCTTAATATAAACGTTTGTATCTTATATTGTAAATATTTAAAAATATTTATTCTACTAAAACATTGATATAATATGACTTGATGTTGTTTAAACAGATCGTCAAACGTATAGAATTTAATTGTGAATGTAAATATAATTGGAAGATGAGAGCTTTTGAATTGATTTGGCACTTCAGTACCTAATAATCATTAGAATTCTTGGCAATACCAAAGTTAAGACACAAATCATATAATAATAGAACCAGAGACCTAAGTTTCAGTATTGCATTGTATTGCAAATTAAGTTTAATTTTGCTTAGATCGAAGATATCTGACCATTGTTTGGAGAATGCTATCGTAGCATTTACTTTAAGTTGTAATTTTCCGACAATACCCTACAGCGGCGATTAATATAAATAATTTAAGTTAGCCTTTATCTCTCTGTCCCTTATGAAACGTGGAATAATGATCAGTGAAATAAAATAGCTACTTGAGAATATTAAAGCATTATAATATTTATTTGAAATGTATAGTTACTAAGGAAAATTAATTGACTAGTAGAATGTAGTATACTAAAAAATGAAACCTACCTACCTAGAGGCCGGACCTCACTTAAAAAATCGTCGAAGGTGGATGGCATCGGGAGATGGGACGGCATGAGGTTATCCGACGGCAGAATTTTGCGTGATTTGTGACCTTTTCTTGACCCGAGAAGGTGGTATGTGTATGTTGTAATGGGAGGTATGAGTGCCTGTATTGTTGATTGTTGTTTTATCGTCAGGAAATTTCTGTCGATAGCAAATCACATTAATTATATAAGTAGCATTTTCATACTTACTGAGGTCTGAGGTTATGCTTCGTTAAAATTGATTTTCTCAGACTAGAAACACTATTATTTAAAATGTATGGAGTAAAGCTTGTTGAATTTAGATTTATTGGTATTAGTTCCAACGTTTTTTAGGTGGTAGAGCCTAGCTATGTGAGCCTAGCTGTGGCTGGCTCGACCGGGGAAGTACTACCCTCTCACAGAAGATCAGCGTGAAGTAGCCTTTAATGGCCGCGTTTCGACCAATAAGTGAGAGAGCCGGTTGCCCTTTTCCTATTCCTACCCTTTCCTAACATTTCCTTATCCCACCCCTCCCTATCCCTAAAAACAAGGATGGCGACGCATCCGCAACAAGATGTTGCGGATGTCCACAGGCGACGGAAACCACCTTCCATCAAGAGGACGATCTGCTCGTTTGCCACCTTTCACATAAAAAAAACGTCTGTACTCTCTACTTTATTTTTAAATTATATTTCTATACAAAGATATTTTTATGGCATATATTTGAATCAAATCTCTGTTGAGTATAGTTGAGTATATATTGTACCTATATTGAAGTGTTTACTTTATTGTAAAATAGTATAATAGTTTTGTCAATTTCAATAATGATAAGCACAGTTTTATCGATAAATGTGCAGTTCTATTAGATTTTATGACCGTCTAACTTTAATTTAGTCTGTGGCTTGCATTTTTTAAAAGTTGTCTAATATGCAATGAATGAATTTCTATATGCAACGTGTCAGTGTACTATGTTGGGATTGCTATCACAATGTTGATAAATTTAACTATAAAAATATTATGGTTAACTTTGTTTCATCAATTATTTCATATTAGATTACAATTACAATTTGTCAATTTCAGGTCAAAGCTCAGAAGTTTGTGAAGCTCAAATCTTTGAAATTTTTGCCATTTACTAATTTATGTTTTCTGACTCACGTTTTTAATGTCTATCGGGATGTTTTGATTTCTCTACGTGGCAAAAAATAATAAGAAAAAAAAAATGCGAGAACGTTTTTGTCACTAAAGATAGATTTTTATATATCAACCTTTTTTGTGCAAAAGCATTCGACCAGCCTCATTTGAAGCCTTTGCCGTAACCCCAATACAACGAGAGCTATCCTACGTTTTTCGATAACAGTTTAAATACTTGTTAAATCCTCTCTTGCAGGCTATTGGGACAAATGTAGAAAGGAATTTATTCCTTATCACAGAAAATTCTGCTAATGTTAAAAAAATACCAATTAACTTTTAAAAAATCTAATTTATCCCTTTTAACTATTCAGTAAAATATAAGTGTACAGAGGTTTCCAAAGTTAATAAATTAATAATGCTTTCACTGAACCTAACTCAATTTAAGTTATAAAAGTATGTTCTCAAAATATCGGCTGAAAGTCTTAAAGACGAAATTCTTAGTTTGTTTAAAATATTTTGTCATAAATAAGAGAGGCTTAAAGTCAATTACAAGGGTTTTGTTACTGAGAGTTTGGTGAAAATAATAAATGCTTTTTATAGAAAGGTTTTTGTCTTAGGGGAGACTTATCAATTTATTTATTTTTTTAAATACGTATATTGTTTCATAAACTTCAATAATTTTTTTTTATTTACATAACAAAAAAATACGATCTCTAATTTTAACTCACTTGACATATCTATCAAAAATGTACTGCCAATGTGGCTTTATTTGAATACATAAACGCTAAATACGTTGTTGAATCAATTAAAATGAAATACATTAATATAACTTTCAGTCTTTATTCTGGATCCAAAATGTCACTGCAAAGAAAATTACGATGAAACTTTATGAATTGACCTGATTTTTTTTTCTATTTATATTAAGTTAATTCAATTAAATTAAACTTCATATGATATTTTCTTATTGCTTTCATTATTAGGAAATACATATATATCGAAGAAAATTCAACAAATTTTATATCTTCACTCAAATACGAGTATGTACAATCTGAAAATATAGTTTAACACTCAGACTATTGTGAAACTAACTATTATTTTTTAATTTAATTCTAAAAAATATCTTTATTCCCAGCGTTATAATATTTTTTAATAATTGAATTAAAAATATCCAAACTTATGTATCATATAGTCGTAAATATTTTCTGTTTAATTATTGTACTATATCTGAAATCCTGTGAATTCTATATTATTGAAGTGATTTCGAGATCAGATCGTGCGTTTTAATTTCATAACAAAATAATATATTATAGTACATATATACGTACACGTGTACAATCCTACATAGGATTTTAATTGAAATCACCTATTATTAAGAGTATAATCAATTATTAAGAATTAGTAATAACGATCTCATTTAACAATTTACTCAAAATGAAGATTCTGAATTATAAATTTCACACGTCTGCTTCTTCTACCTCTCAATTTCCCAGCTACAGCCAGGGTCTGCCTTACATGTTGTGAATAGTTTTTGGCTATTTGTTTTTACGACCGGCCGCCTGCCTGACATCAACCCTCTTTTGGGAATCAACATTAATCAGTGATGTCTAAATACTCTTAGAAAGTACATATCGATTCGGAAAAATCACATTGGTTCTTGCCCGGGCCAGGATCGAACCTGCGCCCTCGGCGACGACAGGCGGGCCCTTTAATCACTGAGCCACCACTGATTCACTCGTCTGCTATTTGAGATTATTATTTTAAATTGGAAACGTTCTAGAATTTGGTCGATTATAATGAATAATCAAAAAATATTTATAATATGTACATATATGATTGTTTTAAAACCGATCTTAAAATAATGCATACATTGAATATAAATAAATAGTTTCACTTTGAAATTTTTGCTGCCTCTAGTTTATTAAAATTTTGTATAATTTTGTCTTGAATAAAATTAATATTTAGGGAAGAAGTAAAATTGAGTTCAAACATCAAACAATATTAAAAAAAGCAATGTTTCGGAACCATCAACAAGTTATTGTGTTGAAAAAAATGTTGTGAAAATTCAATATATTGTTTTTTTTTAATAAAAGTAATAAATAACGTTATCTAAATTGCTGTGTATAATAACAGAGTTATAAAGATAATAAAAAAAAACTGTATATTCTAGGAAATCCTTATAGTTATTAATATACAAAATAAACAAATTAAAATCTCATTTCTTTGAGAAATCACTTTGATCCTGTAGTTTGCTAACAAATATTGGTGTGTTCAAATCCATAGAAGACAAGTTTTGTATTTGAATATAAAATGCTACTAAACAAAAAGTAATAATTTATATTTTATTGGGTAATCTAAACACTAACACTATAACACCAGTACAGAAATGTAATGGAAGTAGTTTGATTTATCAGCATCCTTTCACAATATACTGACAATATTTACCCTCCAATGCTACACTATTTTGATTAATGGTGTCATCGGTCTTATTGCAAAGTAAGTGACATCATTTTCAACTGTATTTACAATGACGGTTTTTTTTGTTATTGTATTTAAACCGAACAGTGGAGGGAATAATTACAATATAATACATATTTAGTTAATGAATCATAGTCTTTTAATGAAGCCACGTTCATTATAAAAATAATAATAATTAATTAGTGAAGTGAATTTGCTTTTTACTTAAGTTAAAATTTAAATTCTAATAGATTCTTTATAAGAAGTTTTCATTGTCAACGACGATCAATTTTATTTTTGTTTAGTTTAGTTGTAAAATTATAATGAATCTTATTTGATATTCCTAATTTGAAGAAGTTTAAATAGTTGGTAATTGTCTGGCTAAGAATTGAGAATTCATATTGATAAAGTTTTTTTTCCTAGCTTTATATTTTCATGCGTAATTTCTCGAATATAATAAATTGATAACACATATAGTTTTATAATTACTTATTGAAATTATTTGTAATGTATTTAGTAAATATTGAACATAAAACGTATTATTACCAGGTTAAGTTGAAGCTGAATTAAATATGAAGATTTCAGAAATTAGTGTGTATGTCAGAACTCAATTAGAAATTTCGACTCACGACAAAACATTGAACATGTAATAAATTGCAAAACGAAAAAAAAAACGCACACTAGATAGTTTTAACAAATTTGTGTCTGCTTAATCATAATTTGTGACGAGGACAAAACAATCAATCAAAGCAAACGACGAAGACAAATTATAAAGTGTAACAAAGACAAATAGTCTGAAAACTTTTAACAAAGAATTAAACAATAGACTTACAATAAGACTACAACAAATTATTAAGAATTAATAACTGTACAAAAAGTTACATAGAATACAATTTATTAAATTTCAGAAGTAAATCGGTGCATTATTTTGAATTTTCATTACATAAGAGAGTTACATTAATTGAGGCTTGAAAATTTAATTGATCTCTTGGAATCATGGAATGCAGAAAGTAATTGTTTAGTGAATAAAATTGGTTAGTTTTGTAAATATTTAACTTTGAGATAAATTAATGATATAAATGTATTGCACCTGAATTTATTTATTTACATAATTTAAAATACTTATGCATTGAAAAGTTAGTTGATTCAAACCAACCTTCTCTTTCTTAGTTTCAAAATAAATAATGATGATTGAAAATACCGAATTTAGTAAAAAAATTAAGTTAATGTATCTAACGTCATATGATATTGAACTTTTGAAAAGTATATAAGGAGATGCATGTATTTAAGCAAGGTTCAAGAACACTAAACCAATGACAGAAATAATTTATTGACGAAATTATCCTCTCATTTTAAAAGTTATGCTTATTTAGAAGTAATTATGCTTATTGAGAATTATGAAGAAGGAGTAAATTGAAAAATAGTAATCAAAGAAGTTTAATGTTTTCTATGTATCATCATTTAGCCAATCTTGGTCCACTGCTGGACATAGGCCTTTCCTAATTCGCGCCACAATACCCGGTCCTCCGCCCTCCCCATCCAGTCCCCACCAACGACCTTTTTCAGGTCGTCAGTCCACCTGGCAGGGGGGGCGTCCTACCTTACGGTAGCCGAGTGGTCTCCATTCTAGGACTTAGCTAGATCGGTTATCGGTCCTTCGGCAGACATGACCAGCCTAATGAAGTGGCAATGGGCTGGTTCTATGTATGGCTTTGGTTAATTTCTAAGTTAATTTGTAATTTGATTGAATTAAAGTTTAACACTTTTATTGAAGTCTACTTGTCTCTCCTGCTTTTGTTTTTTTAATAATACTTGGTCCTAATTATATTTCTACAAACTAAAGAATTTTAATCAAGAATGCTGAAAACAAAATAATATGAAACTGAATCATAATATGCTCAATGAATTATATGGTTTATATATATTTTTAGAAATCCGTAATTCTCTGAAAAAATTACAACTGAACGTTTTACGTGTGTTCATGAATACAAGTTTCAAATACTATTTAAGGAATTATATCCATAAAAGAATATAATTTATACAAAAGCTACTGGTTCCATGCTTGATATAAATTATTATAGTGATAGCGTAAATTTTTTCTATATGGTATAAGAAATCTGTATATAAATTTTGAAGCAAGAGTAACTATTTATTTATACCTACTGACATCTATATATATAAAAGAAAGTCGTGTTAGTTACTCCACCTATAACTCAAGAACGGCTGAACCGATTTAGCTGAAAATTGGCAGGGAGGTAGTTTTTATCCCGTTTAACAGCATTCCCGTGGAACTTGACATGAAACGTCAGTTACTACATATAAAACGTGGAATAACTAAACACAATTGACAGCTATGCAATTGACGTATAATGACAGATATGTAATGATGTAATGATGACAATTAGATATTTGTAAGAGATCTACTATATAAAAATAAGTCCAGTTTTCCACCCTGACGCTATAACTTCAGAACGAACGAACCAACTTCCACGGTTTTGCATTCGTAGGAAAGGTTTCGGGCTCCGTGAGGTTAATAACAAAAAATTTCAACAGAAAAGCGGGAAAATCTTTTTTTACATACAGCGCCATCATACATAACATGTACTACAAATCAATATTTTAACTAAATCGTGCCGGTGCATGATACATTGATTGACAGCTACTCATTGTTCTCTGCTCAGTTAATTTCATGTGCCAACCGGTATTGTGTTTGTAGTTTGAACTCTTAAAGCCATTTAGTATTTGCGGGATAAATTTAGAAAACATTGTTTTTCACATGGGCGTAGTATTAAAATTTATAGGAGACCATTTTCCGAGTAAACTTTTTAATGAAAAAAAGACTAAATTAAAATTATTTGTGAAAGGTCATACGCGGTTTGAAAGAAGCAATTAATGTTTAAGATTTATGATAGAAAGATCTAAAGTTTATATATATCATGCCTGTCTTTCTATCAGTAAAAGACCATTTTAAAGTAAAATATTGTTTATCTTCCAATAAAATACCACCTTATTAGATAGATAACCAGCTTCTTAGTAAACCATGGCATTAAAAAAATGATAACTTTATAATATAATTTATTTTCAAAACTCAAACTATGTAAAAGATGAATTTCTTCTGTCACAGATTATGTATCTAAATATATGTCTCAGCTTCTCTTCCTTATTCATGCATTATGTTTGTTGACGTGTAATATACTAGAAAGCAAAGAAAAATAAAAGTAATGAAATTTCAAAGGTAAGGTATATTTTATAATTTTCCATTCAACCAAAACCCTTATATATTTTATTCAGTTATAGAAATCTATTCGTTGTCTTTTTAGATCTAAAAAGTACTTCCATTAAAAAGTCTGATATAATTAAGGTGCGAAGTAAAGTACTTTAATATTTCTACCCCTTTTAATAAATAAGGAACGCAGCAAAATTAAGGCTTTAAATACAGTTTCTTTAGTGTTTGACTCTTCCTAATTCATGAAATTCATTACATTGTAATAGTTTACGGTTTAAAAAGAGGTCTATTTTCTGTATATTAATTTCAAAATAAAACGAAGAACTTTTTAAAACATAAAAATTAAAGACATTAATTCTGAAATTTTGTTATTATTTAGAATGCTATTGCTAGTGAAAGTGAAGACACAAGAGAATTCTTTACTTGTAATTTACCCCAATAATTAATATATATATATATATATTTATGAAAAGTTGTAAGTAATATATTTATTGTGAGAATACAACACAAACAAAATGACAACACATTTTTTAGACCTAAATTCAGATAAAGAGCTCCCATGTGTCATATGAAATTTGTTACAATTAATGAGTCCGACATTCTAATAAAAATATTTGACGAAATGAAAGTTTCTTACAGTAGCCAAAAAAAGTAAAGACCCAAATTCAAATTGAAGCCAGTACGTCATCATAATTAAAAGCGTACCCGTAAATTACTATGTATATACTATGTACATATCATGGGATTTTAAAACATAAATCAACCTTCCATCATTTGTTATTGATACATGTAAAAGTTTATACATCGACTTTATTAAATGTAATAAATTGAATTTTAATACAATAGTATGTTATTCGTCATCATACAACATATCGCTTAAACCCTTTTTAAGTATTCCTCGAAAAGGTAAGAAATTAATGAAATAGCTACAGTTGGCTTTTCTTAACTACCATTTGGTGTAATGTTAACGAAGAACTTTTCATTTTAAAAAAAATTATCACAATTTACTTTATAAGTAGATCTCATAATAATTGAACACATTTTACGAAGAGAAAATAAAAAAATAGCTATGCAATAAGCATGAAATCTTTATTTATTACAACCATTATGTTATCCTCCAAAAATCGCAACCCGAGAATAACGAACGACAAAACAAGAAAATTTAATACGGGAAAAAAGATTTTAGAAAATATAGCCAAAAAGCATAACCATTAAAATAAGAAATAAGTCTTAAATAAATTATATGAGACTTAGGACAACTGCAACTGCATTGTTGAAATTATATAGTTTCAAGAGTATGTTTATTTAATTAAACTAAATATTTTAATATATGTTTTTAAAAATCAAAAAGTTTATGGTTACGAAAATAAAGAAACGTTTCTAGGCTTCTCAGAGGTACATATATCACAGAACGTATTTTTCATATAAATGATTGAACTAGAATAACAATTGAGTGAGGATAATAGGACTAGTGCTTTTAGATACAGGCCAAATAGTTTAGATAATGTAATATTCTGTTTCTCTGGTGAAAATATATAATATTAATTTTCCTAATTTTGTTAAAATATGTTTCGATGGTTATTAAAGCGTATGACCATAT
The DNA here is from genome assembly GCA_916720795.1 of Danaus chrysippus. Classification (NCBI taxonomy): domain Eukaryota; kingdom Metazoa; phylum Arthropoda; class Insecta; order Lepidoptera; family Nymphalidae; genus Danaus; species Danaus chrysippus. Next base: position 4,039,585 of record CAKASE010000055.1, read on the forward strand.
TAAATAAAAAACATAACTGTGGACTTTTTGAAAATATTTGGCTATAAGTTCATTATAATTCATAAATGGGAAGGAATAGTCTTTGTGGGCCAGATAAAATGCCATATTCTTTATTGTTTAAGCATAGAGAGACAATCCTATAGTAAGTTTTACATAAAACTTCTCTTTAGACCAATTGAATCCAAATAGCGTATATTCACCCAGATACCCAGTTGTGTTTTTTTGTGATATGAATATTATTTAACTGAAAATAAAATAAAGAAGGCAAAGTATGTGTAAAAGTTCATAAAATAATGTATTTAATCTTAAAAAGTGTTTTAAATAGAAAATCTTTTAAAAGGTTACCTAAAATAACGCCTATCTTAAGTGTATTTAAATTCACCACCAAGTCACTTAGGTAACACATTCAACGAAATTGATGATTGAAGCCTTAATAAGTAATATACAAGTCTTTTTTTTAATAATCAATTACTGCATTTCAAATCAAATCAAAATCAAAAAATCTTTATTTAGACATACACAGTTAACATATAAAAAACAGTATAAAAAAAATAACAACGAGAAAGTGATGCCTAAATTGGTAGGCCACTCAGCTTATGTTGAAAATCATTATCATGACTTTCAACGCTGGTATTCTGTGGCTGCCAGTACCTACGCACGCCACGTCGCAGGTAGTGAGAAAAAAATAATAATAATAAAAAATAAAAATGTGTATAATAGCTAAGAACAAATAACCTAACAAAGAATATTATTGGAAACTAGAATAAATATACCTAAGACATAAAAGCTACAGTGGGTAAGTTACAAAATAATATTTCTTAATGTCATCATAAAATGGTTTTGTGAGCGACATTATTGTGTTATTCATATAGTGGCCACATTAATAAGGTAAGAATTTACACACGACCAACGCACGGCACACATAATGTATAATATGTTTAATTAAGACTGAGTTTGTAAATTCATTAAATGCATTTTAAATTTGTTTCTAAATACATTTGTTGTTTTTAGGTTTCGAAAAGGTGGCGGCAGGTTATTCCAGCACTTTGTCGCCGTGTAAATAAAACTACCTCGAAAGGCTGCGGTCTTAAATAGTGGCATGATCAACGAGTATGGTGAGGCTCGTGTTTCGTGAGTTAGCCTCTGTTCGCAAGCCCATTTTAATTTGTGATAGAGGTATGGGGGCATTTTGTAATTCACTATCCCGAACAATAAAGTCGCGAAGTGTAATTGTCTGCGATAGTCCATCTTCAACATCTTAGCAGAGTTCAAAAATGGCGTAACATGTGAGCGTGGTGGAATGTTAAAGCAGTATCTAGCACAGGCATTTTGTACTTTTTGGATAAGATTCTTAGTACGCACAAGCAACCTGGGACCTGTTACTATGTCAGCATAGTTTAATTTTGATAATACAAGAGCCTCGCATAAATCTACTCTTAGTTTAGGTGTTATATATTTTCGTATTTGATATAATAGTTTTAAACGATAAAAACAGTTACTAATAGAGAGCGTAATGTGTTTATCAAATCGTAGATTCTCATCCATTAGTACTCCCAGATTGCGTGTTTCTGTGACACGTTCGACCTCAATGTTATTTAGTTTTATAGTTGGTGATAAGATTGCAATTTTCCGTATCTGAGTTGGCGTACCCAAAATCATGAATTTGGTTTTCTTCGGATTTAACATTAAACAATTTGAATTGGACCATGTAGTAATTCTTATTAAGTCTTCATTGAGCTTATTTAAAGCTATGTGTAAGTCTGTAGGTTTAAAAGATATGTATAATTGTACGTCATCGGCATAAATATGATAATTACAGTGTTTAATGGAATTTATGATATCGGCACAATAGAGAGAAAAGAGCACAGGCCCAAGGATCGAGCCTTGTGGCACCCCTCTTGTGGTAGCTCTACTACTGGAAACACATTTAGACCCATCCTCCCGAGTTACTTCTACGACCTGTGACCTATTATTGAGATAACTGTCAAACCATTTAATAGTGTCTGTGCTGAATCCGTAATAATGGAGCTTGGCTAATAATAATGTTAAATTTATAGTGTCAAATGCACGTGAAAAGTCGAGAAGTACCAATATGGTGCCTTCTCCGGAATCTTGTGCTCTTAATATATCGTCAACTACGTTAGCTAGAGCTGTAGAAGTACTTCTACCTTTCCTGAATCCTGACTGAACACATGGAAGAATGTCACAACTTTCTAAATATTGTGTAAGTTGAGAGCACACTACTTTTTCTAAAACCTTTGATAGGGTGGGTAGAATACTAATGGGCCGGAAGTCACTAATATTTTGGGGGTTATCAACTTTGGGAACGGGTTTTACAATTGCTTTCTGCCATAGTTCAGGAAAGGTGCTAGTCCGAATAGACGTATTTACAATATTTACAATGGTATCCGAAATATACGTCAAACCACATAAAATCATATCTATAGAAATACCGTCAGCTCCTATCGCTTTAGATTTAATACTCCGTAGAGTTTTTAGAATTGTTATCTCGTCTACCTGTTTTAGAACGAAGCAATTAGAGAAATGTCTATTTTTCGTGTAGTAATGTATGTCACTAGATGCCACGTCACTATTTCCGGGCAAGGTTAGAAAAAATCTATTAAAATTATTCGGTTCTGACAAATGATCTGGTAGGCACGTGGTATCCCGTTTTTTCTTATAGGCTAAAATATTCTTTAAATGCTTCCACATGAACTTCGGTCTCTTAGCGTTATTATTTATGAATTGAGTAAAATATGCACCCTTCTCTCTATGAATTGCTAGTTCAACTTCTGATTTCAGATCCTTATAGTACGCTATGTGAGTATCTTTCTGAGTATGTCGCGATCTTATGTGTGCCTCATTACGAGTACGAATCATTTCGTTGATGTTGTAAGTAATCCACGGATATTGGGACTCTTTAAAAAGTCCACATAACTGAGGTGCTAAGGAATCGAAAACAGATAATAACATACTATTAAATTGAGAAACAAGACTATTGACGTCATATATATTAAGACATTGTTGATTGAAATTTGTTAAATAGTTTTTGAGATCATTTTCATTAATGCTACTAATTTTTCTATAAGATTTTCGAAGAGGCTTAGGTTTATATTTGCGTATATTAAATTCAAATGATAAGAACGCATGACTGCTAAGCTCATGTATATAGTCTACCCATACTTCACTAGTGTTACCATCTACACAGACTAGATCTATTAATGTCTCACTGTGAGCAGTAAAGTGAGTAGGCTTATTAACAATCTGTTTGAGATTCGATTTCATGTCTTTTATTTTATTTTTTCAGTGACTGAAAGACCATTTTTCCGCAATGTATAGCATAACCAGTACATGTTACGATGTTCTTTATAATTAATAATGAATAGCGAATCTGAGTGGGTGAAAAAAGTTTTATTATTAAACATTAAGCGTATTATTCAAATATTTGGAAGAAAGTTATATATCGGATTTACATATTTCAAATTCGTTGTTTTTAAAGAGAGCACCGCCAGCCTCGCTGACGTCACTTATGTCACTTCTTCTAGTACGTTCCATGATATTTTTAAATGAAACTTCAATTGTTCTTAATGCTCCTGTATTTCTCGAAGGTTCTTCATAACCACATACTTTAATGATACGCACTCACTGAACTCTGACGCCATATTTATACCAAGACTCAAACATAGTTCTATTCTCCTTTTAAACAATCTTTAATTTCGTTTTACTATTAACAATAAACATGAATACTAATGAGTTTTAATAATAATTGATGACAGCCTCAAATTATTTCTACGTCGCATCCGTTATTAAAGCTGATAGCGCCGATATATATGATATGAAAGCTCCATTTTATATCTTTAATATTGTACGGTTCTGGTTTAATATTATCAATCTTGAGGTATGGTTTGAAGTAAAAGAAGAATAACTAGATGAAAATATCTTAAGGGAACCAAAGAATTGGAATAAACCTCGCATTCCATCTAACAATTTTCAGTCGACAAGTCTACTCAATTGTTCTTAGTTAGAAAATAATAGGAAGTGGAAAGCCTAATATGTTCATTAGTGAAGAGTTTCGATTTAACTCCAAACATTTCAAAACCTTTCTAATGTACCGTTTAACAGACCACATCATCAAATGTTAGACAGCAGGTGCCTGCATTTAACGTCAAAAAAAATTCCGTTACATATGGGCATTGGAATAAGAAATAAACGACAGAGTCGTGCACATTACACGAGCCAATATTTAGCATTTTTCCCGCTGCCTTGTGATTATAGTGGAAAGTCTATATTGAAAATCTCTGTAAATAATTCATTAATCTGTAAATATTATTATATAACAGTTTAATTTTCATAATAGAATTAATAATGAAATCATTTATGATAAATATAAAAATATACTTGAAAGTCTTGCAATCAATTGTAAAATATGAAATTAAAGGCGGGGGTTTTGTATTGAATTTCATTTTCTGATTTATTTAAAGATAGAAACGCGGTGACTACAATTACTAATCAGAACTAATTATGATTATACAGCCGGAGTGAACAAAATATTCTGATCTTGACTACGAATTGTATGTAATCTGGTTTCTATATTATGTATTCTTAATTAAAAAATAGTTTTACTATTGATGTTTTTTTGCAATTATATTTTCCAGTTAAATAATGAGATATCGATGATTCTCATCATCAAACTCCTAGTTTTCTCTATAAAATAAATATAAATATTTTAAAGGTCTTAGTAAAAATTAAATAATTGTTCTAATATAAGTGATCACCTTAGGCTTTTCTACAGGTCTTACATTCATTTGGCCAAGAATCTATGGATTCAGACACTGTTTTGTAGGGAAATTGCGCCATTGCTTGCCTCAAAGAGTTTTTATAAGACCAAATGTTGGTGTACCGTTTGGATAAAGTAATGTTTTCTAAAACTGAAAAGTTGACGTTTTTATATAATTGTATTTATCGAAAAACTAGTTCTATATTTTATCAAATACAAAGTCTAAAAAACCATTTTATTATAATTAAATTTACTGATGAAACGAATTACTTAACAAACTCACGTATGTACTGTTTTTCAGGTAAATATGTGTATTTTTTTAAACTACCACCAAACAAAAACATATCACTGCTAGCGTATGCACCAGATAAAATAAAAACCTTTTGTTTTTTATACCATAAAGAAAATATATGAGTGCGTTCAATTTGAATAACGACCTATATTCCATTGCCATTGCGAAACTTTACTCAAATTATCTAATATGGCTTGCATATATCTAGATATGAATATTATAATGATATTAACTTTATATTGTGAATAAAACTACGAATAATATACATTACACAAAATTGTATAAGATCATTGTAATTACATTTGATACAAAGTAATATTATAGTAAAAAGATTTTAATAAAATTTCAATTTTAACCTGTAATTTTAATATTTTGCTAACTTTCAATATATCTTTACCTTGATTTCAAGAATGTACTGCTAATATTGCTATAAGCTAATTTATATTTCTGGTAACATGTTTAGACTAGTTTTACGTTGCCTAAGGTAATTTCTCTTAAATTGTACCTAATAATTTTGAGAATTACTGAAATAAAGAAACAAATATTACAATAATCTTTGATGATAAATGACAGCATGCGAGGAATTAAGCGATTCTCACCTTCCGCAGATAAATGTCAAACCCTCAAACCGATTTTTCTGACATTCTACCTATATTTTTGAACCTTAATTAATTATACCTATGCAATTTACATTCATATATTTTATTTTTGTCTATTTTAAAGCATTTAATTATGAAATTAGGTAGATTTTTATTCGTATAGAGTTTATGGCAATAATTTTATTCCGCTCTTTATATGAAAGAATAAGTATGGATTGCATTTTTTTGTGAATAGCTATAAGGGATTTGAGTAAAAATAAGGAACGAGGATAGTGGAAAGTATTAACATAAAAATTTCATACACACATTGTTAATGAAACAATTATAATTCTGATAGAAAAACTAATATGTTTATATACTTTGCCAAAACAATTACACTAAAATCAACTTTTATTCACAAATTTTTAACACCTTATAATAAAATTGAAATGAATTCTTACAAAACCGGTTATATCGAACTTTAAGTTCCAACTTTTATTCAGCGTCTACAAGAAAGTCCATAATTTAATAAGGTTCATCATTGCCGGTTCGATTATGAGAAAGTAAGTTAAAATAGCCAGGTTTATTTTACTTATTTATATTTAAATTTTACTTTTATTTGCTAATATTAATTCATCATGAGAATAGATAAGGAAAAAATTAAAAATATTTTGTAAAAATAACCTATATATATTGTAAGGCTCTGATGGCTGAAAAATATAAAGAGTGAACAAGGTAAGATTATTAAATCTTCAATAGGAAGTCTTTGAAATACTGTTTTATAGTCATATTGCATTCGTTGTTATTAGACAATTTTATCATTAAAAACTATAGTAAATTTACAAAACAAAAACTTATTTTACATAGTGCACATTTTTTAGTATTGGTATCTTATCTGCAATTGGATAATAGTTATAGCTTAAAAATATAATAGTAAATGAAATTTAAAAGATACCAACAAACAAAAGAAATACTCGTATAAGAGTGTGAATCTTCTAGGCTCTATTAGTTAAGGTCTATGGCGGTGACCATAGTCGACAGAGGCCTTTGCACTTTACGGATTTCAGGATGGTTAGTTGTGTCCAGTGGTTTTTAGTTGGTTGTGTTTTTCTGCTTTAGTTTCCTTACTGCAGTTAAGGAGTATAGGGGAACATTAAGCGGACCGCGGCACAAGACAGTATTACAGCTAAGAAGACGAAGCGTAGGAGAACATTACAGGATGTTACAGGACTGAAATCTATCTACTCAACCTTATTGTACAACAAATAGCAGTGCTATACATAAAGAAGTAATATTGCACAATCGAAAAAGGTTTTGCTAATGATCTTGAACTCACAATCAGTCGTTAATTCTAGGTAGTTCATTAAGAATCTTATTTCACACTCCTTTATGGATCAATACATTAACCCCCTAAACCTGTCCTGAAGGCATCTCAAAATAATTCTAAGGACATTTCTGACATTCTAGAGAAATTGCAGTTGATCCTTATTTGATGTATTAAGTAATGTAAATCACTTAGTATATAGCGATATTGACATATGTAAATACATTTTAGAATCCTAGATATTCTTTTATTTTAACAATAGGAATTTTAGACGGCTCAAGTATTTTTAATTAAGCCGTATTTAAGACCAGGACAAGCCTCTACAAGAATAACCATCGTATCTACAAATTCAGTAACAGTGCAATATGGTAATGTGGAAAAAAAGGCAATTTAATGCTCGTTACCTCCTACAGAGATAAACTACATGTATTGTTCATAAGACCTAGACATTATTTATGAGGTCAATAAAATTATTTTGTAATAAATTATAGTATTAATTTTTATTTCGAAAGACATTATTATGAATTTTATTTAAAAAAATCCTATTATGGCGCGGCCCTCTCGATATGACGATTAATTATATAAAATGGTTAATGCGTTTTCATCGTTACTAATATAAACTTTATTTTTTTCATAAGTGTACATTAGTATACCAAACATTAAATATCGCGTGCTTATTAGGTGTGACCGAATAAAATAAGTAGGTGAGTGGATAAATTGTTCTCATTTATCAGAGGAAGAGACGTGTCACAAGCACTTAATCTACCTCATCCTCTCAAGTTACATGAAGTATTAGGATATCATTTATATTTTTTTCAACAATAATTTATTAAATAGGTGTATATCAAGTTTATATTTAAAATTATTGTGGATAAAAAAAAAAATATTTTTTTGAAAAAGTTGTGAATAAATCTTTAAATGTTTTGAATGACATTTTTTTTCTAACAAGACCTACAGATTTTCCTCGTCATTGGAAATAAAAAAAATATTTTAGTGTTAATGTCGGTTTCTCAGAGATAGTTAACATAAACAAAAGTTTTTAAACCTATATTTGAAAATATGTCAACATGTTATTTTCTCAATTCTAATAGCTATGTACAGTGGTACTATATACAGTCGAAAATAATTTTTAGTTATTATACAACAACAAAAGCTACCGCTACAAATGGGCAATATTTTATTGCCTCGAAATATTGTACAAGGCATTAGTTAATTAATTGATATTTCTCAAATATTTGGTTATATAAACCTTCATTAAACTAATATTAATTATTCAGATATTGAACCACGGTCTACAACGTGAAATAGGAAAATCAAAATTATATTCTTATATTTTATACAACGGTCGGCAATGTGATACTACGAATTTTAATTGTATCTTAAAATTGAGAAATCTTCAATTCTTTCACTTTAACACTATTCTGAAATTTCAATAATAAATAGGAATAAATTATCTCTAAATGAGAATATGTGTTAATTATAAACTGAAACCAATATTGTTTATCTTTTCTTGCACGCTATATTGCGTGATCTAAAGATAACGATGTATTTGTTTCAGAATATTTTTTTCAACAACTCCGTAACGTTTCTATATAGTACATAATTGTAAGCGTAAAAGTGTTTTGTATAAAATAAATCACTACACTTACTGCTGATGTAAATTATATAATACATATACATATATACATATATATATATATATATATTATTAACTAAAAAAACTCTATTCCTCCCAAGTTACGTGTCGTTCCGGCGGTACACGTGAACCATTTCTTGTTGACCGGTGAGATAGAAATTTCAAGGCACTGCTTTGGTTTTCATGTATATTATGTGTCGTTGAAATTAATTCATATGTATGTTTATCTAGAAATCTATTTTAAATCCTTGTAATTTATGAATTCTATCACGGAAGATCGTTATTTTATGTGAAATATTTTTTTTATCTCTTCCATTTAAAAAAAGAATTAAATAAATTCGCCCAGCTTTTCGGTACTAGTTACCTTTTAATTTGAGCTCGTAAATCTATCTATCCTATCCCAAGTATGACTATTGATCGTCGTCTGGCCTCTTTAAATTCCTATGACGCGTAACTATTATTTACGCCTTAAGAAGTTCTTTCGGTCACCACATGCTACCTGTGGAAATCGGAGACAACGTCACAATGTATACCTTATCAAAACCACACTTACTGGTCTCTTTCCTCATGTTTCTAGATTAAAAACTTCGAACACTCGAAATATCTCTAGTCTCGGGAATCATATGGTGCTATAAATCTTCTAAGGGATGGTTTTTTAAATAATATGAATTATTAAAAAAAACATCCCTTTGCAATGGCAACCTGCGAATCGAGCAAATGGTTTCTGACTTCCAGAACTTTCAAAAATTCAACCTTACGAATTCTTGTTTTGCGTTATATTACTATTTAACCAATCTTTTCTACCTTTGTTATATGCTTTTATATTTCCGTGAAGCGGGAAATGGTGATTTAATTAATATAAAAGTATTCTTTTTATAATCTTAACGTTCGTTAAAACTATTGATTTGTACAAAATAAATAATTAATAAAACAATAATAAACTTTAAAAACTTCTTTAAAACACTTGGTTTAGTCTGTAACATGCAATACAATTTTTATTTGTACATTTTTTAATACCTCAAAAATATTTTACTTTAAAAATACACTTATCTAAACCAGTCACTGCGTTTTAAGATATCATTGAAGTGATTCCATACTAATAGTGGAATTTTATTCAAATATTTTAACAGAATAATTGGTTGAATGTTATGATACATGTTATGTGCATGTATTTATTTTATAGTATCCAAATAAATACCAGTTGAAAAGTGAAACATTTCTGTAATCTTTGTTGGGTGTCCATAATGCTTGGAGCCATTTCCTATAAAATCTTTTTTGGGCCTTTACATATTCTAAATGTCATTTTATTATTTCTCAAAGACTGACATCATTTCCATAGCAAAGATTGAATTTAGGTTAATGGTCTCACTATTTCATTTTTTACCGTCTAAAATAAGACCTTGTAATTTTATAGGCGGTTACCATTAGTTTATAGTTATATACATATACTATGAAAAGTAATATTAAATATATTTTTGTTAAACATGTATTTACGAAAGTTCTATGTTGTTATTACATTTTTAAGTGTTTTTTTAACATAAAAAAACTGTAGAGCTAACAAAGTATAATTATTTTTAGTGAGAATGTAGTTAATATAATAACAAGTATATTCTTTTGAATTTCTTTGTTAATGAATTTGGTTTGGAAAGTAATTGCCAGTAGTGTGAAAAAATATGGTTTTGCGTGTGATAATTAATTCACCATATCATTTTTTTTTAAATTAACCTCTTAAGGTTAGATTATTGTCCAACCTTATATGTATCGAGTATTAATCCTTTTTTCAATCTTCTATGGTTCATTAAACATCCGGTTAACTTTTTATTCAAAAATGGTAGATTGCTGCCTAAAACAGATTCACATTTTTAAAGCGCTTTACTTTAACCCGACTTTGTCTAATCATTACTCGGATCAGCAATCATTCAGATCTACTTGAAGAGTAAGACATCTCATAAAGTGAGATCAGAGAGTAGATAGCCATGGTTAGGAACGGTGGGGTCTTTAACGACTTTTGTATATACGAGTATATTTAAATTTTGCTGTTGCTATGTATCCCATATATGTATGTATCCCATTTTCTGATGTTAAAGATTTTTCCGTTTTCACGATAATGCAGTTGGCTATTTAAGAACTCGGACTGTTTTAATAACGGCAAAGTATTTTGTTCTCTACGCTGACTTGCACGCTCCAACTGACTTGCACAGTTCCAAGCTCAAAAATAGCGATTCATTGCTTTAAAACCACTGCGGTAATAATAAAAGTAATACTTGAAATTTCTTACTCGTTACCCACCAGCTGACGTATTGTGCAAGTATTTCTAAGAATTATGCTGTTTAAAAAGCAACCCGGTGGCACTTTGTGTTCGTGTTTCTATTCGCCAACAACTATGCATGAAACTATTTTATGTATTAAACTTACAACTTCCACTTATAGACAAGCTCTACTTAATTTTATAAATCTCCATTTAAATTTTGCTTTCCTTAAAAGATTATAATTTTTTTCCATTGAGGTTTAAAAGCCACCAATTACTTCCATGTCACACGTTTGTTGCTTGTTATCTTTTGTGACCGATCTTTTCTTTCAGCCTACTGTGATAAAACGAAAAGTATTTTGATTATTTTCTAAATAACCGTATTCCTGCCTGTGTGCTCAGATTAAGATTTAGATTTAAGAAATCAATTTTTCCGCGAAGGTTCTTTCCAACAAGTGTTTTTATTCTGATTTTCTCTCCTAGTAATTGAATACAATAAATTTTTAACTAACTAAGAACAAATATGTGATATTAGTTCTCCCAAATTTACATAAACTTGGACTTTAAGAGAGTTTCTTTAGTTGATATAAATTTAATGCCTCCAGTCTTTTCAGGTTTGTAAGCTGTGAAGCATGGTGCAGAGATTTAATGTTATTAGTTATTATCTACATATATACTTTAAATACTTATACTTGATATTCTTATGGACCAACAGTAAATAACTTATAAAGATAATAATAAAATTATTTATCTTCTATATATATAAAAATGGATTGCTGTTCCTTAGTCTCACTAAAACTCGAGAACAGCTGAACGGATTTATCTTATCTTAGTCTTGAAATGTTCGTGGAGGTTCAGGGAAGGTATAAAAGCTGAAAAAAATTGATTCATTACTGGGAAAATCATAAAAACAGCCCTTTTCTATTTCCCATACAAACGTTTTTTTTTTGACATTAGATTTGACAACTAACTAATATGTCAATCATTCTGTCGCACTTCAAAACACGGAGATTTTTGGCTTTAATAGGTAAACTCTAAAAATATAAATAAAAAAACGTAACCGATATTTCTTGATTATAGGGCGATACGAAGTTCGCCAGGTCTTCTAGTTATTCAATAAAAAACAATCAGTAATAAAGCTATAATGTTTTGATATTATTTTGGAATAATAACATAAATTATAAAAAAACTGCCCGAAAATTGTATCCGTATTTACCCGGATATCACTATTGATACTTGAGGCTTGTTAGTTAAAACCAGTTAGGAATATTCCATTTATTTCATAGCTCTTTTGACATATTTATGACAACATATGCTCATATTTTAAATATATAACGTATTTGAAACCTTTTTCTGGTTACCTCACAGTTTTCTTCTTTTAATATTTTTTTGTATTAATTGAATTGAACTTAAGCCTTGATATTATATTTTATTCTCTTCCAAGTGCTACAAGCTAACTATAAGTAAGCTTTGAAAGGTACTGCTCGAAATGGTGCAATAGGTTGCAAAAAGAATAGGCATAACATTTTCTAACTTGCTAAATACAACCGGAACAAGGTGACAGAGAGACAGACAAAAAATATAAAAAATGATATTTTGGTTAATGTACCACATGCTTTTACAATAGTAAAAAAGTTATTTCAATATTTGTTGAGTATATTTGAATTTCGCGCCTTATTTAAATTTAACTCACATTTGACTTAATTATCTATGTTGTCTTCACTCAATGTTTTTTACATATACATATATTTACTCTAAGCTTGTAACACTACTCCGTGATATTAGCGATTGTATTTCTTGTAACAAACCTTTAAATCATAAAGTTAAAAGAGTGTTTAATTACAAAAGCTATCAATATTACTATCAGACACTCCAATTCTATTCATATGTATAGATATAATTCTTAAAGAATTCATGTCGTATAAAAAGTATTTATAATATTAATGATGTTACTAATAAGTTAAATGGCGTATAAATTATAATAATGGGTGGTATGCATGGTTCGGATACTTTTTAACAAATCAAGAGTTTGAAATGAAAATTGATGAAAAGTTGTGAGGCATAACTTTTCTCTCCATATAAGGTAAACAAAAAAACAATGAATATAGTGGATCTAAAAATCTGGATCCTTAATGATACGATTTTTTAAATAAATATCCGTTATTACTAGTAAGTAGTTATTTTCTAAATAAAAGATTAATTTTCGATTAAAAAAATTTAATATACATACATATTTGTTTATGAGTCGGTTGACATATCTAAGCTGTTTATTGTTACTTAGTTATGATATAATAAAAAAAAAATTAATAAGCATTATCCTAAACATTCAAACTATTCCTGTTCATTCATGAAAAAACTATGACTTTTAAAACTACTATGTATTTTATTTATTTTGATATTCAAATTTGTTAGAAGAAAAAGCTACCAATTTTATTGGATTAACAGATTTCTAGAAAGAATTATCAGTCATGAAAAGAATTTAATCTTACCAAGACATTTATCGTGAACACTAATTATTAATTTGTTTAATATCCACCGCATTAATGTAAAAAGATCATTATTTCTCTGAACTCGCAATATCCAACTTTCCGATTCATCGTCGGAAGCAGATAGACGATTGCTTTTACTGATCCACGTCTAGACTAATTTCCTGAACTACAATATGTATTTGAAAGTCAACTTGGGTTTGGTGTAGTATATTAAAATAAATTCTTCTATTCATTCAGTTATTCTTCTGCAAGATTTTACCACACCATAAAATATTTAAAAATATCTGCTACTAAATAGAAAGATACTTTGGTAACTTTAATGAATTATTACACAAGTGTTATTTACTCTCTTATTTTCAAAAGTCTTCGAATTTTCAGGACAGTTTTAATTATTTATTACGATGTTAAAATAAGCGCATATGATTTTAATCCCCTAAAAAGAAACTCCCTCGCGTCAAATCATATAGGAAAGTAAAAATATGATTTACTAGACTAGAATAATAAAGAGTATTTGCAGGAGAAAATGGAACGATGACTTACATTGGTTTGAGCTGGATATATATTTATATAACTTTCTACTTCTTTTTTTATAACCGAGTAATTTTGAAAAGTGATTTTACATTTTAGTCAGGACTTCGTGGGAAAAGAGTAAGGATAAAGTATTGTTGTTTACTTATTTTACTCTAAGTTTCCACATAATGTTAATTATAGTGTTTAAAATCATGAAAAAAAAGTTTGTGAACCGTCAAAAACTTCAAGTTTGCTTGAATTTAAAATCTATGAAGTTGTGTGAAGAGTAGAAAATAATATTTGAAAATTGCTAGAATTAGTGTGCAAATGATAAAAAAATATACATATATATAATCCCGTTGTATTATAACAATAACTATAAGATTTTAAAAAGGATATTATATATTTTAATAATTTAAAAGCAAATTAAAAATTACTGTACTAAATTAAACTAAATGGAAGTTCTATTTTGCAATCAATACAAATAGTTTTAAAAACCAAATTTATAAGAAAAATATTTTTCCAAATACCAAGTCAAAATAGGGCATGATTCATTGTGAAAATGACAAAGGTTGGACCCAATCCCATTCACGCTCTTAGTCCGTATTGTCATTCTCTATTCAACATCCGAATAATTTGCTTTGACAATGATTATTCACACCCATTACTCAAAGTCAGCTATCACTTTTGATTTTAATGGTTACGACTATAATGGATAAAATTTGTGGGATATATTTTTGTCACAAATAAACGTCAACCTGGTTTCTATAAACAGACATAATTATTAATTATGAAAAAAAATTATTTGTGGTGCACACAAAAAATATTTTACTTTAAATTATGTAACCATTTTACAACGGTAGAAATTTTTTATTGTTATTTTAATGAATTAATTAATGTATTACGATAATTTTTATCACCTTATTTTATTTTGAATAAACATACAATTTTGTATATTTTTCGCAAATATTTCAAGAGAATATGGAATGCTGAGAAGTTTCGTCTTATTTAAAACGACTGCCCGGAGAGACGGGCTGACGCTGGAAAGACAGCTGACTGCCGGAAAGACGGATGACTGCCGGAAAGACGGATGACTGCTGGAAAGACAGCCGAGGGCGACGGCCTAGCAAGCCCAACCCGGTATACATAAAGCTAAAAGTCCGAAGAAGAAAAATACCCCTGGGACAGTCCGAGAGGGGGGGCGGAAGAACTGTCCACCGGTCGATTTTAACGGCGAAAACGGCGCGAATACGGACTTGAAATGCTCTACGTGCGGGAAAAACTACAAGAGACGAGCCTGGTACATTAAACATCTTAAAACACATAATGGGGTTGAAGCACGACAATCGTCGGTAAGATCTACAACATTCACTTCGGATAGAGTTGACCCTCATGTATCCCATGGTGAACCATTAACTGGAAACCACCAGGAGTCCATTAACATCAGGACACGTCTTAGCATTCCTAATCTAAAACAATCGATTTGGAAAGTTCATGACGACAACTTAGCGGTCCTGTTAGAGCATCCGGGCTCGAAGCAGGAATTGAACTCGTAGGTAGAAACTTTCCAAAATACCGTTTATGACTACTTTAGCGAGCAATATCCACCACGTAATCGTTATGCTCGCAAAAATAAAGACAATTCGTTCAAATTAAAAATGCGGAAGAAAAAACGGGAATTAATAAAAAATCTACGTATAGCCAAAGCTCTAGGCGACAATCACCTTAGTCATCAACTAGCTAGGGCGTTAAGGTCAATCCTTAAATTAATCCAAGGAATATCGGCGCAAACTGCAGAATATCGCGATAATTTTGACCGGGCAAAACAAGAAGTAGATTTCGATAAAAACCCTTTTGAGTATTCGAAAACCATTTTTAAGAAAGAACGCGGACAGCTTCTCTTGACCAACGATCAAATTTACGACCATTTTAAGAGCACATACGAAGTGCCTAAAAGTTTAAGACGGTATAGGGATCCAAACGATCAAAAACCTGAATTTCCTCGAATCGAATTCCACGGCATTCCACCAACGCTAGAGGAACTAAGTAGTCAGATCAAGAGGAAGTCGTCTAAATCTGCACCGGGACCCGATGGTATCCCATATATAGTCTTTAAAAAATGTGCATCGGTTCGTAAACACCTCCTAAATATATACGGTAAAATCTGGTCAAGGAAGCAAATCCCGGAGTGCTTCGGGAAAGCAATTTTTGTCCTCATTCCCAAAAAAGATCGAGTTACTGATCCGAAAGATACTAGACCGATAGCTTTAACAAATACTATATCGAAAATCTTTTTCTCGGTTCTACAAACGAGAATGACGCGATTCATGCTCAGCAACAACTATTTTAGGCCAAATCACCAGAAAGGGTTTTTACCCGGGATTTCTGGATGCTTAGAACACAACACCTTGCTGTCGGAGAGTTTAAAAGATGCTAGAAAAAGCGAGCGGCAAATCACTGTTTGTTGGATAGACTTGGAGAACGCGTTCGGGTCGATACAACACGAATTGATGCTATTCGCGCTTAGATGGTACAACTTTCCACCCCTAGTTAGAGATATGATCGCGTCGTATTACTCAAAATTAAGGTTTTCTATAATAACTAAAGAAGGCCCTTCAAAAAGTTTTTAGTTATAATGTAGGACTGTTTCAAGGTTGTTGTCTATCTCCAATTGCGTTTAATATCGTTATTAACATCTTAGTAGACAAATTAATCTGTAACGAGAAAAAATGGGGTTATCGGTTTAAGTTTAATAATAAATACACGGAATCCATTTTAGCCTTCGCTGACGATCTCGCAATACTGATACGTAACCCCAAACACTGTCAGGTACTATTGGATGAAGTGGATAAATTCTGTGAGTGGACGGATGGATTGAGGACAAAACCCAGTAAATGTCACTGTCTGTGTCTTGGTAGGCGGAATACAAGATACACCTCATACGATCCGGGACTATCGTTAGGCGGTCAATGCATTTCTACGGTTACGGAAAATGCACCATTTAAATTTCTCGGTCGTAAGATAGATAATATAGGCCGTACTCCATCTTTAGAAGGAATAGTAGATAGCTTTTTGAACGATCTTAACAAGGTAGATAGCCAACTGATAAGTAACGTCAAAAAAGCGTGGATCTACGAGAATTACTTAACTTCACGTTTGAATTGGCCTTTCCTCGTCTATGATTTTAATAAAACCCTTTTGTCAAAGTTAGATGCAGGCGTCATAAAGATGTGGAAGTTGTGGCTCGGGCTCGCTCTAACGGCTGATTCATCGGCGTTATTTAGGGGAAGCAATAGTTTTGGGATGAGTCTAAAAAGGCCATCGGAGCTCTATAAACACCTAAGAGTTTCCAAGAGATATATCCTGGGGAAATCCCATGATGACATAGTGACATCGCTCCCAAAAGATGAAGATGCCCCCGAGCTAGAGTCACGACTTCAATTCCATAAGCAATTTATGATAGGAGCGCAAAGTAACAGAGCGGGGTTAGGATCAAATAGGAAAGTCCAAGATGCGGATATATTGAAGTCTTTTATTCGGCAAGACGAGAATGATAAATATAAGATCCATGCAATGAATTTAGAAATGCAGAACGAGTGGTTAGACATAGGAGATTTTTGCATCCCATTAGCATTAAAATGGCGCACTTTAATTTATGATTGGTCGCCAGCATTGCTAAAATTCTATCTCAATGCGTTCCAGATGACTCTCCCAGATCAGACTAATTTAGTAAGATGGGGTAAAAGTACCGAAAAAACTTGCTATATCTGTGGAAAGGCAGTTGGAACCGCTAAGCATCTGCTGGTGGGATGTAAGGTACTCCTTGACAGCGGTCAATACTCGCGTCGTCACGATAGGGTTCTAGAAGTCATACGTGAAGCGGCTAGTCTTTCGGTAGCCAGAGCGCAAAAGGGAATGACCACAAACGAACGATCAGTAGGTTTTGTGAGAGAAGGCTCCGGGGCTACAAAATCAAACGTCAAGCCTTACTCCATCCTTAAAGCGGCGTCGGATTGGACTATAATGATGGACACGTATGAAAAACAATATAAAATCCCCGAGGATATTTGTGCGTCGGCCTCCAGACCGGATATATTTTTGTTTTCGCGAATTTTAAAGCGCGTAGTGATGATAGAGCTTACGGTCCCTTGGGAAACCAACATCCCCAAAGACCATACCATCAAGGTCAACAAATATTACGAGCTCACAAACGAACTCACTCGAAATAGGTTCGTGGTAGATTTGTACGCGGTAGAGGTGGGAGCGAGAGGTATAACAGCGAAATCTCTCTATAACCTACTAAAGGACTTGGGCTTGTCCAGAACTCACATTAATGCATTCTTGGAACGTACATCGAAGGCAGCCCTAGTAGGTTCTTTTCAAATTTGGTTAGGTAGGGAGAGGAGCTTGGACAGTGGAGGTGAGCGTATAACGCGCGTTAGTTAAGGGGCCCCTTAAACCTACACTTGGGTCGCAAGTCCCAGGCACTGTTGAAGCTCCTCCCCCTGCAACGCGATGGACCCGGCACCCGCACGGTGAATCCATGGAATGCTGAGAAGTTTCGTCTCTGTTTTCAAGAGTTGGGAAAAGCAGTTTATGATTCTAAAACGAATCTCTGTAGATATAAAGGGTTTGCCAATTAAGGCGGATAGAATTTGGCGGCCTGTTACGGCCATTTTGTCTTGAAGATATTTGTCAAATCTTTTGTTTATTATTCAGTTCCATTTGCCAAATTACCAAAGCAGGTTACAAGATGGAAACTACTTTCGAAAACTTTAGCTTATATAAAAAGCATCTATTATCATTAAAATGGATGTCTTTATCTCTACATACATATTCAGATAGAATAACACCTAAATGTTGACTTGAAAATTGTTTTGTAGTTTTATTAGTTACGAATGTAACATTTTGCTTTTTATTCTTTAAAATATATGTACGTGGAACAAATGAAGTGAATAAAATAACAAACATCATTTCTCTTCTTCAGGTGAAAACTGTTTAAACATATCGCTTTATAGAGATGAACTCAACACTTTCAGTAAAAATATATACGATCGCCCAGCGATTAATTTGATGAAAACGGGGATCTACAGAATATAAACGGGGATCTACCGAATATATTCAAAACAAGTAGAGGTAACCTTTTGGGCATTATCAGACTATATAAGTTACTCAAGACTTCTACCTGGCAA
This sequence comes from Danaus chrysippus, assembly GCA_916720795.1. Lineage (NCBI taxonomy): Eukaryota > Metazoa > Arthropoda > Insecta > Lepidoptera > Nymphalidae > Danaus > Danaus chrysippus. Next base: position 4,058,631 of record CAKASE010000055.1, read on the forward strand.
TTTTCCCAGCTTTCGCCAGGGTCTGCCTTACATGTTGTGAATAGTTTTGGCTAATTGTTTTTACGACCGGCCGCCTGCCTGACATCAACCCTCTTTGGGAATGCTAATGCATGATTGATGTCATGACTGATTAATATCAGTGATGTCTAAATACTCTTGGAAAGTACATATGACCCGGAAAAATCACATTGATACTTTCCAGGGCCAGGATCGAACCCGGGCCCTCGTGCATGAGAGGTGGGTCTCTTAACCACTAGGCCACCACTGACTTAAGGTTCCTCAAGACATACGACCATAAATCATATAATTAAGTTCTTGTAATATAAAATTCTTGTAAATGTTCAGGTATTAATTTTTCATAGAAATCTTTGAAGAGTTTCTTATAAAATATACTCTGATTAAATTTGTCTAAGCTCTCGTGGGCTTTAAAGTAATAAGTTGCTTTCAAAAAATTCTATTCCCTTTCTGTTTTAGACTTTTAATAAGCTTTTTAAAAGTTTTGATGTTGTATTATTACATTCGAATTTAACAAATTGGGAGTAGAAGTGTAAAACATACCATGGCAACTTTGAAACAAACTGATTTATATGATTCCTTTTTTATATTTGAAACCGAAGCTTTAAAACAAAACACATTATTCATACTTTGTTATTTTGATATATTAGGTAGTTTTGTTCGAAAAACAGTTATGAAACCTTCTAAATACTTATTTTCTGTTAGCTAAAAATTTTATTAACTCCGTCGAATAACTGAAGAGTTATTCAAAATACAAATTTTTCAACTAAACTAAATATTTCTCTCATTTATCAACACACGTAAGTAATAAAGTATGAATTGGATTTTCTGTTTTTCAATTTGTTTTATGCTCGTAGAAGCGTGACTACACTGAAAGCTCAATCAAAATTGTGGTCCACATCTAATTCGTAATATATTTTATGTATTTTTTTTTTCTTATTTAATTACAATTTTAAACATGACGAATAATAATCTAATAATAATTCTTTTTATGTTTTATCGATTTAACTCAATTGAAAACTTTATTATAACTTGGATTATTCATTTAGAAAAGAATACGAAATAATGCTTTAACGAATATTTTTGGTCATTATAACTTTTTTAAACTTGATAAAAGCACTCAAAATAATCCTTTATACTAGACATTTTAAATTTAACCATTTAGGTATCAAACAAAATACGCTGATTAAATTTTCGCTTTACTAAATTTTAATGAGCTTTAAAATCTCTTATAATCCTTCATGATATCATTATAATGAAACTGAATCACTTTTTTTATATAAAAATATTTGAATTAGAAACTTGTTGGTAACTTCAAATGTATTTTACATTTTTTTTTTATTTATTTTTTTTATATCATAGGGGGCAAACAAGCGGGCGAGCCATCTGGTGAGAGATAGTCATCGCCGCCCATAAACACTCGAGGAGCCAGAAGGCGCCCGAGTGCGTTGCCGGCCTTTCAAAAATAGGTATGCTCTCTTCTAGTATCTAGTACATATTCTACTCTTCTATATAATGGCGAAATTAATATGTGAGTTTAGTTTAGTCCTTCAGAATTACAAAATGTAGTATTATTTAACCAAAAAGAGTTACAAATTATGCGATTATTAGTTGATTGATTGGAATTAGTACATGAGATTTACTATTATTAACTGTGTAACTTTGTGTTAAACCAGAGATTGAAATTTAAGTTGATAAATTAATTAAAAGAACACTCAATAATGAGATCTAAGATTTTCGCGAGTACACATTTAAATGACACTAATATTTTCGGATTTTACTTCGCGTTTTATTTTAGAAACTACATACTCCCGACGTTTCGGCTACTTTTCAGCAACCGTGATCACGGGCAGACGAGATGTGAGTGTCTGTCAGTTGGTCTGGTCATTTTATCTCCTACCGCCATCGATTTCTTAATTGTCTTGCGTACCGCTCTGGATGCCGGCAAAATGCGCTCACGGTGTCTTGAGGTCCTGCGGTGTGGTCACGGACATGGGATTTTATATTTTTAAGAAGAGGATCCCAGGTGTTTGATAGGTTCCAGCCATCTTCTCTATTGAAATTTGGGTGTTTTTTAACCGTGCCTCGCCACCTACAGTTGAGCGACAACCTGCAATTCTACCATATGTAAAGGGAGTTACTGACAGAATAGGCAACATCTTGAAGAAGGTTTCAATCAAGACTATTTATAAACCACATAAGAAAGTGAGCCAATTCTTGAGACCAATCAAGAGTAACATTCCTTTACAACAAGCGGGTGTATATAAACTTGATTGTGACTGTGGCTTGTCATACATCGGACAGACAAAGAGAAGCATCGGTACAAGGGTTAAGGAACACGTTTCAGACGTCAGGAATAGGCGCGCGTCGAAGTCAGCAGTGTGCGAACATGCATTGGACAAACCAGGCCATTACATTAGATTTGATAAACCACAGATCCTCGCTCGTGAAGACAGATATATACCAAGGTTAATCCGCGAGGCTATTGAAATTAAAAAACACCCAAATTTCAATAGAGAAGATGGCTGGAACCTATCAAACACCTGGGATCCTCTTCTTAAAAATATAAAATCCCATGTCCGTGACCACACCGCAGGACCTCAAGACACCGTGAGCGCATTTTGCCGGCATCCAGAGCGGTACGCAAGACAATTAAGAAATCGATGGCGGTAGGAGATAAAATGACCAGACCAACTGACAGACACTCACATCTCGTCTGCCCGTGGTCACGGTTGCTGAAAAGTAGCCGAAACGTCGGGAGTATGTAGTTTCTAAAATAAAACGCGAAGTAAAATCCGAAAATATTAGTTTCATTTAAAAGAACACTCTTTTATTACTGACTATATTTTTATGGAACTAAAAAATTTTTTCTTTGATATCTCATTATCTAGTGGAAAATCGTATAAATTAGAAAAAGAATGTCCCTTATTTTTAATAAAATTAATGATATTGATTACTTATCGTTTTTCTCATTTCAAACAATTGTGTTAATAAATATGAACAGATTTGATGTAGTAGGAAGTTTACTGTGGAAATAAATAATTCAATCTCTAAAAATTACATAGTAAATCGTTAAGAAAACCGCTTATTTGTTTGTTTGTTTTTGTTAAGAAAACAGTAATGCTACTAAAACGTGATATTTTGGACTTTGTATTTCGGATCCTTCACTTGGGGGATATTTTAAACTTAATATTATATGTCTGAATAATTTCTGCTATAAACTCAACATTTCATTTTTATTAAATACATAATTTGGCATAGGTTTTTAAGCTTTATTATTGCCATCAGATAACTAACGATTTTAAAGAGACGTGTAAACGCATTTTTAAGTTATCGTCAACTGCACTTACAAATATAAAAGAAACGGGATAAGTATGATCCATTTAATGAAAAAGCAAAAAACATGTTTCCACGTCGAGGAAAATTTCAAATTCTCTACTAGATACATTTTTTTATATTTTAGGTAATATTTTAAAAAGGCTTCATTAGTATTTTTCATTTTCACAAACACCGGTGAATTATCCAAAATAAAAGGGATTATATTATAACTAACCTTCAGCTTAGCACATTTTGTGAAAAAATAAAAATTCTGCCATTTCAGAATATCCTCCAGTCTTATAAAATTAAGCCCACAGAGCCAAAACGTCCACTATAAAACTGGTCCACCCATCCAAGGTTATTTAGTGGGGTGTAAAAAACTCATACTTTCCCTGGCAGACCGAGTTACGAATAAAGTTTACGCTAATTTAGTTAAACTTTTCTCCTTAATGGTTTTTTGGACTAATTTATAGCACCTCTTATAGGGCAAAAAATTTATTTTAATTGGGGATCTGTTTCAATACTAACCCGTCCGCATATTGAAAAAAAATGTTTACTAAAAATATATAGCACTCTTATTATATTGAAGTGGCAACCGGAACTTCAATTTTATTTTTTACCGGAACTTCAATTGATTGACTTTGGTTTTGACTGTGCTATTTATGGGCCATCTTTTTATTTTAATATTGTGTTTCAAAATGTATTTTATTTCAGATATTTTTAGACATCCTTTTGCAAATATAATGATTTTATTAAAAATATTTTTTTGCCACACAATTAATAAAAACACCTAGTTAGACTAATAGCATAATTGGTGTGGTTTTGTATGTCTTTAATACTCAATAATATACTTATAGATAACAATAATTCAGAAATATGAATCTATAGTCTATCCTGAATACAATTTGAACCATAGCAAAAACTTATTATTAACCAATGGTTCACTGTTTAATTCAGTTGTCAAATAGCCATGAGAGAATACTTCTAGGATAAATCGAGTAATAAAAAATAGTTGAAAAATTCCAATCATGACAGTATATTTATAAAAATAAGCATTAAATATTAAGGTTATAAGAATTTTATTCATAAAACTGCAATGAATCGCGCCTCAGTAATTTTAATTTAACAAATTTTTAATCAACTTCAGGAATACCTTTCATTTATTTCTTTTACTTTTCTTAAATGATATTACTAGTTTGATTTAATTTTTAAAACAAAGTCAATTATATTCTCGATCCTTTCCAATTAAATTAAAAGTAGCAAAATGCAATATCACTAAATCACGATTTTCCATATAATATGCATATTTTCTTTTATATATTTCCATAACAATTGCATACTCCGAGCCGACGTAAATTATGTCACATTTTATGGTATCCAGCCAAATTGTCATACATATCTAGTGGAATGTGTAATAGACGTAAACAATTATTAGAAAAATGAATAACTGTGTAGCTAAGCTTAAATTCTTTACATAATTTCATTTAATAGCAAAATACTGTAATTATTATGAATTAAAAAGCGTTCCTCTTCAGTTTAATTAAATAGAAAATTTACTTACAGAATAAAAAACTTTCACTTTTATTTATTTTTAAAGAGATAATGTATAGTCAGTTTAATAAAAAAAAGGTTCGCACAATGTTAAACGTCATGTGAATATCTCTAATACAATTTTACTTTTAATATAATAAAGCTTTATATCTTCATATAAAGGTTTTAATCTCTATGGAGCAGCGTTATTGCATTATTACATTTTTATTATTTACTTTACTAGACTTCATTCTGAGTTCAAATATTTATATAAGTTACAAATATTATTTTTGTTTCTTAGAAAGTATGCTTATTCACCTCCTACTCCTAGAAGAAAGAAATCGTACTTGAATATCATGTTTTTATATAACTGGTCTAAAAAGAATTCCAAAATGAAAATTCAAAGATGATACATATGTAATGGAGAAAATTTATGTTCTGCTTAGATGTTTCAATGCTCGTACCAATATTTTTTTATAATATTTTTAGTTTTATATATAATAATATTTATCTACTATGACTGATTTGATCAAAATTGTCAGACCAGAAAAAAAATGTATTAAAGAAACAAGAAAACGTCACTGATTGCTTAACATACTTTTATTTTAGTATAATGTTTTATTACAGAAAAAATATTTTATCATAAAATCATATATAATGTTAAACGTGTCAATTCTTAAAACATAATTCTCATTATGAAATTCAAGAAATAATGAAACTAAAATAAACATCACAATTTCCCCGTAACTTTTTCTTAATTTTCTATATAATTATAAAATTACTATACTTGGACTTCATTAAATCGAAAAAGGTTGATGTGTATTAAATTACTTTATATTTTAATAAAAATCCATATATCATTAGTATGTGTCTTATTGTAAAAGTCTAATTTACGAATTCATTTATGTGTAACCAATAATTGATATCTATTTAGCGAACTTTTATAGAAAACCAAATTGGATAAACATTTAACAGCCTTTAAATCATAGTATGACCTGTTTGAAAATTGCTCAAAACAACATGACGCCCCACTTACAATGAATGCTAATATTATAAGAAAATATATTTGTAATATTTCACACGTTTATACAAACAGTATTTCGGTAGTTATGCTTAAAGTTCTGTCATAAGCGGGCCATAAATGTTAAATTTGTTTGAGTTATGGGCGGACCATAATAATTCCTTAAAACAGATACACTCCTTTCTTCTTATTCCTGCTCTTTCCCTTTAAAATTTTAACTGTTATCCGTAACATATTTTTGTCTTGGGTGTAAGATGCAACAGGATAAAAAATAACCTCATACAAAATCTTAAATTGTTATTTAGAAAATTTTATTAATTTATGCAAAACTTCTAATCGAACTTTATGAAAAGAAAGTTCATGCAGTTTGAATACTTTAGTAAATTACGATAATTACAAAGTATTTATTTCGTATAAAGCTGTAACACTGTACATTGCTATGATTTCAATCTTCATTCATCTATCATATTATCAATCACAACTTCCAGTGAATGGTAGTTTGTTGTCGGAAACTATCGAAAGAGAAGTAATTATAGACGTTTCTTAACGCTCTGACCAATTTTATTGAAGTTATCGGTAAAATTACTTATTCCAAGATAAAAGTAAATATTATATTATTGTGGGATGAAATTTTATATACAATTAATATATTACGTATCATGACTTTTTTTTTCATTCGTTATTCAGATTTTTATGTTCCTTTAATGTTTGTTCATTAGCTCGTATATTGATTAATACAAAATAATATTCCTTCCATAATATTACATTATAGAGGCAAAGTATTTTTTCTATATACTTACAATAAAATAAAAACAATTCATATTTGAACTGGAAAATTAATAATATAAAAAATAAATTAAGTGAAATGCTAAACGAATCACATCCACATATCGAATGAGAAAACATTGTAAATACGAAAATTGAGATATGATTGTAAACAGATCGGCATTTTCGTACTCCAAATTTATGAATTAGAACTCAAATATGTACAAATCACGGAATAAAATTCAATTTGTATTTACATATATATTTGCCTGAAAAACGTATTCAAATTCACAAAATATATTTTGCAGATTAACACAAACTTCAGAAAATATATTGATAGATAGTAGTAGAAAAATGTTGTTTGTTAAAACTCGTAGAACTCATGTGTCGATTAAAATGGATTCATAGTTGTTTGAACATTACATTGTTAAAGTTTGCTTTTTAAATGAGGGTTTTTTCTGCTTACACCTCCAAAGAACAACTTAAATAATTAAACTTATTCTTTACTTAAGATGTTTTATTCGAATGTCGGAAAGTAGAAATACTTTTTTTCGTCATGTTACCTCTCTTATAAATTGTTTCCAATTTCAAACACAATATATCTCATTGCTAAATATCAAAATAATAAACTGTTACTTTTAAAAATCTTATATTTTAAAGGTATCTCTTTACTAATTTAAATTTTAAAGGTATAGACGGTCGTAAAACCCCTTGTAAAGCAATTTGAACATTTTACAAAGGCTTCCCAAGGAGCTAAGTATTTGATTTGAAATTAATTAATTCTGGTAACAAGTAGTTTGAAGACATGTTTTAATCAAAACTCGAATAAATTGATCACTGACAATTGTGACAATAACTTAACATATTTAATAAGTTTTAAAACGTGTTTTATAAATATGAATCGTGAATTATTTTGTTATAAATATTTATTGTAGTGATGACAAATATTATTTTAATTAAATAACCATTGATTTTTCCAATTTTATCCGTAGTTCCCTTTATATTTAAAAAGGTAGAAGTTGTTTTGGATATTACTAGGTTTATTATCCATTTACTAAAAATTTTAGTAGAATACTCAATTTACCATGAATGCTAACCCACACTAAATTTATTTACTTATTGCCGTCTTTAAAATATAATAACACTTTTTAAAGATAACTAAGAAAATACTATTTTTTTTATACATTTCACACTTTTAACTTGAAGCTGGGGAACAGCCTGATCAATGAATAGTAATGAATATCAAGTGAAAAATTTAAGGAAGACTGCGTTAAGCATTAGCCGTTGACCATTTTCACTAATTATGAAAAATATTCTTATATCTATAGATGGGACAGACTGACAGTAAAAGAAAATAGCATATATAATATAATTTGTAAAATTAACAATAGTTGATACTAAATATTTTCTTAAAAAATAAAACTTGTCGTTTATTTTACCATATAAACATGATTTAATATAAGACATTCCGTTCTATAGTTCCATAATACAACACTTAACTTTTTACTTATCTGCAAAAAGAAAGACAGTGAAATTGTATAAGTGTAATAAAGATTTCATTTCACAACAATGCATGATATACATACATCTATGATACCTTATCGAAGCATAACAATATACTATTGGACATATGATAACGTCTAACAAGCCTTACCTATATGTTTAAACAGTATTTTACGTGTGATCCATATTAAATATGTAGAAATGTTACTATATTAAAATATTTGAATTATGTGTATTGTAATTTAATACTGCCAATGTAAACATTGATATTGATAAGACAGTTCGGATTTAAAATTTGTTTTGTGCTTTCATTTTATAGTCGTAAATTTTTCACACTTATTTTTTTAATATCATTAATTTTTATAATTGCTTTCATATTCGACGATTTTTCGAAAACATGGGTTTTAGATTACAACTGTAATAGATTATTGGGAAATAATATTCCTGCAATAAGACCGTCTCATTAAGTTCTCCCATGATCATAATCTCTATTAAGTAAGCGAAACGTTGGGTTTTAATATAAAATATTCAATAGTCGTATCGGAAAATGACACATTTTTCAAATAAGTTATTACCATTAATTGGAAATTCTGTTAGTTTAGAGATATAATATGCATATTGACTTTAAATAACCAGATTGTACCATATTCACATAAATACATTGTTATTCTGGCTACCCTAACTTTAATTATAATCAATGATTCATTTCTATATATTAATTAAAATTTCGGTGTTGATAATTTAATTCGAAAATTTTATTTCAGATTGAAGTGTTAATATATATTATTTTTTATAAACATATAGGTACAAAACTAATCTAATTTAGACTGACCAAATTTCATAGTTACTCTCTACTATAACTTGCCAGTAGACAAGTGATTTTATCACATCTATAAATCACCAAGTGTCACGGTCCTGCCGGCCAGCGATATATCTACTAAAGTAAGGTCGTTTAGCAAAATGATGTTTCTAAATTTATATACGAAATAAATAACATAAGATATGTTAATGCATATATGTCAGTGGTGGCCTAGTGGTTAAGGGGCCCGCCTCTCGTTGCCGAGGTCGCGGGTTCAAACCTGGCAAGTACCAATGTGATTTTTCAGAGTCATATGTACTTTCTGAGAGTATTTAGACAGCACTGACATACGGTGAAGGAAAACATCGTGAGGAAACCTAGACTTATAGTTTCACAATTATAAGTTTGAAATCACCAACCCGTCTTGAGCAAGCGTGGTGATTAATGCTCGAACCTTCTCCATGTGAGAAAGAGGCCTTGCTCAGCAGTGGGCTTCTGATAGGCTGATGACATCACATGTTAATGCATACAGCAAAGACATATAAATAAAGAGTTTTATTTTAATATTGATAGAATAATCGCTTAATGCAATTACCAGATTAAGACACTTCCACTTAGCTTATAATTAAAAATGTACTTGAATAATTGTTGAATATTAATTTAGCCGTAAATTATCACGGTAATTTTAATTCAAGGGTAAGTCCAAAAGTAGCCGTAACAGATTATTTAAATTTCAATTATACAATATGAACCATTATTTTGATGAGACTATTTTTAATGTTGATGGTGAGTGAGTTTTAACTTCATTACATATTATTATATGCATTTTCAAATACACTGAAATACAATCATGATCCGCCTATCAGAGCCCACTGCGGAGAAAAGGTATTTGTGAGAAAAGATTTGAGCATTAATCACCACGCGTGCTCAAGACGAGTTGGTGTTTTCAAACTTTGATATTATAAGTCCAGGTTTCCTCACGATGTTTTCCTTCACCGTCTGTAAGTGGTGTCTAAATACGCTAAGAAAGTATATATGACTCGGACAAACAACAGAAAAAAAATACAATAAGCCAAGTAAATTATTGTGTGCATTGTTTAATCAGCCGCTGACAGTCAATTCGTATGTCGCATTGTGTTGAAGTGTTAATCCATAAGGTGAAATAAAGATGTTTTGAAGTGTTACATATATCTCACACAATAAATTTCTAGTTTATATTAATGAAAATCTTATTAATTTCGTACTAACCACTACAGGTTAAATAAAACCTGGTGTGACGAATGTTAACAAAGTTATATGTATGTTTAAGTTAGTAATGTTCTCAAATAAGTGACTATGTACTGTCTTGTTGAGAATAAACATCTTTAAACCTTAAATCTTCTTAAAATTACTCTTTACTTCCTCAAGTATATATGTACGTTAAGATATTCGTTCCTACCGGTATATAATAAATTCCTGTACAACTAAGTTCCACAACGGTGTGATAAGTGACGATCGATATTAAATGATAATATCTGTCCTTGGGTGTGATTTTAGGAATGTTATTATCCTGGGTACTATACATATTAGGAAGATATAGTAATGTAGATACTTAGTAAAATGAAAGCCTGAGGAGAATTATAACACCGTATTGTTATTTCAATTATTATTAGCCCTATAAATGTTATTATAGTTATCGTCTTTTTACATAAAAACGCTTGAAATTAAAACTTAACAAAATATCTTTTGGGTGAGTGATTAATTTTTCATTTCGAAAACCCATTTGCTTTCCATTAAAGCCGTTACGAAATTGATAGTTTCTTTGAATATTACGAGTAAATTGTGAGAAATAAAGCAAATGTTTACTTCTTAAATGATATTACAAGACGTAGTATCAAACTTGAAATAATGATGTTCATTTATTCCTATTTTATCTTGTATTTCATTATTTCCCACTGTTAAAAAGTTGTATCATATAAATAAAATTGCAACTACTGTATGAAGTACATTTCGTACCGCAAGCAATATTTCTCCTATAATTACATATATTATAGTTCCATACATTAATATTTTTTTCCCAAATGATAATTAATAAATAAAAACAGTTAAAGTGCTGTTAAGACATGAAAACAAATTGAGTATTTTAATTTTCTGAGACCACATTTTTAACATCAAGTTGAATTCACGTTATGTTCATATAAAATACAATTTAATGCAACGGCACAGGATATTTATGAAAAAAATTGTCTCAGCCATATTCCATAGCCAATTTTTATTTTAATTCGGAAAAGGTTGTTTATCATTGATAATACAATTATTCTATGAGCAGAAACAAAATAAATCCTTACATTCATCATAGCTTTGAAATAAATTATCATTTTTTATAAATTGAAGACATTAATTTATTTCAAGCATTTGTAAATATCTTATTGCCCCCTTGAATCTTAGATGCTTTTATGATATTCCCTTTTAATCTAAAATGCCTTTTAAAGTTACATTCTCCTTTAATAACTACTGCTGAAATTCCTAGTATTAAAAAAAATCTCATGCATATTTGAAAAAAAATTAAAGTAACCCTTTATAATCAATACTTTTTGTTTCAGAATTTTAGAATAGCATTACATCAGATATATGTATGCTTTTCAACGTTTTAATTGAATCCGTCACTCTGGTATTAGTTATATGTAAATTAAGAAGCGACTTACAATTTTTAATTAAATTCTTTTTTAAGATAATTAGCTAGTTTAACTAAACTTTCTGTTCTGAAGTCGTAGATGATGGAACATTGCTTTGTCACATTATAGTCAAGACTTTGTTTCGTCAATTAAAAATAATATCTAAAGAATAGATAAATATAAGAAAAACCAGTTTTAAATGATAAGTTTTAAAAATATTAAACATTTTATGTTATAATATCAAACATTTAATTCCAAAATATTTTTTATGTTATCGTAAAACGAACAAGATACGTACATAAATAGAAATTTTGTTCATCGAGGTAAAAATTTATAATATTGTTTTGATATGCAGTTATTACCGTATATAAATTTGAGTAGCAAAATAAATTTGTATGATTTCGTTCTTATTGACACTGAATTTTGTTAAATACTTATTTTGACTATTTATAATTTGTTCCGTATCTGAGATCGGATGACTGAACCTCACCCTGATACAATGATTTACATCTTTTATTGTATTTATTTTAGTATTTATATTGTATTATTTTTTGTTTTTCTACTTTCTTTCAACATATGAATAAAAATATTTGTTTTTATGAATTTTGAATTTGAAATCTCCTATAGAATTTAAGTAACTTTTAATTATTTACATCATCATAACCAAAATAAAAGATTTATGTCTTACTAAAAGCTTTGATTTGCCACCAAATTCATTCAATCAAATCTTAGTTTTTTTTTAAATAGAAATCGTTGTTAATGGTTTTTCCTGTAAGGTGTCTTAAAATATTAATAAAAGTATATTTTAAGTTGAAACAGAGCGAAAGCGAGCGTTGTTGTCATTAAAAGAAAATTAATTTTCACCTTTTTTATATTCAGTCCATATAAAATATTATATGAGTATATATATATATATATATATATATATATATATATATATATATATATATATATATATATATATATATATATATATAGTAATTGTCCTAAACTTTTAAAGCAAACGGAGAATATAAAAATTAATTCCATAAAAGTAAATCTAGTTAGAAAACTGAAAAATCAGAACAATTACGTCTTTGAAAGTTTATTAATTCATGATGACCTTATTTATATTTTCCTCTAAGAAATAATGATAATATATTTTGATTAGTCTATTGCCTAAATATCGATTGTTTTATGAGAGTACTTCAAGAGTCAGTCGTATTTCGCAAGTAAAGCAGATTAATGTTATAGCGTTTGTATACGTTTTGTGGTTTTGCTGAGCTGTATAAACCTCAAAAAGGCAAGACTATAATTGGATTAAGATTCGTATGTAACGAATTCATTTACTAGTCATAAGATTGGTTTTTCCATAGTATAAATTTCTTACACAATATTACCTTTCTTTTCTCAAAGTATCTCTTCGTGTGTAAAGTAGGAGACAATAAATTGCATCACAATATTTCAAATTTTAATAAGGCAATTAATATATAATATATAACTTCGATTCTTATTCTTATTAAATTTTGTGTATTAAATAGAAATAATATAGAAATAAGAGATTTACATATATGGCTACAAACATGAAATAATCCAAAATTACATATTTGGTTTAGAAATTAATTAACACAAGAAATGACTATTATTCTCTTTCTTCTTCTTCTTCCTGTCAATTTTCCAGCTTTACCCAGGGTCCACCATTTATCTTAAATAACTAAAAAACAAATTGTAGAACTAACAATTATGAAAAAAAAACACATTTGTATATTAACGGTATTCATCATTTGACAGAAAACGAATGAGACTTGGACGGTATGAAGAATTGAAGAAACTAAATAAGTAAAAGGATGAAAAGAGAAATAATTTACTTCGTATACAGCTTATAGATATTGGAAAAATCGTTAAGTGTTAAGTGATATTGTTTGAAAGATGTATACTTTTACAACACATTATATGTAGAAAATTAATAAAACTATCAGGATTGTTTATTTCAAACCCAACTCCTCTGATATCTTACCAGTTATGTATTAAGGATACATAAATTACATTATCTATAAAGATCAATGTATATCGTTTGTATTTTTATGTATATATAGGAATGAAAGACGGAATCTGTTCAATGTTTGCTTTATGTGAACCGAGGTCAACGATAATAATTAATACAGCTAATTTGTACCCATTAATTCAAAAGCTATTTGCAAAAAGAAATATATTTAAGTGGAGGGAACGGCTTGCACTTAACTATCACCTACCACTCTTCAAAAGATAATTATGAACGAAAGCATTAAAAACATGGTCATATTTCTTCTTCTTCTTCCTGGCAATTTCCAAGCTTTAGCCAGGGTCTGCCAGACCCATGGTTATATTTCTTGTAAGATTAAAAAAATTAGAAAACATTATTTGTTACTTGTTGGATTATAAAGATAGAATTTTGGCGAATCTTTTATTTACTATGTATTTTATTAAATTTAGGTCATACGAGTTTTTATTGATAAGGCATCAAAAATTATCTACCGCTTATATATTTATATTTATATTATTCTATTAGCACTCATTACAGCAAAAATCAAAGCGCCATATCTTTAAATATATTGAATTTGAAAGTTTAAAATCCAATTATCAGTGTTTGCCATACCGTCAATTCCAATATTTTTTTCATAAAATCATATAAAATTTTTAGAACATAGAATTATCGTTTTTAAAAACAGAATAAAAAATCTATTTAAACCTGAACGTACAATGCTTCTACATTTATTTCAACTATATGTTAAAATAAATAATATACATAAACAATGTTATCTATAGAACAATGATCCACACAGATAATGACTTCAATGCACTGAATATAATATACAAATACAAAGTTACAATTAAAAGGTATTGTTTGCTGCTAATTGTAAAGCAGAGTAATGGTTACTGCCGCTATTTTACATTAGCGACCAACAAAGATTACTCTAATAAATGCGTTTGTTTTGCATTAGTATTTGTTTATGTTTTAAGTATTTTTGTTGGTTACTCTTATTTTAAATAATTAAAAAATATAAATATTTTATCTCCCATACAATAAGTAATAATTTAAAATTGAAAAAGTAATTAATATGCACGAAAAGGAAACAAAGCTTTTTCTTTATAGATCAAATCTGGCATCCAAATAAAAATATTATTTAAAAATCCAACTTAATACGTTTAAGATATCTGCTCCAAAACCGAGTTGCAAGATGTATAGAAACATACTTGCAAGTTCAATAAAAACAAGCAACAATAGTTCATATCTAACAAAAAATAAGTTCCTATTACATGAAGAGAGTCAGTATAAACAGAAAGTTTAACAGTGTATTTTGCAGAAAAAAATATCGAGACAATTTAAAAATAAAAATATAAAACAAATTAATAAATCGCTTATTTGATACTTACACCGTAACGGTGTAAGTATCAAATTATATGGGGTGCGGGTCACGTCCTATCAGAGGTTAAAGAAAACTTACGAAATTCACAAAGACATGAAATAAAAAGTACATAACTAAACTTAGATCCAACATCTAAAAGTACAAAAACTACCCGATGTTACGTGACACCATCCCGTTTCTTGTTTTTTTTAAATAATTTTTTGATTCTGATTTGATCGACACGAACTCGTGGTTGTTTCGCGGAGTAAGCAGGACTCTATAAGATATTTTCTCTATATATTAATAATACTCCCGAATTCTTCATAAAATTTTCAATGTGTATTTTGTATACGTGATAAAATATTAAATTAAAATGAATTTGTTTTTATTTCTTATCAATACTATATCAATACTAATGCAGTCTGGCAATGAAAGTTTAAGTATGTAGCTGAAGAAATAAATTCATTAGGTGATCTAAGGCGGTGTAGTATATTTAAGAACAATATTCTTCTTATTTAGGTGTGCTGTGATGGTCGGACTTTACTTTCCAAAAAAATTACTTCTGTAAAATTTAACATGACGTTTTTTTTTTACATACTGTATCTCTGAAAGAAACATGCACTCAAGTGTTTTTTAACATGTTTTCAATAACAGTGTTTTTAACTGGTTTTAAAAATTATAAATGTACTTTACAGAAGAAATGGCTTTATTTTTTGGACACATTCAAGAGGCAGCAGAATTATTCAAAATTATTTCAGTTATTATTCAGTACATTAGTTATATTCAAAAAATATCTGTGAATGCACCAATGAAATATGATATGACATGATATGATATTTTGATTGAAATATTAAGTAAATAAGGATTTTGTGAAAAAAAGAATTAAATTTATTTATTTATTTAAGAAAAGGTATGTCAAGCATTTGTATACGTAAAGACCGATATCTTAATATCTGATTTTCCAATAATTGTATTTGATGTTTAAAACACCTTAATATCTCATACAGCAATTTGGTAATGATTGTATTTGAAAAGGGTTTCATCCCATGGCAACCCTTTGAATTTACGGACTATCGCCTTTACAAGGTAAATTTATAACTGTCGACTTAGTATATCTATCGACTCAATATATCTGTCGACTTAGTAAAGCATAATATCTAATGTCTTTGATCGAGTGTTTAATGAAATAGATATAATAGGTATATTATGCACATATACTTAACCTTGTTGTGTTGAAACAATGTCTTCTATTTTTTGGAAATCTTTTATTAGTTAATTATTGTTTAATGTTATATTTTAGTTATATCTAATTTTATATCAAGTTTACTGCAATGTTATAAATGGGTTTAAAACACGCAAACATTAACAGTTCTATTTACTAAAAGTAGATTTTTTATAAATGAAATAAATGTTCTTTCTCAGATACGTGTCTTCTTGGTGTCATACAAATTTGAGACTTCGAGTAATGTACATTTTCCAATTATAAGTTTTAATATTAGACTTTAATAAAAGCTTATCGTTTTCAAAACGAACTAATTTGTTTTTTTATCGTTTTTAAAACATCCAATTTCGGTTTCCTAAAATACAAATAAGATTGTTTGTAATTATATGTGTATGTTTTGTTTTTAAGTTTCTTACCATAAACCGATTTTACCGCTAATCTGATACTTACCACCTAAGATTTTAATTGCTTATCTTCTATATATATAAAAATGGATTGCTGTTCCTTAGTCTCGCTAAAACTCGAGAACAGCTGAACGGATTTGTCTTATCTTAGTTTTGAAATGTTCGTGGAGGTTAAAAGCTGAAAAAAATTGATAAGTTACTAAGAAAACCATAAAAACAGCCCTTTTCTATTTCCCATACAAAAGGTTTTTTTTTGACATTAGATTTGACAACTAACTAATATGTCAATCATTCTGTCGCACTTTAGAACACGGAGATTTATGGCTTAAAGGTAAACTCCAAAAATATAAATAAAAAAACGTAATAGATATTTCTTGATTATAGGGCGATACGAAGTTCGCCAGGTCTTCTAGTGAATTATAATTATGGACGGAATTGGTTTTTAAAAGAGAATACAAATGGAAACCTGCAAAGAGTTTTGCATTAAAAAGTAAGGATATCATTGAATTTGCTACATGTTTTCTTTCCCCTTGATTTCTTTCCACGTTGTTCATGTACACATTTTTATACTTGAACATTACTAAACTCTTTTTTTCTTTTATACTGAATATGTGGATTGTTTTTGTGGATGAACCCTATTATAATCTTTGTTCCATTTTGAAGAAAACTTTTGATGAAGGAATTTTATGTAAAGCATTACGATTTGGACCAATAGAATGACCTAATTTTTATATGCCACTTTTGCTTTGCTAGTAAATCATTAGTCAAACTGACAAAAAATATTTTTTTAACAAATTTTTATTTTAATCCCACAAACCAACTGATTATGTGATAATGTGTATGTCCTATAGAATAATTGTATCGTATAATTTCGTATATCGTTTTATTCACTTTTATCACAAACATAGCTGTCCTTTATCATTTTTTTAATCATCATTTATCATAATAAACTATAGTAAGATAATATAAAAATAATATTTAAAATTGCCTTTCACAAAAAAAAAATGTTTTTGATAAAATTGAAGGATTGATATTTATAGCGTTATGAGTAATCATAAATAAAATAGTAAACAATATCTAAACTAATATTATAAAGAGGTAATATTTTTTTGTTTGTTTGTTTGTTTGTTACGAATAGGCTCAAAAACTACTGAAGCGCTTTTAAAAATTCTTTCACCATTATGATTGTACATCTTTCCAAAGTAGCATAGGCTATATTTTATTTTGATAAAAATTAGGGATCCTTGCGAAAACTTCGATAACATAAACCACGGTCGATAAAAATCACTATTGAAATACTTAAATCGCGTGCGCTGCAATAACTATTGATGATGGAGCAAAATAATGTACTACGATTTTGTTGACCGCATTATTATCTACTGGAAAGTCCGCGGTAGTGTATATCTAAGTATTATAGTTACGCCAATATAAAAACTTTTATAGTTTAACAAACTATTTAAATCGGCAACGAAAATAAGATGTCGATATTCATACCATGGTATTTATACTGATCTAAATCACTTACTTTTTATTTAACAGTAGTTCAATACCTTTATATTGCTGTTTAAATAATTTTAATCGGATACTCCATTCAAAAGATATAGCGGGTTTAAAAATTTGGGTAACTTAAAAATTAACTAAGCGTTTCGCTGCAACGCGTCGCGATGTTGATTGTGCGTAGCTGAACTGCGCATGTGCGTGCAATGTCTATTGTGAATAAAATTGTCTTTGACGTAACTTATTTCAACAAAAAACTTTAAAGATTACAATGATAAATAACTCCGAAACAAAACCAACTCGCTCTCTGCGCTGGCCGGCGCGGCGGGAGAGAGACGGTGCTTGCGGGCAAGCCGGGAGGGGGGTGTAGCTCCGCGAGATACCATGCCGCGCGGCTCATTCCCGCGGTCGGCTCCATACTGAACGGTTGAATGCAACGCTAATTTGTTTATGCGATATAATTATCATCGTAATATTACTTTTTAAACACAGTTTCATTTTGTAGTTGTTTTGTATATAGTAGGTACTTTATTTGTTTTACGATAGTGTTTAGTTTCACAATATTAACACTTCTTTTTAGTATATGCAGAAGTTCTTTAACATAATTAAATTTACTGTAAAAATTGTACAGATATAGTTTGGAACTCGAAAAAAAAACATAGGTTTTATCCTGAAAATTCTGCGGGAACTCGACCATTCCGAAAATCCCGCAAGAACGGGAAATATGTGGGAAGAACCAAAAATCTGCCGGAAGTCGCTATGCCACGCGGATGAAGTCGCGGGCAAAAGCTAGTCCTTAATATAATAGAAAAGACAAAAACTAGGCACTGAGCATTTTCGCGAATAATTTAGAATATATTTAATCAAACACGGTGAGCTGGTCTTTGCTTCCGCTGTATTAGATTTGCACCCCACATTTGAACCTCACTTTTTGGCTGGCTGTAAACACCACATGCATGCACCATATGCGTAGACTGACGCAAAAACTTGAGCTAGTTTTTTACTTTGATATTCTAACAAAAAATAAATAAGTTTTAAAAACAAGTTAAAAGTTTCTGTATTATTAAAGTGGTTTAGAATCAAATTGTCGTCAAAGCTCTTAACATCTTAAATAGTTCCATTGTAGATTAAGAAAAAGTTATAAAAATTTAAGTTTTTCATATTAAATCATTTATCATTTCCGTATTTTATTCATGCACTACATCTCTTTATATCATTTGTAAAAGAGATGTAGTGCATCTAAAATTCTTTAAATTAAAGAATATTTTAATTGCTTTTATAAATATACTATATATTATTTATTCTAAATTTATCTCATTATAAGATTGAGTTTTAGCCTTTGGACATATACATATAGAAGTTTATTAAATTAGTTTTGAAGTCAGAAAAACTTTTCTTGTTTATATGTATATTTCTTCACTTAAAACTATTTTGTTTATATACGGCTGTGACATCAACTTTTACATTGTTTTATAATATCTTACTTTTTTAATAATTTAGTTTTGTAAAATGATTATTTCTTTTAATAAGTATAATTAATAATTATGTTATTAAATTTTGCTGTTAATTTAAGACTATGTCTAAACAATTTAAAGCAAAGAACTTAAATACAATAAAAAATTTTCTATCAAACATGTCTTTTAACTACATTAAGTTTCTTTTTATGTTTGTGTTTATAAAACAAAGATAAGATCCGTCGAATTTATACAATGGACATGTTACATCTTCATCAAAAAAAGAACTAAGCTGAATATTTTTTTACATTTTTATTAGAAATATAGGTACACAAATTATAAATCAAATAATTATTCAAGTAAGAAAAGATATTACTCATTAGAAGTATCGTAATATAAATAATAGGGAAATAATAATAATACAAACAGAACAATTTCAAGCACCAACATTTATCATTGTAAAGTTTTCAAATGTACCTATGTGGTTCAATTATTTTATGCAATAACATTATAATACAACAACCCAATTATAATACTACTAGTTTTTGCCCGCGACTTCGTCCGCGTTAGTTTCGTCATTAGTAATATAGGTATAGCTGACCGGGTAAACTCTATTCCGTCTTCAATAACCCGGTATTGGTATTTATTAAATTTCTACTGTTTCAATCGAACAGAATGATTGACATATTAGTTAGTTATCAAGTCTGTATATTTTAAACTAAAACTTTTTCCTGCCTTGAATGAAAGTACAGCAAAACACTGAATTGAAAACTTAAGCAATGTCCGAAAGTTTGATGCTCCGAATCTTTTTTTATGGGAAAAATGGGCAACCGAGTAGACGACCTACCCGATGGAGGCACTGCTATCGCCCATGGACATCCGCAATGTAGATTTGCGGATGTGTTGCCGCCCTTGATTGGGGAAAAGGGGGAGGAAAATTTGCTTAGAGAATTATGAATTGCGGAACAGTGTAAATATCTGAAACTATAAGATCACAGAAATGGAAGTTAAGAATGCGTTATTATTAACGATTATAGTTTTCTTAAATTTACAAGCTAGTATACAGTTAGGCGTATGATATAGATTGCTAAATTATGTTAAATACCAATATATGGCTTTAACATAGGAAAATTTTTTCCTAAGATAAACTTTTACAATATTTCAAGATTAGCAAAACACAAAATTTTAAATGTTATTATACAGTTTTTCTTTAGGCGGATTTGATGATCTTCATATTTTTTTTTTGTATTTATTGAATACTAATGTAAATATCTCAATTATCGTAGCATTATAAAAATAGTGTTCTTTTATCTAAATTAAGGTTTTAGTAGATTGTTGTGCAGATTTTTAAAATTTACACTTATTAGATAGATTAAGTAATGAAATAATATTTAAGTGTAAAATGTGTTTTGCTCTTTAATTTCTGAATTCTTACGTTATTTTTAGAGTCGATTTATTTTATACAATAACTAATTTAATTAACAATCGAACCTATTGACAAATAGGTAAATAAATTCGACCTTAGCTACTACATTAACATATATACTCAGAGTGTGTTCAGCAATATGTAATAAATCTTTGTTAAAATGAAAACACCTTGTTCATGTGCTCTCAGATATGTGTTTTTAGACAAATAAAATACCATACTAACTAAAACGACTTTGTTCTTTTCAGTCTTGAAGCTTTGTCTTATCTGGCGATTGTTTATACTGTTATAGCCCCATAGCTCTTTTTTTTTTGTGCGCACTGGGAAAAAATGCTTTACGCATCCCCTCTCCGTCGGGGGACGGAGAGGGGTATGTGGGACTCCCCGGGAAAGGATTCCCGGTATACCCACTAAAATAACCCAGTGGCACTCCGACTTCACCTGACTGGCAGGGGGCTGGGAATCCGGTTTACATCCGGTTTACAATCCGGAAACCGGATAGCCCCATAGCTGGATAACATAACTCTTAAAACTTGTGTTCCTCTAGTTTTTTGTAAGAGATTAGTTATTCTATGTACCTGATCAATTGTTGAGTGTTCTATATCTGAAGCCAAGTTGGAATAATATTAGTGTTTTCAATCAGCGGTTTTCGTCTTTTTCGCAATAGTTTCTCGAATAATTTTGACAATATTGGTAGTGAAGAAATTGTTCTAAATGAAGCGTATTCATATTATGGTTTGGCAGATTTTTGTATCATAATAACATAAGCTACTTTCCACAATTCGGATACATAGTTCCTTTTTTTTAACTCCAAAACAATTTAATTGATTTATAATATTCTTCTTCAAATTGTAAAATAAAATATTATTTAAGAGAAATGTATTATGTAAAATATGATGCTAAAGAAATACTTGCTACCTACTGCATTTTTCATCAGGTGTTATGGATAAATTTTATAACTTAACAAATTTACACATAAAAAAAATGTCATATTTTTGTATTTCATATGGCCTTGTTGGATAAGTTTGTATTTAAACTGATTCTTATTTTTATTACTCAGTTTTTTTTTTTATTTCAACTAAAATTAAATATCAACTGAAAAAAAAAACAATATAAAGATAGACATATAATTATAATATTAAAAAATGTTGATACTTATGTAAATTATTGATTTTCTAATACTATTCAAAAGGATAACGTATTTTGATTGTTTCTAGTCAATTTTGTGTGCAAAAATATTTAACGTTATATAAATGGACGTTCAACTAGAAGCAATTTATTTTCCCTTATAATGTAGTGAGCATCTGAGACATTTAAATTGAAAATTGTTTGCGTGACGTGAAGTTATCTCTTTGAATGAAACGTCCTTGAGGCAGAGAAAGTCTAGTTTTAGATATTAAAATCGTATCTTAAAAATAACTACCAGCTGTATTCTGTTTCAAATAACGATATTGAATTCTTAAATATACCTAATATTTACTTTTCCCATAAAAAAATTAATTTCAAACTACAATAATAATTGAAAGTTTACGTAGCTTATGGTTGTTTTTCTTAATCTTTATGAATTTATCTTTATATAAAAGAAAGTCGTGTTAGTTATACTCAAGAACGGCTGTACGGGTTTTTCTGAAATTGGTGGTAAGATAGCTTTAGAACCAGAAAAATGACTTAGGATACTTTTCATCCAATTAAAAAAAAAATACAAAATGAGTTGATCAAATCAAAATCTTATCTATAGAGTCTTTAAGGTGGAATAAAGTTCATCCGGTCAGCTATATATTTTTAATTCTGAAACTAACGCAGACGAAGTTGAAGTCGAAGACGAATAGAAAATATAAATAAGTTTAACTTATATGTATTAGGTCCGTTTTAAAATTCTAAATATTAAATATATTTTATTAATTATTTCCTAAATGGGCTGTTAAGTTCTAAAAATCTTATTGGAACTATATAAGTGCAGATAGAGGGAGTTAGTATTGTCTGTACTGAGAGATAAAACGTTTTAAAAACCTTCAAATAAAAAAAACACTAAAATAGTTCTGTAACAAATACCTAATTACATAACATTAAAAAGGTCTCGGCAGTATTGATTAGTTTAATAAGTTGAAGATTTTATCTGAAAATAGATATTAAATGAAAAAATATTAAACTTATTAATTTGAGCAACAACATTGTTTTTTAAATCTACCTTTCTTTAACCTAACTCCACAGTAATTTGCAATGAGACATACGATATAGAGACGATACAAATAAAGAAACAAAACAAATACAATTTTAGAAAACACAGTTCTAAAAAAAGATCTCTTGCTTTTACTTTGAGTAGAGTGATAGCTTATATTGAAAGTATTTCTTAATTTCTATAACTACATATTAACCGAACGACCAAAACCAAATCTTCAAATATCATCATCAATTTAAATCAAACGTTTAAATTTAGAATTGTGTGACCTCAATATTTACTATTCAAATATAACTTGCGATGGAACCCGTACCTCCTATTTGTCCTTACCTCAGAGGGTCGTAAAATAACGTAATGTAGACCTTCAATCTTTTTTATAGTATTTTTTAAAGAACAAACCGAAATTTGTATTTTATTTGTAGATACAAAAATAAACAATACTTAATTTTTTTTAATGTTACATTGTATTTTTGTTATTGCTGTTACCTAGCCGAACAAACATCTTTTATACGACATAATTTCGTTTGTTAAAAAACTATATGACTCAATTAGGTTTCTGATTTCTGCCTGTATCAGTGAATTTATTGTTCTTTATTTTATTTATTTATTTTTATTTTATTTTATTTATTTATGTACCAAAAACAAGTAAGACAGAAAAAAAGAATAAGAAAGAAACAAAGTGATGCAAAGGAAAGCTTATCTCTATGAGAGATCTCTTCCAGCCACCCTGGAGTGTGAGTAATATTACGTTAAAATTACAGGAAGGTAGGTACAATTTTAATTTTAGTGACAAAGAATAGTTATTACTACTGCTACTTTTATATTCAGATTTCAAATAAATGTGTAATTTTAAATTTTTATTATGGTTTAATGTCTGAAGCTATAAAAATAATAGTTTTTCATAAAGCCACGTGGATTAGTTTAAAACTTCTATTAAGCTTTATTTATTTATGTTTTAACTTAAGTATACAGCAAATCACCGACAGGTCAACAATTGTTTTATTAGGAATAATTTATTGTTCCTATGTAACCTATAGTAATTTATAATTATTTTTAAATTTGAACAAAATAAAACTATTATGAATTATTTGACATACGAACAGCAGTTATTAAATTATTGTTATTATTATATAATTAAATTATTTTTTAGGACGAAATCGTAAAGATTATAAACTTTATTGCATTTTAGTTTAGTAAATGAAAAAACAATGCAAGACTTTTAGGAGTTTTTTATATTTTAAAAAATTAAAATAATTGTTCATTCTTCAAATTTTCTCACAGACATTGTTTTTTATAAGTTTTTCAATACTTATACTATAGATAGTAAAGGTCTTGTCGTAATAAATTAACCAAATATTATTTATCATACCAAATCAAATTCGACCTCCTTACATTTTGGTAAACTTAAAAAGATACTGTATATAATTTTTTGTTGTATTTTTTTATTGGGGAGATAAGTATTTACCTTGGTTTCAACAAGTGTTTGTTAGGCAGTGACGATCATTATAATGCAAAATATATGAAATGGCACAGTTCCATCATTTAATATAATAAAGTTGCCATATAGTGCTTGTACGTAAATCTATATTTGCTAATGTTTTAAAAGCTCAAATTCCTATAGTAATGAAGGCAAGTGGTTTTGAACAGAGTATTTTAGAAATGATATATATTATAATGACAATTAATAGTTATGCATACTGTAGGATCCCTGGTCCTACATGTAAGTATAACTAGTGACTGGCTAACTACTACCCCGCCTAGAGCGCAGGCGCACGCAACCGTTCTACTCCGCGCTAGTCATTAGACTACCGAGCGCATGCCCCCCCTGCAGTGTGGTACGTGAGACAGTGTATTATATCTATTGTATAGAGACAAAACTACTAAGCATTCCATGGATTCACCGTGCGGGTGCCGGGTCTATCGCGTTGCAGGGAGAGGAGCTTCAACAGTGCCTGGGACTTGCGACCCAAGTGTAGGTTTAAGGGGCCCCTTAACTAGATATATACACTACACATACAAAAACGTAAAAACGAATTCAGTCCATATGTCTTAAAATGTACATATGGTACAGTTGAAGACTTTTTACAGTTACGAATAGTTGAATAGTTTTTGACGCCAGTCCGGAATTATGGGCTTTAACTGGATGTTTGATTACATAGAGAGAAGTTATACGAATCTCTGGAGATGCAGCAAAACAATATCGAAGTTCTACATATATATGTATTTGTTCAGAGTAATTACTATGCAACTTACAATAGTATTGCAGTTTCATACGGTTTGTATTTATTTTTATACAATCTAAAAGCTACCTGTATGTAATTTATAACTTCTTTAATATTGTGACTTACGTCCTTTCCATCAAATAATATTCATTAAGTTGAAATAATAATATATTTTCTTTATTTCAAGTCAGTCTGTCGGTCAATCAAAAAATTTTCTATAAATGATTTCCAGCAAATCTTCCAACAGCCGTATCATTTCTAAATTATATCTTTTGACAAAATGAATATCTTCCATTGAACTCCGTAATAATAAATGCTAAAAAATACCGTAACAGTTATATATTACAACTTTTGTTCACAATATTTTGACTATATGTATAATTATAAACAAACATACATTATTAATGAAGTTACCTTGTGACTCAGAAGTGAACTTAATTAAATGAAAACAAAAAGTTAAACCACGAAAATTCTACTTATTCTTCAAAAGAACTATTTCGAAATAAATCATTTAGTTTATGAAAGTTAAATCCAGTGTTCACATTTTTAAGTATTTATTTTAAGACTTATTTTAAAGCAAAGCATTTTTGATTTCTACATTCATTTTAGATATAATATGTATTATATCTTGTCATTAATAAATGTCTAAATTAACAGTACTTAAATAGTATAAAGATGAATAACAGTAAAGATTGTTTAATATATAAGAGGGTGCAACGGCAGCAGGCTAGCCACCTGATGGTAAATGGTCATTGCCGCCCATGAACACTCATAGAGCCTGAAGGCTCCAAAGTGCGTTGCCAGCCTTTCAGAAAAAGAAAATAGATATATTTGAATTGCTAAAATAAATTTTAATAACATGTGAAAGTCTTAAGTAATATGATATATATTTTTAACACACGAAAAATTTAACACTAATTAAACCATTCTTTATAATTCTTAAGCACTTTTTTCTATATTGATTAAAAAAGTTTATACCTAAGTAGATGTTAATCCAAGAACTGATAACTAAGAGAATGAGCTCTTGTCAATTTACACTCATTATTATAGTCTCGAATTGTTTATGGTAGGAGCAATTGGTGGCTCGTGATAGGGGAAGTTTTAGTTTGTCGACAATATTGTATATATAATATTGTTATTCTCTGAATTATCTATATTAAGTTCGTATTTGGGTACAAACGAGCAGAGATTTGCCTTAGGTTAGTATAAACAACACGATAAAAGCAAAGCCGACATATTCTGCGGGTTATTTAAATTCTAGCTGGACAGTTGAATGTGTCGTCACTAACCGTAACCGGCTGGCCTGATGACATATATGGACTTGCCTGTATTGAATTGGCTTTGTATTGGCGTAGGATTAAATATTACATAATAATATAAAACAAATTCCTTCTTTCTAATAATCGGATAACATTTATACAAATATATATATATACATATATATATATATATATATATATATGGTAAGGCTTAATTGTTTCCGAAATCCTACAATTTTAAGACAATAATTTTCAGTTAAAGGTATGTACATGTTACGTTTATATTTAAAAGGTTAAAAATCTACACCTTTTCAGAAAAAAACTGAGGAAAATAGATGTATTTTCGAAACATTCATAAATATTCTAAAAAACTTTAATAATTTATTATGAAGCGAACATGCTATAAATTCAGAAAGTTTTAAAATAAAAACATATGCAATCTCTTTTAACCCTATAATAAACCGGCAAATGTGAAGATGTATAAATCATGCTACAAATATTTTTTTGCAAAAGCATATCAAGGAAATAATTTTATTTTTAAGAAAGGATTTTTTAAGTTAATACATTCATAGCGTTTATATGAATTTGGAAGAATAATACGTCGTTCTACTATATTTTGGTATTCATTTTTTAAATCAAGAATAACAACATATTTAGAAATGACTCGTTGATGATCGATATATTTGAGTATTAATACCCATGATATGGCCCCTATGTTTGACAACTAAAAGGACAGAGAATAAGAACAAACCTTCAACCGAAGATGTATTCAAGATACTCGATTGAAATAAACGTGGCATTAACACTGACGAGCTCTCGATAACTCAATTGTTGGAGCACTCAAATAGAGAACTGTCAAAATAATTGAACAGTATCCGACCGCGACGTTATTGATTTTAAGAGATATCCACGCCATGTGTGTTTGATTTGTTTTGTATATCGCTCCATTGACTGTGGGGGTAGATCTGCTAATAAATTTGCTTTGGTTATAAAATGGCCAACCAAATGTGCCGACTAATAGTAGCTGGCAAACTGACCCCCCTTGTAGTCTTAACTACTTTGAACGTGAGCTTTGTTTGTTTTTACTTTGGTAGGCGCTTCTTTTCAATGTTTAAAATATCCGTTCTTGTGATCTTAATTCCTAGACGCCTCTATAACAATGTTTCATAAGTGCTGCGGAAATGCCAATTTAGATTCCAAAGTTATCGACATGTTTCAAATTTGATCAACCTCCTATAAAATGGAATAGATCCCTAAATGTTAAATACTGATATAATTTTTAATATTTCGTGGCAACTTTTCTTGAAAACATATGGCAGAATTACAATTTTATTTATTAGACATCAGTTACCAAGTGTAGCATATAGCATAAGTGTAGCATATAACCCAAATTGATAATTATTAATGATTTTTATTACTTTCAAATTTTTCATTCCAGTTATAAGAAAAGGCTTGCATAACTTGATTAGTTGTAAAATATCAGAAATGAACAAAGCAGCAGACTTAGCTATATGATATTAATTTAAACTTCTAATCTACACAAATAAAAATTTACAGTTTTTAATTCCCTATTAACTCAACTGTATGACTTACATGCACCAATTCGTCCTGTCCGGCTAAAACACCTTCCTGCACCTTGGCTCACCCCAGAAATAAAGAAGCTCCAAGTAAGAAAGAATGTTGCCAAGGCTAAGTATAGGTGTAATCCGACTGACGCAAATCGCGACAAGTATCTGAAGGTTCGCAATCGTTGCAACAGGCTATGTAGAGATAGTCAACGACGCCATATCCATAAATCTATAGCTGAGGAAGAGGAGTCGGCTAGAGTCTGGAAATTTCTCAAGTCCTTAGGAGTTGGAAAATCTTCTAGTAACATAAATACTCACAATATTAATTTAAATGAATTAAATAATCATTTTTCGACCTCTCAAACTTTCGACACTTCTGTGAAGTCTAATACTTTAAAAGAAATTTCTGCTAAATCAACTCCTGAAAATTCTCCTTTTTTCTTTAGTCAATTTACTGATAGTGATGTTAAGAAGAACATTTTAGCAATAAATTCTGATGCTATTGGTTCGGATTGCATTAGTCGTAAGATGATCCTCCCAATCTTAGATATTATAATTCCTGTAGTCACACATATTTTAAACCAATCCATTATCTAAAAAATCAGTTTTATCGTTTTAATAATGGTAATTAAACATAATGGTTTAGGAAAGTTATCAGCATCATATAAAATACTACTTAAATAAGTTTTATTTAAGTTGTTACTACTAATTAAATTACAAGTTGCCCTCAACTTTAACCGATTAAAATTTATTTCAAAAATTAGTTTCAGGTACTTCGCCCTATTATAGCAAGCAAGAGTTTTAAGCATGATTAAGAGTAAGATGAGTAAGAGAAGAAATTAAAAAGTTCAAGATATTACAATATTATGTGGATATAAATAGATTAGTACTTTTTTCCCATTACTACAATGAAATTATAAAACCCCATGTTTCATTGACACTTATACATTTGATCGAAGTGTGTTTTTAATACCAAACGTTATATAAAGTCTTTATCTATAAATGGGGTGTCTAGTTCTGATAAAATTGTTACTTTGCATCAAATAATTCCAATGAGTAACTCTTTCAAAATAACAGACAGTTGTATAATGTTAATTTATCTGTTGTATCTAAACTTAAAAAATAAGTATACTTAATTTTATATTAAAGACAAGTTGTGCTAATGTGGTAACATACATAGGTAGTACGGCAAGATAAAAAAAATATTTTTGGACAACATTTAAAATGATGGCCACTTCAGTAAACCTTAATACTTTGAAATCAGAAGCAGATACACGGACTGAATTTGTATTCAGTGTACGTGAATTAAATGTTATGAAGCCCTGAGCAATGATAATATTACCAATAAAAGAATTTTTCTCAATTGTATCTGGATGGTTAAACTGTTGATTGTATACTAAAAAATTCGAAAATAAAAATTAAAAAGTTAGTCAAAAGACGGAAGAAAAAGACAGTAATTAAAATATATTCCTCAATGGAACGAACTCCGTCGATCTACACCAAACACATGTTTTTCCTAAATCCTTGAATATAACTAGGCTTTATAACAGGCTGTTTAAGAAATTTTTAAGGAACTATAAATGTTTTGAAGTTTACTTACACATTAAAATTTATTTTTTAAAAGTTGACAATTATCGAGACTTAAAAAGATATTTCAAATCCTATCACTGACCCATTCAACAAAAAGAAATTGACACGTAAAATATACAGACTGACAACAGGAAATAATTATTATTGAACTACAAGAAGACAATTTTAGGTTAAAAACCTTATTAATATTGCATGTCTGTAGTAAGATGGAAAGAGACAACGGGTTAGCTGCAATTGACTGGCTTCTCAACTAACTAACAGTTCCATGGCTGCAAGTTAATCAAACTGCCGGAAGTAGGAAACATGGCACTTATACTGAGAAAATGAGTCGATACTTGTAAGTATTTCCGCTTTATAGGACAAAGATTGAACATAAAAATTAAGTTCATTTTGTTTTACCCTGTAAAAGTTCATCATTATTTCAGTTCAGTGAAGCAAATATCCACTCTTTTTCGAGACAACAGATACGTTACAGAAAGTGAACTATTGTTACATTGTTTTGTAGTCAGTAACTTACATATTATGTTCTTTTAGGCTTGGCTTATGTTATCAAACATCTCTTAAATTTTAGTAACAAATATAATATCTTATTTCTTAGCAATTTAACATTAATAATCTATTACGTACGATAAAAATACATTACAGTGAGCTATTATTACTTACACTCAGACTTACATATGAATCAGAAAAATAAAAACATTCTTATCGATCTATGAATAAAGAAACCTAATGATAAACATGTTATTCACAATTTATATTGCATCCATTCTAAATAATACCCAACACTGGCTTATCAGTTTTCATAGTACTGGAAAAAAATAAAGTTGTAAATAAATAGAGCCGGGAAATGGTGTAAGCCAAGAGTTTAATTCATCATATATTATATCAGTGACAGGAACCTTATAACAAAACAAACGAATAAAGTAAAAAAATGTAATTGTAAGAGTAGCAATGGACAGAAAAATCGTGAGTAAGTACTTAATAGAAGAGCGAAAATTTATATTAAGAAAAAACTTCTCATTACGTCAAATAAAATATTTCATATCATTTAGCCCAAAAGTACTCCATCATATGTTATGTCTTTTCATATTTTTTCATGTTGTAAGTTGCGATATTCTACAAGATGTTGCCAATTCTGTTGGTAAAACTCTTCATGTGCGATAGTTTGGCACTCTGAAGCTTAACCATAAGTGGTTTCTGATAGTACTAAATACTGCTGGGTAGCTTGTAATTTTTTAGTTCTAAGAGAATCGTCAAATTTTAAAGCATGTCTTCTAGACTTTGGAGGTTCGTTACATTTAATTTTTATATTATTTCATTCGTGTAAACTTGAAGATAATAGAACCTTTCATAAGATTTTCAAAGTTGATGGAATTTTTTAAAAAATCCTACCAAATAAGTATAAGTTAAAATGGAAAAGGATGTGACGAACTACTAACAGTTTTTGTGTTAAAAATCCCCCATTATAAAATTAAATAACAGAACAGATTCCCTATTATGTGTAAGACTTGTTCTAACTAATTAGATTAAATAATATTTATATGATAAAAAGCATATTTTTTTAATATTTCATCTTTCAAAATTTAAAATAATTTCCGCTGTTTAAAAAATACTCAAGAAGGTTATTATATATAAAACCTATACATACAGATATTAAACAAAATTAATTGGATATATTTTTTCGTTTCGGCATAAGAAAATGTGAGTGATTGAACAAAAAACAGAATCAATTTCTATTCTCAATATAAAAAAATAACATTTAAATCTAAATATCTCCTGTAATATTAAAAATTTTTCATATAATTTTCATTTCCTATAATAAATTCATATATACTTGTGTTATTAATACAGCTGCATCTAACATAAAGACCAAACAAACAAGATATTTCCATTTCATTCAATTCGCTTGTTTTAAATGTTTATGTTTAGGATTATTTATTCATGAAAAATTCCTCTTATATCTTTATTTCACAAAACTAATGAGTTATTTTTATTAAAATACGATTTACATACCACATTGTATTTGAAATTAACATTTTAATAACATGTTGCACAATTATTTATAAACTTTTTACTTGAACCCGTATTTTGCGAGTTAGTTTTGTTTATTATTTTATAAGTTTTAATGATTACCGTCCATAAAAAAAAATATTTTTACAAAACTTATTTTAATAGCTCAATTATACCTTTCCAGTGAAAGATGGGAAGGAAAGTGCAAAAATAAAAAAAAAACTTAATAAAAAATTTGTCATACGCTCAAAATTAATACAAAACAAATCGTTCATAAATTTTTTAAAAACTGAACTTCTATTAAATTGGATATTAAAATACAAATTAATCATACCAAATTTTAAAAGAATCTTTTAGCGTGATTCAAACGTAATTTTAGACATATGCATAAAGTAAATTAGTTAACTAAGATTTTTGATTATACTTTATAGTTTTGTATAATTATTATTAGTAAATAGTAATTAAACAAAACTGTACAGTGTCGTTGAATCGGAAACCCCCCCCCCCTTTCCCGTGATTCAAATCTTTCCAATACCCCCTCCATCCTAATAAACCATAAATTGGCGATCTGCTTACCATCTTCTTGAGAAACCGAGGTAGGCAGGTAAATATCACTTATTTAAGTCTCCAAACGTCTGTATTCTTCGTACTACTGCTCCAGTTTAAAAGTTAATGAACCTACCTCAGCCATTTTACAGGAACGCGTCAATTTTGCCTCTGTGTCTGATAGCAGTTGTCAGGGAAGCTCCCTTATACCTTAAATTATGGCAAAGCTTTCCGAACCCAATAATTCCATAACAAAATCCAACGTCCCACCCTGTGGTAGTAAAATTCACCACAAATATCAAGGCTTGCAAAATTAATACCAATTTTGGAAGCAGCCATCATCGCACTGTCTAAACCTTTTGATCATAGGTCAGAGAAAAACGAACGTCCCTTGTTTCAGCCAAATGAGAGATTTGATAGGAGTTGAAGATATTGGTTATTAAGTACTCACATAAATTTTTAGACATTATTTTTTAGTTAACATTACTGACACTTTCATTATTTTACTAATATACTTAAAATATATCTAACAATCCAAAGGAAACCATAATCTCAAATTTATAATTCTTGATTGTAAAAAATCTATAATCTTATTAAGTATTCATTATAATAGAGGTCCGTCTCATTTGTAATCATTCTTTAGGTTCACTACGACATTCCTTCTTTTACAAACGGGAAAAAGTTAAATTTCACCAGTACACATCTGAGTAATAATTTCTTCTAAATCTCCTTTTGGAAAATTTATTACCTTTTAAAATTCTTGCTAAGTCTCCATAATTCATACTTTAGGTCGCACCTGCATCTTTATATTTTCTCATTACAGCCTACCAGTAATAAGCTTTTAAGTTTTCTATTTTTTTTTGTCTCTTTAAATTATATTTTTAATCTACGAATGTCATGAGGAAAATACAATCGGATAATAGTATATGTATGAGTTTATTACTCCACACATAAAAGAGACACGATTGAAATCAAAATTAAAGGTTTATGTAGTTTCTATTTCTTAATCTAATTTACTATTAGAGAGAAAGACACTTTTTACATTCTATGCTATGTAAAAAAAAGTCTGGAGTCGTATATAAATATTCAAAATTTTTGAAAATGATAGAAATGAAGTTATATAAGACAACGCTTTTATCTTCTGTTAGTTTGCATAACACAAATGAAAATCTCAAATTATAGTTAAAAAGTTTAATATGCAGCAAAAGCTAGTTGTAAGTATAAACATTCAATTGAAGTTACAATCTGAGTAAAACATTATTATTATGAGTAAAAATAAAAATATATATAGTCATTAATTCTGATATATTTGTATGGGTTTATGTGATAGAAGGATTAAAAGAGGCATGTGGACAAAGTTACAATTTATATTTTATGTTAATCTGTTCTAAAAGAAAACAATGAAACAATGAAAACGTTGACATTGTGTATACGAAGAAACTTTTTATGAATTGTAAACTAAATTCAACCAACTTTATATTTCATAATAATTCGTCTGTTACAGGCGGTTTCTTTCTTAAGTTAGACCACGTAGCGGTGGAAAGCCATAAATCATCTCAAGTCTAGAGTAAAATATCGTAACAGATTTGGAACGATAACTTTGAATAAATCATAAAAACGGCGTTATTTTACTTTTTTACATACATTATTTAATAAAAGGTATCTTCATAACATTTACACAGGTTTTTCTAATTATTATTTTATAAGATTATAAAATAATAATTATTATCTTCACTATTAAATTTATTAATTATCTATAAAGCCAGTTGAAGTGGTAATAAAAGTCTGTTATAAAACAATTCATAGTCCTTAAAAATCATATCACATTTATCGATTATAATTACAAACAATATCATAAGACAAAGGGCATTAAAATTTTATATAAAAGGTATAATCAAATCTTTCTGTTCATAAATCATACTGTTGTTAGAAAAATACAATATAACTTAAATATTTCAGACTTTAATACAATATTATTTTATATTTCTGCTTTTTTCAACTGAATTCCTGTTCTTATGCGTATATTACTTTTCACCGATGCTATCGGAATAAATTAGCAGCGTTACATAAAAATCTAGATTTTAAAGATTTCAAAGTTACAATTTATAAATCGTTTAATTATAAATATAAATTTTAGTTGTTCCGAAAATTTTTTGTGTTCCGAAACGAATTAGTTTTATTTGAACACTATAGGAGGATTACACACAATCTGGTGGCTCAACTTTGATAGTTTGATAGGCTTTCGCGGTCTTGTTTGTTGATATTAATAATAATTAATTATTGAAATTTTACCTTTATCTTATTTTGCTATTACATAAACAGAAACTAATTAAAATATTAATTATAAACTAATCTTTCGCATTCTTTATCCCTACTAATAATAATAAATGCGAAAGTAACTCTGTCTGTCTGTTACGCTTACGTCACGCCTAAACCACTGAATTGATTTTAATAAAATTTGGTACAGAGATGGAGTTGACCTTGAGAAAGAACACAGGATAGTTTTTATCCCAGACTTTTGAAAGGTTCTCTTGGAAACGCGATATAACCGAACTCCACGTAGGCGTAGCGGGGGACGGAAAGCTAGTTAATAAATAAAAGAATGCCTTTATAATATGTAACGCAGTTTGCCAAAGGAAGATAATGATCAATATAAAAAGAATCTGAACCCAAATATATATATATATATATATATATATATATATATATATATCGGCGCTACCAGCTTTAATAACGGATGCGACTTGAAAGTAATTTGAGGCTGTCATCAATTCTTATTAAACCTCATTAGTATTTATGATTATTGTTAAAAGTAAAACGAAATCAAAGGTTGCTTGAATGGAGAATAGAAATATGTTTAAATCTTGGTAAATTTTATTAAATATGACGTCTGGACGCACGACGGCAGACTTCAGAATTCAGAATTCAGAGTTCAGTGAGTGCGTATCATTGAAGTATGTGATTATGAAGAACCTTCGAGAAATACAGGAGCATTAAGAACAATTGAAGTTTCATTTTAAAATATCATGGAACGCTCTAGAAGAAGTGCATTAGTAACGTCAACGAGGCTGGCGTCTCTCTCTTTGAAAACAACGAATTTTTAATAAATCCGATATATACATATATATATTGACATACAAGCTTTTATACTTTTTATATATTAATTTCGATACATACATATTTTCTAGAATTTCTTACAAGAATAATAAAAATTTCGTAATTCAGTTTTTAAAAGAACAAAAAGCAATACATAATTAATTATTTCATATATACATCGACAAACCTTGTACATTGCTGACGTCACAATCAGCACAACCTTGTTGTACATTGCTGACGTCACAATCTTCCATTTTCATTTAACTATTAATACACACAAAAAACCTGTCACTACTTTATTTCAGACTTTAACTCGAAATAGTAATTAGATAGATACCTTCCTCTTGAATGGCTCTCAGACTACTGTGTCCCTTCCGCCAACGTTTGCGAATATAAATGGTTTTTTTGAAATCATTGCATTTACTCTCTTAATTTGAAATATTAAGCTAATAATTTTAGTTATTCAATTAAACAAACACATTACATTAGTTTTAGTAATTAATTGTTAAAACATCCAATATTAATATTGCAACTTAACAATTTATAGAAAACATAATTGATTAACATTGATTACGAATTGGTTAATAATTAAGTTCCCTTTTTACTAAAAGTTACAGAATGATTAAACGTCACATATTACAAATCATGGGACGAATTAACTTTTACTGTTCTTTAATACAAATCATACAACGATCTCTAGAATAAATAATTTTGTTACGGACAACATGTCGCTAAAGGTTATGAAAATAAAGACAAACACAATTATCACGTGGATAAAATAATTGGAGCTTTTTAAAACATGACAGGTTACATTCTTATTTTGCATACTTTTTAAGTAATTTAGCAAATACTTTTGTCTCTATTTACCCTTTAAATATTTAAGCTGGTAAGGTTTGTGAGCAAGGTTGTGTAACGCACTGAGACCCTC
Source organism: Danaus chrysippus (assembly GCA_916720795.1). NCBI lineage: Eukaryota > Metazoa > Arthropoda > Insecta > Lepidoptera > Nymphalidae > Danaus > Danaus chrysippus. The sequence continues at coordinate 4,095,002 of CAKASE010000055.1, forward strand.
GACATTTGAATACATTGAGGATGTTTCATAAGTGTTAAGTAAATACGGGAACATTACATTTCATTTATGTTTTGTTAATAATTAGAAATTAAAATAATTAATGTATAATGTTCATAATCTATAATTAGAAAACGTTTCAGCAGAAACTTTTTTTTTATTTTTATTCAAATATAATTAGAAATATTTAGAATTTAAATTTAACTTTAATTTAAATGATAGTTAAAAAACAAATCACTGTTTTATGTAGATTAGATTGGGTATTAAAAACCTAGGAATTAAACTAAAAACATTTTAATTTAACTGTTTCTGAGTACACACTTTGAATTTTATTTTATACACATATCATTGTGAAAAGGTTAACCTAATATTTGAAGAGGAATGTGTTAATCAAATATGTTCCAATACCACTTAATACATATTTAAATTTAGATTTTTGTTTTTTCTTCGTTTCTATCGCCTCCCTTATTAAGAAAATTTTATTATATGTATATATTTTAATATCAGTAAGAAGTAACAATATCTAGGATCAATAATAATGTAACTGAATAGAATAAGAATGTGTGAAGATAAACTATCTCCATTTACTTGTATCCTCAGGAAGAGATGTCATGAGCACTTAATCTACGTTTTAGAAAACATAAGTACAATCTTTATACTTTTCAAGTAATTTTGAGATGAGATAGATGAGATGACAAAGATTATATTTAAATGGAGTTAAGAAAAAAGTGCCGTCATTAAATAATAATATAATAATGTTTTATATATCCCTATAAATCATGCTGACTTGAAGTAAACAAGTATAACTACTTGCCCATTTCAACTTTATACTATATAATAAAGCATGAAAAAAAAACTTTCAGGCATTTAGACAATAAAAACACACACTTAAAAGTTATATTATCCTTTGAGGTAATTTATACTTAGTTTTTTATGAATGGTATTTTGGTATATAAGTAATTACATTATACATTTTGTCCCTCTAAAAAATTAAAATATTTTTATTATGTTACAAAATTTTTAACGCCTATCAGCTCAAGTAGTAAATAGTAATGGTTATAGAAAATTGTTTTATTTATATCATCGCCACCCACTTTGTTTAGTACCTAAAACACGTTACGTTGCTGGTTCAGAAAATATGTAATGTAATGTAATACATATATTGACAGTGAATTGTAAATACAATAAAAAGAATGTAGTACGTACCTAAGTCTAATACATACATAGTTATAAACATGTTATTTTTTTAAAGTTAGCATTCTTATTTAACATATATTTTTTATTGCGATCACTGTATACATATCATCTTCATCTTATATAAATATACATTTGTGAGAGACTGGAGCCCGTGATGGGTATCGTAATACCTATATTACAGGTCTCCAGGTCCCCACGCCGCCATATTGATAAAGTGAGCTCTTAACATTCAAGTAGTTTACTCCTACTCCACAGCTGGCTCAAATGGGATTTGTTATCACAAACGAATTTAAATCTACATATAAAAGTTAAAATATATATCAATGAGCAAAGAAAGCGAGAAATATAATTCATACCAGTAGTAACTGACAACTCAAGTGGTACTTAAATCTTTTACCTCTTAATAAAAATGATTTTGCTTGTAATTTGTGGTGATAATAGGCAATAAGTTGAGTAAATAAACAATATTATGAACAATGTATTTATATTATATTAAATTGAGTAAATAATTAAGTTACATAGCTAAGAAATAATGGTTTATTTACGAACAATCTTCTATATATATGTATAAAAATGGATTGCTGTTCCTTAGTCTCGCTAAAACTCGAGAACAGCTGAACCGATTTGGCTAATTTTAGTCTTGAAATACTCCTGGAAGTCCAGGGAAGATTTAAAAGGTGAGAAAAATTTGAATAATTGCCGAGAAAACCCTAAAAACAGCCCTTTTCTATGTATTTCCCATACAAACATGTTTTTTTTTGACATTAGATTTGACAACTAACTAATATGTCAATCATTCTGTTTGATTGAAACAGGAAAAACCTGATTATTTATGGCCTCTAAGACGGAATAGGGTTCGCCTGGTCAGCTATACCTACATATACTCTTGACCAAACTAACGCGGACGAAGTCGCGGGCAAAATCTAGTACTAAATAAAAATCTACTTCGGAATCCGACGGTTCTGTACCTCAAACGGATATAGGCTGTTCCTTTCAGGATTCAATTTTAACTAAAATTTAATAACATGAAAACGTCTATGAAGAAACCCTCATTTTTTATACAACTATCATTCGCTAATTCAATATTTTTTTTTAATAAGAGCTTAAGTGAAACAGATTAGTTTTCTACAAATTCAAACTTCTCTAAAAAAATTACGAAGTTAATAAATAACGTAAAACCAATTAACCTATAATGTTAATTATATTATTTGTTATAGATATAATTCTGTATTTTACATTATTTCTACAATTAAGATGAATCGTATTATAAGAAACTTCGGTTAATACAATATCTCGTAGTTTCTTTACACTGAAGAATACATAAATAAACAAGATTTTATTTAATGAATCCTTCTTATTTCGTTTATGTTAAACTGATGAAACAACTTGATTAGGAATTTTGAAGATAGTTCTGAAAATTTATGTCGAAGCAAAGTTATTTTAATATTTTATGAAAGTTTTAAAATGTTGCAAATAATAATTTATAATACTTGGATATTAATTTCAATCTACCGAATTACAGAAATTAACAATTTTTGTTAACATGCAAGTTTGTTACTCTGATGTTGATATGTTGCTACTTTCTGTTCAATTGTGGAAGTATGAATAATCAATAAATTATATAATTAAAGGGTGATATCTAAGATTTCCGCGTGTACTCATTTAGACGAAACTAAGCTTTTCGGACTTAACCACATAGTCAGTAAGTGAGTGAGTATAGTGTCAGACACTTTCATCTCGTCTGCTCGTGATTACGGTTGCCGTAAAGTAGCCAAAACGACGGGGACATATAGATATAAAATAATAAAAAAAAGCATCCGAAAATTGTACTTTGCCAGATTATGTATCATGGCCACCTTTACTTCAATGTTTATTGTTTTGAACAATTCGAGTCGGTTAAACAAATATATTATTTCTTAATTTATTATTAACTATAGAAGTACAAAAATTTTAAAATAAAGATTAAATTAATTTTAAACCATGTTACTCTCTTCTTTCACCTATTTTGTTAAATATAAACATTAAACATACTTACTATTTTTACCTAAAATTATTGTTATAAGGAAAGTGTTTTAACATCCACTTTAAATATAATCATACAAACAGATGTTAAGCAACAATATTAATTTAAAAGGTAGATACTATTGTGAATCATTCTTTAAATATATTTGAATTCCTGATATAAACTCGATCTCTTTTATATTAGTAAGGAAACTGTTTAAAATGTTTATTTCAAAGAAAACATATCATCGTTATAACTTTTTTTTATTAAAAAAAGTTTCCTCGTGGTTCAGGAATATAATATTAGATCAATTATAAAGACTTTTATTTAGTTATATTCATAATATAAAGAATTAGTAACTAATTTTACTATTTTTAACAAAATTTATTGCCTGTTTGACTTATAGAAAGTTTCATTATATGTAATTATTTTTATAAATTTTTGTTTGAGATAAACCTATTTCTTAGAAGTATTTTCAATAAGAGAGTTAAAAGGTATTCTATTCTTATAAATACAATATTGGATTTTACAGCTTTATGTTTAATCCACATAGGAAAAGTTTACAAACATTTGACATGTCTAAACTGTTGAATATATTTTAAGTATCATTGATGAATCTAAAAAAAAAGTGGTTAGAAATTTATATTTCAATATTTTTTAGATATAAGTCAAAAATATTTCTCTTTTCATAATATTTCAAATATATTTTATTATAATAAATTATTTCAAATAGTAGTGCAAACGACTTTGTATTCTTATTCCTGTACCATTAGGTACGTGTTAAACGTTAGGAAAGAAAAGTAATTGCTTGTCCATGGAATGATTTAGAAGTGTAAAATGGTAAATTTAGTATTTATAAAAATCACACATTTTTTGTACAGTTCTTTCCAACTAATATTATAAATACGAAGTTTTGGGAGAATGTACGGATATTAGCTATTATCTCACCCGAAAACTTTGCAACCGATTTTAATTAAAACTTACAGTAATTAAGCTTACATAGTAGAAATAAGATTAATATCAAAATACAGTTAACCGAGGCTTGAGGTGGTAGAGCCTAGCTGTGGTCAAGTTACTACAGCTCCAACATGGGCTGGCTCGACCGGCGAAGTACCACCCTCTCACAAAAGTTCGGCGTTAAGTACTATAGTTTTTCCCCCTATTCCCAGTCACGGACGGCAACACATTCGCAAATCTATGATGCGGATGTCTATGTGCGACCTCAATTAAGCAGGCCATCTGCTCCGTTGACCACTTTAGCATAAAAAAACGAAACGAACGAAACGAATTTCCCCATAGTTACACCATATACCAGAGTCAACGAATAATAATTGTATTATGTATGTATATGAAGTTACACGACATTGTCAGTCGGTTCTTAAATCTTTTGTGGATAACTATGTAGTATATGCTTGAACACATTTCATACATTTCTTTCTAAGCGTACGAGTAAGTTCAAAGTCCACAAGTGTAAGATCATAAGCAACAACTAGCGTGAATATAAATTAACAAATGATTTATGTGAATATTTCTTTATTTTTAGTTGATTTTATTTTAAATTTGGTATTAATTAAACATGGTTTTACATTTTCCTTTACATTACCATTTATAACCTTCTCATGTCGGCCAACGAATTAAATCTGAGTAATGTATGCGATTAAAATAATGGTATATTTGTATTTTTCCTCACTGAAATATAATTTGTTTTTATGATCACAGTTCAAGAAAAGTTCAGTGGATAGTAAGATATACTAAAGTTACACAAATTATTAAAATTAAAAAAAGGTCGAATTGATTTTACGGACTTTTTAATCAAATTTCCAAAACTTTATTTGTTTTCTTTGTAATAAACTTTTAGAGGTTTATGAAAATTATTCATAAATAAACTGGATAGGTGTATTTAATATAAGCTTACACCGTGAATATAAGTAAGTAAAATAAAAATATTTAGTTCGTGTTTGAATGACAAAAATATGACAACAATCGTATCATTTTATACTATTCTTTCTTCCTTAAGAAACTTCAACTGGTTTCAGTTTTTCTTGAGATGGGTCATTGCTTTCATTATCTCCTTTTATATAGTTTTTTCTTTCACTTGTATATATTATGCTTATGGCTGTTAGAACTCCACGACGTAATTTCCGCGCCTTAACAAAGGTTGTCAACACTTCAACTAGTGTCGGCGTCTGATGAGCACAAACATTTTTGTAATATTCAGCCCAGTCCTTTGAAGTTATATATTGCTCACATTTTTTTAATTTACTTATATAATAATAGAACCAGATCTACATCGATAGAAAAATATGATACTTGCAATATGAATTTTCTATTAGGTGTAAATACTACTGTACGTTTAATTACATTTTCCGGATTAAAATTAAATTTATTTTGACTACAAAAGTACTTTCTAAAATAAAACTACTTTATTGTCTGTAAAATGCCTTAAAATTATGAATGTATGAAGTTTAACAAGTGTTAATGTGGCTGTATAAAACAACAGATTCCATACACTTTCTACATAATTATTATTTGATATCATAATATGAATATATAAAATGATAAACGACATAATTTAAAAGTTGAAAAGTAAACAAACAATAAAACCTTATTCCTACTAACTATGTAACAGTCTTACGGTTTGCCTCACCATTGGACATTAAACTCCAAATACTATTGAAGATTTAAAAAAAACATATGTTCGTGTATTGTTTATTTTTTGTTGTGCAAGTACATATTTTGATTTCGTTGTTTTTTATACATATTTTGGAATGACATGTACTCGTAATGTACATTACATTTTGTTCACCAAAACTTAACCAACTTCACCAACTTATTGTGGCCTTAATGTTAACATTAAAATAATAGGAGTTTTTTTAACAGACTTCTTAATTTATATAAAAATGGTAATTTATAGGATTTAATAAAACTAAGATTTTCGGATAGACTACGCGATTTTTATTATTTTAGTAACTACTCACTCCCGAAGTTTGGGTTCCTTTGCTGCAACCTTGACACCCATCTCGGTCAATCAACATCATCTTAGTTTACGTAAGGTTTGATACAAAATATTTTTTTATAAAGAATATAATATATTTTCTAGGTCATAAAACTAACCTTGATAATCGGTGAATTTAGTGTAAAGAGCTATTTAATTTTCGGACCATTTATCATATATTTATGTAGGCCACCTAGATTGTTAAATTTTTTATTGGTCTAAATCAAAATGAGTGATTTATTTAATTTTAAATTAATTACTTAACATTATAGTAGACTCCGTATTCAGGGGTATAGATGTGCGGTTATTGCGGCGAATAATTTTTCAGTAAAAGTAAAAAAAACTAAAATTTTTTAAATCCCTTATCAATAAGCAAAAGTCCATTATAATGAAATATTATGGACTTCTATGCCTTTTTTGGGCAACGTTGGGAAAATGCTTTGATATACCACCCAGTCTAGGAAGGGCAGATGTAGTTACGTGGGACTTTTGGGACAATTAAAAAAATAACACAATAATAAGTGACACAAATGCGAAGCTCAGCTTATGTATCGCGCCTTATAATAATATAAAAAAAAATTTGATAACATAAAGAGACATTTACGTTTTCGTTAACGTATAAAATAAATATTAGAAATTGTTTTATAGAATATAATCTTTAATATACACAAAATAAATTATTGAACGCACGCGTCTATATTTTATATACGCACCTATCTTTTTATATACACTCTTAAACACATTAACACTTAAAATTGTTTTATGATAACTTTTAAAAAAGATGCTGAATAAAAAACATACACTCAGATTTATATAAGTCTAAAAATAAATGTAACAGTGGAATAGAAAGACCTCCCATTTATTTACGGTGTGGCTCGAACTAAAGGCAATTTTTTAATTATATAAAAATACTATTATAGGTTACACTAAATTTTAATTACAAATATCAAGTAATAACAAGATAGCATAGTTTGCGAAGTGTCAGAAACGCAATTTCCCGGAAATTGCAAGTTTGAAGCGTGTTGGCGTCGATTATGGTTTTAATGAATGAAAATCAATTTGTCTCCTTTCAGATTCATATTGCATTTTAATTTTAAATAATTAAGCAGATCTGCTTATAAATAATTTATTATGCATTTATTTATCTTCTTTTTGATGTTATCTATTGAGATTTTTATACTCATTTTCCAAATGTTAAAAAATTGTACTGGTATATTATGATTTACATATTTGAAGCATATGAAAAAATCTTCGAAATATACATATAGTTTTGTGTCATGAAAGCACTGTAGTATTTTAATTTATTATGTAACGATTTCAATTTCAAATAAATCAACCGCAATGTCAAATGGCCTCACAACGACTCACGCCTCACAACGATGCAATAATATAATTCTTATATTCATTAATAATAAAAAGGGAATGCAAATAACCTTTTTTATTGATGTCGCAGGGAAACTCTTTTTACGAGCCGTCCAAGCGGTCTTGGTGGGGCAGGAAGGGATGTGTGAGGCTCGGCCTGGGCAGGCTCCTACTCACTAAAACCACTGTGAAAGCCATCGGCCGCTATGTGGGTGTAACCGGATCTGTCAGCGACAGAGCACACCAGCGAATGGCCGGTCCTGACAAAGACCGGACTTACTTCCTCGGAGTATAGGGAGCGATCCCGGCAAGTAGGACTGCCCCGACGAGGACGGGCTTTCACTGGAGCCGGGATACCAATCCGACCCCAGCCCATATCACAGGAGTGCTATTAAAGGCGTTGGAATTGCCTCCGCCGCACCCCCAAACGTCGTCTGCGGAGGGAGGGTGCATCACTGATAACTTCACCTGCACTATCAAGCCTCAGAAATGCAAGATAACAAAAAGGTTTGTACTGATTTATTCTAAGAACTATGTAAGCGTACTTTAGATATGCTCGATATCATTACTATTTCTTAAACACAAACAATTAGCCACTATTATTGTGTAATAAAAAGTATATGATTATATATACCTGCGTATTATTATTATTTTCAGATTAAAATATAAAATCAATAAATTGTAAAAATATGAGTGTTTCAAAAATTTTATTACATTCCACGTCTGATACGAGTGTAGTCGTCGTTCAAAGTGAATTTCATTAAAGAATGGGATTCAGAGACATTATTTAAATATAAAAATATGTAATTAATTAGTATTTGAAGATATTCAAATGTACATATGTTAATTTCAGATTCCTTTATAAAAATTTAATTTCGGACATAACAGACATTTCATTTTCCTGATAGCATTCAGCCAGCTCATAAAAAAAAAATCTGAAATAAAATTTGAAACTGTTATCAAATTAATTAAAAATAAAACATGTCACTGAAATGAACTTGAATGCAAGTCATCAAAAATCTATGCAAATATAAATACGAATCGCAAATTCTATAAAAAGTATTTTGGGAATATGGCTAGTAAATAACATAACAATTTAATAAGAGAACAGTAGATATTACTTATATAATAATACAAAATTTCATATACTTCTATGCTTTTCATGAGTTATCTCCACCTTTCTCTACCTTTGCTGTTTTGAACGAAGTTCAGTGTACAATATCATACCCCGAGAAGTTTTTTCCAGTATTTCTAAATAACTTTACCTTTTAGTATTAAAAATATTACTTATTGGATAATTAGAAATCTTTATTCAACTAAGGAACATGTATAATTTTAATTAATGAAAATAATTCCCCATCTTTGCTGCTTAATCGTTCTAAATGATATCGGTTCTTTAATTTGTGGAACTAAACTTTAATCATAATATTGATTTCTTAATACCGACCTAATAATATTTATGTTCACATTATTTAAATTTTAAGTTAACGTCACATCTGCTAATCCAACAAGAAATAACATTGAAAAATTGCGATTTACGTCACAGCTTATAATAGCTACAGAAAATATACTATGTATCTTAATCTTACAAGAAGTTTTAGTTTTAACTCAGTTCTTAATGTTACACTAAAAGATCTGGTTTAACAAATTTAGGTAAGAAATAAGTGTCCCTAATCGTTACTTGAGGCTTGTGATTAGTTACGGTTCCAATAAACATACCGTATAGTCGTTAGTAATTCTGATTTTGCGCATTATAAAAGTGTCAATTCAGTAAATTACGTTGAATAGTTTTTATAGAAAACAGTAACAAACCTTATTAAACAAATCCTTTTATTATCTTATAAAAAACTCATTGATCCAAAATTTAGCATTGAAAATGTTAAACTTTATAAAACTCTTTTAAGAGAAAATATAGTATGCTTTAATTATGACTGACCCCACTATTCGACCCCACTATTATTCAATATGTATGTATATTTCAATTAGTTATTTCCAAACATAAAGAAATGATAGCATTAAAGAAAACGGAAATTAAATGAATTTAGAACAATGTTATCATATTTCGAGCAATAGTTTTTCTGTGCATATCGTATATTCTTTAGCGAGTAGCAAATAAAGCAATATGTAATATACGACCTACATTTAAAGACCATTTTTTAAATAATATTTTATTCGACAATTATATATATGATAATAATTAATATGTTATTGAACAAATTAAAATTATTTTCGAGTGTAGCTCGTATATTACATATAACTTTATCTGCTACTTGTTTATGAAGATACTATACATTTGTTATACCTTTTGAAACCGTCAATTTTATTTTACAAGCACTCTTACCTTTTAGTTAATTCGTTACGATTTTTTTACTGTGTTATAAAATTATCATCGCCCTGATGCTGTAAGGAGTTTTTAAAATTTTACTCAAAATAATAACACACTTTTTCATTAGTTTTTTCAAAATGTTTATTTCAAGCATGATTTTAGAAATAATTTTATTTAATTCTACTTGTTTTTTTTAATTACTTTTAATGAAACTTGAACTGTTTCTATTTATTTGCCCTTTAATATTCCCCTATACTACTAAAAATTTTCTTTAAAACGTGCAACTTTATATTGATTTTTCTTGCGTTACAAAGACGTACACCCAATGATCACTACATAATCTTACGGACTGTTTCAATATAATAATTACATATCATCATAATTCTTGTTTTATTAACATGAAAGAAATACGGAAAGAACGGCTATTTATAAAACATTCAAGAAACATTTTTTTTAAATATGATATTTACTCACAGTATCTTTATTAAAGATTTTCATAGGCGAGATCCGCTCGTAAAATTTTATGATATCTACGCGTTATATTCTGTACCGACGGAAAGCTGCAGATGCACTGTGTTCGTGTGCATGTAATATAATTTTAAGACTATAATTTGTGGTTAAAAAATATAAGGTGCAGAATAATGCAACGTCATCTTTTTCAATTCGTAGATCTGAAGTATTTTATATCTATTGATGACAAGAATATAAAAATGTATTAAATTAAAAGTTGATACATCTCATACATTTCGAGCAGTAAGCACTTAACTGTGGGTACATAACTATTTTTGTATTTATAAGATATAAATGAACAAAATAGCCTTCATCAGTTTTTAATTTTTTACAACCATTTAACATATCGTAGAACATACTCAAAATTTAACAATCTTCAGAAAAAAGTAAACAGCATAGTTTAATTTTTATACATTTAATTCATTCTGATCCTCATGGAGATAATTTATAATGAAAAATATACATTCAAAATAATCTTTATATAAAATGTTCAAAAGATTTACACGATGAGCTAACTGAACCTTATACCAAACAATATGTCGATTGATTATAAATACCAAAACTGATTACAGGTTTAATCGTTTCGAAGCTAAATTATATAATAAAAAATTAGAGAGACGAACAAAACATACATACTATACGCATAACAATTAACAATTATTCATTAACAATTTTCCATTAACTATCTATTTGTTTGAAATTTGAATGATCTAAATCTTCCATTCCAATCCTGAATATTCCTTCCAATGATTTGAATCTTCCATCTTAAAACAGTTATCCGCTAAGCCCAATCCCGGTTACCTGTAAGAGAAAAAAACTTTAACAATATGTAAAATGTCACAAGCTAGATCTCATAGTGTATTTAACATACTCGTGTTCATTTACTTATAAGAGTTGCAGAAGCAGCTTTTAATCCATAAAATGTGAGCAAAGTTAAAAATTTTCATAAGCATATTCTATTTTTGTCTTTAATTAATGTTTTGTAGCATGAACTTGACGTTCTAATCTTATAATTAATTAAGATTTAATTTGAATTGAAACAATTTTTCATTCTTTAATCTGATGGATTTTTTATTAAATCTGTATAACATTTAATGAAAAGAAATTATAGTAATTTAGAAACTCGTCTTACAAATCAAAAATTTTTGTTGGTGTTTATTGGTCAGAAGTCATTACCATTGGCAATTGAAGCGTAATTCTCAAACACAAAACTCATGAATTCTGCTAGAGATTTTAAAACGGCTAACATTGATAGTTGCTGGGTTACTAACTGTAGAATAATACAGGTTTTATAGCAAAAAGTCAAGAATGGTTAGGAGACACATGTTAAAACTTGTATCATAAATGAAAACTTCTTTATCACAGAGATTTGATTAGAGCTCTGTTAAATGCATTAAATATTAAATTCTACAATATATTCCTAAATCGAAAGAATTAAAGTAAGAAATAATTTTCATTAAAAAGACCTTTGATAAACTTTTTAAAAGCAACTCTTCTATAAATGTACGGAAATAAAATTTTCTTTGAAATGGTATTTTTAAGGCAAAGAATATAAATTGCAAATCTCTAACCAGTACATACATTTTAATCACTATCTCGTAAGGATGTGGCCTATCGATTGGCCTACTTTATGTACTCATGCCTTTTTTCCTCCTTACAACTCTTATCACAGTAAGTCTTATAGGCTGTTTCGTTTGTTACTTTCTAAGTAAGTTTACTGAAGATATGTTATTTATTGGTAACATCTTTTATGTGGTAAAAAAGTAAGATGATTCTTAAGAAGGTTCTTTTTTCTACATTTATTATTGTTACATTTTATTTTAACTTTCTATAATTATTCTCTGAGCAAAATCGGTAATACATAATATAAATCTTTATCGATTATTATCTCACCTTTGATTTGATATATATTGGTAAGTAAGTAAGTAAGTTATTTGATATGTACATATTTGGTATATATTAGTAAGTAGTATCTTCTTCGTCTTCTTCTTCTACCTAGCTTTTCCCAGCTTTAGCATGGGTCTGCCTTACATGTTGTGAATAGTTTTTGGCTAATTGTTTTTATGCCGCCGCAGGCCACCTACCTGACATCAGCTCTCTTTGGGAATGCAATAATCAGTGATGTCTAAATACTCTCAGAAAGTACATATGACTCGGAAAAATCCCATTAGTACTTGCTACATCGAACCCGCGCCCTCATGCATGAGATTCGGGCTTTTTAACCACTAGGCCACCACTAACTTGATTAGTAAGTATTGTGTAAATTTGTAATATTAAAATCATCTTTGCGCGGAAGATTTAACAAACACTAGAAATATAATACTTTCAATTATATTTCAAGTCAAAAAATATTTTATGAGGATGAATGGCCTTAGTTTATTGCTATTTTTAGTAGTAAGTATTCAATATTTGTTCAGATAATTTTAGTTCTTTTATGCATATTACTTTAACCTAATATAAATCGTATTAACGTCTATTTTATAACCTAAATATTTTTTTAATTGTTGATGACGTGTCAGAGAGCTTGATACATAATATAGTCATTCTTAATACCTGTTTATCATTAAAATCCGAGAATGTTAAAATATCCTTTATTTATGTATCATGAAACTCATAGTACAAACTGTTCCATTTTCTTATTTTAACTGCTTTTGCTATATGCTATTTTTAAAGGCATGTTATTATTTATACGACAAAATAATTTCAAATTACATTATAACATATTATGTTTGAATTTGAGATTTATTTGAGGCTTATGTACGAAAATCAAAAGCATTTGTATAACGGTCAAGGTAATTCCATTGTGTATGAAATAAATCTTATTAAATATTAAATCTGGTCATAACTAAAGCTTCAATCTCCGCAATCTCTAACAGCCATAAACAAAGAAAATGAAGGTATATTTATACTAGAAATCGAGATATTTGGGATCGTTAAATAAAATTACGCTTAGTTTCAAATCAATTTGAACTATAAAATAAATGATTTGCAAACAAAATTTACTTCAAAACTGAATTTAACAGATATAAGTTATCTGTATTAAAACCAGTAAAATGTATGACACTCCATGTTGTTAATGATTGAGTGTATTTATTTAAAAGTCTATTGAAGTGATTTAAAAGTTCCTCAGAATTCAACAATCAACAGCCTTATTTTACATAAAATTATTTTATCAAAATAAAACAGAACAGAGCAAAACAGGAATGATAAAAGTCATATATTGGCTTATTTTCTGAACTCTTCAAATGTTTGTTTGGATTTCATTTCATCCATTGTTTTCACATTAGTAAGCGTACCTTTTATATTAAAATATTCTCATTTTTTCTTTATATAAATTATAAAATTTTAATCATAGAAAACCGTATTTTTTATTAGTATATAGTTTTACTGAGTATTTTTAATACGACCAATAATACAAATGGCATATAGTTTAATATATTCTTAAATAAGATATAATATTTTACTTTAACACATCCTTAAATTGGAGTACAATCAATTTTAACCAACTACAATATTTCGATTAATAAATTGTGTTGTTTTTCTACTAATACGCGTGTTTTAGTTTCTAATACCAACGTTTCAGTAAAATATTTCACTGACCGTGATCACGATTACCGTAAAGGAACCGAAACAACAGAATTAAGTATTTATAAAATAACAAAGAAACGTTGTATGCAAAAAGCTTAGATTATTTTTTACAACTTTATTATACAAGTGACATTAACGCTTGTATATATAGGTGCTACCAGCTTTAATAACGGATGCGACTTGAAAATAATTTGAGGTTGTCATCAATTCTTATTAAACCTCATTATTATTTATGATTATTGTTAAAAGTAAAACGAAATCAAAGGTTGCTTAAAAGGAGAATAGAACTATGTTTAAATCTTGGTATAAATATGACGTCCGGACGCACGACGGCAGACTTGAGAATTCAGAGTTCAGTGAGTGCGTATCATTGAAGTATGTGATTCTGAGGAACCTTCAAGAAATGCAGGAGCATTAAGGACAACTGAAGTTTCATTTTAAAATATCATGGATCGCTCTAGAAGAAGTGACATTTGTAACGTCAGCGAGGCTGGCGTCCCTCTCTTTTAAAACAACGGATTTGTAATAAATCTATACTAATATTATAAAGCTGAAGAGTTTGTTTGTTTGTTTGTTTGAAAGCGCTAATCTCCGAAACTACGGGTTCGAATTGAATAATTCTTTTTGTTTTGGATAGTCCAGTTATCGAGGAAGGCTGTGGGCTATATAACATCACGCTACGACCAATAGGAGCAAAGATATAGTGGTAAATGTGTAAAAAATGGGAGAAATTATTTCATCTTTGAAGCCTTCCGTTGCGTGCGCCGTGAAAACGGTTCAAGATACACAAAAAATATGTGTTAAAGAATAATAGCTCTTTTAATGATCTAAAAAACAGTCCGCTACAGTATATGTCTATCTTTTAAGATTAGCTCACAAAAACCGTTTTTATGGTACCTAATTTGGTCGAAATAATTTGTTTAAATTGTATCAACATAATAATATTAATCTTTATTCAAATAAACAAATAAACATGTTGGTTAAGAGTACTTCATTGTGAATAAAAAAAAACATAGGTTTTATCCTGAAAATTCTACGGGAACTCGACCATTCCGAAAACCCCGCAAGAGCGAGAACTGTGTGGGAAGAACCAAAAATCTGCCGGAAGTCACTATTCCACGCGGACGAAGTCGCGCCAAAAGCTAGTCCGATATACAACGTGTAACGTAATTAACGCACACCCTCAAATACCCCAATGCGTATATAATAATATAAATGCAATGCATACACCAAATATTATTTATATGTGCGTTTGCATTTTTTATTTGTGAAATTAGTTATCCCAATTTCGTGCAAATAATATGGTCCGCTATTCAGCGACACTCTGTACTCGCCGCGCCCGCGCCCCTCTCTCCGAGTGCCTTCCGACAATAATAAGAAGTAGGTAACAATAAGTACACGAAATAACTACATACATTATGATTTTTCTTTCCATCACACTTTTCAAGCTTTAGATTGTTGACATTGAATTTTCTTTTTAATGTGAAGCCAATATTTTATAATTACTGATTTGTTAAATTAAATTTGTAAATAAGAATTATTAAACAGCTGATAACGCGTGATTTGAATAGACACCACAATACCTACGACAAAGTTAAACACAGTCGGCCTGTTTAAATGGTGTGTATCAAAATATTTACAATAATTTAAAGATCATAAACAAACTTACAGTTTAATTTGCACTCGCACAGCGTTGTCGTTTTAAAACATTTTCAAAATGTCCACCGCCTTGTTTAATGCACTTTAATGACCGTTTTCGCAATTGTGGTTCTATTTTAGATAATACTGCAATGTCACTTTTCACTTTTACAAAGGCGGTTATTATCTTATTTTTTAGTTCCTCGGCACTTGTTATCTCTGTGTTATAAACTAGCGATTTAATTCGCCCCCACAAAAAAAAAAGTCGAGTCGCGTCAAATCAGCTGATCTAGGAGGTCAATGGACACGTGCGTAGGTATTTGATGTATTGAATGTTAGTGTACCGAAACGACACAGCGAAATGCGCGACTAAGATTTTATTTGCACTTTACACTTGACCTTTTTTCGATAAGGTGGACGCGGCGTGACTAACTTACCCAAAACACATTTTGTTGACTTCGATGTTTAGTTATTATTACTCTGATTCCCGGAATTATGCCTGCCGTCTCGCTCTATTGTAATGTTATTAAGCCGAAGAAAGAAGGAGAAAGTAATAATTTTTGTATTACGCGGCTTTCTTTTATGCACTGTAGTGACCTTGCTGTGTGCCGGTTGTCGCTATGGTGTTGTGTGCGTAGTTATTATTAAATACTATTTTAGCCTTGAAATAAGTATCAGTTTTCTTTAATTGAATGATGATTACTAATTAAATATTTCATTTTAAAAATCTTAATACCCTGACTTACGATCCATTTTCGTTTCCATTAATTTTCGTTTTTCTATGAAGTGTTTAGATAACTGTGTATAGGGTGACTATAATTTACTTAGTTCTATCTAAATTTGAGAAAAAAAAAAACCTACATAAAAAACTATCAAAATCGATCCAGTATCTGATTCTGATCAAACTACTTTCAGGGTGTGCGTTAATTATGTTACACGTTGTATATACCTAATATAGGGTATAGTATAAAAATAATGAAAGACGGTAATAAAACTATGTAAGGGATTGACAAAATAATTTAGTATTATGAAATACTATTAATGATTACCAGAAAAACTTTCTCACAAAAACGGAAACAACTTGATTTATAGACTAAGTAAAAGTACTTTTTGTATAGGGGTGCATATTTCGCTCAGATTATAAATTGCAATTTAATGATAAACAGTCTTAAAGGTGTCAATTTTCTTTTAATAAAATTTTGAATAATTTTATAAATCATTCAGTAAAGCCAATGAAAGTGAGACTAGATATAAATCTACTATTGAAACACGTATATACGTGTTTCAATATTTACATACAACTTTATTACTATTAAAAATCGGAATATTTTAAAGGTCATTTTATGCTTATAAAGTTCATATATTGTGTTAGCCAAGAAACAAATAGTCAGAAACTAAAGAAACAAAAGTTTGACTGAGATTAATGTTAGACTTGCAAAGAAATGGGATAATAAATATTTTTTTGAAATAAAGATACAGTCAAGTTTGATTGACCTTGTTTATTGCGGAAGTCTCGTCTTGAATTATGAAAATTATTCTCAAACTTATTCGTTTCGTCAGAAAATATTTTGTACCTTTGTAAAATAGAAAAGGAAAAGCTTTTATGGTACGTATTACTAGTATGTTTTTTGAACTTATTACAAATACGCCATACCATGTTTTTCTTCTCAAAATTATATTTATTTGTTAGTACGATGTCGGAAAAGGTTATAAGGATATGATAATTTTTGTGTACAAAATATAGTTGAATTTTCGTAACGATTCTGATACATCCGGTACAGATAAAAATAATATTTAAGAGAATTGAAGAATTGTTGGACCTAAGACTATACTGATCTACAAAGTTATGCTTTACAAATTTATTATATTGTAATAAAAATCGGGACATTTTTTTAAAAAGTAGCCATTGTTGTGTTCAATGTTCCAGCATGGAATTAATAGTAATAGCTGTGAATAATTTCCAGAATTGTACTCTGTCATTACTATTATTATATTCAACTTGTAACTGAACAACAACAGACCTGAGCATTAGTTAAATCTAAAACTATTATCCGTAGGCTACAGTTCCCTAGTTACCTAGTTACGTAGTTGTAATAATAATATGTACACATATGTATAATAAGCATGTCAATAGAAATATTAAATAGTTAGCGAAGAATTTAATTTTCTTTGTTTGAATTTTGTAAAAATCTTAAATATACAAAAAACATTCAAATGATTATTAATAGAGATTATTTCACTGGATGAACAACATTCAACTTAAAGACACTATATCATTAATTGTAAAACAGACAATTGATTGACAATTCCTATCTACTTTAATATTGTATCCATTATATTCAATATTGATTGCTAGTTTTCAGTAAAGGTTGTGATATTACCATCATCAAAGCACATTGTTCGTATGTTGAATGAAAAGTGACAATACAGACTCGGAGCGTAAGTGAGATTGGGTCGAACCTTTGTCATATTTACAATGAATCATTTTATATTTCGAAAGTGTATATGTATATATTCGTACATACATATTCGTAAAATGACAATTGCAATAAGTTAAGCTTTTAAATTATATTTGATGCTTTGTAGATATCTCATCATTAATAAACCTTTTATTATTTATTTTAACATCTTTACCGAATTGGTTGAGACAAAATTGGAAACAGGTGCGTCTTTAATCATAGTGGAATCAAAAATATTTACCATAGATTTAAATTTTAAATAATCTTAAGTCATACCAGTGGGATGACATATTTTGAGATAAATAATGAAAAACAGCTTTATATCCAAAAAAATTTATTCAAATCCAATTGAATATCGAATGCATCATATACATTATTAATCATAATTATTGTGCTCTTGTCAAATTTGGGATCATTAAATAATAAATTAACCTGACGGTATTCAAACTCAAAAAAAACTCAAACTCAAACAACTTTATTCAATATACATAGAAGCATTACACTTTCTTATTGATGGTCATTTGAGACACTACCACCGGTTCGCAAAAGAAAATACCCTGACCTGAGAAGAACCGGCGAAAGAAACTCAGCAATTATTTGTATTAATATATGTTTGTAATAAAAGTTTAAAATAATATTGGGTCAACTTAGTTCCTTGAGGTATTCCCATAAAGCTACGGTAAAAATGTGTGATTGACAGCCATATAAATAAGATTATACAATATACAACTTACTAAATATGATCCCAATCAATCGTCTTACCAGAAAACTTTCTAGGCTATAATGAAAACACCAATACTAATTCTTCAACAAGCGAATCGATTGCATCAAATGCCTTTTTCAAGAAAACACCAGTATATGATATACATATATGTCATCAAAAGTCCAAATTGTCCTCGGCCTTTCATGTTACCAACAATTGCGAAATTAGACATTGTGGACTCATTGCTATTAAAAAAATGTTGCTTTTCTAATCAATTACTTAAAATTACTTCATTAATCAATTACTTAAAATGTTTGAAAAGGCTCATCATACAAAAAGCCTGCCTGCATCTTTCAATATCATCATCACTTTTGCTTTTTTTCATTAAAGTTGGAACTTACTGATTAAAGGTGACTTTTTTAAAATAAGAAATTACTGGTTTTCTGCAAGGTTAGAACAGCTTTTATTTAATAATTATAGTATTTGGACCTGCTCTTTTATTTTTATAAGAATACATGCAGTGTTGACATTTGAAAAAGCATTTGATTATATGGAATAAATTATCTTATAATGATTTGAAGCATAATATCTTGGGATCGTTAAATTTTTTATCACAGAAATGTATTGCATTTGTACAAGTGTGATTATTCAGAGTTGTCAATGCAGAACTTTAACTGCTCTGAAAATTTGCTAAGAATCAAGTAAATATATTTAGGATTCAGTTCAATATCACTCTCGACTTTATTTATTATTTAGTAATATTGTATAATTTTTATTTTCATATTAAAGTAAAATGTTTATGATTCATATACATATTTTAAGAAAGTAACATGTCCGTTTTTATTACTCGAAATAATATCATATTAAACAAATAAGTCATAATAAGCAGCAAATAAATTTAAAGTATATTGTTATAATGAAACCCATTATGTTAATGGCGAGTCAGGCTCTTTTTAAATGTCATAAAAACTTCAAACCATGAGATCATATGCAAAGGGATTAAATCGTATTCACATTTTTTTAAGGGTTTGCGCAAAAAGAATTGTTTAATGTAAACATAGTATAATGAAAAATTTTTAAACCTTTTTTCATCCCTTTACTAAATTTAAATAAAATATTTATACATTTATCAAAACTTTATGTTATTAAGAACTTTCACCCTTTGAAAATAGATTACAAAATATTGAATAAGTTCTTGGGAAACTTGTTTCGGTTTTTTTTTTCTCATTTTTTATTATTTGTGTCTTCTGAGAAATCTTTTAGAGAATTTAAAAGGATTCCACGTTACTGTTTTGCATAATGGCTATGACTGAGTTACCGCCAAGGGATACAAGTATATTGCAAATGAATGTAAATCGGTAATTCCATCGCCCTTAATTAGAATGAATTTGAACTAAAATCCCAGTCGTAAAGATTCGTTGCGGTGTTTAATTTTCAAACAATTACAAAAATCTAAAGAAACAAATAATTACAGTGCTTTTTTTAAAAATACATGACTAAATTAAAATCATGAAGTTGTGATGGCCTAGTGGCCAAACGTGTAAAAGCATACAGGAAGGAATACATATTAATATATTGATAATGCGTGAGGAGTGATGCATAACCTAAAGAAAGTTAAGAGTCTGGTTAGTTTAAAATATATTTTTTGAGCATAGGTTACAATCAGAGTTATATTTGATATTCTGCTGAAGTAGGGTAACATTTTACAGGATTGTTTAACATCTTGAGGAAATGTATAAAATATTCCTTCAGCAAGCTAAAGTTTAAGATTTAAATAAATTGGAATCAGAATATTAAGTGAATGGGGTACGGGTCTTGTCTATAAAAATATTAAGTTCTGATTAGACTAAAAACAGCTAACCTAATACGACTACCATAACAAAAGTTAATAAAAGTACAGGATTTTTTCTATTAATGTAATTGCAACGAGGTTAAACGTTTCTTACACCAATATAATATTACTACCATTATTTGCCTAGCTTCAAGTTATACTTATGCAATTATGCATAAGTGATATCACTTAAAAAAAAAAATTCAACGCCTCGGTTATTTTGAATGTCCAAAATAGTTTATTCACCGTACGATATAAAAAGAATTACAATTTAAAAGATTCAACCGCAATGGGATTGAATACTGAGGATGAGAATGTGGCTTCTCTCTGCTGAATTTTCTTTCTCTTCAATGTATTTGATATTAGATTTTTGCAATTCTTCGGCTTTTCTTTTCATTATTAATCTTTATTTTTTTGGCATGTTAATATACTTTATAAATCATACATATCCATACTTCATCATATATAAATATTTATATGGTTTATTATTATTTATTTAGTTCCTCAGCTAAAAAGATTTGATATTGCCTTTAACTACTAGTTAAATTTGATAAAAAATAAATTAGCGATTATTTAGCAGTAAAAATATTTCGAAGACCTGTCTATGACATCTTCATACACGCAAGAACTTTATCTATCCATTATATTATTGGCATCTCAATACCTTGTGAATTACTTCAAAATTTATCATCATAAACTGTGTTCAGATAAAAAAATATATATTCAACGAGAGTATTAAGAAATTACAAAAGATCCAATGGGGAAATATATTAATACGTACATATGTTAAATCAATAAATATATGTATATTTATAAACTACTTTCTTTGACTATATAACGCGATGTACATATTTTATTATTCTAATCTTGTTTTCATCTACTTACTTTACTCTCATTAAGTGACAAGTGAAATGAAACTAGTTTTTTTTGCGGCTACTTTACAGTAACAGTTATCACGATTACTTTGAAATAGCCGAAACGTGGGGGTTATGTTGTTTTTATCAAAAATAGAGTCGCGTAGTATATCCGCAAAATATAAGTTTCATTTCAATGAATAAGGCTCGCGAAAATCTCAGATCTCATTAAGTTACAAGTGTCTCTTTACCGATATCAACTTTTTAAATGATTGGATTCATGTATGCGTTTTGAGTGAGAATTTATTTAATTAATAAATTATACCAATGAAGTAATATTAATATGATTGAAATATTATAATAATATATGTCATTCATATTACATTTTAATTATCATATATTCATAACGATTCTTTAAAATAAATTCAAATCTTTTAACTGGCTTAAGTGTTAAGAAATATAATGATGGTTGTAATTTTTCTACTTTCAATCAAAATATATAATTTAATCGTTCTCTAGTGGAATATAACAAACGTTTTATTTTATTTCTTAAGTAATTCATGAGAGAACCAATTTGTCGATTCAGACGTTAACTAATTCGTTTAAATTATTTAATTAATTCAGAGACTAGTTCGTACATTTCTCTTCTTAATTAATTCTTGTTTTGAGTTGAATAAAATTTTCAAATTGTTTGATTTTAACGGTTTGTTATATAACTAATATTCAATAAAAATATATTATTTATATATCGTTTATTGCGATAAAACAAGATATAACAGAAAATAACACAATAGAAAAACCATAAAGTCGGACTTATCTCTAAAAGAGATCTCTTCCCGTCAACCTATGGAGGTGAGTGATAAGAGTCGTACAGCTATAGTCCGTTAGACTTTAGCTGAGCTTTGCATTTGTGTTAGTGAAAGTAAAAGTAGAGTTAGACAAAAAACTTTTAGAATTCAATTTTATTATATTTTACATAGATACATAACATAAGTGCTATAAAATAAGCAAAAGTAGTAAAAGTCCAGATGGAAATATTTTGAATATTGTGGAAAAAAATTTATTGATTAATTAGAATTTTGAAAAAACTACAAATTCTTATTCACTTGACATTGCGTTTTCAACATTTGATATTGCTATCAGTACAAAAGGTGAAGTGAGGAAGGTGTGGGGCGAAGTAAAAGCAGTACAAACCGGTTTAAAACTAGAAAATAACGTTTCATTCAAAAATTTGATATCTCACCTACACTATCCGGGTGCACTCACACAAATGCAAAGCTCAGCTTAAATCAAACGCACTATATTAAAGCAAGTTATTATATTTTTTTTTCAAATGTCTGATAATGTTTACGATCGTGTATTTGTGCTATTTCAAAATTAAGAGAATTGCAATTTTTTGAATGTCTATGTCTATTATTCAATTATAGTAATATTTTTCAATTATAAAAAATACGAAGTCCATTAATTAAGCGTAAAGTTAATTGACTTATCAATAATGGAAGTGGAGTGATATGATTTTTTTTATTTGAGAGCCCTTTCATTTAAAAGTTATATATTTTATTACAAACTTGTATTAAACAACGATACAAAGAGATTATAATAGGTTTATTAGTTTCTTATTTCGTATTTAACATTTAGTATTAATATTTTTATTCAATTTAACAAAATATATTAAACATTTGGTTTTCTACGATAGATTTTTGTTTAAATTTAATAATAGAACATGTAAGAACACATAAGCGCATACTAAATAGTCTGGTCAAAGGAGACACGGGTCACAAAATCCCTTAATCACTATAGCTAATTCAAATATAGTTGAATTCGTTACGCAATTGTGTGAACCAATTATAATTATAATGATACATATTTAGTTATGTTCTCAATACAGCTCATATATTGTACGAGTACAACACAGCGTATTTTCAAGGAGAAATAGATGGATAGTCGACAACCAACTGAAAAGAGAAATATTTGAATAGGCATGTGAAATATTGAATAAATATCGAATCATTCATCCATATACTTTGAAATATGTATGCTTGTGTATTATTATTTATTTATTCATTTATATACATATACTAGTCAGTCGCTGGGGAATTGATCTCAGATAAAGAGTGATAGTTTATTAAGTAATACTGTAATTCACAGTAATCATTTCAAGCGAAATAATAATTTTCTTGAATTAATGCTTATGATCCTTATTACATAAAATTATTAATTAAAGAGATACATAAGTTCCTTTGTAAAAGTTATGTTGTTTAGTTGTTTTCTCCTAAA
Organism: Danaus chrysippus; assembly: GCA_916720795.1. Taxonomy (NCBI): domain Eukaryota; kingdom Metazoa; phylum Arthropoda; class Insecta; order Lepidoptera; family Nymphalidae; genus Danaus; species Danaus chrysippus. The sequence goes on from CAKASE010000055.1 coordinate 4,118,741, forward strand.
TATTTATAAATAAGTAAAAGCTCATGACACAAACAAAATTATATCGTTCAGTTTTATAAGAACAAAACTTTTATTGTCATTTTTGGATTTATTAATTTTTGTTCAAAAAAAATTATTTTAGAACAAAATTGTAATCGTATTTTTATTGTATGATGACCAACATTAAAAACGGGCTTTAAATTAGGTTATCTTTTTCTGTTTAAGAGCATGCTAACCTATTAAAAAATAGTTTCAAATTGATGACAATTAATTATGTGAGTTCTTTAAATTCATTTATCAGTAACTTATGATACCACTTTGTTATCAACTATGCCATTTATATATTTTTGTATTTTCTATTATTCTTTTTACTTCGTAGTATAATTCTTGTAGGGAAATTAATAATACATTGACAAATCTGGTATATAATATATGTAATATTCTTATATTCTGCTATATAATTTAATATATCTGCTTTATAATTCTGCGTTAAAGGTACCCATTTCAATAGTAATAAAAGTTTAAATAAACGTACCAAAACAACTTCTAACATTTCGAAGAATAAATTTATATTTGACTTTCTAAACACAACTTTATAACAGTTGTGCAAGAAGGGTCTCAAAATGTTAAAGATAAATTTCTTAGTTCACTTTTATCTTTTTGTCAAAAATTGCAGAGTTTGATTTGAAAATGTTTAGTGAGACTAGTTACAGGGAGTTCGATGAAAATGAGTACTAAACTAGCTATTGCAGATGGCTTTGCTTACATATTATAAAACCTCTTTATGAGATTTTATTCATCATCAGTTTATAATTGAAAGTGTAATACCAAGTATTTTATGTGGTCTATAATAGAACTACCTCCTTTCCTCCTTTTTGAAATCTCTTGAATAGTTGACCATTTTTCTTCATACGACATTATTTACTTAATAATGAAGGTCTAATTAAAATAAATAGAGCCGTTTCAAAGATTAATCAAAACCAATTTACACACCGACTGAAAGAAATTTAATAAAAAACATATTCGAAATGGGTATCGTTTGTATTTTCAAAAACAAAAAAAAAGATTTAAGTTTTTAAATTATAAACGCGATTTCCAGTTTATTTATCAGTGTAGATAATAATGTACTAGCGTTAGCTTTATGACATAATATCAAATTCATATTTGCGCAATTTGTATAACTGATAATTAACAAAATACAAGCAAATGGTTCTGTTAAATAACATGTTGTTTAAAGGCCCTGTCATATATTAAAGTATTTTCACTAATTGGTTCTATAATAAACAATATATAATGTTTGAATAAAATATAAGAAATGTATAATTCGATCACCAGATTAATTGTTGATTTTAATAATCCATATTATTATAACATTTTTGTTAATGGTATTTTTTACGTTTTATTAATATTTAAAATAATTAATAGATTTTAAGATTAGAGTAGTGTTTTTGTTTAGTTTAATTTAACATCACAGTAGTGGAAACATTGAAAAAATCTGTCATCATAACATTTAGTCGTAATTGCTGTCCTCTTTTTTTAATCTTATTGAAAAAACACTATGATAACTTTATAGAAATAGTTTTTTATCCCTTCTTCGATATCAAAAGACATTACTCACAATAAAAGTTTCTATAAAAAAAAACCTCAGAGCCAAATGTTATTTAAATGTTTTTACAACTACTTACTACTTTTTATAAATTATTTAGATTCAGCTAATTTAGGACTTTGCTTTAACTTCGAAATAAGCATTCTGGAACAAAAAATATTTTTATAATCATTTACGGGAGCAATATTACAAAATCTAATAAACCTTTTATAAAAACAAATGAAAAAACATTTCCAAACCAATTATTTTTCTTTGTTTACTCTCTTATCTCTTAATTTAATTCCTATATCTTCAAAAGCACAAAACATTATAAAGACTTAGACTGTTTAGTTACTGCCAGCAATAGGAGAGCTGATTGAGTAAAAGCAACTCTCGCAACTATTAAACTTATGCAATCCACATAGGATTATTTAAAGCAAGATATTTATTTAATACTATACCAGCATAATCAAGAACATAAATACAATAACAGCTTATGGTAATCTTCAAATTTTTATCAAATTATTTAAATATAGGACAGCTTTTAGATATACATATTATTTAAACTATTTCACTTCAAATATTAATTATTCTTTTTGAAAATTAAATAAAAGAAATTTCTGAGGAGGTAATTTTTTTTAAAATTTAAAATAATTCATTAAGTTTAAGTCATAATCTTAAACTTATCTATTTTCTGATGTGTTTATTTTATTTTATTTTATTATAATAGAGTTTAATTCGATTCAGTAATCAAGAAACAAGTAAAACCACGTATTTTTACTTGTTTACTTTTAACCATCAGCTTTATTTGGTTAGCAATCCTCCAATCACTACGATATGTTTTCTTTTATTTGCAGTGGTTACTTTTTCAGACAAACATCGTTTTAAACACAGATAAATTAAAACAACAACAAAAACAGTTATGTTGGATTTAGTTCTCATTTATGAAAAGTATTTAATATATCCATATGCGAGATGTAAGTTTGTTGAGTATTTTTTTTGCAATGCAATAAATATTTAAACGACTTTAAGTTTAGTTGCCGGTGCAAATTCTTCATATATGAATAAAGAATCGCCAGAACATAGACGACGACGAAATCACCTTCCTAATCTTCTCCAGTAGACAATGCAGGTCAACCATTAGTTACTACAGAAAGAACCAGTCCATCTGAATTTTTGGTACACTGCGAATCAATTATTGAAGAACGTTTGAGGCCAATGGTACAAACAATTGTGAATCAGCTAAAGCAATCGCTTATGGAAGAAATACGAAAATAATTAGCCGTCGAATTTAAAAGTTAAGAAGATTCACAAAATAAATTGCGTATGGAATATGATATATTAGAGAAAAAATATAATGAATTAGAATCGTTCGTGGCGCTTCAATCAGAGAGTGAACTCTCAGACCTGAAAGCTCAAATAAATAAACAACAGCAGTGGTCACGAATGAAAAATATTGAAGTAATGGGCCTGCCAGAGACAAAGAGAGAATCGCCGATTAATATTATTATAAATATTGCAAAGCATGCCGGAGTCAAAGTCAAACCAGAAGAGATCGAATTTGCAAATTTAGTGCAACCGATGCAGCAAAAATCGGGTAGACCAAAATCACTCGTGGCCAAATTAAAAAGTCGCGACTTAAAGGATTCGATTCAATCAGGATTAAGAATATGCAGGGGTATTAATACGAGTCACATAGGATTGAATGACCCACCTCGAAACTTTTTCGTCAACGAATACCTAACGCCCATGAACAAAGAACTGTTCAGAAAAACAAAAATACGCGCATCAGAAAAGGCTTATAAAATTGTCTGGATAAGAAATTGCAATATTTTTTTAAGAAAAAACGAAAAAGTTCCTGCAATAAACATAAAATCCGAAAAGGATCTAAGGAAAATTACGTAGATTTTAATTATAATAACTTAATATTGAAATCTTCTTATTGCGTGATTTGTTATATTGTAAACTTTATACAGAATTTTCAAAATTATGAACTTAGACTTCTCATTTTAGTTATTGTGGCGGGGTGGCATTCAATACAAAAATTACATGTCATACTTATACTTACTTACAATTTACTAAGCTACACTGCACTACAACAATCTACACAATTACTTATACTATAGTTATCAATTATTAGAATTATTACTTATACTATATTAATCAATTGTATAGCTGGGCAACTTTTATTTAAATCACAACAAATACGAATAATATGCCTAAAGAAAACTTTTAACTTATATTTACAAATTAACAATACCATCTCCTATTTTATCACATTTTTAGAATTATGCAAAAATATTTTAAATTTAAACGTCACCATTAATGTTAATTTCAATTATAATTTATTCATATACTTAAGCTTTCCTTTAAATTGCCTACATAAATGATCAATGCTTTACAACTATTTTATCAGAATGTCCGTGGATTACGAACCAAAACTGAAGAATTTCGTTCAAATATATTAGTCAACGATTACGACATCATTCTAATAACTGAAACTTGGCTTACTGATGGCTTTTATGTTAGAGAACTGTGCGATGACAGATATGACGTTTTTCGTGCGGATCGAAATACATACTAGCACATCGACCAAAAATACTGGAAGTGGAGTTATGATATGCGTCAAATCCATATTACAGCCTCAAGAAAGGGCAGAGTGGAGTTCGCCTGGTGTTGAATCAGCTTGGATAACAATCCCTAAAAATGTCATGAAGCATAATCAAAGTTTACATATCGGCGTATTTTATATACCACCAGATATTGATCAAGTTAAACGTATTGAGACAGTAACTACTTTTTTGTCATCCATGTTAATACGCTTACCTGAAGATTACTTCATAATAGTGGGTGATTTTAATCTTCCCCACATTGACTGAAAGGGAACAGGGCCATTACATCTTAATCGTGGATCATCATTGTTACAGATGGTATCAACTAATTTTATTGAAACCTGCAGCGGTTTTAATTGGACACAATTTAACAAAATATCAAATTGTAGTAACAACATTTTGGATTTAGTTTTTGGAAACACTTATCTAGAGGTTAAAAGGTCAAATCAAAACTTAGTTGCTGAAGATAAATATTACCCCAGTCTCGAAATTGATGCCGCAGATTTTCTATTAAGAGAACTTAATGTACCTCCTTTAAGTAAAATACATTTCCAAAAAGCGAATCATAATGTTATTATTGATACTCTCATTAAGTTAGACTAGCAATCTATCCTAAACGGTAATTCTATCGATGACATAGTTAACAACTTCTGTAACATTATTAACAAAACAGTAGACGAACATGTACCGAATACCACAGGCAACCATATCTTAACCACTACACCATTTGGTATAGCAAATCCCTAATACTTATAATTCGAGACAAACTTAAAGCTCATGCACGTTGGAAATCGTCTAAAAATCCACGTGCTTATGATGAATTTTCACTATTAAGATCCAGACAAAAGAAAGTTCAAATACGAATTACAAGCAATTTCAAATAAAAACGCAAGAGAATATTAAAAAGGGTCCTACACGATTATGGTGGTACCAAAAATACTTACGCAACTATAAGAACGGCTATCCGAGCTCTCTTTCGCAGATGATAAAAAAAAAAATTAAAGTAATAAGTAGCATATCCGGCTGCATTGAATTGCAACGTGACCTTCATAATCTTTCATATTACTACGAAAAAAAATAAAATAACGATTAATATTCTAAAACAGTAAAAATAACATTTTCTAGGAAGTATAGAAGTATTGAATATACCTAACTATAATATTGATAACAAGCTCATCCAAGAAGTTAAATCAGTGCGTGACCTTGGAATTCAATTAGATTCTAAATTATTGATGGCAGAGCATATAGAACTCATTACTGATAAGGCACATAAGCAATTAGGCTATATAAAACGAGTATGTCAAACTTTTAATAGTATTGAATGCATGAAAATTTTATATTCTACTTATGTACGATGTATTTTAGAATACGGTTGTAGTAAACGGTCTCCCAATTATATAACTTACAAAGAAAAACTGGAAAGAATACAAAAAAAGTTCATAAAATTTCTTTGCTTTAAGGACTTTAAAGAATTTAACGATTATGTTGATATATGTAAACAATATAATATTAAAACATTAGAAACGAGACGACGACATTATGATATGTATATGCTACATGCAATAATTACCGGAGATATAGATTGCACCGATTTATTGAGCGCTTTGTATTTAAGAGTTCCTAATCGCCGCACACTTCATACAGCACTATTCCACACGCCTAAGCTAAACACTAACTATGCACACAAGTCTGGCCTTAATCGCATGGTCAACACATATAATTCAAAATACTCAGAAATTGATCTGTTCATCATGTCAAAACTAGCTTTTAAAAAAGCTATAATTAAAAAAGATAAAAATTCATAATAACACACATACACACACACCCACACACACACACACACACACACATACACACACGCACACAATCATGCAAACACGCACCTATTGGATTCCCACCCGTAAACAGTTTTACCTTTATATTTCTTTTATACTATGTATAAGTTTTCTTTGGTGCTACCGTCTTCTAGTTGTTAATATGTTTAAGTTACCTGTGTAATCCTATTTTGGTTTTAATTTTATGTTATATAAAAGTTAATATAGAAACTTATGTATAAAAACTGTTGGATTACTAAATAAATAAAATGAAATAAAATTCTGGTCATCAAAATTACTTAAAAAGCTAAAAATTTTATATCCCTTTTCCATACTTTGTAGAACAATGTCTTTAGAAATTAAATGGCTTCATATTTCCATTGAGCAAAAATATAATTATTTATAAACTTCTAAAAGATTAAAAGTGCTTTAACAAACTTATAATGTACATCTTCTTTTTGAATCCTTATAAATCATAGTATTAAATAATTATAAGTTAAAATCATATTTTTTTTCTTAGCATGATGTGAAAGAGTATAAATTGTATTGTATTACATACATTAGTCTAACAAATTTTATTGACTTCTATGCTTTTGTAAAATTACTAATAACCCAAATGAATTAGGAAAACCAACATGAGTTATTACAGTAACCTAATAAAGCCAGGGAAAACAAATATACTACCAAATAATACCAGCGGAGTCTATTGGTTCTACCAATAGTTTCATATTGACAATAAAACAAAAAGCAACATGATTTTACTAACTTTCTTCCACAACTTCTGCCGCAGAGATATAACAAGTATAAGAACAAAAAACAGCAGAATTTACACTTTAACTTTCATGTGTCTTATTACGAAATATGACTTAAAATTTTCAAATAGATCCTTATGAAACAATAAACAGCAATCTTTACAATATATATATATGAATTAATAAATATTAAAAACAATGCTGTCGGTAACAAATTACAACAGCATTGTCGATTTTTGACATTGTATGAAGTCTATCTTTTTGAACATTGAAATAACGTAGGTTCTGTAAACAGCACAAAGTTAAATCTAATACAATAGCAAACTTTGTAGTTTCTGTCAGTGATAAAATGTCTTAGCTCTTACCGCAATATTATGCATCCTTATACATCACACGCTTATAATTTATTTTTTCATTTACATCTTGATGAGATAGACTACACTGCTTTGAAAAAATTATATACAAATGCATGTGTATACGTTCCGTTTCAGTTTCAAAACGTTTTTTTTTTTTATAAATAGCATTTGCAGGATCCAAAAACAATTAAACAATTTCACTTTCCAATTATTACAAATTTCTTTTATTAATTTTTTGATTGATAATTATTATTAGTGTCTATAAACATAGATCATAGCATAAATCTTTTATATTTTTGTAATCCTAAACTTATAAATTGATTTCTATAGGCATTTAATATTTGTTTTAGTGAAAATGTAATTCTATTTTGTCCTTTTTAGAGTTTGAAAACCGTACGCTTTTTCAAGCTTTAAAAATAACCAATCCTTTCAGATATTTGGTTCGTTTGTTTATAAAGCACTAGAAACGTTTTTACTCTGCCGTGTTTTTTGACCTTGAATAGTAAAATATAATGGACCCTATATAAAAAAATTGGCATTTTACGTTTTTATATGAAAGTTATTAAATGTTACCTTTATTTTTTCCTTGTCAAAATCACAATATATTTGGAGGTTTACTTGAAGGAAATTTACTCACTCATCAACATTAGTACGAACTATAATATTGCAGTTGTGTATAACTCTAACTATAAGGATTGTTAAAGTCAGAAAACTATTGATCACCCTTCTACATATATCTTAGCTCATTTTATAATATTGTTATTAATTCTTTAAATAAATTATTCATTATGATACTCGTACCTTAGGGCATTTATTCTTTTATTAATGTACAAGAAATATTTATGGATGAGAATAAGAGTAAAAAGTCAACAGAATTACTAATGATTTTGATAATTAAGTGAATAATTTATCGCATTTAAAATGTACGTAAATACCACACCTCTCACTAAACAAATATATTTGGGGTAAGGTAAGTATTACCAGAAAAACAACTGGGTAATTTTGAATGAAATATTGTTTACGAAAGAACAATTAATCTCCCAAAGTGCAGGAATTGTATAAAATAAATAAATCTCACATGTATGAATAATTTTCTGATTTATGCTTAATACGTTTAAAAACCTGTCAAACTGTGCTATGGAAAGACAATTTTTTTTCTCTAAAGAATAAGGATTGCCACTTATTGTGTTTTTTCTTTTTTAAAATTGAGAGTCACGAGAAAAATGTAAAATAACTTATGCATAATCTCCTAACTATAAGAAGTAAACTCATAATAAGAATTTAGGGACTCCATATCTAGTGTTAAAAGAAAACCTTTAATAAAACTCTTATTCAATTTTAGTAGTACTTTATTAATACCGATACATATCGTGAGTATTGTTTGTTAAAAAAGATTAAATCTTTAATCAAAATGTCATTTTACTATTTAAATTCAATATAAATTGTAATCACTTAAAAATTTTTCAGCTATTTTATACAAAACCGATATAATAACTTACATAGGAATTAAAAAAGTATGTGAAACGAGTTAAGACCCTGTTATTTTTATTTATTTTCAAGAACTAGAGATAAAATTCGAGATATTCGGTTTACAAGGCCTGAAACCGTACTAAAATTCCATAGAAGCAACGCCTGAGGAAAAATGGGCCCACTGTTTTCACAGTGGTTCCATGTGACGAAGATGTACGGAGATAACTTCGAAAAACAATAAATAATTGGTAACTTTCTATATTAAGCAGTTTTTGTTTTCTTAATATTTTCAGTGTTACCAAGGTATTTATATTTGTCCAGACTTAAAGCTTTGATATAATTTTAATATTTCTCTTTAGCATTTTTAAATTGCTGTAACAAATGAGGCGATATTTAGTGAAACTCAATTGAAGAATCAAACGAAGAATACTTTTGTATTCAGTATGATATTCTTCAGTTAGTATTTTACGGCATCTGAAACATTGAGTAGGGCTTTATGTTACCCAGTTTCGAGCGAATTATTCCTTATGAAATTTAGAGAATTCTATCGTATGTATTCTCTATTTGAAACAATCTTCAAGAACACAAATACTAGTTACCGATTGTGGAGCTCGATGAAGCTTCTTTCGAGGTAAATTTATATAGTTTTAGGTTTGGAAGGATCTTAAACAAATATTAATTACAGACGAACAATTTCAAAATTCTTACAAATGAATGAAATAACTAAAGTAATTAGTGTGATACTTTAATACACAATGATGATTGATACCTCAGAGAATCTAACAATGTAATTATAAAATGGCTCACGCTGTCAAATTTACAGATTTCCGATCGTTCCAATGGTTCACAAACAATAGAAAAACTCAATAAAAGACTACAGATCTTTTCATCTTTTTAAAAATGATTAATTAGAGGTTACAGTAATAAGTTAAAGGGAAGGGTTGTTTATAATAGTTTATTTAAGAATACTTAGTTCTTATAGTAGCTCGTGGTGGTGTAAAGTAATAGTCGAAAATAAAAAAGTTAAAAACTTTATTGTTTTACCATCACATATTCAAGACAAGTATCATAATTCACAATGTTTGTAAAGTGTATATCATACAACATAATTAATAAAACATTTTAATTCTTTTTAATTATCAACTTTGCGTACATTTTATATTGCATTTAATTTTTCAGCAATACTCTTATGTTTATGAAAAAGTTAATTTCAAATATGTCGCATATGAAAAATAAAACCACGGCCTAGATTATGCACCTTACATCAAGCTTTGTCCTTGTTTGTTATCAGGGATAAATGTTTTAAAATAAATATTATAAATTACATACTGCCTTATTTTGTCAGTAAATTATAACAATTTTTAAGTTAAACTCAACATCATGGATTTCTTCGCAACTTGTATAAAAGACAGATATTTCACAGTTAAATATAAATTGTTAAAAATTAATTAGGCAGTATTCCACTAAGATGTTTATTGTTTCACAACTCGTAACAGAATCCGAAATCTAGCGCTTACATCCTATTTATAATATTAAAAAGTAACATATTTAGGCAAGGGTAAGTTACAATATCATACGAAGGGCGCTAGTTTGCCTCATAAAAATTTACATTAAATAATAAAACACTTAACATTACTTAAAAGCTAAGGCTATTATTATAAATTATAATACCAATTGTTAAATATTAGGACCTTTAAATAACAGTACAGAATATTATTAATATACAGTATTATAACAAATAAACAGTAGACGCTAGTTAACTATTATAAGAAATAAAGTTGTATATCAGAATTTAAATTATTGTTAATAATTATTATTACCCAAACTATGTATATAGAATTGAGAATATTGCATGCATTGTTTGGAAACAACGTTTAGGCCTTAGTTTTAAAGGTTTAACTTTCCATAGAAATGTATATACATATGTACGTATATATGTATGATAAAACTAAAACAGTTAATAAATAAACTATGATACTCATGATCTCAAACTTACAATGCATCGCCTTCACATTCAAGCCCTTTCAACTGTTTTTATTTTCAACTGATATAAGTATTTATTTTTCTTTGTGGATTACTAATTCTTTTTTATCTAGTTATTCGAAAACTTAGTTTTTGGTAATTATTTTAATATAAATATTTTATAACTGTCTGATGTGTATAAAAATAAAGTTTTTCTACGGAGAAGGATATTTGAAAACTATTAATATTTAGGTATTCACATAGTGAAATCAGTACTGCTATGTTTATTTATTTTAGCCAACGGAATGTTGTCATCACATATTTAATATTAACTCGCGAATAAGTATAAATATTAGAATGAGATGTTGGGAGTTTGAGGACAGTGGTATATTTATCTCGGAAAGTTTAATCAGCTGAATGAAGTCAATATACAACGCAGCCAAGTTTTGAGACTTTTTTAAAGTACAATTAATTCTTAGAATTCACTGCCACATTGCATATTTGCAAAAATCTTAAATACAGACGTTTTATTTTACTAATTATATGTTAATTTATTTTTACTTATCATTATTATAACATAGAAAGACTTTAATAGAAAATACATATCATAAAGAAATAGTTTAGAGTATAAAGTTGAACCTGTTCCGAAGCCAAACTACGAAATCCTTCTCATATACGATTATTCACAGTTGGATAAAACGAAAGACAGGTTGTGAACGATAATAGATAATATAGGCTTAGTAATAATTTTGAAATGGTATTAATATCCATTAATCACGTGGGCCGTAATTAAAGATACAATCGGGAAGAGAAAGGAGGGAAAATTTAAATATGACGAAGACATAATATTTGATTTTTATGTAGTTTGCTTTTGTCGTGTTTACATTTTAATGGAAACGTCATTGTCAAATATTTAATGGCTTCAAAACCAGTCATGTTTTCATCATTATTATTATTATTTTATTTTCGTCACTCAAAAAGGTAAATATAATCCGATAAATAGTGAATCTAATATTATTTTGTGTATCTAATGATGTTTAGTATAAGTATTTATTTTTTTATCCATATTATTTTGATCGCTTAATACTTAATTAAAAATTATTAAAACCTACATGGAGATAATAACCTTTTGCGTTCCAAACAGGAAATTATAAACATTTCAAATACAAATTAATATTTTATTTCTGTTAGATATGTACGACATCAATTATTTTTATGGGAGATCGTTATCAATTGTGTTATGAATATCTATTAAGTTAATTTAGGTAATTCACTGCCAATATTCTCATGATTTTTTTTGTAAATGCATTGCAATGCACTAAATGCATTGTCTTTTTTCAAACATTAGCTTTACTTTTTTTTTGATGACGCAGGGAAACTTTTTACGAGTCGTCCAACCGGCCCGGGGGGGGGGGGGGAATGTGTAAGACTCGACATGGGCAGGCCAATACTCACTAAAACCACTGCGAAAGCTATCGGCCGCCATGTCGGTGTACCCCGGATCTGTCAGCGACAGGGCACACCAGCGATTGGCCGGTCCTGGCAAAAGACCGGCTTTACGCCTTCGGTGTATGGGGGCGATACCGGCAATTAGAATCACCCTGACAACACCGGGCTTTCACTGGAGCATTTATTGTTACAGCAATATAATCGTATTAAGAAACAATTCAGCATAAATTGAAATTTAAAAATGATAAATTATTATCTTAACAGAGTTAAATTTGAGATACATAGTCGTTTATTGGGTATAATATTTCAAATTTATAAATAACCATAAACCAACCTACGTTCGTTTGTACTTTAATATTAGTTTACTAATTGTTTACTCGTATCTTGATAAACGCAAGCTATATCAAGACTATTATGTAACATCTCACAATAGAACTGAACTGTAGGCTTGTTATTCAAAATAAACACACTCATATACTTCATTTACATTACAAATAAGGCAGATTTTCTTTTCCTGTGACAGATATTAGTTAATAGGCTTAGGGTAATCAGAAAGATTAATTATAAGTAATATTTTGTGTATGATCTGATATCTGTGGCATTATAATTACATAAATTGCAGCACACATGGATTGGGGTTCTTTTGGCATTATTGTAGTAATTTTTATTTTATAACTAGTAAACCTGGCGAACTCCGTTTCGCCTCCAGAAGGCTTTGTTTTATGTAACATTTCGTTTGGTGATTAAAAGATGAAGAATTTTTTTTTGTTCTATATTTGAAAAGGAAAATATTTATTTCATTTCACAACAGTAATGAATTCATTTCGATTACAAAAATGAAGTGTTATTTAGTTGAACTTCTCTAAGTAAATGAAAGTGAATCCAAAGTAGATACCGAATCGAAGCGTTATACGTATCCGCAAATTATCCGTTTCATTGAAGTGCTTCTTTGTAAATCACATTTTTTTGTTTTTTGGTCTAACGTTAACACAAATAAAACGGATGGTTTCCCAACTCGTGAACACAAACTATAACTGCCCATGTGAAAAACAATGATTTTCTAAATATATCGCGCAAATACTAAATTACATATCTGTCATTATACGTCAATCGCATAGCTGTCAATTGTGTGTCGTTATTCCACGTATAGTGACGTTTCATGTCAAGTCCCACGGGAATGCTGTCGAACGGGATAAAAAGTATCCTATTGCAATTTCCTGGTTCTAAACTACCTCCCCGCCAATTTTCAGCTAAATCGGTTCAGCCGTTCTTGAGTTATAAGTGGGGTAACTAACACGACTTTCTTTTATATATATAAGATATATTTTAACGCTCGATTGAACTATTATAAAATTTTCCATAAATGTAACTAATATTAATATTTCCATAATTATATGTCTTAAATTAATTAATATACTTCAATTCTTTTATTAGAATCATTCAAGAGCACCCGACAGTTAGGAACGATAATTAATATATCGTTTAAGTCAAATAGTACTTAAATTAACTTTGCATTAGTAATTTCATTTAAAAACTTTACCTAGCCATTAATTGCTTTATATTTTATTCAACATAAAACTGGAGAAATATGAAATGAATTATGTCATGAACAGCTTAGGATTTGGGAAAATACGTTTGCCCTTAACTATTTAATATAATATAATTTAATATAATACTTACTGTACTATACTATTTTTATTAAGAAATATGTGCATCAAAGTATATTTATGTCGATCAAAATGTATGTACGTCTTATTATACCTGTTATATTGTCTTACCCGATAATTGATAAAGTATTTGTGGTTTCGATTAAAATCGTTGAAAATTTATCGCTTATGAATGGAGACTAATAATATAATCACTTAATTTATTCTGAATATATATGCAATATGCATTTTATTACCTTTGTTATATACATTTAATAATAATACATATTATACCGCCAATATTAAAACACAGCTTACATAAATTTTGAGAATAATGTCAATATACAACCATAAAACAGAAGGCTTGCTATCATTTTACGCAAATTTTTTCCGTAATAATCTAAACGTATCCGTCCTTAACACGCAATATGCAGAGATAAATGTTCAAGAGCATTAATATCGTTTATGTGTAGACGAAAGAGCTAAAGACGTATTATATGTGTGGCACTTGTAAATCTTCAGAGTGATGATGACAAATTTGATACACATCTGTCTTTTTATATTCTTATCACTTTATACATAGAGGTTCACAGAATGTGAAAATACGAAATAAGATTACATTTAATTAAATCATTTTAATCAACATTCTGCATTGTATGTCGAGCACTACAATGTTTTAAAAGTGTAACTCATGTATGTAATATTAAATGTTAATATTATTTAGAAATACATCAACGAACTCCTAAGAATGAGGTATTGCTCGCTAAACTTCGTTTGTAAAACTTTTAAGACCGATTGTTAAGTTATGAAATTTGTTCAGCTAGGTATATGAATTCCGTAATAAGTATTTTATTTACAATTTTCCTTGTCTTTTAACTCTGCTACATTTTTTTTGTTATATAAATAAAAATGTTATTTTTTTAAAATTTAAATTATACGAACACAATACTATAAAACAATTTACAATCATTTTTTGTCTGAGCAAGGTTCTTCTGCTAATACTGATACATAACTTCAATGTCAATCTCTTGGTTTTTTTTTTAACAAAAGTTTACATACTATTCACGGCCGTTTTAATTCTTCATTATTGGAAATTACTCACTGGGCATTTTATATAATGTTACTCGTGACAATTTACATTGTACAGTTTTCCATTAATAAATCTTCACACATTATTAACTTTGTAATTGCAGTGTTAAGCTACAAATTTGATGCAAAACTAACCACTTAATTTAAAAAATCTTTGATTCACTTAAGTAGTTGAGAAATATGTATCAAATAATGCTTTTCAATAGCTAATACATATAGTATTATCATAATAAACTCATAACTGCATAATAGCTATTTAAAAAATTCTTGAGAATCTTGTTCAGAGGCATTTTTTAAAGTTTTTAAAGATTTTCTTCCATTTTTTAACTAACTATTACTATTTACGATGGACCCGGCAACCGCATGGTGAATCCATGAAATGCTGAGAAGTTCGTACCAATCAAATTCATATCTCAATGAAATTATGGTTATGATGTACAGGTTAATTTCATCAGAATCATCCCTTGGGGTTGAGATCGAAACTCTGGAAATACTGATTAAACAAAAGTATGATTTGATATTTGATATTTGAATCAAACGAAGCAATGAATTAGACCCTAGCTAAAGCTGGGAAATTGCCAGGAAGAAGAAGAAACGAAGCAATGAATTGTTCATTCATTTGCGTATACTGATAACTATTATATGTAGATATTATTTTATTTCAATTAATATTTTATGTACAGTAATATTGAAAAAGTTTTGCAATGTTTTAAAAAATATATAGAAATTGTTTCGGTCAGTCAGGCACAAATTGAATGAGACCCTGGCACTGACACGCGGATAGACGCCATTTGTAGTAAATTTTATAAAAAAAATAGAATTTATGGATCTTCTTTAAAGTTACAAAATATTTTGATCTGATCATTCATTATGGTAGGTACTGAGTTTTGAGAAAAGCTACATTTATGTATTTATTTGTACATTATACAGAATAGTAGGTTAATTATGTTTTCTTATATACGATAAATGAAGATTTCTCTTCAACTATAATATGTTGTCACGGACAAACTTCGTTTTGTCAGTCATTTGAATGATTTATGGAGCAACAAGTTGTATCTATGTAGTATTTCACAGCTGCTAACGGCAAAGTGCTTAATATAAAGTGTTTTGATCATTAAGTACCTGCTTCCTTATAAATTTAGTTTAGTTTATTATATATCTAATTGTATACTAAAATACAATACTACAATAATAAAATACGAGTGCAATTGAAATATACCTATTATGTTTGAGAACTCGGTACTTGAAGTTGTTAACACATATAGAGTATACTTGGGGCAGACAGTCCAGTTAGGAATCCAGCTCGGATGGGCAGCGTTTGGAAAGTTACGTAACGTCTTTTCATCCAAAATACCTCAGTGTCTTAAGACGAAGGTATTTAATCAGTGTGTGTTTCCAGTGATGACTTATGGATCCGAAACGTGACGCTTCACTAAAGGCCTCATAAATAGACTCCGAGTCGGTCGAAGAGCCACGGAGAGAGCTATACTCGGGGTTTCTCTACGGGATCGAATCAGAAATGATGAGATACGTAGAAGAATGAGAGTCACCGACATACACACGAATTAGCTCTTTGAAGTGGTAATGGGTAGGCCATAAAGCCAGAAGAACAGAAGACCGTTGGGGACGAAAGTTCTCGAATGAAGACCAGCGCAGTGTTGGACGTCCATCAACGAGATGGAAGGACAACCTAGTCAAGGCCGCGGGGTCACGGTGGATGCAGACCACCTCCGACCGTAGTTCTTGGATGTCGATGAGGGAGGCCTATGTCCAGCAGTGGACCTCACATGGCAAGATAGATACAATTGAAATGTTCAACTGTCACCTTGTCGGAAAATATAAACTGTTATACCTACCAGTGGCGGCTGTACCTTAAGTGCACTCGTGCGCTGAACCACCAATTCAAAAGATTTAATAGTTATAAAATATTACTTCATTTTTATTTTAAATTACCATTTTAATATTTATTTTTTAAACATGTAAAAACGTATAAAAAATTAAATTTCCTTATTATGATCAAAAAGCTTGTGCGCTTCGGCGAGTGCACGAGGACTCGTAATACATCTTGTATGAGACACGCATTAATACGCCTGACGCGTGAAACAAAAGATAGTTTATAGAAATGTACCGAGTAATGAGTCGGTTCTCGAGAGCCGCACGAGCGGCCGAAGATTACCGAGAGCACCCGATGAATGACGAATTGGAATTGAAAAGAATCAAAACTTTTCTCCGAAATAGCACCTTGCAGTTGCTAAATGCACTTTCTGTGCTTAGTATTGAATAAAAAAAATATACAAACAATAACCGATTTTAATAAATAGGTGATTGAACATTTCGCTTCGCAAAAATGTCGTTGCATTAATTAATTTATAAAAAATAAACATATTTTGTTTTGTTGCATTTTCTAATTTTAATATTTTAGTAAAGTGCACCACCAGTTCGATAACCCACCAGCCGCCACTGATACCTACTCTCTTTTAACCAAATGCTATACCCAAATCTATACCGTTTCTTTATTACAATCCTTAATATTCAAATTAATTTACTATAACTGTGTAAATGTTTGTTTCACGAATAATTTGCTGAGTCGTTTGTTACAAAATTGGATATGGATAGTCTGAAATCTGAAAAAGGACATAAGCTATTTTTTATGAAAACTCCACGCTGGCGAAGCCGCGGGCGGAAGCTAGTTATTAATAATTTCAAGAATTAAAAAATCCTTTTATATGTAGATGACACTTAAAGTTTTAAAATTATAAAAAAGTATTAACGATTGTAAAGTCCTACAATTAGACATCGACAATTTTTGAATTTGTTGTGCGCTTAACTCTCTATACAGGGTGACTGGTGAATTACTATTGATACTTGAGGACGTGATATTTGACGATCATATATGACAAAATAAAAATTAATATAACATAAATATTAATAAACTTCTAAGTAAAGTTAACCAAAAGTTATGTAATTAATTACGCATCGTGTGAACACCCTACAGATTAGGTATACACAAACACGCGTGCGGCGGCGTGGTGTTAAATCAGCACGCCGCCGCACGCGTCCACACTTGGAACACTTGGAACGTGTCCACACTTTATTTATTTATACGGAAATTTGGTCAAAAATTAAGTACCATTTTTTTTTACATAATTCGAATGAGAATCATGTACCGAGTATTCTCCTTAAATATTGATAGTAATTCACCAGTCACCCTGTATTTAAACATAAAGAAATGTAACATTATAACGTTTTCACGCAAAATAGACTCTGTAATTTATAATTATCAGTTAAATAAAACCCCGATTAACAGAGTTTTGAATATACGATATTTGGGAATTACTATTGACTCTAAATTACCATTCAATAAACACATAGATGATATTGTTTCTAGGTCTTATCGTTTATTGGGATTTATTCTTAGTGTAAGTAAAGAATTTAAAAAACCTGAAACAATATTATTATTGTTTCACTCTTTGATTCAAACTATTCTGGAATACTCATCTACTGTATAATCCATATCACAAAATTCGTATAGACAGTTGAGAAAAGTTACAAAACAAGCTATACAATTATATAAAAAGCCGGGTTAGTCAATGTAATATTAACTTAAAAACACGTGATTTTCGTGACCAAATATTTTACTTAAGATTTTAAACAATAGAATTGACACTATTTACCTTACAAGTAAAAATAATATCAACTGCCCTCGAAAAATAGCCACCCGAAGAATTGCTCCATTATTTTATATTCCTATAGTTTAAACATGTTACGCTCAAAACTCATTTATTAATAGACTTTGCGTAAAATATAATGAAGGTTTTAGCCATATTGATATGTTTAATGTTTCCTTACAGTTATTTAAAAAACTATTGTTTGAAACCCAAAAATAAATTTTCCTAGTTTATTACTTAATATATATATTCTTTTTCCGTAAGTAACATAGCGACGTTTCGTCGATTTTTATAACTATTGTATTTGTTTGTTTTTTTTATTTGATGCAGCTTCATTGGTGTATGTTTTAGTAATTTTATTTATAATTTAAGTGTATTGTGAACTGTTTGTGCCTTAATAAAGGAAAATAAAGAATAATTAGGTTTTATTTAAAAGAAAACTATGGGCTAAAATATACTAATGATTGTTTGAACTATCACAGAGTGCTTAAGTTCTATCTATCTGTGATTTCCAATATTTGTTATCTTGTCTGTTGGGATCAATGCTATGTTTGTATTAAGCACCATTACTTTCAAAGAGTCACTACTTCAGTGTACACAATTGTGATATATGCAGTATCACAGATGTAACAGTGTGGAGTGTTAATGCTCTACTTGTATATTACATACAGACATTACATATTTACATTATACATTATCATTATATTTCAAATTCGATAAAATTATTTATATTATGATTGATATATAGCGTTATACATAATATGTTGCGTTAAAATAAACAAACAATGTTGATATCAAGAGAAGTTGCATTCAAATTTGTACAAAACTTAAAAACAAATAATAATATATCACATTTGATGGCAACAATAGCATGGTATCTAGACCAGTATACAAAAGGGGCCTTTAAATAACTTAAAAACTTTTTACAAAATTATATAATTTTTTTAATATTTCGATAATATTTGCCTCATTTAGATTAGAGGCTTTAAGCAGAATCACAACTTCAAAAAAAAAAGTAAAATTAATTAAATACCCAAAAAGTTAAGACAGAAAAAAATGACGTTCGAAAGAAATCAGGACACGAAAAAATAATAATTTTAAACTTGTTATTTGTTTTGAATTGGTTACAAGAGACAACTTAGAAAAATGTCTAATTATTATATTTTATCTGAATGTACGTTTAATTTATATACATATATTCATTAAATAATCGGAGTTTGTGAGAGATTTATGTCTAATCTTTAATAGAGTTTGTAGTGCTAATTGAATTTTAAAGTTTAATCTTACACTAAAACAATGCTACACTCTTAATGGACTGTCCCAAAGTTATGGTTAACACTTTACGACATAAGTTTGTTTAGTTCAACTGAGGTATTAAAGTTGATATAAACTAAATACATTTTAAATTTGTTTTGTTTTGTAGTTACAAATAGTGAGCTTTTATTAGTGTCGTGCTTTACAAATATGGGTTATAAGAAATTAGTTAAAATTGTTTTTTTTTCCAGTTTTTAAAACGAAATAACAAGTTGTAATTTTAATATTAAATGTTACAGTTTTATTTTGCTGGCGATCAGTGAACAAATAAACTTCTCTTAATCCCTATTCAGATAATCTACACAGTCATTATTATCAATGAATTTTTTTTTAAAAAATAATCTAGTATTAATAGTAATGTTTATTCCTACAATTAGTAGTCATGTAGTCATTACAAAGTTTCTTAAGCACTCTTTTTTTATTATAAAGAGTTATTTGACGGACCACAGAAGAACTATTAGGATTTGATATTTATACGGAGAGGGATATAATTATTATCTATTTATAATCTCAAACAGTTACATTCCCGTAATATCAAAAAATTGGAGCACTTTTATGTATCGCTTAAAGGTTATTTCCTCTTTATAACCGTTTTTATGTTATAATTTTTCACTTACCCTTTTTGGATTTGCAATAGGAACATAAATCTTTCAATAAATTGAAAAGACCGTTTAGAAAATTGAATGTCAATTGAACTCAGTAATGGTAACAACGTTGCGATTGTCGTAAAAGAGACGAAACATTCTGATCCAAGTATTTTATTTCAAGGCGATGGATGAAAAATATTTTAAAAGAGCATTCTTGGCATGAAAACTGACGTTACAACTGTCATACAAATACAATAAAACACAATTCTATTTCAGCTTCTATTATATGTAGTTAAAATAAAATAAATATAATTTGATATCATTTTAAGTATGAAATAATAACTTAATATCTAAAAACAAGAACTGAAAGTAAGATTTTTTTTATTGAATTGATCAAAAAGGTTAGTATTTAATTTTGGAAGGAAAAAAAAATTAAAATTTAATAACATTCATAAAAAGTATTGCTAAAAATAATAAATTTAATACAATCGATGTTAAAGATAGTTCTTCCAAGTCAAATACCGTTTAACATATAACAAAAACTTCGTCCCACATTGGGTACAGGCGATCAAAAGAACAAAGGCTGGTTGAACCTGTAAACTTCAAATTCAAAAAAATAATCTAATTAAATGGTTATTAATAAACGTGACCAAAAAAATATTTAATTAGTAAGCCATGAGAGACGTAATATTAAAGAAAAACTAAATATTTTAACATCTTGTTTCTAATTGAGAAGCAAAGGAATGTTTGCGGCGGATATGTAGAATTAGCAAATATATGAGTGTTAGTAGTTGATTATGGAACCAGTGTTAATTTATGTTTAAATTATAAAGTCACATTAACACAAGTATATTAAGTTCGACATCTTAATTATTATAGTGTTAATGTTCAGCTCACAAAAAGTTAGCAATGAATTAAAAACTTTGATTAATTCACTATATCCTATGTAAATACAGATAAAATAAAGGTAAAAATTAATAATATTATAAATTCAAGTTAATACGACTCTATACGACTTTCTTTTCGAGCAATGAATTACATTGAAATTATGTATTTAAAATCAACAATTGTTGTAAATTTCTTAATGATCCTTATAATAAAAATACCTCATAGAAAATATAATAAAAATTCTTTAAAAAAGTATTTTTCATAATAAACTGTATGTTCTGTTATAATCTTATTTTCAAAATCTTCCCCTAAAAGGTAGTTTCGTTCGTGCCCAGATCATGTGCTTCATAAATTTTGCTCTAGCACGTGTTACATATTATACTCAGAGAGTTAAAGTGTCAGTAATTATCTTGTTCACCAGAAAAATGTTCGAAATTTAGAACAAAATAGTCCAAACCAATAGCTACTAGAGCTATTTCTATCCATCTATGTAACTGTTAAATTTATGCATTAGAATAGGACTAAAGTTCATGATGTAATAAAGCACATTCAGGGTTGATATTTAAGGCCAAATCGATTTCGTTTTTATATTTATAGTTTAAAGTCATTCTCTTAACGATAAGTATTCCATTTAATAATAATAATTAATACTCGAGACACTTGATGTTATATCGTACTTTATATGTGGTATAATTAGATTTTGAGTATAATAAAGTTTTCTTATTTATCTCTTTTATCTCTTCTTTATTTGAAAACAATTGTGTTTATGTGCGAAAGTGGTTGCTAAACTATTCTACAATTTTCAGATCGCCTAAGGAAATTTTATCGGCGGATATTGAACAGATAATATATATAAAGAACGGATAATATTTATAACTTGAGCAAACCTTTAAATTAATTATTACCACGCATAGAAATTTTAGTTGTTCACAATATTGTAAATTGAGACATATTATTTTAAAATCGGATAAAATAATTAAGGATGAATTAATATAATTTTGCATAGTTTTTTTCTTGTGATAGCATTAAAAATTTGAGTGCGTATATCGATATTGGTCATATGTAAATTTGAAAATAGATAATTTTAATTCTAATAAAACAGTTGTTTATGTCAAAAGTATTTTGATGAAAATTGAGCGAAGATTACTAAACCTTAGTTATTTAAAAAGTAGTCTAATTCTTTGCTTTATATTTAGATTTATTGAAGGGTTACTGAATTGTCGCATGGTGAACCGTATAGTTTGAGCGAGATAGAGGCGTAAATTTTACAATAGAGTTGCGTTGACCGAAAAGGCTATTCTTTTGTTGTGGGTAGAAAGCATAACGTTGTAATTGAAAGTTGTTATACAAGTTCTTTATTTTTTAAGTATTAAACATGCAATCTCTCTGATGTTTTTATAATAACTTAAAAAAAAAATTGATAATAAATAAAATTTTAATTTAAATTAAAAATAAATTTCTTCGTTAGTGTATAAGAATACGAGGGTTGGATTCTTGACGGAACTGCTTTGGGTGGTACCAATAATAGTTTAGATGTGGGTATTTTAGAGTACGAAACAATGATCTAAAAACTGAGGAAAAAAAGGAATTGTAAAGAATTTTTATTCTGTTTTTTAATTTCAAAAATTTATATGCATATAATTTTTAGGCCTCGAGGAATAATGAGAAAAGTTTATGTGTCTCCGTTTCAATTTTAATTAAATGTTAGCGCTGACACCTCTAAGGGGATGATATTGCAGTAAAAAATTAAATTAATTTATGACATATGCACTGTTGCGTCATCCAGAAAGGGACGCAGCATGCATTGTGTTAAATGTTGCACGATTTTGTGCATTTTTATACTTATTATAAATAAAGACTTATAATATAAATTATAATATTATAAAATGAAGAAAATTATACACACTAACTAAAGTAAAATGTCTTTTTGTTAATCTGGAAAGAATTTAAATCTACAAATATCCTGAAAGTAAGACAAACATGTAGCAAAATCCTTATCATTCAACATTCTACAAATATAGTTTAATCTAAGTATGGAAAATATTTAAAATATTATATTATGTATTAAATATTAATTGAACACCTTTATAATTAAACCAATGGGATTTATCTTATTAAGATAGAATTATTAAAGTGATTACTAACATTTATTATAAAAACGAAACATGATAAATTTTAGTACCATTTAAATTTGTTGATTATTTAGTAAAAGTTTTTAAATAATATTCCTGTTGAAGATAAGCATCACGAATATGGACAGGCAGATTTCGTAGTTTTCCGGTTGAAACAAACACTTTTTATTTGCTGGGTCATTTTATTATTGGAAAACATTGAAAAAATATTACATAACTTGTCCAAAATATGTAAAAAACAACATTCCTCTATAATAAAAACCTCTCATTTTGCCTTACTTTACTGCTAATAAGCTAATTTTTTTCTAGCCTTTTTATTATTACGCGTCTTATTTCATTTTTACACAATTATGATGATATAACACCATGGATTTTTGCATTATATGTATTTTTAAGCATAATCTTTTATATACCCCCACAAAACTTTTAGATTAGCGAACCCAATTTGCTATTAGCCGTGTATAAAAAATAAACTCTTGGCTTATTATTTAGAATCATAATTATAAGTCCTACTTTTTGATAATATTTTAAGTGAGTCGTCAAAAATTACGAAATAAAGTGACAAGATAGAATCATTTCAAATAAATTTTCAATTAATCCGATTGAAATATTTAGTATGTAATTATTTATAAAATACTGTTAAAATATCTTGTATCTTTTGCTACCAATTTTTTAAATAAGTATTTAATTTAGAATTATTATATCGTAGCTGTTTAGTTTTATGAAAATTTATGAATAGTTTATTAAGGGTTCTAAAAAATAGCTCCTCCCTAAATCAAAGTTTTAGTTCAACAAAACTTTATTCAACAAAGTACTCGTACGAACGTTTACACCAATTTTGAAAGTTTTCCAAACACTATTTGTAAAAGCTTGTACTTCTATGTTATAAATGGATGTAATATCTAACTTCAATAATAGTTTGGATCCCGTTTGTTATTATTATTAATTGACAAAGGTTTCCTGACGAGTAGGTACACAAGACCAAATTACTAATTCCTAAAGATCAAAACCTTACAACAAATTACACTAGAAATGCTCAAAATGTTGAAAAAATAGCAAGAGTATTGATCGATTCATTGGATATTTACTAGAATTATACTTATAATATAAAGCAAAAAATATTATATTTTATAACGAATACGACAAAAACCCGCTGGGGCTTAATAATATTGTAATTACTGATTTCAAATAATTAAACCATAATTCATAAAAGATACAAACAAAATTATTCTACGGGAACAATGCAAAACTATTCAAGCTAGGACATATTTCTGGAATATTTTTTTTATATCTATATTGATTTAAGTGATCCAACCAAGAACAAATGGAATAACTTACATAATATATAACTACGTCATCATAATATGTAACTCTCCGTTTAGTGTTGTTTGAGTTTACAATAAATAAAAGATTTCTTGAAGAAATAATAAATTGTATTTTTTGTGATTTCTTTAAAGTTGTATTTTCTAAGCTATTATAGTTAACTTCACATTATTTATAGCATCCCAGCGGTTACGTGGTTTAACTTTAGAAGGAAGCGGTGAGTAACAGAAGTACATTGATAAATAGTTTGATTATTGTAAATCAATTATATAATTAGTTCCAGATTTGGGCAGATTTTAAGATAAAAGTACATATGAAAAAGGAACGGGATTGGACCGAAATTGTAATGATAATATTGCTATTAGAAACTAAGGATCGTTCATAACAGTCATCTAAGTTTTTTTATATCAATTCTAGTACTAATAATAAAATATCGTCATTGAAAAATCTTGTCCCAAGTCACAAGACCGCCAGTTTTCATCAAAATGTTGTAAACATTTCGCTTGATATAGAAAGCTATTCAAATATCAAGCAATTCTATTTTCTAAACCTATTTCTCATTTTTCATATCTAGAAGGACATCATTAAAAATACACAAATAAAAGTATTACGAATAGAAGTTTATTTTTGTTTGCAATAATGCTGTAATATAACTGACACGACAAATTAATAATCACAGATATCAAAAATAGATAACTTGAGACGTACATTGTTAAAATAATAGATTTTCAATCAATGTGTCCTATTATTTTTGCAAAATCATTAGTACTAGAATCAACGAAGTACATATATTAATATTTTTTTAAATCCATATTTCAGTAAGCATCTTAAATATTTCAATAGTAACTCTAAACCGACATATGTTTTTTAACTGCGTTAGTTGGAAATTTGCTCCGATATAAAAATATTCTCTAGTACTCACTTATAAACAGTCGGAATTGTTAAGCGATATCAATAAAAAAAATCGTTGTTCACTACTAATATACATGCATTCATTGTATTGTATAAAAAAGCTTGTGATTTTCTGGCGAACATTATGAACCCATTTATTCAGATATTATATTATTATGAGTCGGAAATTACAAGGCCCGTTTCTCATCGGGATTAAATGTCAATGTAGGTAGTGAAAATCATATAACCGGGTCACTGTAATACGGCGTGGGCGTTTTAACTTTTCACTTCATTTATAATTTTAAATGAGATGTCGCTTGACTTTATGCGATGCGAGGTAATTGTGTTGAATATCATAATGATTTTTTCAGTTTTTAATGTTATGAATGACTCAACATTATTTTCCTGTATTTTTATAACATTTTTTATTATTAATAAAAATATTTTTGATTCATCTACATATCTACGTATAAATAATGATAATTATACCCATGATAACAAAAATTTCATAACAAATAAATATGTTTGTTTGGTCTGTTTGTCGAGTAGTTATTTCAAAGTTAATACTGATATTGATATTATTTATTCTACTACCTGTTATCATTTATTCGAGTAATTAAAAAAAAAATCACTTGATCTTTTAAAAATAATGAAATATTGTCATAGTTAAGATAATAACAAACATGAGCTTTCTTCCTGCTAAAACTACGTTAGGTATCTTTGTAAAATAAGAAAAATATTTTGGGGCTAGTACGCTGGGTTGAAAGCCTTGGAGTGTATATAGCCTAGAACAAATTTATCTTTCTAAATTTTACGAACTTTTAAGTGTATAAAAAGTAGTAAAAACTATAAGTACGTGCTTAAAAAGTATGAATATAATACTTCAAATAACTTTAAAGGACACAAATACAGAACGAACGTATTATAAGTTTGCTAAAGTCATGGCTTGGTTGGGTTTAGTTACCGTGAAATAACTTTTAGTATATCAATAAGTTTTTAACAAGACTACTTTCATATTTGAATCTACATAAAGAACTTTTACTTTTATATATGTATATTAGGTTCTTTTAAAAAGTCAGACGTTACTGGACCAAAATGACAGCGACACTTGTCGCTGACTAGAACATGTAAAGAATTAATGAGTAGTATAATTAGTATTGATTACATTGTTATGAAGTATCTTCAGTTTAAAATTCATATACTGTATATTTTTTATTCGTTGTGGCTTTACGTTATATCTCTTAATCATGAATCCTCATTTTATTTGCAATCATTAAAAACTAATAATGACTATAATGTTAAGGACCTCAACTTGATAGTCATATCTTTTTTGGAAGGATTCAAAATATTTGTTTAAGCCATTTTGATTCTAGGATAATATAAGAACGTCTATATAAATAGTTCATAAGATTGAAGATATTTGAGTCGAAGTTGAGTTTCACAAATCCACCCTCATGAACATTGATAACGAGTGAAATAAAACCTGATAAAAAATATAAGAACAAGTAATTAAGACTTTTGGGCTGTTGGTCGTTTTGTACAAAGTAGTCGGAACGAACGGTTTTGATATATTTATGTATATAAGTTCTGTTTGAGATTACCACGGATTCATTTGATGCACGTTTTTATAAATAAAGTTTTGGATTCCTCATTTCACTGTCCGATTAAAAATTTTGGTGCAAAAAGAATCTGGAATATGAAATAAAAAGTGCATAAAAGAGATAGAATATTATAATAGAACAACGATACTTAATTTTAATTAAGTTAAAAACAAATGAGGTTTTATGAAAATGTACAAGCGCAATCTTTAAGCCGTTCAAGCTCAGTACAATTTTGTACTTATACTTTTTTTTCCGCTCGAGTTTATGGCTGAAAAATTTAATTGATTGAATTATACTAAGGCTTATTTTTAAAATCATTTTTCCACTTTTGTTTCAGTTTCAATATAATGCCTTTAAATGCTATAAAACAGCTTCTTTTAAAACATAATTCATTAGGTAGGTTTATTATGAATAATGTTCGACTATTTATCATTTAATCTTCTCCCAGTTTTATAATAAATGTATATGAATGTTCGTTCCTCAATCACGTAAAAGGGCATAGGCTTATTAAGATAAAATTTTGTATGTATTCTGATTCGTATGTATTATGGTAAGAAATATCGGGTTTTATACCAACCATAAGTCTAAAAGAGTAATAGCAGATAGACATGCATCAAGCGCTTATGTAAGATATTTATTGTGATGTGATTTTTGTTTTTTAATAAACTATACTCATGGCGTTGTGATGCTTATAATACCGTCGCAATGAAGAGAAAGTTTACTGCTTTAATCTCAGTTTTAACGTGAAAAAAAGTTGTTCCTTAAATCCTTTCGCTTTTTTATTCGGTAACATATCAAGAAAATAAGTATTTGCTCTATTTTTAGGAAAACTAAAGAGTTTTCCTTATTTTTTGTAATTTGAGGAGAGTTGGATGTAACAGTGCATATATATAAATAGGTACTTTAGTTACTTAGATATAAATCACAAATTAAAACATTTTTAATATTCCAACGAGGTCTATTTTAATATTAAGCATTGTATCCAAAAGTAATTTAGGTACTGGGAATTACTGCTAATACGTCTGTGATATATGTTGAGAAAACGTTAATATATTAAAACTCAGATCTGGCCTGCCAGCCGGGTGAATTTTACTCCTGTCACAAATAACAAAGTAAAGTTGCGGTTTTAGATATTATTCTTTTATACTTCTAGTGGCATAGTTTTCTTTCTCTCATTCATATTATTATTTATACATATATGTATATATATGTATATAATGGAAATGAGTAATGCTATCTCATCTCGATGTTAGAGAGATGCATGAGTAAAAAAGCGAGTAAGAAGAACATTTAATACAGTTGCCGATTATTATAAAACGATCTAGTCAGTTTGGTAGTGATAAATATTCATTTAAAAATTGTTTGTATCTCTGTGATAAAAGTTAAACATCTATTTATAAAATGTGATATCTTATGACAATTAGTACATTAATATGAATCTTAGTGCGACAAATTTTTCTTCAATTTGACTAACTTACATTGCAATTACCTACTAAACTGCAAATTAGTAACTTTAAAACTGCAGAGGGGGCAACAAAACTTCAATTCAGTTCAATCGCAATGTGTTCTCAATATAATAGAGATATACAAGTTAATTTTCAAGCATGTGTTAATAAAATTTTATTTACTAAGCAATTGTAATAAAATTGTATGTAACTGAGGCATTTAAGTTGTTTTAGAGGTGAGATCTAAGATTTTCGCGAGTTTTTTTCACTTAAATGAAATTAATATTTTTCGGATTATACTTCTTGACTTTATTTTCGTAAAAAACTACATACTCCCGACGTTTCGACTATTTTTCAGCAACCGTTATCACGGACAGACGAGATGTTAATGTCTTTCAGTTGGTCTTGTTATTTTATCATCTATCGCCATCGATTTGTTAATTTTCTGGCGTACCGCCCTGAATGCCGGCAGAATGCGCCCACGGTGTCCCGAGTTTCTGCGGGGCGGTCACGGCCATGGGATTACTATTTTAATTAGTTTTATTTATTTTTTCTGTTTTAGAACTCTATTTGATTTTAATAAATTAAAATGATATAGTTCGTAATTAGTATATTTTTGGATAGTTTACCGTAATAAATGAATTTTTTTGTTTAGATTATTCTATGCGATCCATAATATTTGATAGGATACCTTATACCTTACTAATAAGGTAATATAAATATTTATCATTTCCGACAACATTTACTGAAGTTTTATTTAACTTTTTAGACATCTATTATAAAAAAAAAACATACATTATTAGATATATTTCGGAGATGGTCATTGTAACAGACAATAACAATCAGTGAGATGGTGGCTATTTGACAGGGGCGCTGATATTCCAGGAAATGCCGTTCTACAGTACATTGTACATAGCATAGTAAAACGAGAGCAAAAGTTATACGATTCGGGCTCGAAACAGTAAGTCGTTTTTTTTGAAATGAGTTGTAACTTAGTAGTATTCAGGGCGCTAGTTTGATTAAACACATAACTAGTAAACGTGATTATGGTATTTTCCTTAATACTCTTCTTTTCTTTCGTTCGAAAACCTTAAATAATCTACATCATGTCTGATTTTTTTTTGGCAATTGTAATCTTAAATATATTTAAATTAAAATAAAAAAAAAATCATTTTATAAGACAAATGTATAATATAATAAAAGCTATGAATATGCCATGTCAATAACATTATTTGTAAAAGGGGAAACTTATACTTCAGTCATGAGAGATTTCTAACTTTACTAATATTCCCGTATAGATGACGTCCATAAATCGAAGTTAAATTTGAAAAATATATTTACTTGCTAAGAGAAAGTTAGTAAAAGTTATCGGTTTACACAAGTAGAAAGTTATGGAACCTTATTTTTTTCCTACCTTCTGTACCTTTAGTCGGATGATTTTATAAGACTTGTCGCTACCATTATATTTATTTAGCTATCAATCCGGCTACTAAAAACAAAGTAAATTAAATCAGTGTCATAAAGGCCGCCATAGGTTGTATGTTAAATAATTAAATTAAATAATAGTTAATTAACAATCGCTTATTATCGTATCGCTCGCGAACCAAAGACCAGGCTTCTTTGTAGTTGGAAGATGACACTTCGAGATTTGCAATTACTCGTGCCTCATCTTCCTCGAGATACGAAATTAAATAATGATATTTGTGAATATCGGATAAATGTTCGTTTTCGTGTACTACAGTTTGAAAAGTATCTCGGAATTCCAGCCAGCGGAAATATGCGCCGTCAAATTTAGCGATTTGAATTTGTGGCAACTTAAAACCAAGACTGTCAGGATCATAATAGTGATGGCACGAGGTTGCAGGAGCTTAAGAGTTACGTCGCGTTTTAGATTGTATTTTCGCATTTTCAATGAGAATTTTAGCTGTTGCTATGCAAGAAAAAATTCCGCTTTCGATGCCGTCTCTCTCATTGATTTCAGAGTCTAAGTTTTGATAATTTAATTTCATTTCAGTTTGTAAATCTTCAAATTTAGTAGATAAAGTTTCAAATTTATTTAATTTTAAAGATAACTCTGCTACGCTAGTACTAGGTAGTTGAATTGACTCTGGCCGTTTATGAAACTACGTTTTAAGCTTAACTCCTTATATTAAATAGTTCATCTGAATCAGTAGCCTTGACTTCGAATATTAAAATTAAGTTAATTTACAATATTGAAAATTCGAAAAGTTATTAATTTATCTCACTTAGCTGCACTGGAGTAAATTAAATGCGTCGTCACTCTCCTCCCTTCGACGATACTCCCAGCAAAGAAACCGGTGCTGCGTCGCTAATAGCTCGATGCACAAAACCAGCGTCCTGCCTGGCACCTGGAAATTTCGGCAGAAAGGATGACTAAAGGTCAAATAGTATGGTGCTCTAAGAGTGCAGCTATTTAAATAACTTAGAGTATGACTACGTATTGCACGCACATGAACACGTGGCACTATGATGAAAATGTATAACCATTATTTATTTATTGTAGTTTTAAAAGGGATGTATTTCGTAGTATCGTAATCGTTCTAGCTTAGATTAACTTTTAGTAGTGAAAATTTTGAAATAATTCAAAAGAAATTGTTTTAAAATAATGAGAGAGTAATGTTGTTTATTATTCGTAATAAGAAGTTGAATAAGAACTTGAACTTAAATTCGTTTGACCTTTGTACTTTTGACGTGTCGAAACAAAAATACGCATTTATTTCTGTTAATTATTAGGAATTAACACTCACTGTTTTGGAATAATTGATTGCAAATAATTTTAAAATTTGAATAATGCACTGTGGAGGCAATGAAGTAAAGAATAGTTAATAACGTAGTTTGTAGGAAGGACAAAGGAAGGACACTATGTTTTCATAGAATGCTGCCGAAATCGTGGCGAAGTCTTACTGATATTGCTTCGCTGACGGACTCCACGACAACCAGAAATGATGAATTCGTCTTCGCCTTCGATAAATCATGGATGCGATGCCGTTACCTTTTGATAACCTGGCACGTCTTTACCTCGTATCTTGATTTTGTTGATTTTCGTATTTATACGTCGATCACGTCGGGGTCACCAATTTATGTCTTCAAATGAGACAATTGCGAGTCTTATTATTAGGAATAAAACTCGAAAATCTTGTAAATCTATTCTATTTTCAGTTTCAATAGACAGTTCCGTTGCACAGTACAAAGGGGAGTTATAAAAAACGTTTTAGACAAAGAAATGATTTATATTGTAATTATGTGTTGGGGTAGTATTAGAAAAAATGTCAACAGTTGCGCCTGTGTAAATAAGATGGTTGACGGTTGATGTCAACATCATTGCTCTGTGAATTATAGAGCCGCGACACTTGGTGAAATAATTATTTCTGATCATTAGTTTATAAGAGCGAGTTAATTATATCAAAATGATAAACTCATTATTTAATATTTAATATCTGAATAAATAAATCAAAGTACATGTTGATTTGTAGTAGATACTTAAATCTATATCTCTTTTCATTTTAGTTTCCTGTTTAATTGAAAAGCATTCTCATGAAATTTGAAACATAATTTTGTTGTTTGGTAAAATGTAGATTAATATAAAAATACTTTCCTTAGAAAATATTAGACTAATATATTTAAAATCCTACAATAACTTTATTTTTAGTCAGAGTATAAATTCAATGAACACAAAATTTGAATAGTAGTTGATAAAAGTGGCTATGTGATTTAAATTTCAAATATAGCACACAATGAAATAATGCCATGTTTTGGTTTAGCTTGCATTAGGTGGTAAGGCTCATGTAAGCTTAATTGGTGCGAGCGATGCTTTTACTATATCAGCTTTCCTATTGCTATCAGTAACCCCACATTCTAATTGTGGCTACAAAGTATCAAATAGAATGGAACAGTGTTATTTTTAATATCAATATATTAAACTTAATCTTAATTTTCTGTGGAAAGTTCTCTTATAAATTTTCTGGTTCTTTTAATGCCATTGATAAAGAAATATGTAAATATGTTCGCTTTCGTGAAATAAAAACAAAAATGTTAAAGTACTCAACACATACATTCTTATTTAATTGTGACTGGAACATTTGACATCTTTTTAGATATACTGTTAAAATAATTTAGATAGTAATAAAACTTGTGAAGTATGTAGTAAAATTATATAAAATTAAAGGTACTCTTTTTTATTTCATATATAAAACAAGAAAGCATTTCTCCTGATCTTACTAATTGATTCAATGAAATTGAAATCCATTTAAGTTGATTTCGAATTAAATTAATATAGATTGTTTGAAAAAAGTTAACACGTAGTTATTTACAAATTGATGATAATTATAATTTTGATCAATCTAGTGAATATTCAACTATACATTTAGTCTATATGAGTATTTTTAGCAAGCTTATTTGACAAGAAAAAAGCAGATATTTATAAAGTAAAAAGTATTTTCACTTTTAAAATATAAGTGTCAACTGAACATCATCTATCTAATTTATTTTTACTACGATAATCATTTTTTTTTATATAAGAGGTAATAAAGTTATTTGTCTTTACCTATTAATACACAAATTACAGTTAACCACATAAAAAGTTAGTACTTTTAGATTATTTATTACATTTTTTCATCATCATTTCAAGCCAGCATCTATCTATATATATAAAAATCAATGCCACTTTTCGTTGTAATTCCATAACTCAAGAACGGGCTCACCTATCCAAACCAAATGCTTAGGATTTGGTCGGCATATTTAGTAGATGGTTTATGTGAAGTTTGCACAAAATCGGTCGAGCGGTTCCTCATTTGTCACATTTTTTGTAATAAATGAATTCAATAGAAACTTTTTTCACAGAAACTTTTTTTAAGTTTTGTTGACAGGACAAGCACGTTGTTATGTCATTCATGCCGTCAATTCATTTTGGACGTGGTTTGATTAAATCATATTATCAGCGATAAATTTCTTTTCACATAATTGCATTTGCAGTGCATTCATACAAACGGTGAGTCCTGAATTTATGTATACTTTTCTAAGTTGCCGTATATGATTTCCCATGGCATCATATGCGACAGCTTCTTGGGAATTTGTTTTTTTTTTGTTCTAATTTTTTTTTTCGATTTTTAAGCGAAAACATATGTGCATACGGGAAAAATACCACCAGCCAGACGAGCAAATATAGGTCGGCGAACGCGTAATGCAAATGATGTGGCATTACTAAGACGATCACAGACTGCAGATGAACGCGCACAAGCTAATGCATCGCAGCGTGAACGTAATGCACGCAATAGATTTGTTAACCCAGTACCTGTACTGAATCTTGCACGGCCATCACGAATACGTCGTGCTGTTTTGGCTGAAATGATGCGTGCTGCTTTTAATTACAACAGTCAGATTGATTATAGTATGTATGGATACATTGGAATGATGGACGCAATATGTCCACATTGTGATGCGGCTAACTTTCGAGGTGAAACACCCGGCATGTGTTGTGCTAATGGCAAAGTGAGATTGCCAGCATTAGAAACTCCACCCGAACCATTGTATTCATTTATTTTTGGGACATCGCAAGCGTCGAAGCACTTTCTGAGTCATATTCAACAATACAATTCGGCATTTCAAATGACTTCTTTTGGTGCAACTAAAATTATTAGAGATAATTTTATGCCGACGTTTAAGGTAAATACTTCAACAGGATTATTCCATGTTTGTATCAATCTGAAGCATAAAGTATATTTAAAAAAAAACTGATATAAGATTTACCTAAAATTGTATACATGTTACAGATTCAGGGCCAGATTTATCATCAAGCTGGTTCGTCATTGCCATACCCCGACGCTGATCATCAATTTTTGCAAATTTATTTTATTGGTGATGAAAATCGTGAATTAGATCAACGTTGTGCAATTGTTTCGAATACAAGACGAGAAATTATTCGTGAGCTACAAAGGTTTTTCCATCAGCATAACGCATTAGTTCAATTGTTTAAAATTGCTCTCGATCGTATGCCAACTGATAATCACAAAATCGTAATATGAGCTGATAGAACACCTTTTGGAGAGCATGCAAGGCGATTTAATGCACCAACAATTGATGAGGTTGCAATTGTAATTCTTGGTGATCAGTTTCAATCCCGTGATATTGTACTTCATCGTAGAAATGAGCAATTGCAACGTGTTTCGGAACTTCATCGTAGTTACGATGCATTACAGTACCCAATATTGCATTGGAAAGGTGACGATGGTTACCATATCAATATACCAATGATTGATCCACGAACGGGTAAATAATTGACCTATTTTTAGTGTGTTGACATTTCATTTCTACAACTTTCTAAAGTCACATTTTGTAATTATTATC
Source organism: Danaus chrysippus (assembly GCA_916720795.1). Classification (NCBI taxonomy): domain Eukaryota; kingdom Metazoa; phylum Arthropoda; class Insecta; order Lepidoptera; family Nymphalidae; genus Danaus; species Danaus chrysippus. Next base: position 4,153,667 of record CAKASE010000055.1, read on the forward strand.
AGGTCTACATATACAGAAAAAAGTTAGTGCCATGAATTTTTATTCGTATCGATTGATGATTCGTCCACAAGAACAAAATTATATCTTAAAATGTGGTAAACTATATCATCAGTACATCGTTGATATGTATGCCAAAATAGAGACTGAACGTCTTAATTTTATTCGTTTCAACCAAGCAAAATTAAGATCCGAAGAATATATTCATTTGCAAGATGCGATAGCGAATGATGCTAATGTTAATGACATCGGACGTTTAACTATATTGCCATCTTCGTATATTGGTAGCCCACGGCATATGAACGAATATGCACAAGACGCAATGTCTTATGTACGAAAATACGGTCGACCGGATCTGTTCATTACATTTACATGTAATCCGCAGTGGGATGACATCAAGAACAATTTATTTGAAGGCCAGTCGACAACTGATCGTCATGACATTACAGCACGTGTTTTTCGGCGAAAATTGACAGCACTTATGGATTTAATTGTGAAATTAAGTGTATTTGGAGAGGTGCGTTGCCATATGTACTCAATCGAATGGCAAAAAAGGGGATTGCCGCACGCACATATATTAATTTGGCTGGTAAATAAAATAACTCCGGATCAAATCGATAACGTTATATCAGGTGAAATTCCTGATCAAACTGTTGATCCTGAGTTATTTGATGTTGTCGTTAAAAACATGATACATGGTCCGTGCGGTGAACTAAATATGAATTCGCCATGTATGATTGATGGAAAGTGTTCGAAACGATACCCAAGACAATTGACTTCAGACACAATAACGGGCAATGACGGATATCCGTTGTATAGACGTAGATCACCTAATGATAATGGCAAAACGGCAAACATTAGAATGCGTAACCAGGACGTTGAAGTTGATAATCGTTGGGTGGTTCCGTATTGTCCATTATTATCGAAAATATTCAAGGCTCATATAAATGTGGAGTATTGTAATTCAGTCAAATCCATTAAATATATTTGCAAGTATGTAAATAAAGGGAGCGATGTGGCTGTTTTCGGTGTAGCTGGTGATAATAGAAATGATGAAATTACTCAGTATCAACTGGGGCGCTATATTAGTAGTAATGAAGCTGTCTGGAGGATTCTGTCGTTTCCAATGCACGAAAGACATCCTGTGGTTGTTCACTTAGCTGTGCATCTTGAGAATGGCCAACGTATTTATTTTAATGAAGCAAATGCATTGGAAAGAGCAGCACACCCACCAGCGACTACGTTGACAGCTTTTTTCAAATTATGCGAAACTGATACATTTGCTAGAAATTTGTTATATTCCGAAGTGCCTCAGTACTATACATGGAATGTGTCTTCAAAAAAATTTCAAAGACGTAAACAAGGAACAGCAGTCGATGGGCATTCAGGCATTTTCAAAACAGATGCAATTGGGAGAATGTATACAGTACATCCAAACAATGCTGAGTGTTTTTATTTGCGATTGCTATTAGTTAACGTCAATGGCCCAAAATCATTTCAAGAATTAAGAACAGTCGACGGTCATTTGTGTCAAACATATCGTGAAGCATGTCAACTCTTGCATTTGTTGGAGGATGATGCACATTGGGATTCAACACTTAATGATGCATCTACGTCAGCTCATCCACAACAAATACGAATGCTATTTGCCATTATATTATCGACATGTATGCCATCAAATCCACTTGAATTATGGAACAAATATAAAAATTATATGGCAGAAGATATTTTAATTCGTATGCGTCATCATGCAAGAAATCCTGATTTGTTGATTACCTTGGAAATGTGCAACGAAGCTTTGATAATAATTGAAGATATATGTCTAACGATTGCAAATAAAGCATTAGTACAATTGGGTATGACCGCACCAAATCGTCCCATGCATGATTTGTTTGATCGTGAATTGCAACGTGAGCAGGAATTCAACTGTAATGATTTGCGTTTATTTGTACAATCGAATATAACCAAATTAAATATTCAGCAAAAACATGTATATGATACAATCATGCAAGCCGTTTCCAATAATGCAGGTGGATTATATTTTTTGGATGCACCTGGTGGCACAGGTAAAACGTTCGTTATATCATTGATTTTAGCGACTATTCGATCAGATCAGAAAATTGCACTAGCACTTGCATCTTCGGGAATTGCTGCTACATTATTAGAAGGTGGTCGGACCGCACACTCTGCATTAAAATTGCCATTGAATGTACAGGTGATTGAAACTCCAACTTGCAATATATCGAGAAATTCTGCTATGGCAAAAGTTCTGCGATTAACGTCAATTATTTTATGGGATGAGTGTACAATGGCGAATAAAAAATCACTAGAAGCATTCAATCGAACAATGCAAGATTTACGTGGTAATCAACAGCTTTTTGGTGGTGCTTTGATATTACTTTCAGGGGATTTTCGTCAAACATTGCCTGTCATTCCTCGATCAACTCCTGCTGATGAAATAAATGCCTGCTTGAAGTCATCAGTTCTTTGGAGATATCTACAAAAATTGACACTAAACATTAATATGCGTGTTCACCTACAAAATGATCCAGCTGCCCATGAGTTCTCAAAACAATTGTTAGAAATTGGTGACGGCAAAATACAAATCGAAAGAACCAACGGATTGATCGCTGTACCGAACAATTTTTGTACAATTGCGCAATCGATAGATGAATTGATTGAATGTGTTTTTCCGAATATTGTTCAGAATTACAGAAATCATGATTGGTTGACAGAATGCGCCATTTTAGCACCGAAAAACATTCATGTCAATGCAATTAATTTTCAAATTCAAGCGAAACTGCCAGGCGTAGTCACGAAATATAAATCAATTGACAGTGTTATGAATCAAGATGAGGCAATGAATTATCCAATTGAATTTTTAAATTCATTGGAGCCGGCTGGTATGCCACCGCATTGCTTGAATCTGAAAGTTGGTTCTTCGATTATATTATTGCGAAATATTAATCCACCAAAACTGTGTAACGGAACCAGATTGGCAGTGAAAAAGTTATTGCCAAATTTGATTGAAGCTACGATCTTAACTGGTAAATCAAAAGGAGAAGTTGTTTTGATACCGCGTATACCTATGATTCCAACTGATATGCCTTTTGAGTTCAAACGTTTACAATATCCTGTGCGTTTATCATTTGCGATGTCCATCAACAAGGCCCAAGGTCAAACACTTCACGTTTGTGGTGTGAATTTGGAGGAACATTGTTTTTCACATGGCCAGTTATATGTTGCCTGTTCCAGAGTCGGTACCCCCAGCCGTTTGTTTATTTATGCTCAAAATGGAAAAACAAAAAATATTGTTTATCCAAATGTTTTGGATTAAGTGTGTTGTAAATAGCTAGCAATTGATTTCGATTTTAAATAAAATATTTTTTTGATTAAATAAATGAATTTGATGTTCCGATTTGTTTATTTTATTTCACTTTATACGTAGCGAAGCACGTACCGGGCCGCTAGTAGATTATAAATACAAGTTGATACTTAAATGTTGCCATTCTTAATTACAGTGGTTGAGTATTGTAATTAATTATAATCAGTCATAAAAATAATTCTAAGGATTATAGTTTATTATAATTGGTACGACACGGATGGTATTGTAAAAATTGTTCGATTTTTAATTTCTAAAAATTTGGAATTTATAAAAACAAATAAGCTTAAAATAATTTTATAGTGACACTGTATTGCGTTCACATTCAATTTCACGGTAAAAATAAATTGAGTCTCAAATTTTCCTTTGTGTGCGCTGCTTTAACGGTTTGTTGGTTTGTGTCCAGAATAGAAAAAAATAAGTTTTTGTGTTTCAGTTGTTAATACCTTACTTTATAATTTAATTACTAAGCCCGTGTTATCATTTATATGCAAATGCGTATAAACCTTTTAAGCTAATGTTGAGACGGGGTTGATTGAGACATAATAACTTTTTATGAGTGAAAAGTAGTCGTGTTATACAGGACGTTATCTCGATGGCTCCATACTACTGTTTCTTAATGATCTTCCGTTATTTTGGAATTAGATTTTAACGAGAACAAAAGCAAAAAGATTTATCACTATAAACGATTGGTACTTGCCCAAACAAGTTATATGAAAATTGTTAAATGAATATTAATTTTTTCAAATTGAAATAATCATTAATTCAGAGTAGCTGTGAATTCATTTGATAAATCTTAACATTTTCTGTCGGAGGTCAAGTATTGTGGCTATTTCGAAATAATGAACATTATTTTAAATGAAATGAAAGGAAATGGGTCAATCTAATTAAACTGTTTATTTTAAGTAGAAACTACTTAAGAAATTTTCACAAAAATTGGTTTTGGGGTTATTACTTTTTTGAAATATAAAAACCAAGTTGTTTTGGTGTTTTAAATGACTACCAATATAATATCCAGTGACAGTCTATTAGGGGCTTCCTACATAAGTGTATTGACGTATAGTATATTCAAATAATCAAATTGTGTTGATAATAATTAGGGATACATAAATAATTAGATTTATGCATATGTAAAAGAAAAGAGTAAAACTATTTTTATCTCAACTGAAGATCAACAGCGACTGTCTGCTAAATAAAACAAACAAATCATTTCTCTGAATTGTGGTGTTTCATAGGTAGTTATCAACATAAGAAAGTTTATTCCTATTTGGTAATTATACCTTGGGTGATAAGTTTCATTATCAAAAAGTGATACAGTCAATGAGCTTGAATTTCATTCAATCGCAAAGTACGGTAACAAAAAATTTTGAGTCTGATATTTCGTTAATGTTCATTTATTTAAGATATTGCCCAAAAGTAAATGACTCTTTAATTTTACAGATTTTTTTTTGTGTTATAAACATTTGAAATTGTATTATCTTTGAAATACATAACACATACTTCGGAACATTTTATCTCCTAGTTTATCAACAGTAGTAGCAGCAATCAGCAGTTTTTAATAATTGGTAAAATAATATTAATGTTGTCGGTTCTTATAATATATAATAATATTGGCGAATATTTTAATAAACAATAAATTTACAACTGATCTTGCTAAAGGATTCATCTAAAATAGTTATTAGCCATTGTAACATCTTAAGAAAACAAGAAATAATTTTTAAAAATATCCAAGTTATGAAATAATACAGAGACTGGCTTATTTCCAAAATAAATTATTATACTCAGGAACGTAGTCTAGACACGAACCAGAAAAAATAATAGTCTACCAGCTTTTGATGACGATACGGAAGGTTTTATTGATGTAAAAATCCAAAAACTTAAACTAAACAAAATTATTTAAATCCATCATAGAACTTTTCGACAACCTTACTGTTTTCAAATGACTATTAATATAAAGTGCCGCTTAAAAGGTGATCAAATAAAAAAAAATCTAAAATTAATGGTAATTTTTAACAAGATCCAGTGATTATAAAGAGTTTATTTTTAATTAGCGTTTGCATATTAGACGTTATTGTAATGCCGATCTTGATTGTTAATTAATTTCAATAGCTTTTAGCTTTTGTCCTTTAAAGCCACAGGCGGTGAAATAAATAATAATTGTAATATAGAAATTTGTTATGAAAAATTAAGATATTTTTATGTACTACTTGTACAAATAATGAACTATGGATGAATGAATGAAATAATGGAAACATAGAATTCTGCCAATAAAAAGAGAAACTTTTTAATTATAAAGACAATCACTAGAAATAATAAAAATATTTAACAGCTTTTTTAAGAAAGAAGTTTGTTTATATTTCAGTAAATTCTTTTCTTCTTTTTATTCTTGACTACTTTTAAAAATATCAAAAATTCATATACATATCTTGTTTGAGTGACTATTAATTGTAACATTTATGCATTTCAATGTAATTAGATTGTTGTTGAGACCTAACCACCCTTTTTTTACAAAACTGCATAATTTATAATTTTAAATATTAATAATATGTACGTTACATATACAAAATAATAACATATATAAAATTTATATTTATAAGTATTACACAAAGGCCTACAGCAGAATATTAAGATCGTTTATATGTGAAGCTCGAGATGGATAGATGGATTAGATGTCTGTGGTACTTGTTCCATATTCACATTCATGGCACTTTATGAATGAAGATATTCTTACTTATGAGATAAGTGCAAAATTTATAGTGAAATAATATGAACTTCAACAAAAGAGTATCATCTTGTACCGTCGTAGTCGAAATATCTCGTGTAAAGTATAATTTATACGCCAAATGTACGTTTGAACTGCGGGAAAATGTAGATTTAAAAATTATTACTGTTTATGATCTGTATTATTTCAAATTTAACAGCTTTTTTATAAATTCTATTTTCCATTGACAGTCACTATAAAGAATGACTATCGAAGTGTCAGTGGCAGGCATTAATTCAATTTACCCTGGACGGAGCCAAAACATGTCCTGAAATTTTATTAAAACACGAGAAAATGTTTTAAGCTTGGTTGCAACAATGTATGTATATTATTTATATTATATAAACAAGTGGTGTTGTGGTTAATGTGTTCGTAGGAATATTTAATAGTTAAGTATGTTATATTCAGTAAGTTCTCACTCGAAACTTAAGTTTTATTACAAACTTTGAGATTTTACTTAGGAAAAAAGTCAAAAATAATAATATCTCCTATACTTTTAAGAATAACAACATATTTTTTAGATTAAAGAATTCTTATAAATAAAGAAATCATCTTGAGTACATATACGTTTTATTTTTCGACTATGTTTTAAATCCTGCAATTTTTTAAATAATACTGCTGTTGCGTTATACTGCCTATTTATATATGTATTTTACAAAAATATGAACATACCATTTCAATCAATAAAATAAATATATGAAACCATAAAATACAAATTAAAAAACATATGTTTTCGTGCTATGTTCCTGTAATACTGTATAAGATACGTTTGAACGAAACGAAAATATATTACACTTCGTAAACAAACTTTTCAGACAATTCAATTACTTAACACCGATGTTTTATGGATCATATTTTATATATTATTTATAGTCAATGCATCATGATCATAGTCTTATATATTAATTTGCTTTTATCAATTAATGTTTTAATGTCGATGTATATTGGTTACAAAGTTTTGAGTACCTAAGACCTTAATAGGCTTTTAGGTGCTTCTTGGTTTAAAACATTTTTTATCAATATCTAATCTGGTCTGAGTTATGTTTGATTATTATTATTACAGGTAATATAAAATAAAATAAAAGAAATACCTTTTGAAAGTGTCTTTAATAAAGGCATCGATCGTGAAATTGTTCTAATATGATATTTATACAATGTGAAATATAAATTTAATATTTTTTTTATTTTAATAATAAAATAGTACCTAGATAATTTTTTCAAAATAAATTTGAATTTAAAACAAATTATAAAAAAAAGTAAAATACAATGTAATAAAGAGTAAATATGTGCCTGTGCAGCATATTATAAACATTGTCAGGTTTGAGTTTGTTGGGGATTGAAATTTACTACTTATTTATTTACTATCTTTTAGCCGGCAGCTTCGCCCGCGTGTAGTTTGGTTATATCACTTTTCCAAGAGAACTTTTTAAAAGTCTGGGATAAAAACTATCCTATGTTCTTTCTCGAGGTCAACTCTATCTCTGTACACAGATAGACAAACAGACAGAGTTACTTTCGCATTTATAATATTAGTAGGGATGTCACAACGGTGTCCAACATTGTTGTTTTGCTATAACTTGGATTATTTTAAAATATTAAATAATGTGTAACATTTTTTAAAAATGTATATTTTTATTAGTGCAATTATTAAATTTATTTCGCTTTTTTGTATTCACATACTCTTTACATGAAAACTTTTAGGGACCCACAACAACGAAGTGTTTTAATGTTAATTTAATCTTCTTTTTTTTAAATGCTAAACGTGTGTAATGCGTATATCTATTATCTATTGAATCTATCTATTTAATAGGCTATCTACTTATGTTACAATTTAATAATGCCCTGTAAATCTTGTATTAGATCTTATTCTTATACTAATTCTTTTAATAATACTTGAGCTCAGGAATGCCAATATATTATTTGTTAACTATTTTCTACAAAATCAACATGTATCTGTCGGTGAGGATAAAGGAGTGCTCTTCTATGAAATGGTCAGTTTGTCGGGAATCCTTCTTGGAAGCAACACCGCTGAAGGACCGAGATGAAAGGAGCAAATATTTCCATTTTAGTTATTAAGAGAAACTACTCCATATTACCTTTAACAATGAATGTTTTTTATTATATACAGTCACGAAAAGTAAAATATTCTTAAATATGTTATAAGAAACTGAAAGTTGTGGAACATGTTTACGTTATGGATTTATTCAAATAATAAATAATATGAATTGTTAAATAAAATGACGAATTATATAGTAATTAAAATAAACATTGAGCGGATTGATTAATTAATGATTATTTTTATTATAGATGTTAGTGTGAATTCTCCTTTATTAGTTCATATTAAATACACAACATTTAGCGCCCTTTTCACTATACACGAACGGAAGTGCGAATTTCAAAAAGCACGCAATATTGCGTGCTTGAGGTAGGAAATAAGTGGTCATTATTGATATTAAATGTGTTTTTGTGATTCAATTAAAAACAAACTCTCGTTAGTTAGGTAGTAAATCTTCCGTCGCAGATTTGTATTATTTAAAATTTGTTTACTTGAAGGATGTTGCAAATATATAAAACTGTAAAACTGTACTTGATTTCTAAATATTATAACAAGGTATCATAAAATATTATTTGAATGCAGTTTGTACCATACGTTTCAGCGTTTGAAAGCATATTTCTTTAGTCATCACAACTGTAACATCATACTATTGATTTTTAAAACAATATATTGAGGTAACTAAAACAATTTAAATGGAGGAACGTTATGATAAAAAATAATAAAATGATATTTGATAAATTCGGTTAAGATGTATCGTTTAGCTAAAAGAAAATATTTAAAGGAAAACTGCTAATTATACACATTTTTTTATGTCATTTTGTATTTGTTGAGTAAGTCACATAAATTTCGACGTAAGAATTACCCAAAAAAACCAACTTCTAATAAAAACAAAAAAAGAGTTAAAAAAAAAAATCTTCTATATATATAAAAATGGATTGCTGTTCCTTAGTCTCGCTAAAACTCGAGAACAGTTGAACGGATTTATCTTATCTTAGTCTTGAAATGTTCGTGGAGGTTCAGGGAAGGTATAAAAGCTGAAAAAAATTTATTCATTACTGGGAAAACCATAAAAACAGCCCTTTTCGATTTCCCATACAAACGTTTTTTTGCCATTAGTTTGACAACTAACTAATACAATGTCAATCATTCTGTCGCACTTCAAAACACGGAGATTTATGGCTTACAGGTAAACTCCAAAAATATTAATAAAAAAAAACGTAATAGATATTTCTTGATTCTAGGGCGATACGAAGTTCGCCAGGTCTTCTAGTATATAATAAATATAACAGTTTACAATATGTTATATAGATCGTGTTTAGAATGAAAGTCATTAGGGTGTAACCGATTAAACGTGCCAAGTTTCCAGTGGAACGGCATGTTTAATATGCTTGGGTCAGACACCATTATTTATACTCCTAACAGTTTACAACTAACAAACAGAACACGTAATTAGTGAATAGACATTGTCATATTAAATGCAAAAACGTTGAATTTGATGTTCGACGAAAGTAGAAGAATTTTGATTATTATTAAGAACAATTAAAATCACTATATTTGTCATTTACACATAACACTGATGTTCTCTAGCTGTTCATTTCCGAAGAATTCTTTTTTCAGCGAAATATTTATTGCATTACATTTATAACAATAATAAGCGTAGTTACTATAAAATTTCTGCAATTGGAGCATAATTAGAGTGTTTAGACTATTATTTGGACTAAGTCGTAACGTTTACTGGAAGTAAAAACTTGTATATAACATTTTATTTTTTTAAGTTATGGTTTTCATGAAATAAATTGTTAATTACGTCAATAAGTTATATTATAATCGTTAATTGCAATAAACATTTTCATTTAATATTAATGATCAAATAAGTATTAAAATTTGGTGTAAAATTAGATTTATATATTTCTATATTAGGTATATCATCTAAGTATTTTTAGGTGGTAGAGCCTAGCTGTGGTTAGTTACTACAGCTCGAACACGGGCTGGCTCGACCGGGGAAGTACCACCCTCTCACAGAAGATCGGCGTGAAGTAGCCTTTAATGGCTGCGTTTCGTCCGATGAGTGAGAGAGCCGGTTGCCCTTTCCCTATTCCCACCCTTTCCTACAATATCCTTATTCCCACCCCTCCCTATCCCTATAAAACAAGGTTGGCAACGCATCCGCAACATCTTTGTTGCGGATGTCCATGGGCGACGGTAACCACCTTCCACCAAGTGGGCCGTCTGCTCGTTTGCCATCTTTGACATAAAAAAAAAAAAAGTCACTGATGGCACAGTGGTTAAAGGCTCGCCTTTCCTTGCCGAGAGCGCGGGTTCGACCCTGGTAAGTACCAATGTGATTTTTCCTAGTCATAATATGTACTTTCTAAGAGTATTTAGACACCACTGACAGATTGTGAAGAAAAACATCGTGAGGAAACCTGGACTTTTGATTTCACAATTGTAAGTTTGAAATCATTATATCATATCATTTATAGAAAACTCATTGTGGTCTATTTTTATTTTATTCATTTACTATTACTTAAGATAAACATTTTCTGTGTGAAGATAAATATAAAAAAATTAATAAACTTAAACGAACAAGAAATAATTTTTCATCGTAATGGAGTGGAGAAATTTAAATTTGTTTCTATTATTTGAAGTTATTTCAATTTCAAAGTTTGGTTCAAAAGAATAAGTACTGTATTTAAGTCAGAACTTATTTTAATAAAAATCCATAAGTTTTATTGTTTACTCAATTTAAGGGTTTTATAAATTGCTTGTTTAGTACACGTCAAATTGTTCTAAATATATTGTTGACAGTAGACCGATGTTTTTGTATCTAATATTATATTGTCTATAATTTGATTTTTTTGGTTATAAAGTCATTAAAATTGTAATATTTGCACAGAATATCTATTGAACACTTTCATTCTTTTCTCCGCTCTCTTCTAAATACATGTCACTTGAAATAAAATTATTTTATATTAGGTTTTGCCATTTTACAGATACTTATTCTGAATCATTTTCTAAGTACATTCGACAATTCGACATTGTGTTTAATACAAAAATTTAAAAGAATAGAGATTTGTGTTATTGATTAAAAATTAAATATATGTACATGTTTAAATTAATGTTTTAAAACATTAATAACTAAGGAATAAATACTTGTCATTTTAAAGTTAGACTAAAATTAAATGTCTCTTACCATCATAAATAAATAAGTTACAACGTATGGCGGTGAGGGTGGTACGAGCATACCGCACTGTCTCTCATGAGGCGGCTTGCGTGCTGGCTGGGACGCCTCCCTGGGAACTGGATGCCCAGGTTCTGGCGGAGGTTTACCACCAGCGCGCGCGAGATCGATCCCGGGGAACGAGTCCGGACCGGGATCGGGTGGATAGTTGGCGACGATCTGCGCGGTCGTCCTTGTTCCATCGGTGGAGGCAAAGGCTCTCTGAGCCAGTGGCCGGGTTGCGAACCGTGGAGGCTATTCGCCCGCTCCTCATGGAGTGGGTGGACCGCCGACACGGATCCTTGACCTTCCGGCTGGTGCAGATCCTCTCGGGGCACGGTTGCTTCGGGAGGTATTTGTGCCACATAGTCGGGAGAGAGCCGACAGCGACGTGTCACCACTGCAGTCGCGTGGAAGACACCGCTGACCACACCTTGATGGAATGTCCAGCGTGGATATCCGAGCGTAGCCAACTCATCCACGTGGTTGGCGCAGACCTTTCGTTGCCGGCAGTGGTCCAGGCCATGGTCGGCAGCGAGAGGGCATGGCAGGCGGTGGCCGACTTCAGCGAGAGAGTCATCTTGCAGAAGGAGGCTGCTGAACGAGTGAGGGAAGACGACCCCTCCTCGGCGCCGCTGCGCCGACGAAGGCTGGGTCGAAGGCAGCGGGCTTATGCTCGCGACCTGCCTCCCCAGTGAGGAAGCCTCCGGGCGTCGGTGGGGAACCGGCGTCCGGGTAACATAGGCTAGAGGAAGAGCGGCGTGTTTGGCGTTCCCGGCACGCTGCTCTTGAGTCGGAGGGGTGGTGTGGTCAGCCACTGATGCCCCTGCCGATGGCGGAGTCCCTTTCGGGACTCGTGCGTAGTGAGCGGAAGTATGGCTTGCCGTTCCCGCTCACTAGCCTACGCACAGCGCAGAGAACGTCGAGGTGGTTTAGTGGGTGGAAATCCCACATGCCCCTGTCGCGTTTCCCCCGCGGCAGGAAGTCTTTAAAAGATTCCCCTCGTAGAAAAAAAAAAAAAAAAAAAAATAAGTTACAACGTATTTGACAATTAGTTTATACTTTTGTAATTGAACGGTGTGAATGATAATAAGACGAATGTATTCCTACATTAATTTACCAGATAGCCGCATTTGAATACAAAGTGGAAATCACATTAATATTGATGATCTCAAATAGTCCTTAAGCGTTACAATAAATTGTGACGATCACTAGTGAATAACATTGAAAGTAAATCATAATATTTTATTTTAAAACGTAATAATGCTTGTATTATATGAAAATATTCCGAGCTCCGAATGACAAAGCATATAAAACTTCGTTGTTAGTAATATCGGCTTGAAGGTTGGGGAGTATGTGAGGTTATTATGTGTCTGTATTATCTGTAATTATTCCATCATCAGGGTCAAAGAACACGTTTCATAACGTCAAGAGGCGTTAGGTAAGATACCTATTGTTGGTTGAAGTTGGGTGGCTGTTGATGTGATACCGTGGTTTCCAGATATGCTTTGAATTTTGTCTTTAAGGGCATCGGGTTGAAGTAAGAAATCCCAATAGAGATAGGTGTTCCTGTTTTACCAGGTTAAGTCAATGATCATTTTATACAATTTATTTTGTAGAATATACATCTGCTGAATCTATTTAACTAACTATTTTATTATTTAAGACCAATACATAAAACTACATCAATGAAGATAGTCGCGTGTATATGTAATAGTTCGATATCGTTTGATGTAAAAATCATTAAACTATTTTCGTGGCAAGTAAAAAGATCAGTCATAAAATGTTATTAAGGGGTTACTTGTATTTCAACTAGGAAATTTAGTAAAAATTAATCGTTGTTACTGATAAACTTTTTGAATTATAATTTATTTAAACGTTATGCGGCTTTGAAGTATCTTAGTGGTTTTTTTTTTTATTTCACCATGACGTTAAAATATGTCTTTTTCCAGCTTTATTACATTAAATGGGCCATTTGTTTCCATCTCTCTGTTTGAATTATAAATTTCAATCCACAAAATAAATGCTCATGAATTTAATTTCAAAATAATACGTTTCATAGACCTTAGTCTGTCATTACCAGAAAATGCGTATAGGATATCTTATATTTTGTTGATCTATTGTTTTAAATACATGTATTTGCACAAAAATAATTGTGTAAACATGTTTCTATAGTTATATTATATACACATGCTTAAAACATTTCATATTATCAAATTTAACAATAAATTAGTCATGTTGAATTAATAAGAGTCATATTAATAAAATATGTTTTCTTTGATAAATCTCAGCCTAGAAGTAAGTTTTTTAAGCATTTATAATCAATCGATACTGTTTAAAAATTTAAAATATGTTTATATTTCATAGGAAATTATTATTAGTTCAGTCTTTGAGGCAAAATAAGGGGTATACCGGGAAAGTTTTCTTTCTCTCTTTTCGATTTTCTAAATTAGAAATTCAGTGGAATATATGTATATATTAAACAACGTTTCACAATTGAGATTACAAATGTACATTGGATACTTAAATAATCGTCTCATAAAATATTTTTCTGTCAGGAATATATTCCCTTATAAGGGAGCTTTGAAAAGATATAATTTGAATTTATGATAACTCGTGACATGAATATATTCGTTCTGTTTTATGTGTATTCAAAAGTCTATTGCATTTTTTATATCTTCTATATATATAAAAATGGATTGCTGTTCCTTAGTCTCGCTAAAACTCGAGAACGGCTGAACCGATTTGGCTAATTTTAGTCTTGAAATACTCCTGGAATTCCAGGAAAGGTTTGAAAGGTGAGAAAAATTGGAAAAATTGCCGGAAAAACCCTAAAAACAGCCCTTTTCTATTTCCCATACAAACGATTTTTTGACATTAGACTTGACAACTAACTAATATGTCAATCATTCTGTTCGATTGAAGTAGTAGAAATTTAATAAATACCAATACCGGGTTATTGAAGACGGAATACAGTTTGCCCGTTCAGCTATACCTATATTACTAATGACGAAATTAACGCGGACGAAGTCGCGGGCAAAAACTAGTCGCTTATAAAATCATGTTGGATTAATGCTTTTTAATTGTACCATTTTCACAACCACAGTTATGAGGTACACGTTATGTTGCATAATTAAAAAAGGACCTTTAAGGTGTTGCCTAGAAACCATTTAGTTTTTACATATTTTAATACACCTTTACGATGATTCGGTTTTGATATCTCAAATACTTATGCAATTGAAAAATTAAAACTCCCACCGTTATATTTTCTTAATTTTTTAAATATAAGGAATAATTAATCTTTAGTGGTAGATAACAGTTAAGTAGAACAACTGACAGACATTTTCATATCGTCAACTCATTATCACGGTTGCTGCAAAGTAACCCAAACGTCGGAAGTGTGCAGTTTAAAATAATAAAAATCGCGCAGTAATTCGAAAATATTAGTTTTATTTAAATGAAAACTCGCGGAAGTATTAGATATTATTATTAAAAGGTTTTTTGTTTCTTTTAAAAATAGTATCATAAAAATAAATTTACTTTTTTTTTAATATAATTTTGTATAACTAACGCACAATTATTGAAACATAATGTGTTATCATAAATATATCGTAGTCTTTCTAAAATGTACTATCAATAACTTTGTCATTTACTGTGTAACGGTACTTTTGTTTAGTTATCCGTTTAATTGGCATTTATTTACGTATTGTGAAAATAATTTTCCACTTACGTCATCATGTACATACATAAAGTTTAATTAAAATTTGTATCATTGGTGGCTCAAACGTTTGATTCTTTAATAAAATTTGATTTTATTTGATTTAGTTTTATGAACTATCTTACGCTTTTGTCAGTCTCGTCTCGTGAGGGTGCCGGGTCCATCGCGTTGCAGGGAGAGGAGCTTCAACAGTGCCTAGGACTTGCGACCCAGGTAAAGGTTAATGGGGCATCTATCTAACGGGCGTTAAACGCTCGCATGCACTGTCCAAGCTCCTCTCTCTACCTAACTAAATTTGAAAAGAACTTACTAGGATTGCCGTCGAAATACGTTCCAAGAATGAATTATTGTGAGTTTTGGACAGGCCCTAGTCTCTTAGTAGGTCGCATTATGTATTGACCTTGACGTCAATACACATATATATATATATATAGAAATGCGTAAATAATGTACACATGTACAATAAAAGTGCCAATAAATTGAGATAATAAGTCAGTATAATTAATTATTATTTGCAATGACATTTTCCCTTCATATAGCAGCCCGTGTGACATTTCTGCGTGTGAATAATATTTATTCACGCCAAAAGTAAAGATGTGTATTGAATACAAAACAAAACGTGTGAAATAAATATATTCAATTATTATGAGAATTATAAACGGTATGTGAAACTCAAGAAGCCAAGCATTTAAAAGAATAATGAATTCAATATTTGTGTGAGTTCCTTTTCTAAAATTTTATTTTGAAATAAAATCAACACTACATAAAATAGGAATCGCTTTTTTAGTGATGTCTAGCATTCATATCTACATACATTACCCTATATTTGTGACTGTGTGAGCACAACATTTTAAGTCACTTTTTAACAGATCTAATTATTACTTCAAAATAATTAATATTATAAAAAAGTTAATGACCAGTAGATGCATTACCAAGATTCTATATTTTCTTGGTAATAAACCTCTATAACAATATTGCACAGGTTGTCAATGTACAAAAGTAGATCTAATATAGTTTTTGATTAGTACTATAATGAACATTAAAGTTTCGTTTAATTTACTGAAACTGAAAACTATAGCAATCTCTGGGGCAGTTCGAGCGTACCAACAATCTACAGATCAAGCCCCCACTGGCGATGCAAGTCTGGTTATGTTGATAAGTTATAATTACAGTGCCTTATTTAATTTCCATCGTTCATATTTACTTTTAAAAAAAATAAAAGTTGGGTGTCACTATTCACTTGATATCTTCAAATTTTTTTATTAATTGATATGTTTATTTAAGATGAACGTTAGGTACTTAGTTCCTGATTTTATTTATCGAAACCAATGTGAATAAATTCGAGAAATGGGATTTCAGGCTTCAAAAGGTGATTAGATATTGAGTAGTTGTATATATTTAGTTGGCTATTAAATAAAAAGGAAAACAAAGTAAATAAAAAAAGAGTTCATTTATCTACATTATGTGTTTAGTCGATTCTTGCAGAGATGTTTAGAATTTGGTATTACTATAAAGGTTAGGCTACGAATTATATTTATTTTTTTGCTTTTTACTTCCTGTGTTGCTTTTTAAGTATTTTTTTTTACTTAGATATAATTGTATTTCTTGCCTCTTACATAATTAAATTTTTAATTAATTACAAAATAGGTAAGTATCTAATATATTTGAGTAGCTGCTTTAAGATGAAGTCTACCCTTATAAATAAATAAATCGAAATCAGGAAGTATCTTGTTCATTTGTCGCGCACATACTCAATGCAAATTTTAGATTTATAAGGTTTTCTCATAGTTGGTATTGTCCCAAATGAAATGGGACCAAAAGGGAAGCACCAGTTTTCAAATTTAAAAAAAATCTTTAAATCGCTTCTCACAGTCAAAGGTTATTTGGTAACAAACATAAAAAGAAAATACGAATTGATAACCTGCTTATCTTTCAAAGTTGGTTGAAAAATTGACAGGTTTTATTATTTAACACTAGAAAATGAAAAGAGAATTTATTCTGAGATTTATTTCAAGATAAATATGACAATATTGCGTATCAGTATTGACGCCTGTGTGCAGTCTATTGTAAAGCGATTAGGAAAATCTATGTGTAGTTATACAAAAATATTCTTGCTAATTTTTGATCATTCATACAGAGAAATAAAAATAGAGTCTATTTCTCATATTAAAATGACAACTTGACTACATAGATATGGACGCTACAGCTACCAAAATAGGTTATTATATTTTTTTGTCCGTTTGTATGTACCCGCTTATTCTCTAAATCGTGTTTTGAAAGACTAGCATGATAGACAATTTAGAATCACTATGGCTACTTTTATTGTAGACGTTTCTTTTTTTAATTATATCGTGAATAAATATAGCTGTTTCTCGTGCAAGGAGTTACGACTAGTTTTAGTGATCAAAATGATAAAGCTATTGGTAAACGTTATTTTCTTTCTGAAAATAATAATTAGTCATTGTTATTATTATTGTATTAAAAATTCCGGATATTCTTGTAATTTTTGTTAATGATTTGCGTAGGAACAATAAAAGCGATAAAATATTCTAGTGTCAAAACACGCAAAAATAGACGAGGATTTATTTGAGACGTCAAGCATATTATCATCTTTTTCTATTTAAATAATAATAATGTCACAAATATTTCAAAACTATCTTAATATAGCAACATTACTAAAAAAAACAATAAAAAATCAATAATAAAAGTCTTAAAAATTCTGAGGTTATTTATTATCACTAAATGTCAAACATATGAAATTTCTATTAAACTTTGAATTTGACATAATAATTTAATCACAATAAACTATCGATAGATCATTTATATCTTGATTTATAAAAAAAAACATATCTAGTGTTATAAACACTGGATAGTGGGAGTGTAAATAAATGTAGAAAAAAATATATTTATATCGCCATTAAAAAGTTTGCTGATCCAAAACAAGTTAATACTGTAAAAATTAAAACGTTAAAAACGTAAAGTCAATTATGTATTCAGTAGCATTGTTTTAGAATGTGGTCAAAACTTTCAATTCCAATTAGTACTACAAACTCAATTAAAGATTAAACCTCAATCCCTAGCCAACTTTAGTTTAGCCAACAGTAAGTGCTTAACACAGTAAGAGCAGGGCCGGGTTATGCCTGTCGGGCCCCCTAGGCAATGCTCATCCAGGGCCCCCTACCCTCTTCTAATTTTTTCGTTAACACAACAAAATTCAAAATTACACCGTTTTTTACTAACCTGAGTATATCATCATATTATTCAATAAAAATGTTGAATCAAATGAACAGAATGTTTATTTATGCATTAAAAAAAATACATAGCTTAAATATTAACTCTTCTAACTTTTTTTGATACAAAATCATTCAAGATATCCTGAAAGGTAATCTTCTCCAACACGTCATTTTCAATTGCCATTATAGCCAATGAATTTAACCTTATGAAAGTAGCTTGGCCATAGAATATACATACTTGGTAGGTACCAGTATAGTAAGTGTGCATTCACAACAAAGAGTTTTGAGCGTTTTTAATTAAATTACCGCGATAAAATTGCTTGCAATTATATTACTGCGTTATAAACTTTTAAACTATAATAATAATCATAATAATAATATCTAATAAGGAATGCGTTCCGAAATGTACTAAAATAGCGTCGATGTAATGTACAGAGCAAATTTTCAAATTAATTTTTTACTGTTTAAGAAACATTGCCCATTCTTTTCCCTGTAGCACAGGGGCCCCTGAACGTGGCAGGGCCCCTAGGCAGTTGCCTATAATGCCTAATGGATAAAACGGCCCTGAGTAAGAGAATTGCTTGAGCATAGGTACATAACAAACATGTACAATGTTATAAAAACAATACTTTTCTACTTTATATACCATATTTTTTTCTAATACATAAAACATAGTTCATAACTTCTTTAAGATTTATTTGGTGCTGTAACAATAACATCTTTCATTATACGCATTTGAACTTGTATACTGATAAGTTTGTTCAAACCTAGATTTTGTTAAGTTGATTACAATAATTTCTACAAAGAATTTTTAGATAATTTAAAAAGAGATTGTTACGGTCTTATGAAAAACTTTCTCTGATTTTTATAATCAAAATTACCCACTAGTTCTCCAGGGTTTTATTGCACAATCAAAGTGCGTATATGTATATAAAACTGAAAAACTAAGTAATTTCGCTTCCGCACCTTTAAAATATAAGCTTATTTCTAGGTATTGATAACTTTGCAAATCTTCTTTCGAAGGCTATTATTCACAAAAGGATGAAACGGACGTTTTTTTATCATGTTCACTTCATAATATAAAAGATAAAAAATAATAATATCTGCATACCAAGTTTCCTTTGTAGCTTTTTGTGACAATAAATACGTAGCAGACCTCATTATTTAGTATTTATTTTAGTTCGTTAGCTTGACGCATTCCAAAGAGATCGGGTCAGACAAGAACTGGCAGTAAAACAATCCAAATAATCATAAAATTAAACTATATGGGTCCCGATTCAGAAATATTCATTTGAAATCTTATCTAAAATGAAAGATTAAAAATTGATTTTATATTATCTTAGTTATACAATTAACTTTGACCCATTAACAGATCGCTAAGAATAACGAGTTCTAATCAAAATTCAGTAAAAGGAAAATTTGTACAAGAAAAATAAGGTACGCCTTTGAGTTTTAAGCCCAATATTAATAAATTTCAGGTAATTCATCTAAAATAGAAATATGTACCTCTTTTATGTAAAAACGAAATTCAAATCATTCTTCGACGATCGTTGGTAATGAAAGTTAGACTGAAACATTCAATAAAATTAACTTACCGTTTTAAACTCGGTACTCAACTTTTAATTAAATATTATAGAAACACCTTCCGCAGCATTGATAAATATTACAAATACTTATAAACTTATATACATTGAAATAACCATTACAGAGTGTCTTCAACTAAGGACCATTCAATAAGAGTTCAATTACTTTATCTGCTAAATAGCATCCATGGATATAAATTAAAAAAAATATATATGGTTTCAAGTACTAACTCGTGACTAAGATCTACATATATATAAAATAGGTTAGAATATATTTAAAAAAATTCTTGATCCACAAACACGAAGGCCCGTGATTATTGATCAAATTAATTACTAAAAACCCCTACATGACTAGATATAATTATTTAAAATAAAAAGGACATTGTCTAACATATTTAAAGCTTTCCAATTAAAAACACATATGGTGTTCCATATTAGGTTAGAAATTACTTATCGCATTCAAATTAGGAAGAAGTTATACTAGAACCTATGTTGTGAATAATTACCTACATTTTAGTGCCATTACGAGATTCTACCGGAGCTGTCTTAATGCAGCTTACTTGCATCAAGATATGAGTAAGTATACTACATTCATAGGTATATCAAGTTACATTGTCTTTATAAGTAATATAAATGTATTCGACCTTCTAAAATCTTAGAGAGGATAAATGTATTATCAAAAACTGTAAAATTAAATTTCTATTCTGAATTATAATTTTCCATTTACCCTACTCATGTTACACTCCCGGAACACGACAATAAATCTGTTTCGATTTCAAGGTATAATATTACACTTTCATTAGAATTTAGTTAAAACTTCAAAGAAGTAAAATTTACCACTACATGAATATTAGTATACAAACATATTTTTTAAGTATAATATACATTATACATATTGTATTATATAGTTATCCAATAATCTAGTTAACTATTATGATATCAAGTGAATAAAGTGATAATAATATAATATAATTTTAATGTACGTGTGTATGTCATTGAACTCCGAAGCGGTATGACCGATTCGAATGAATTTTTTGAATGTATTTAGGTGGCGCCCCAGACGGCTTAGATTCACAAATCGGCTCTTCATATGGCGCTACAGTCGTTATCTAGGTTATTTAAAATGAAAAGACTACATCGCAGGTTACTACATGTACCTATTATTTTACATCTTTTGTGTTTCCCACTATTTCCTATAAATATGTACAATATAAAATCAAATCAAAGGTATAAATATACATGGAATATTTACCTAATGATATAATATCATATATTAATGATAATATTTTTTTTCCTACATAAGCTGAATTAAAACAAAATGCTCTCGATTTAAACTAGGTAAATATAGCCGTATTTGTAATATACCATATAATATAGGAGTGTGTTTACAAAGTTTTATCCATATATTGATATAATTTGTACGAGCCTTAAGTGAAAATCAATATCTCTTTTTAGAAATCATAAAAATGTCAGACACAAAACAACATTGTAACTTAATATCAAATGATATCTAGTACATCATTTTATAAGAAATAGTTGATATGTTAATTTCTGCTTCTAATGGAAAACGTATAAAAAATATACATTGAAAGCACCAAAGAACTTATTTAAAGACACAAATTTTTCTCCCAATTTTATGAACAAGGATTATTAGAAGTGTATTCACCTTTACAACGATCCCTATCAATTGGTATGTCTGCTTGCTCTTATATAATATGACTTGACTTATTTCAAACACAAAACAATTGTATTTTTAAAGCAATTAAATTTTCTTTTTACAAAAACACAAAAGTACACTGATAACAATATTGTTATCACTGTACTTTGGTATATGCTATTATCACGTGGCATATTCCATCTTCAGATTACAACGACAAATACTTGCAGTTTTAAATGTTGTGGCCTAAATTTGAACAATAGTTTTCAAGAATTGTATAGGTTCAGGCATTTACCTAAATTGTTGATATTCGCTACTTGTCAGTTCACCTGCCAAAAACAATTTGCTACACATCCGAAGATATCAATGAAAGATTTTTATTTAAATAACTATGCTAGACAAGCTTACTTAAGAAAAAATATACGGTTTAAAATCACTTTATTTCTCAAGATAACAATCACTTCGAGGAGAAATAAATAAACTTAACAAATCAGTTATAATTAATATACAGAATGAGCAAACAAATACACGGTATTACAAAAAACTTGCTAAACAAAAACATACATATATACTCGTATGTATGTAGGTACATTTCAATAATTGTCTAGTGAATTTATATTTTATGCGAACATTTGTTATTGAGTATAAGGCCGGCTTACATGTTGTTAGAAAATTTTCAAAACATTATTTTTAAAATATAATTATTAAATAACATTAACTTTGAAAATGTGATCCTTAAGTAATTTCTTATAAATATTTATTGTTTTTGCGTCTTTTATATAATTTGGCAATGAATGAGAAAAAAATATTAATTGCTTACATCATTTACAGACCAACAGTCATTTAGATAAAATTTCAATATGATATTAAATAACTTTATGCAGCATATCGGAAATGAATTCAATAGTTGTTTATTTAAACAACAAACATAAAGTAAGCCAGTTTCAAAACGTTGTCACCAATTTATCCCTGATCGTATAATCAACGTTGGCGGTCACAGACATATGTAACAATAACAGTCATTTGAAGTTAGCTGTCGTAAAAGATATTTCGTGGACAGTTTTAATCAGTAGTAAAAAGTATAAAGGGGGAATACATAGATGACCTAAATTTCAATAAAACAATCAGAACATTTCGACATAAGGATAATACATTTTAAACGGAATTTAACAACCATGTTAGCCTCTCTAAAGATTGAACACAGTTTATTAACTATTTAGAACAACTATCAGCAAAGTTACAAATTTAAAAAAAGGAAATCAGGCAATCTATTCATACACTCATTTGGAACAAATTCTATTCATAGTTAGCGAAAAAGTTGATTGGTTATCACAGGAGATAACTAAGTAAGAGAATATTTTACCATTCAAATAAACACCTAGTCTTAATGATATCAGTATGAAGAGGTACAAAACATGTTTAGATGAAAATCGTCTGAATGTATGACTGAGCATTTAAATGAGAATTTTAGCTAGTAATGTACTTAAAACTTTTTTTTACAACGAATAGTTCTATTAAAGTGTATAAAAATAATTACCAGATCAAATGGCATAAAAAACACGATATGTATAATTGTTATTTTTTGATACATTTTTTAAATACAAAATAAGGTTTTTATTTTACATTCCAATCCCATTGGTTAAAATGTAGCACTAAATATGAGAACTTATTTCTTTTTAGAGTATACAGCATTTTATGATACAAACGAAAAAGATTTCTATTGTCTATTCCTCATGAATACCAATACTTTCCTCCTTGCACAATACTAAACCATTGATTTTGTTTTAGATTAATTCAGTCTAGTATTAGATGATACATCTTTAAGAATCTAATTTATTAGAAAAAAATATACAAAGCAATAGCACGAACATCACTTTGTCTAAACTCGACAATGAAATTTCTGAAAAGTATTACACCCATTTGACGTATCCCATCGGTTCCTATCGTAATTTAGAGTAATAATAGGAATTTACATAAGTATGTAAAAATCAGATAAAATAAATAATATGAACACATGATATTTAGTTTTCATACAAATGAGTTTTTTGACGGCATAGAATAATTACACTCATGAAGGCGGAACAATATGACGAGCTTTATGTTATGTTCATACCCGTATGTATGTCTAAGCTAGCACAACTACTTTGTTGACTAACAATGGAATTGCTGTTTGCTTCGCTGTACTTTTGTAATGATGATATTTTAAAGAGAAAACCTGAGAGCGAGTTTTCCTTATTCTTTCTTAATGTCTATAACATTTAATCAGATATTTATTTAATATTAGTACACATATTTGTATGACTTTCAGTATTAAAAATAAAACATTTTGAACGATTTTACTTGTATAAGTTACCATCTTAAATGATTCTAGAAAGGACTTAATTAGTAATCATCTTAAAATAAATAGTTTTGTAGTTGAGTATTTTTTAGTGTAGGAACGTATGTATGTATATAAAAATAAATATGTTTTCTTAATTTGCGTTCTCCTTAAACTATTTTGAGTTCAAGGAGTTTAACTAATTTATTGAATAAGCTTGTATAATGTATGTATATGCATTATTTTTTAAATTATTATAGCTATGATTTTTCACTATGATGGGCAAATTAAATATTTAAAAATATGTATGCGTATAAAAAAAAATATAGAAAAATAATTGTATTTTATTTTTGAAGTAGTTTCACTACAAAATTAAATATACTCTTAAAATAAAACTGTTAGGTATTAAAGCAATATAAAATGAATAAAGTGTCAACTCCATTGTTGTTCTATTTGAATTAAATGTTTAATAAAAATAAAAGAAAAGTAATATTTACCATTCCAAGTAAGTCTTAATTATATAATTATATATGTAATTATAACTATATATTTAGGTATTAAATCATCTCACTGAGGTTAATGATCTTTAGATAGACAGTTTCTAAACACATTTTATATTTTCAAGAGGTTCACAATTTGACTCTTCTATTATAACTTATATTATCACCAA
Organism: Danaus chrysippus; assembly: GCA_916720795.1. NCBI lineage: Eukaryota > Metazoa > Arthropoda > Insecta > Lepidoptera > Nymphalidae > Danaus > Danaus chrysippus. Next base: position 4,178,261 of record CAKASE010000055.1, read on the forward strand.
AACAGTCAAAATATTCCCTTATAAAATGCAATGTGACAAGACCGAATGTGGTAACAAAATCAATAGGATAAGTTTTAAAGTTTTTCCTAAACAAGTTACCTCGTGTCGTCTTCAACTTTATTTTACATCATTTATATGTATTAAAGCAATATATGTACTAATGTCAAAGAATATTAAAATGCAATTTTCTGCCCTACCTGAATATAATGTGAGGGGATTATATTCGCACTGAAACTATGAACTCAGTCGTATTTAGATGAAATAAAGTTACAGTTTCTTAGGTTTATATCTAAAACAGAGTGCTATTATATTTTTCATTAAATGAGACCGTTCCTTAAAATGTGTTTATAACAGTTATTACTAGGTGAAATCAAAACTTCGTTCGTGTACATTTATTTTCTTTTAGTTAAATATGTATTAAAAAAGAAACAACGAAAATGAAATTGTCTAAATAACTCATTGTTGAATCAGTTATATGACATTTATTATATAGGAATATTCATTGTCATTTGACAGTAATTACGGGTTAATGTATAAAAGTTTTTCAACAAATAGTCAGTGTCACTTAGTTATGTATATGATTTTTTCACTTTCATATAAAGATGTAACGCTACTGTTAAAATTCATCTGCTCCGTCTGTGATAATAGTATTTTTTAAAATCGGTTATACAATATAATTAAATCAAATTATCTTAAAACTATATTACTATTTATATATATATTCATAATGTCATTTTTTAAGATAAATTGTTTGATGGATAATAATAATACATAATAATTATTTTATTTATTAATGACTGCCAAAAACCTGAAATTAAGCATATAATTAAAATAGTTTTGACGTGATTACGTCTTTAAAATCGTTTTAGTCGGGTGACATGTTCAGAAACTTGTGTCACACCAAAACCTCATGAGCGCGATCGCAGGTATAACGAGAGAGAGACGGACCGATCTCCCGTCTCATCTCGAGCGCTGGCAGTCATTCCGTGAAACTTGTCACGCGGAATCCTCACGAGCGGAGGCAGGCATAGCGTTCGAGTGAGTGGACCAATCTTCATAATGTATATCATAGTCGAATAAGTAAACTTGTTATTTTACACCCGAAATTTATCATCAAAAGTGCGAATAAAACGATCGATGTAATTTAAAATTTGAAAAAATTGTTATCTTCATTAATTCCTTACTTCCAAAAACTTATATCACCAATAAGACGTTATCACGTAAACATCTCGATCGTAAACCTACTTTACAAACAACCAATTTTTTTGTTGTATATCTCATAATAAATAAAAATTATATTCATCAATTAAAAAAATTAACACCCACACAAATTTTTCTGCATGTAAGTAATAACAAATTATTTATAGGGGTGAAAGAATATGATTGTCTTTAACAGGCCTCCTGAAACTTTACGAAGTAACTTTATAATTTCTTGGAAAACATTTGTTGAGCGTTATAATGCCGTGTCTATTAAAATCTGTAGTGATTACTGGTTGTGAGTAATGGTTGTGATATAATCATCGTCGAAGCACTTTATTCGTTTGTTGAATGGAGAATGACAATACAGACTCGGAGGGTAAATGAGATTGGGTCGAACCTCTGTCACATTTACAATGGATGATTTCATATTTGGAGGGCGTATTTCAATAATTATTATTGCAGTGAGCTTGATTGTGGGTCCAAAATTAGAATGGTTGATTCTCATGTTGTAGAGTTTTGTTTAAATACTAGTAATATTGCTATTTATATTGTGACATGTATGTTCAGTAAATTTCTTGGGTCGCCCGGTGTTCATGTACCTTCCATTCGTTTTGTTGGTTCGATTGCGTTTTTATAGTCAAAATGTCAAAAATATTGAGTTTACCCCTCCTATATAAAATAGAATGATCAGATTTTACCCAATTTTTTAACATAAAGTATATTAGTAAAATATATTGATAGTATAACTATTTATTACTTCTTTTCTAATCTATAAGCTGGTGTGTTTTTAAACGTTAAAAGTATTATTTCCTGAGAATTTAATAAACAACAATTCCATATTTTTTTGTGTATATTTAATTAATTGTAATAACTTACCGTCAACAAGATGCAGACATCTGCAAAACCGTTATTTCATGACTCGTAATAAAAAAAAAGTTAGTTAAGGTTGCTTCTAGTGTCATAAGACTATTAAATTTTACTATTCCACGATAATAATACTACACATTCTCATTTGAACTATTCTGTTTTTTTCGTAGTTAAATTAAATATATAACCTAAGGGAACCTGAAGGGAACCTAAGAGGGCCTTTTAGAATTTATTCAAGTAGGGCAAAACCACAGTCTTTTGTAAATATAAACTTTATAATTTAATTTATCATAACCGTTAATCAATTAAAAAACCGTTAATTTAACTTGCCCACATACCTACATAAAGTGCATTAATATAGTTGTTATATCAGATTAGTAAAACAAACAATCGGTCATAAAACCTTTTATCTCTTTAATGCAGTCAAGATAAACATAACTTTAAAATAAGACCTTGAAACAGAAAATTGGTATAAATTGAATTCCCGACAATCGCTCAAACGTTCAGTTTGAAAAAAAGGTGTTGAAAAAATTTCACGGCAAGAAATTCTTTATTTAAACAACTGCTGATATTTCAGACTACATTTGGCGTATATGCATTCAACCAAATGCATATACGGTTTCAATTTAATATCTACTTAAATTAGTAAAAAAGTATTCGAATAGGAGGATGTCTAAAAATTTTACCAATATTCAACTTAAATTTGTATAATCCTAAGATACTTTAAATTCGTTTTATTCTATAATAAAATACCAAAACATAGGATCCAGTAACATAATTTAATGTCCACATCTATGTTTCTTTATGTAACTTCAAAAATCATTAAAGTCTTTAAAATCAAGCAACGTTTTTAAATAAAGAAGGATTTGTTTGAAAATAATCGCTACTTCATTGCATAGGAGCGTAAATTGAACATTTGTGTCGTTTGTATTTCCAAAAATAAATATATAAATTTCCAAAAATACAATATGTTCAGTAATAGTTTAGTGAAGGTGTCTGGATTACTTTCGGTAAAATTAAGAGAAAAAAAATTGAAAATGTTCCGTTTTGAATGTTACCGTGTTCCAAAATATTATTCAATAAGAAAATTATTTAATTTCTGCACTTATAATCTTGAGGTGGGCGTTTAATTAAAATTTAACAATTTAACGTTAACTTGAAGCAGCCTGGAGAAAGTTTTATTTAAAAAGTATGATTCAGGATTTTATAAAAGGTAAGAAGATGTAATTTTTGGATTTTTAGCTAAAATAATATGATAAGTTGTGGAATGACACTGATATGAATTGAAAATAAAATTTTAGTCTCTTTTAAAAGTAAAAATTTAAATAAAAACAGAAAATATTTTGACCAAAGGAAGCTTTTAAGTACAAACTCCAGAAACATATGACTTCTCTTTTTATGGTTGATAAATGAAAACAACATTCAATTACACTTATTATGAATTTATAAATTTTACTTAAATATCAGTAAAGTTGATTAAATTAATACAATTATCAAATTCTAATTCAGCAAACAGACGTGATGTAAAAATTAAAAGGAACATGTCTTCAATTAACTATAATTTTCCGTTATGACTATCAAAATACCTTTTTATTAAAGTTAAATAATAAAAAGTTACGGTAGTGAAGAATTTTATTAGATTATAAAAACATAATACAAAACTTTAGTCTTATTTTGGGGGAACCAGTGAAAACAAATTAAATTTTATGTAAGTTTCCTTTTAAATTTTTTACGTTTGAAAGTTTATATTTGAAATTATCATTTTCACATGATAAAATAAAGGTAAATAAAAGTGTCATTTTATTTAAATTGTTAATCTTATCATAATTTGTATTTTTATATTTCAATAAACACAATTAACTTTTTGTATATTTCGATTGTTCGTTAAATGAAAAGATATCATCACCGTCCATTTGTCACTGTTCAACTTATAATTTATCTTGGTCTTTGTGCTGTGATTGATTGTCTTCAGGACTTTGAATAAATTCTGATAAAGGTCAAACAACTCCACCACTACTAACACCATTTATAGATAAAGAGTTAAGTTATTGTTTTATTTTTCATAAAGTTATTAATTCTATGAGTTATTCCAAAAAAAATAATCATCACATTACTAAATAGATACTGGCAGCGTTTTTATGAAGTGCTCAACTTCATGTTTTACGCTTTTTAAACCATAACGGACGGAACCTAAAAATGTATAGTAATGTTTTAATTAAAAATATTATATATATATATATCTACGGAAAATGTCGAAGTACCAACTTTTATCTTTTAGTACTTCATTTATTTATAAACAGTCTGTACATTTTGTTCGTTTAAATGGTTTGTGATTATTTTATATTTTTTAAATGGGTTAATTATAATGTTATTTAATTTCACGTTAAATAAACTCTTATTAATAAGCAAACTTCAAAACGTTTATTGTTTCTTTAAAATACATTAAACAATATGTGATGAAGCCTATTTATTTTCAAAAAATTATGAAAAATATGTGTTTATTGTAGACCGGCTTAGGTCGTTACATTGAGGAATATGTTTTAATAACTGTCTTTTTCTTCTGACTTTCAATTAACTTTTCAATTTTACTTTTTAATTTTATAGCATATAATCAACAGTTTAACCATCCAAATAACATTGAAAATTTTTCTTTTATCTATAATGTTTTAATTGCCGAAGACTATAAAATTTAATCCACATTGCATATAAATTAAGTCCGTATATCTCTTTCTGATTTTAAAGTAATAAGATTTATTGAATTGATCTTTACTTAAATGTTGTCGAAAAAATTTATTTTATCATTTACCTTATTACCGATGTATGTATTACGATGCACAACTTGGCTTCAATATAAAATGAAGTGAACTTCTTTTAATGCAGATACAACAGATAAATTTATATTGCACCTACAACTTGCTCTGTGTTATTTTGCATGAGTCACTTTTCGGAATTATTGAATGTTAATCAAAAATTTTTCCAAAACTACACCACCACCTTACTTATAAAAGCTATATACAATGTTTTTTTATTATAAACACAACTCAACTAATTGTGTTAGTATCAAGGAGACATGGTTTTGTATATTATTATTGTTATTATTGGCAAAAATATACTAATCTATATACATCTACAAAATACGAGGGTCTAACTGAAAGTTCTTAGAACTTTCCACTTATAAACAATATAATAAAAAGTATTCTAAAATTTGAAAATAGAACTCTTTACCAATATTACTGAGAATATACTATTTGTCATTTGTTTTACGGTTTGACGGCAAATTGAAAATTGTCTGTGTCACGTCAACATGAATTTAACACTAGAAAATTTTTTGCAATGATTTTTTATGACTTAAGATGTCATTTAAGTCAACATGAAAGTTATGATAGACTACGATTGGCCTTTCACGGTGAGTAATACATGACATAGTAACTTAAAACCCTTAAACATTAATGTAGTAATATTCTAGACTTATATGCAAACTTAAAATTATGCTACAGTTTGCTGATATAAATAATAAATGCAGTGATAAGTGCCAAGCACTAAGAACATATGATAAAGTATTTACGTGTTAAAAAAAACTAATTACATATTACCGAACACATTCTTAGAATAGGTATATATTAATGGAGTAGTTGAGGTCAAATCTAAGTAGTGAATTGGCTAGATTGTTAATTAAATAAGGTATTGTATACTTTGTGAAAAAAAGTAAAAAACCACTTTAAAAAAATACAATGGAACACAGGAAAAAGAAAACCGTAGGAACTATTTTAATTATTTCACTCAAATTTATATACACCAATAACTGTATATTAAAAACAATATTTTTAATTTGTACATCTATGCACAAAATTTCTGTTTATGTAAAGCTATTCTGTTTTTGTTTACGTTACATTTAATTATTTCACGTAACTTCTTAAAATTCTGAAACAAACAGTGTCGAGGATTACTTTAATTATATTTCTAAATATGTATGAGCAAAATTTTGAAACGATAAGTACGTCAGTAATAGTTATTAAAGGAGAATGTTATGAGAAATTTTAAAAGATATTTAAGATTAAAAGGGAATAACATCAAAGCATCTAAGATTCAAGGAGGCAGTATCGTAATCTAATGGTTACTTTAAAGAAGCTCTTTATAAATACTTGAAATAAATTAATGTCTTCAATTTATAATAAGTGATAAAATTATTTCAAAGCTAAAATGAATATAAGGTCTTATATTTTTTTCTGCTTATTTGGTAATTGTGTTACCATTGAAAAACTACCCTTCCGAATTAAAATAAAATTTGGTTATGGAATAGCGCTGACACAATACCTTAACTTTTTTTCATAAATATCGTGCGCCGTTGCATTGGATAACACAATTCAGGTAATAGTATAAATAAATCTACTTTATAAAAACCTAAAACGATTTTTTTTATGTGAAAGGTGGCAAACGAGCAGACGGCCTACTTGATAGAAGTTTGTTACCGTAACATGTTTGTTGCGGATGCGTTGTCATCCTTGTTATTTTTTTAAATAGAGAGGGGTGGGGATAAGGAAATATTTGAATTGAAAATTTTAAACCCTGCTAAAAATCTAGTCTCAGAGAATTAAAATAAATACTTAATTCATTTTCATGTTCCAATAGCAGCTTAACCATTGTTACGGATAAATTAATTATCATTCTGGAAAGAAATATGAATGAATATGAAACTGTTACTAAAGCATAAAATATTTAAAAAAAAAAGTTGAAGGGGAAATATTGTTTTGAGGTACAAAATTTACTTCATACAGTTGTTGCTATTTTAATTTGCTTTGTTGGAACAGATCTCAATAATATTGCCTTTTGTATTAAAAAAATTACTGTTTTAATTCTGGAAAATAATGATATCTATAACATGTAAAATAGAATTAAATTTACATCATTATTACAACTTTGATAGTACATCTTGTGATATCGTTTGAGAAGTAAACGTGTGCTTTATATCCCACAATTTAATATTCAAAAAACTTTCAACTTCATAACGGCTTTAATAAAATGCAAATGATTTGGTTTCACGAAATGAAAAATTTATCATCCATATTTTTTGAGAATTTATCCATCATCCATATTTTATCCATAAGTTTTAAATTAAATAGTATTTACTTAAATAGACGATACCAATCATGACAATAATATGAGGCTAATATTAATTTAAATTATAATAAGCTTTTATAGTCCTCTTGAAGCTTTTATTTAACTAAATGATTACATAATAAAATAGTATATACTATAGCTTGCTAATATGTACGTACAGCACCGAAGGTATTCGTGAAATTCGTGAAAAATCGCCTCCAGACAGATATTATTATTTAATATCCATCGTCATTCATCATATCATTGTGGAACACAGTTAAACAAGAATTTATTATATAACGCTACTGGTGTATATCTTAATGTACATATGTACTTCAGGAATCAAAGAGTTCACACATTTTAGGTGTTGTGATAAAGAATTTAATCTTTATATTTAAAATTAACACTTACGTATTTTTAAACGGCTACACACTTTTTTTAAAATAAAGATGTTTTAAAATTTGTCCTGCACTTTAAGCATCTCTTCATTTTAAAAAGTAATGCTCTATTATTATTGTTTCACCTTTAAGGTGCCTTACCAAATACCATTTTATAAATATAATATTTTATTAAATATATAACGCAGAAAAGAAATGCTATGTTTTATATATAATATTTCATATTTTTTTGAATATCTGCAATTTCAAGGCCTTTATTTTTATTAATCTTGAATTTCTGTGAAAACAATGAAATAATACTAAGCAAGTAATTTTAAGAATTGTTCTTTGATATTAACTAGAAAATTATTGTATGGGATATAACTTAATCGATTATAGTTATTATATATAAGACAAATAACGCACATAACAATTTGTTAGGTGTATTGTATTTCTATGTATGTACATATTTGGAAATGCATAATATGCGTTAATATGTAATGAAGTTAAAATCCAATGCAATGAAACTAAATCCCCATCAACATCAACATTAGTCTCATAACAATAATGGTTCATATTATATAATTGTGATATTGTAAATTTAAATAATCTGTAACGGCTCATTTTGAACTTACCCTTCAATTAAAATTGCCACGATATTTTACAGCTAAATTAATATACAAGTACATTCTTTATTAAAAGCTAAGTGGAATTATCTTAATCTGATAATTGCATTAAGCGATTATTCTATCAATTTTAAATAAGCACTCTTTATTTATATGTCTTTGCCGTATACATTAATAATTCTTATGTTATTTGTTTCGTACGTCAATTTAGAAACATCATTTTGTTAAACGACCTTACTCTAGTAGATATATGGCTGGCCGGCAGGACCATGACGCTTGGTGATTTATACATGTGATAAAATCACTTATCTACTGGCAAGTTATAGTAGAGAATAATTAAGGAATTTGGTCAGTTTTGCTACTGTCTAAATTAGATTAGGTTTGTACGTATATGTGTATGAAAATTAATGTATATTAGCACTTCTATCTGAAATAAAATTATGAATAAAAGTTTTAGCAACACCAATATTTGTTATTAACATATACAAATGAATAAATTAACATATACAAATGATAAAACTAAAAGTAAGAGTAAATAATTAAAATCACCATGTACTTGTGTAAATATGTGACAATCTGGTTATTCAAAGTCAATATGCATATTATATCTCTAAACTAACAAAATTACCAATTAATGGTAACAACTTATATGAAGAACCTGTCATTTTCGGAAATAACAACTGATTATTTTAAATAAAAAAACAACTTTTCGGTTACTTAGATTATGGTCATGAGTGAACTTTTTTTTATAGGAAAAGGGGGCAACCAAGCAACGGTCTACCTGATGGAGGTAGTACCGTCGCCCATAGACATCTGCAACGTAGATTTGCGGATGTGTGGCCGCTCTTGATTGGGGAAAAGGGGGAGGAAAAGATGGGAAGGGAGGGAAGGAAAGGTTAGGAAAGAGCGGGAAAAGGGAAAGGGCAACCGGCTCTCTCACTCACCGAACGAAACGCAGCCATATAAGACTGCTTCAAGCCGATTTTCTGTGAGAGGCTGGTACTTCCCCTGTAAAGTCAACCGATGCTCGAGCTGTAGTAATTGACCACAGCTAGGCTCTACTACCTCAAAACTTAATGAAAGGGTCTTGTTAAAGGGATAATATTTCCCAATAATTTAGCAATGATAAAATTTGAAACAAAATGAAAGCACAAAATAAATTTTAAATCCGAACCTTCTTGTTACGTAATTGCCCCTCATTAATATAATAAATAAACATCGGTGGGGCAACATCGTTAATTAAGAATTTACGATACTATCGGCAAAATTTAACAGTATAATTTTATATTTTTATTTTGAACTACTATTTCGATGAATAAAACAAGGACCAAAATTTGGATATTCTCATTTTATTCGCGGTTTTCATCATATAAGTTTTTAGGCTATAAATTATTGCAAAGGATTTTGTATCTTGGAGAAAATAACCACCGCCGCGGCGGACAGGTCCTTACGTTACTTATCATAGCTAGAACTACGGTAACTACAGGTCTGACCAAACCCCCGTGTAGTGATCCTATCCATGTAGGTCCCGTTAATCCCAGAGTAATTCTTCTGTCAAGTTCTTTTAAGATATAAAATATTTTAAAGGTGCTTTGAATTATCGTACTCACTAAGATCATTTCAATTAAATCTCGCATTATATATTTATTTTTTCTATCCAATACCAACGCGGATTTAATGAACATTGAAAAGTTGACTTATATTAAAAATATATATTTATTTCTCCAATTTTTATTTTAATATAGAACAAATTAGTATACAATCTTGTATGTACGAGTATCTACTGCCTACTGGGTTAGTACTGGAAAACATTTATATTATACTTGTGTGAATTAGTGCACCTGTTAATGATTTTTTTTTGCATTCAAATACACAAAATATAGAAAAATTTATTTAATTTATATCTAATTCTTAAGTTTTTTTATCGTTAGTATAATCTATGACACATCGATATGAGATGTTTTATCGTAATACATAGTTATAATAGACTGTCGAAGCCTCAAACACTAAATGAATTTTACAACTGAGAGCTGTTTCGAATGATTTTCTTTATCAGAAATATAGTTTTTCTTAGTAAAGTACGATCGATTACGCGATTTGTTATACTAAAATTTACCCTGTTAACTACTTTCTTAAATAGAAGACACTTACATCCGAAAACCAAAGTTTTAATTGTTCTTTGGAGTTGTTAACGGAAAAACCCTCATTTAAAAAGCAAACTTTACCAATATAATATTCCAACAACTATCCGTTTTAATCGAAACATTTGTGTTCTATGAGTTATTGTTTTAACAACCAACATTTTTTACTACTATTCTAGGAAGAAGCGGCAATACATTTTTATGGCTTAAAAAATTCGCGAAAATACATATGTAAGTACAATTTGAATATTATTCGCAAATTTGAAGTACAAAAATGTCGATCTATTTACAATCATATCTCAATTTTCATATTAACAATGTTCCCCCTCACTCTATATGTCGACGCGACCCGTTTGATATTTAACTTAATTTAATTTTTTGTTTTACAATTTTCAAATATAAATAATGTTTATTGTAAGTATATAGAAAAAGATACTCTTGAAAGAAAATGGCACAAATTGCCTCTATATTGCAATATAATACAATGAATAGTATTTAGTATTTAATTACGAGGAAATGAATATCAAAGCAACTACAAAAAAACAGATTAATGAAAATTAACAATAAATTTATAATAAGTGAATTATATTTATTTGATATTAAATTTGACGACGAGATTTCATCCCACAATAATACAATAATGACGTACCCTAAACTTGTCATAAGTAAAGGTACCGATAACTTTATCAAAAACTTGTGATTTATAATATGATAGATTACAACATTATGAAGGTTGAAATATCAGAGCAGTTTTCAGTGTTACAACTTTATACAAAATAAATAACTCAAACGAATATAACCTTTATGGCTTCTTACGACAGAACTTTGAGTTATAGCTACCAGAATACTGTTTGTATAAAAATATAAAATATTATATAAAACTTTTTTAAAATAACAGCAATAATAAATGAGACGTAATGTTGTTTCTAGCAACACGTTATACTATGTATGATTTTATGGCATCCATGTTTATCCAATTATTGGTTACACCAAAATGCATTTCTAAAATAGAATTTTATCATAAGATCTACACCATTGATATGTCGATTTTTATACAAATGTTTAGTCATTAATACACAGCACCCTTTTTAGTTTTAATGAAGTGCGAAAAAAGTAATTATTTTTATAAATATTAAATAGAAATTTAAGAAAACATTACAATAAATCTTTACGGTAATTTTAATTTCCTTATATATTGAGTGTCATAATGAGAATTATGTTTCAGTAAGTGATAGGTTTAACATTCAATATGATTTTATTATAATTTTTTTTTTTTTTATAAAATATTGTACTAAGATAAGAGTATGTTTAGCAAACAGTGAGATTTTCTTGTTTATTTAATATATTTTCTTTTCTGGTCTGTGTATGGAGCTGGCAGGTACCTATACAATACATATATTACTTATATTTTACGCAAATCGGTCAAAGGAGATAAATGGTTGTTTTATATAAAACTAAAACTATTATAAAAAAATATTGGTACGAGTATTGAAACATCTAAGCAGAACATAAATTTTCTCCATCACAGTTTCATCTTAGAATCTTCATATTGGGAAATATTTGTAGTCTTGTTGTATAAAAACATTATATTGAAACAAGTACGATTTCCTGCTCCTAGGAGTAAGAGGTAAGTATACTTTCTAAGAATAAAAAGAAATTGTAACTTATATAAATATTTGAACTTAGAAAGAAGACTAGGAAAGTATGTAAATAATAAAAATGTAATAATGCAATAAACCTCAATAAGATACAAAGGTTTATTATATTAAAAATAAAATTGTATTAGAGGTATTCACATAATGTTTAACATTTTGCTATTCTTTTTTTTCTCATTAAACTGATAGTACATTATCTGTTTAAAAGTAAACAATGGTGAAAGATTTTTATTCTGTAAGTAAATTTTCTATTTAATTAAACTGAAGAGAAACGCTTTTTAAATTTTTTATTTCACTTATAAAAGCTAAAGTATTTTACAATCAAATGTAAATATGCAAAGAATTTGAACTGAGCTAAAAAGTTTGATTTTTTATAATAATTGTTTACGTCATTTATACATATGTATGTATGAAAATTTGGTAGGAAACTATAAAAAATTCAATTGTTTGGTAAATATTTAAAAGAAAATTTGTAAATTATACGGATAATCGTGATCGCGAGGTTTAGATTCTTTCTACTACTATTTATTTGCAAAAGGCTCTGGAATATAATTTAATTTATTTTTAAATTAAACCAACGAATTAAAATTAAGGTAATAAAAGGTAATCAAAAATTATTTCAGGAAAATAAAAAAAAATAAATGATAGGTATTCCTGAAGTTGGTAAAAATACTTTGAGTGAAATTACTTAGCCGCGATTCTTTACAGTATATGTTTTATGACTAAAATATTTATAACTTTATCATTTTCTTCTTAATTTCATTGATATATTATCATGATTGGAACTTTCCGACGATTATACATTATGCGATTCTAGAAGTATTCTCTCATAGTTATTAGTTATTTGACAACTGAATTAACTTAATTAACATTCAACTATTGGTTGATGATAAGTTTTTGTAATGGTTCAAAGTGTATTGAGGTTAGACTGTAGACTCATATTTCTTAATTAATTTATTATTGAGTAGTACACACACATATAACCACTTCAGTTATGATAGTCTAACTTGATGTATATATTATTTGTATGCCAAAAACAAATTTCGTAACAAAATAATTATATTTGTGAAAAAGATATCCAAAAATATTTGAAATAAAATACATTTTTAAAACATTGTAATAAAATCAAAACCAAAGTCAATCAATTCTAAAATATCAATCCCAATTGCCATTTAAATATAATAAGTGCTAATTTTAAGTGTTAACATTTTTGTCAATATAGTAATGAAAAAGATCACGAATTAAAATGGAATTTTGCTCTTTTATAGTAATGGACTAAATTAGTAAAACTTTTTACCTTAATATTTTGTGATTTGTCGAGTCCATAAAGAATTCCGGTCTACTATTTAATGTTCGGTGGGAGTTAATTGCCTAAATCGGAGTCTCTTAACTATTTGCCTATGCTTATTAATTATATGTGTATTGTATATTGCCTAACTTTTAATTACTGCTATGATTAAAACTATGTTCAATAACGGTTGCTGAACAATAGACATAGATACCCAACTTGTAGCCCGATCTACAAGTTGGGTATTGTACATCCGAATGTACATTGTACAATGCTCGTATGTTATAAATTGTGCAACCACGGTTTAAATAAAATGCTACTTTAAGAGAACTAAAACATATAAATTGGTGATTACTCGGATTCTGGGGAGTTGACAGGGTTTAGCTAAAAAGTTTGAGCTTTGCTATAAAGCATTTATGGCTCTTAAATCATATTTAAATAAAAAATAACTATTTTTATGTGCTATTGTTATAAACATGAATAAGTTTTAGTAATAAGGCGAGACGAAATTTTTTAGTATTCTATGGATTCACCGTATGGGTGCCGGGTCCATCGCGTTTGAGGGAACTTCAACAGGGAGGATCTTCAACAGTGTCTGACATTTGCGGCTCAGGTTTATAGTTACAAAGGGCTTCTATCGAAAGCGCGTCAATCGTTTACCACCGCCCAAGCTTCTCTGTCTACCTAAAAAAAATTGTAAAGAACCTACTAGGGCTGCCTTTGCAATACATTCCAAGAATGAATTGATGATAGTTCCGGTTAGGTTCAATTGTTTTAGTAGGTTGTAGAGTCTTTTAGCTGTTATACCTCTCGGTAACACTTTAACCGTATACAAATCTATGTCGAACGTAATCCTAGTGATTTACTTGATATAAAATGTTTGTTTTATTACACTAAAAATCCGCTCACTAGATGACTGAAACGTGAGTTGTAGACAAAAAACTGTGTTTATTTTGATTCATTATATTATCTATTTCCTTTGTAATTCTAATTATGTAAAAATTTTGGTTATAAAACACTAAAGATGACGTATTCATTAACTGGACGACGAAAATCTTTAAAGTTATCGATTTAACCTAAACTGTCAATCAGGCTACTTATTTCTTTTTATATTAGGAATCCAAAATTATCAAGGGATTTAGAAAAAAGTGTAATCGCGTACTAATCTTATCTCTGTCTTTTTTTTAAATTAACTTGAACTCATTTTTCTTTGTAATAATATATAAAACTTTATGCCAGTAATATTTTAGCAACTTATTATTATAGGGTTTTACACAAAATGATGTACTAACTGGATTCAACTTTGCTTAATTATAAATATAAAAAGAGTTAAAATACGGGGACTAACGCAATTTTATATTATTTCCCTTGTTTGAAGTTTAGATTACTTTACCGTATGAATATCTACAGACATGATCGGTCTATTTCCAATGCAGCATTCTTATTTGTTTTTCAATATCGGTGGCTTTAGTTTTCTTGCGTAAACTTTATTCATAACTCGGTTTGAGGGAAAAGAAAGAAAATGTCACGCTCCTTGACTCGGCGAAAGACCTTGATTAAATGGACCAGTTTTATAGTGACTATCCAGGCTGCTTGTTATTTTGGATAATTTATCAGTGTGTGTGATTCAATTATACAAAACCTCGCCTTTTTGTAATAATTAATGAATTATCCAAGTATTTATTTACAAGTATAATAGATTTAGCCTTCAAAAATGCGTTAACACATCTCATGAGAATGAATCACTAGTTATGTGATAGCACATCTCCTTCGAATCATTCGTTATATGAACAAAAACGTGTTCATCGAAGTCAATCTAGAAGTATATTCATTATAGCTTAAACGTTTGTATTTAATTATGTGCTTAATATTAATAAAATGTCGAGCTAATAGATTGTAATATTTAAATAGAAAATATTAAGGGAAAAATGAATCACCCAAAGCAGGAATCGAAAGTGCAACGTCTAGAGTATTAAGTTGCTTTGCCGATCAAACTGTTTTATGTATTAACGAGTTTTTATGTTATATTTGGAAGTTGCATTGTCTATTTTAATTGTATAATTTCTTGTACGTTAAATTTGTTCATTGTTATTAACATAAATGATTGAAATGAGAGCAACAATATATTATTAATTGAATTAAAAACAAGCCACATTCTTTTTCTCATTATTTAAAAGATTTTATACAACATAATATAATAACAAAAAACATTTTTTTTAGTTTCATAAAAATATAGTCAGTTACAAAAGAGAGTTATTTTAATTTATTCTTCGACTTCCATTTCAATCTCTTTAAACAAATTGTCTCACAGTTAATGTTGTTAATTTCCATGTATTATTAACACTTTTGGTTAAACAATACTACATTTTGTAATTCTGAGGGGGTAATAAATTCACATATTAATTGAGAGACTCCATAGAAGTGTCTATGACAAATATCATTAAAATGACCAAAATGTTTCAAAGTCAAATATTTCTATATAACAAAATGTATATAATTTAATTTGATTTAAATGATATTATGCATGAGTGTAAAAATTTCTAAAGCTTATTAAAAATTTTGCAAAGCCAAAATTTTATTAACGAATTTTGTTTGATACCTAAATGGTAAAATTTCAAATAGAAATATTTTTAGAGCTTTTATTAAACTTAAAAACTCCATAATGACAAAAAATATTCGTTAATTGGTTAGAAAAAAATATATATATCCAGAATTAGACATGGAACAAAATTTTGATTGAGCTTTCAGTGTAGACACGCTTCTACGAACATAAACCAATATAGAAAAACAGAAAATCCAATTAATACTTTATTACTTACGTGTGTTTATTAATGCGCAAAATATTTAGTTTGAATTTTTTTTCTATTTTTAATAATTTTGCAGTTATCCAACAGATTAAAAAAATTAGGTAACAGAAAATAAGTGAATAAGCATTTAGTAGGTTTTATATTTGGTATATTTAACAAAAGGTGTCAGTATGAAAAAATGACAATGAATGAATCACGTATTTTGTTTTAAAGCTTGGGTTTACCATCAAAGAAAGTAATCAAATATTCAGTGTGTTTCGTTTCGTATGTTTCCATAATATTTTTACACTCCTGCTCCCATTATTTAAATTCAATTGTAATAATTAAAATCAAATCCTATAAAAGTTAGCGAAAGTAAAAAAAATCAATAAAAGGAAGGATTTTTTGAAACCAAGTTATTACTTTAAAGCCCACGAGGGCTTAGGCAAATTTCATCAGAGTATATTTAATAAGAAATTCCTCAAAGATTTCTATGTAAAAATTAATACCTGAACATTTACAAGATTTTTTTATTACTTAACTAAATGATTTGATTTATGGTCTTGAATGACTTATATTTTATGTTAGTGCCCAATAGTTTATTACTACTTATTTTTGTTTATATTCATAAAAAAAGTAATTCTATTTATCCCAGTTTCTTTTCCCGAAACTGCTGAGTTCATCTCTATAAAGCTATGTGTTTAAACGTTTTACATCAAAGTTAGAGAAATAATACTTGTTTTTTATTTAGTTCATTTGTGCCACAGATTTTTTAAGAACATAAAGCAAAGTGTCATATTCGTAACTAATAAAATAAAAAAAATATCGTGTAATATTTAGGTGTTATCTAAATATGTAAATATCGACGAAAATACCCATATTTATGATTTTGATTATAGATTTTTTTATACAAGTTGAAGTTTACGAAGACTGAGTTTTTGGGCGCGTGGAGGAATCGACTGTCACGCTTTCTGCTGTACGTTTTGACGAACCACGCCGAGGTTCCCCGCTGATCTTGTATTTCTTGAAAGTGCGGGTATGGCCAAATCAATTACTGAACTGGTCATTTCAAATTTTGCGACCAAACGTTGAAGAGTCGACTGTGAAGAACCACCACGTCTACCGTAAAAAGGACGCAATGCACGCAACGTTTTGCACTAACGAGCACTCATTTTGATAATGAAGTTTTATCATTTGTACGCCCTATTTAATCGTGTAACCACCAGCTTTGGTGATTCGGCATAAATAACTGAATAATTAACAAAAGATTTGACAAATATCATCAAGACAAAGTGACCGCCCCGGGCCGCCAAAATCTATCTGCCTTTATTTCCAAACTCTTTATCTCCACAGATATTCCTTTAAGAATAAGAGAAATCTAATTTAATACAAAAAATATTAAGAATAAAATGAGGTTATAAAAATATTTGTACTAAATAAATTAATTCAAACAAATAATGAAAAATTTTGCTACTGGTGTAAAATGGTTAATTTTGGGTAATATATTTTTTGAGTGCAGTACAATTTTCAAGAAATCTGATAATTCTATTAAATAATTCAATTAAATTGCCAACTTCTTCTAACAAGTTTGACTATCAAACACATCGTAGTTTGAAAAATGATAGTTTTTTTCATTCATGAAAAGTTTGGATATTTAGAATGATGCTTATTAAAAAGTTCACTTATAATATCATTAATATTAAACGGCTTAGATATGTTAACTGACTTCTAAATATATATGTATAAACATATGTAAACATACAAGTATATAAGCATATGACATCTAAAATAACCACTTTTTAGAAATAACCAATATTTATAAAAAAAAACGTATTATTAAGGATCCAATTAAAGACTTTCAGATCCACTTTATGCAGTGATTTTCGTTTACCTGGTAACGAGAGGAAAGTTATGTCTCACAACATTTTTCATTAATTTCCTTTCATACCTTGATTCTTTAAAACGTATCAAAACTATGAATACCGCCCGTTACTATACGCCATTTTTCAAACTGATTAGTAACATCATGAATATTATAAATACTTTTATAACATATGTTTTTTTTAGGTATCTTATCAATACATATGAATACAATTGAATTGTCTGATAGTAATACTGAAATAACACTTCTTTACTACATACGTACGATTATACATATGTATATACATAGGGTACATTCACTAAAATATCGTTTTTTATAATTTTGTCTGTCTGTCCGTTTGTTCCGGTAGTACTAAAATATATGTATAAGTTAGAAATGTCTACTTGTATTAACTTATTGGAACCTTTCTAGCAGTTCCTTTCTAAGGTTTTTTTACTTATAGGGGGCCGTTCAAGTATTACGTAAGCACTATAGAGAGGCGGGGGGGGGGGGGTCTTTGCTTTGCTTATTTTGAATGACATGAGGGGTAGGGGAGTCTAGGTGATGATTACGTCATCGGTAGTTATTTACTGTTATCGTCACATCGAGAAGATCCATAAAAAATATAATTATAATTATTTTATGGGTTTATATTAAAAAAAAAACAATACAGTAATTGAAAATGTTTACGTAAGAATTGAGGGAGGGTGTAAGAGCTTTGCTTACTTTTGCTGACAAGGGGGGGGGGGGTAAATATTTGAAATAAATCTGCTTACGTAATACTTGAACGGCCCCTAGTTAGCTTGTGACACTTGGAATAAAATAAATAATATCGAGGTTAAAATTCAATTCAATCAAGTACAATACAATAATAACAGAAAAAACAGTGATTTAACATCAAAAACTTATGTTATATAATATTTGTACAGTTAAACAGACCAAGAAATAAGTAGGACATTCTAAACTACAGTTAACTAACGACTCTCAAGTATCAATTGTGATATCCGGGTAATTATAGGTACGAGCTTCAGGCATGCCACCGTTTTATAACAAAATTGGCCTTATGAAGCAATTTGTCACAAAGCTAAAATATTTGAGGCTTCACATTTTCAGAAAACTTTTTCAAAGCTGTCAGAAGCAAAGCTGGAATTTTTGTTGACCCATAAATAAAATAACTTCTTGAATTATATCGAGCGCAAAAAATTTAAAAACTCTTATGATTTTAAACTATTCACCAATCGTTTGAACAATAAGATGATTATATTATATTTATTATTAAAAGATGATATGATATATTATTTAAAGGTTAAGTGGACAAATTACAAGAGAATTTTAATGAAACAGTGAGCTGTAAGATTTTCGCGAGTATTCATTTAAATGAAACTAATATTTTCGGATTTACTACGCGATTTTTATTTTTGATTATTAACTACATACTCCCAACGTTCAGGTTACTTTACAGCAATCGTGATCACGGGCACACGCGATGTGAGTGTCTGTCAGTCGGTCTTGTTATGTTATCACCTACCGCCATCTATTTCTTAATTTCATGGCGCACCGCTCGGAATGCCGGCAGAATGCGCTCTGGGTGTCCTGAGGTCCTGCGATGTGGTTTTAAAAATATAAAATCCTATATGCGTGACACATCCAAAGGCATTAAAACGCACGTTTAACATTTTCATTATAATAAAAGACAAAACTTTACCAGTATATAATAAAATTATTAAAACTAACACTTACAAATTTATTGTTTCAAATATTGTAATATAAACAGCGCAAAATAAAAATAATAACAACATAACAAGCAACAAAAACAATGAAATGATAATAAAAATTAATAACTTAATTGAAACTGAGGCTCTATAAAATTCAATATAAATGTAGATAAAGGCGACAACAAAATAATATTAAAAGAAATATTGGACTGACTTAAATGAAATTCTGGTAACCTAATGAATAAAGTTCGAGCATACACGAATTAAAATCAATTAGTAGATAGCAACCATAGGTTATAAATCAAGCGATGGTGGTGAATTTGAATAGTCTCTAGATAGGCTTTATTTTAAGCACCTTTTTAAAAGATTTTGTACTAAAAATACATTTTGAAGCAGACTTTGCCTTCATTATTTTATTTTCCATTAAATAATTTTCACATCACTGAAAAATATACAAGTATCACTTTTTTTAAATATACTATGAAATATAAATATAAATAAAATCTTAATAATAACCAAAATAGTAAACATCATAAGCCCGACATTTTATAGTTTTTTAAAATGTAAACAAAGAAAGTGGCCGTTAAATATTTGAATCGAATCTTGCATGGGATTTTATAACTAAGTCCGTAGTGTCTTTAAATAAGTTATCTCATTAGGCACATCAATTATACTCCAAATGTTAAAAGACTTTTAAGAAAACCTCACATGAAAAATGTTTATTCAGAGAAACAGAATAGGACTATATCGAAACTATTATTCATTATCCTCACTCAATTGTTATTCTAGAATCTAGATCATTCATTTATATGAAAAATACGTTCTGTGATGTACATCTGAATAGCCTAGAAATGTCCCTTTCTTATTTTTTTTTTATCCAAAACTTCTGATTTGAAAAAATATATGTCAAAATAATTTATTTTAATTAAAAAAATAATCTTGAAAAACAAAATTTCAAGTATGCAATAACGCAGTTCGTCCCAAGCATTGTTTCATTTAATTTACTTATTATTTCTTATGTAAGTGGACATGCTTATTTGTTATTTAAGTAGACATGCTTTTTGGATACAATATATTTTAAAATCATTTTTCCCATATTTTAAACGTTCTTATTGTTAGTTTTTCTCAATAACATGTTAATTATACATACATACTGCTTCTGAGAAATTTAGAGAATTCAAGGTCTCTAAGCATTTATAAAGCATTTCCACTTGCAATTGAAAGCCATTTTAAAACTTTTATTTAATAACCAAATTAGAGAGAAAAAAAAACGGAAAGTATGCTAGCTATCTAGAAATATATATAGTGGTTACAGTTCAAATTAGAAACCAACAATAATATTTCAAATTGGTCTTTGTTTCTTTGAAAGTACCACCATAAAAATAAATCACTCTTATTTAACTCTAGTTTTTTGCCGGAATAATTGTCTCATTGAAACGTAAGTATAATTTTAATATCTTCGTCTAGTTTGTAGCTGTGCGATTTGAGAGAGAAACATAATTATTGTAATAAATAAATATTTTATGTTATTTATTAGGAAAGTCATTATTTTATTTTCTCTTGGTAAAATGCGTTCGATTATTTGGAGGTCTACCTACATTACTAAAAAGTACATTGTGAGTAGTTTTATGAAATGAAAATTTCTTGGTAACATTATTCCCTATGATAGGTAAAGAAGCTATCTGTAGCTATTTCATTAATTTCATGCCTTTTCTAAAAATACTTATCAAGAAAATAATAAGGGTTTAAACGATATGTGTCATGGTGACGAATAAAAATGTGAACATACTAATGCATTAACATTTACTTCAGTAAATTTGTTATAGTCGTGGTATAAACTTTGACATGTAACAAATGATGGTAGATATATAAATATATTTTTTAAATCACATGGTTTACGTAGAAATTTACCTGTACTCTTTCAATTACCCTAATTTTAATAAAAAAACTCCCTTTACTCTTGTTTCAGACTTTCATTTCATCCATTTTTTTTAAACGCAACCTTTCCTTAATTGCAACAAATGTCATATGACACATGGGAGCTCTTTATCTGAATTTAGGTCTAAAAAAAAATTATTGTCATTTTTAATTGTGTTCATAATATTTAATCTCATACTAAATATATTGCCTAGATCTTTTTTATACATATCAATTACAAATATAGAATTCTCTTCTCTCTAATATTTTTTTCTAATACCCTAATAGCCTTCTAAATACTAATAAAATTCATAATGTCAGAATTAATGTCCTTAATTTCTATATTCTAAAATAGATCTTCGTTTTATTTTGAGATTTATAAACAGAAAACAAGAACTCTTTATTACTCATTAAACTAATAGAATGTAATGAATTTCAAGAATTACGAAGAGGCAAATTCTAAAGATACTATATTTACAGCCCTAATTTTGCTGCGTTCCTTAATTACTAAAGGGGTAGAAATATTGGAGTACTTTAGTGCGAACCTTAGTTAAATCAGAGTTTTTAATAGAAGTCCTCCTTACAATCCCTACAGTCCCAACAATCTTCGAAATTTCATTATTATCTTTAATTATTCTTTGCTTTCTAATATATTATAGATCTACAAGATTAATACACGGAGAAGGCCGATACTCAACTGATATATTTAGATACAGAAGTTGATAAAGAAAATATTCATTCTGTACTTTATTTTGGTTTTGTGTATAAATATATATTATATTTTTACGTTTATTGAGAAGCAGATAATCTATCTTACAAGGCGGTATTTTATTGGTAGATAAATAATATTCAACTTCAATATGATATTTTTATTTCAAATCTGGTATGACATTTCACAGATAAGTTTAATTAAGAGTTCCGTTTTCATTTAAAAAGTTTACTCGGAAATTGTTCTCATATAAATTTTGACGCGAAAAAAAAAACAATTAAGTTTAAATGTTTACAATAATTGACAGTAATTTTTACGGGTTAGTCGGATATTACATATTTTTTATAGTATATACCTACTACAAAATAAGAATATTTAGAAATATATACATATATTTTATTAACCCGTTGTAAATAAAACATTGTCATTAATTTTTTTAACACAAAAACTTTTTAACGAAAAAATAAGCCGTCAGCCGAGTTCAAAGCCAACCCACAACAGTGTCTTAGTTTTTTAAACATTAATATTCACAATCCATTATACTATTGGATATATGTATATTGAAAGCTTATGTCATCTATTCAACCACTGTAGAAAGAATGAATTATTATTCGAGAATATTTAAATGGATTCCAAGAATGTAACTAATGAGAAACTCGACTGTCTTGTAATTGTAGATTAGAAAATTTATAATTTTCTTTGAACAAAAAGAACCTTTATTATATTTCCATAGAAAATACTTTTTATGGTTATTACGGTGTAACAAATAAATTAAATCGACTTTGCAAAATATAATCAAAAATATGCACACAAAATTCTAAAGTGATAACAGAGTTTAGACACTGTCCTATGAATTTAAACGTTACGCATTTGGGTTCTTTATAAAAACGTCAAAAGTTCAAACAACGTAGGCCAAAAAATTTCGTAATAATGAAAGAAATTCCTAGTTTTAGTTAAATGATTACTCAATTTTTGGTCTATGATTCAAAAATGATCCCGTACCGTAGTTTGTTTAAATCCAACATGAAATAATGTAACAAAATTTGTCTCATACATCTTTCTATTGGTGAATGGTGCATTTTTTCACGTTAGCTTAATGGCTTTGTTTAATTTTTATTAAGGTCGTTTTTAAAAAACAACGTAGGCACTGTAATACAGGCTTTAAATTTAAATTTTTACTTTTGTAGGTTGATTTACATACTTTAAAAACGTTGAGTTCAAGTTTTAAATTACTTAATCTTAGCCATATTTACAATATATTTGTTCTTGTTCATTATTATTATTAATTTTATTCAACGAGTATGTATCAAATTTATACATAGAATATGTAATCATGTTATCCATTCTCTAAGTGAACATATTTGTTGATTTTTTAAGGTTATAATTTGTGATGCCAACTAGTTTGGTTAAGATATATGTATGTACAACCGGGAAATACGTGTAATGACAACCTAGGAATTAATTGTAAATTTTCCTTTTTATATAATATTATAAAATGTAAGTAAGTAGGTATACTTAAAAAGTAACTCATGATTCAAAATTTATATGTAGATTTCTGATACCATAAAGAAAAAATAACGAACTTACTATAGTAATTCATATCAAGCGTGGAACTAATTGCTTTTGTTTAAATTATAGTTTTTCAATGAATATAATTCCTGAAATAAAGCCCAGGATTAGAGACTCGTTTTTTATTACTAATCAATAAATTGGAAAGTTTTCAGAAAATAACGATTTTTTTTAATGTAAATAAAATAACTCATTTAACATATAATATACATATTCCGATTTAAATTATTTTTGTTTTCATGATTCTTGATAAAAATTCTTGAGCATTCAGGAATATAATTACGTCCTGAGATTATTATATATATTATTAGAAATGCAATACCAAGAGAGAGAAGTAGACTTAAATGAAAATTTTAAACTTAAATTCAATCAAATTACCATTATATTACAAATTAACCAAAAGCCATACATAGAATCTATTTCCTTTGATTACTATATTACAAAGTTCATGGTAACTGGCAAGGCCGAAGGAAGGAGACGCAGAGGGCGTAATCCGATGCGTTGGTCCGACCAGGTCCGATCCGCCCTCGTCTCCACTGTCCACGAGGCGTTACACTCTCATAGACACGGGTGGCACAGGATTGTCAGGAGGTCACGACCCTCAGCATTGAGGAAACCGACGCAAGGAGGAGGAGGAAGATAACTATATTTCAATTTCCTCCACTCCTAAATGAACATAATTTTTAAAGTAAAGAGGAATATTTCTTCAATAAATTTTTTCTCGTTGTTGGTTTTTATCTATACATTTAAATAATTTAAAATCCTATATTCTGAATATTTTACACCCACCAAAGTGACTAAACAACTATGAAATAAAATAATGTTACCACGATTTAGTTTTCTTGAAGTTATTTTATCGCAAACTATAATATTTACAAAACTTACCAATTTTATTTACTAAACAATAACTTTATGTATTCCAAAAGACCCCTGAAATCATCAAGCCTAAATTAATGTAGCTAGTAATGTAACGTATCATAAGATACGGAATAAATTATATTTTATGTTATTTTGTGTAAATTTATGAATTTTTGATATTTTCTTTTAGTCTTAAAGGTAATGGTTTAATTTAATTCTTCGCTAAAAAGTCTTTGTTACATGTCTTTGTTCTGTCCTCAAAACAAATTATGATCAAGCAGATACAAATTTATTAAAACTACTTACAATAAGTGACAGTTTGTTTTTTCTTTTGTTATTTATTACATGTTCGTTGTTTAGTCATGAATCGAAATTCCTAATTGTGTCCTAAAATATACACTAATTTGTGAACTCTTAATATTTGATTCAGCTTCACCTTAACTTGGTAATAACATTTTTTGTATAAAGTATTTCCTAACATACATTAATAACTTCATTAATTAAGTATAAAATGGTAAGTGTTATCAATTTATTATATTCCAGAAATATCTATGAAAACATAAAGCTAGAAAAAAAACCTTATCAATATGAATTCTCAATTGTAAGCTAGTTAGTTACCAACTATTTAAACTTCTACAAGAATTAATATTAAAAGGTTAATTATAATTTTACAACAGAACTAATCGGAAATAAAATTATATTAATAGCTGCAAACAACAATAAATCAATAAATAAGAAAATAATTAACAAATCAACATTGCTACTATTTCTTTGCACAAACTTTGGTACTATCGTTGGTAAGCTGTCTTTTTTAGTAAATATTATATTGTCTCGTTTTAATTACACGTAAGGATTTATTGGTGTGAGTAATATTGACGTTGCATAAATTACAAGTAATTAATTACATTGTTGCAGTAATTAAAACGGCATCGATGTTGAAGGTTTTTGAAGGTACATATGTTTAAATAAGATATTGAATTCCGTTTAACTAAAAATTATCAATAAAAGTTTAATTAATTCTATATATAGACGACCATAGGTAATCTTTTATTATTTCAAGATAAACAGTAGGTCCAAATTATAATTTATTTGTTTGACGTTTCGCCTGGCCTGTGTTAAATTTCGCATTCACCGACGCACACAATTTACTTAAAAAGCGATATAACGAATAAAAACTATGACGATATTATGATATTACATAAGAAGCTCTATAACTGTAATAAAAGTTTTACAAAGGTGAAAACGTGTGGTGACATTATAAGTAGGTCAATCGATATGACAAATCCTCAGGTATCAGTGATTTTGTATAGATAAGGTTATAGTTGGCATTTTGCATTCTATTAAACTACTAATATATGTAATTCTAATGATGTTTCGACATTGCATTGTAATTGCAGACAAGACTTTCTTAATTAGTAGTCACCATAACCCGTGAAATCTAAGTTATTATTAAGAAGAAATTATTAAGTGTCGTAAAATTTTATGGTTTATTTTTAATTCTGCAACGAAATATTTAACAAATAAAATAAATTTAATCCAAAACGTTCACTGAGAATAATTTCATTTCAAAGATAAGTTTCTAGCTTTGTGAACTTATTAACGGATGTTTGTTTTGTCAGTTTATATAAAGTCATAATGTTCTGTACAGAAACAGTAAGAGAAAATTATGATATCTTTTAAAGTTGTCTAGTCTAGCTAAATAATTTAAATACAAAGCTTTCATTGACCTCTGCGAAATATATAGTAGATTGTTTATGGCAAGAGAACTGACGAGTAGCATATATCGTCAGTTTAGATAAAATGACTGAAACCAGTGAATTCTTGGAAACTATTGTTACAATTTAGGTCACAACTTTTAAAACTGCAAGGATTTGTCGTTGTCGTTGAAAATGGAACATGCTATATAGCACAATATGGCAGTGTACTTTTTTGGTTTTGTATGAATTTACTTTAATTGCTTTAAAAGATACAACCAAATTTATAGGCTTGAAATAAATCAAAGTCATATAATACGCGAGCAAGCAAACATACTAATTGATACAGTTTATTTTGAATAGACTTCTGATTATCCTTGATCATAAAATTGAGAGAAAAAATTGCATCTTTTAAAGCTTAAAAAATTAAAGACAATGTTTTAATTGTTTGATATTTGAGTTAAAGTTCTTTGGCCGTTTCGATGAATATCCTTTATACGTTTGTCATCAGAAGCAGAAATAAGCATATAAACTATGTCATATAAAATTATGTACTAGATGTCATTTGATATTAAGATATAGGTAAGATTATATCTGTTATTTTTATGATTTCTAGGAGAAGAGATTGATTTTCACTTTAGGTTCCTACATATATCAATATACGGATAATTTTGTAAACACACTCTTAATGACATGGTGTGTTACAAATACGGCTATATTTAACTAGTTTTAAAATTAAAGGTTTTTTTTAATTCCAATTTCATCTTCCGTAATAAAAAAAAATATTATAATTAGTATAATGTAAATTTTATATTTATATTGTTCATATTTATAGGAAATAGAAAGAAACATAAAGTGTGTAAAATAATAGGTACATACATATAGTACGATATGCCGAGCCAATTTGCGAATCTAAGCCGTCTGGGGCGCCACCTTAATGTATTAAAAAAATTCATTCACATCGGCCAAACTGCTTAAGAATTCAGTGACATACACACGTACATTAAAATTATATATAATTACCACTTAATTCACTTGATAACATAATAGTTTACTTTATTACTGGATAACTATATAATATGTATAATAAGTAATATAAATACATACTCAAAAGTATGAGTATATACTCAATATATTAATATTAATATAGGTGTAAATTTTACTTGTTTTGAAGTTCCAAACAAATTTTAATGAATATGTAATATTATACCTTGAAATTGAAACAGATTCATTGTCGTGTTCCGGGAGTGTAACATGAGAAGAGTAAATGGAAAGTTATAATTCAGAATAGAAATTTAATTTACACTCTTTGGTATCCATTTATTCTCGTTCCGATTTCAGAAGGTTGAATAAATTCAAATTACTTATAAACACAATGCAACTTGATATACCTATGGTGTATTAACTTGTATCTTGGTGTAAGCAAGCCTCCTAAATACAGCTCCAGTAGTCTCTAAAATGTAGGTAATTATTCGTTACAAAGGTACTCCTATAACTTCTTCATGGTTTGAATACGATAAGTAATTTTAAACTTAATACTGAACACCATTTATGTTATATAAGTTTTATTTATATTGGACAATATCCTTCTTTATTTTAAAATAATTACATCTATTCATGTAGGGATATTTAGGGATTAGTTTGATAAATAGTCACGGGCCTTAGGCCTCAGCCTCGAATTTTGCAGGCAGCGGAGCGGCAGCGGGAGCGGCAGGATCTTACGCGTATAATCAAATGGACCGACCCTCGTATACAGCGGTGCCCGCTGCCCGCTAGTTTGGAGAACAGTATGCGTTTCCGTGCCACCGCCGCCGCCGCTCCGCTGCCCCCAAAATTCGAGGCCGAGGCCTTAGTGTTTCTGTTTCAAGAAAAGTTTTTGGTGTATTAACATATATATTCTAACCTATTTCATACAGAATTTGTTAATAGTGCTTAATTCACTTTATTCAATTGAACTGTTTTTGAAACCGTCGTTAATTAAAAACACTCTGTAAGGTAATTCCACTGTAAGCTCATCAGAATACTTGAGCAAAATAGATAAAGTATTTGAAATATTACCAATACTAACGCTTCGTGTTTTTATAATATTTAAGTAATAGTTGTGCAACGAGTTTATAACGGTAACTTAATTTCATAAAATCTTTCGGTATAACTTTCATATCAATAGATTGTAGAGGCATTATTTGAATTGTATTTTTATATCGAAAAATTTATTAATATCGGGCTTTCTACTGATTTTTGTATTAGAACTCATTATTCTTAGCACAGTCTTTATAGGTCAAATTTTATTTTATAACTATAAACAAGTAATTTAAAATAATAAAAAAATATTGAAACCTATGCAAGGTGACAATATATTGTGAAACTTAACATGACTTCAGAGTTTTTTAATATTTTAAATCTATAGCCCTTTCTTTTTAGTTAAGATTTCAAATGTTTCGACCACATACTGAAACAATGCTACTGAATACGTAATTTACTTTACGTTTTAATTTTTACAGAATTAACTTGTTTAGATCAGCAACGTTTTTAATGGCGAAATATTTTTTTTTCTACATTTATTTATACTCCCACGATACGATGTTTATAACACTAGATGTGTGTTTTTTTTATAAATCAGGATATAAATGAACTATCGATAGTTGATTGTGATTAAATTATTATATAAAATTCAGAGTTTAATAGAAATTTCATAAAGTTTGACATTTAGTGACAATACATAATTTCAGAATCCTTTAGATATTTATTATGTGTCATGGCAGTATTCGTTTATTTTAATTTTTTTTAACGTTTAAGTAATGTTACTATATTAATAAATTTGCTTTGTAATCTTATCCAAACAAAACATTAACTGTGTCAATTATATATCACCTTCTTCAGTTCTCTATTGTCTTAAAAACCGATATACACGTCGCGTTCGCGTTAAAATATTTTGAAGATTGATGACTCTTTAATTATGCATATAAATTCACTTTTATATTTATTAATATGGCTTCATATAAATATGTAATACTTACCTAATATTCTATCTTTAAAAAAAAAAAGAATTTACTTGATGGTTTAAGAGAGGTTAATAGGAAAAATTAATATTGTGGGTAAAACTTTCCTTTTATTCCGTTTTTTGATATTTATTAAATATTTCTTCTTCTTAAAAAAATCTACAATGAACTCCGGACAACTAGTTTTTTTGCGATATAAATATAAGTATAAAAAATGGTTTATGATGGTTTTGAAATAATCGTGACATTATTATTATTTTAATAGGAAAAAATGCTTGACGTTATCTATTATTGCGTCTTTTGACACTAAAATATTTTATCTCTTTGATTGGTAATATGCAAATCATTAACAAAATTACAAGAATTTCAGGAAATTTTAATACAACAATAATCGTCATCAGTCTATTAGCGCCCACTGCTGAGCAAAGGCTTCTTTCTCACATGGAGAAGGTTTGAGCATTAATCACCACGCTTGCTCAAGACGGGTTGGTGATTTCAAACTTATAATTGTGAAACTATAAGTCCAGGTTTCCTCACGATGTTTTCCTTCACCGTATGTCAGTGTTGTCTAAATACCCTCAGAAAGTACATATGACTCCGAAAAATCACATTGATACTTGCTAGGTTTGAACCCGCGCCCTCGGCAACGAGAGGCGGACCCTTTAACCACTAGGCCACCACTGACTTACAACAATAATAACAATGACTAATTATTTTCAAAAAGAAAATAAGGTTTACAAATGGCTTTATGATTTTGATCACCAAAACTAGTTGTAATTCCTTAACGAGGAACAGTTATATTTATTTACTGTATAAAAAAGAAAATGTCTTAAATATATAAGCTAGCTATCATGCAAGTCTTTCAAAACCTGCCCAGCCGATTTAGGTTTTGCCGGTATGAACAAATAGTTAGACGGACAAAAAAAAGATAAAAAAAAAATTATAGGTACATATCCATTGAGTCAAGTAGCCGTTTTAATATGACAAATAAACACCAATTTTATTTCTTTGTATGAATCATCAAAAACCTTGCACGTAATCTTTTGTAACTGCTTTGTAACATATAGATTTTCCTTATCACTTTACAATAGACTGCACACATGCTTCAAAACTGATACGCAATATTGACATATTTATCTTGAAATGAGTCTCAGAATAATTTCTCGTTTAGTTTTCTCCTGTCAAACACTCCTTAAATAACATAAATAATAAAACCTGTAAATTTTTCAACCTATTTCGAATGATAAGGAGGTTATCAATTCGTTCGTTTTTTTCGTTTGTTACTAAATAACTTTTGACTGGGTCAAGTGATTTTAAGATTTTTAATTTAAAAACTGGTGCTTCCCGTTTGATCCCATTTCAATTTGGTTTAATTTTGGCAATGGCAACTATGAGAAAACCTTAAAAATATTTGCATTGAGTATGTGTTCGACAATTGAACGAGAAACTTCCTGATTTCGATTTATTTATTTATAAGGGTCAACTTAATCTTAAAGATTACTCAAATATCTTACATGCTACCTGTTTTGTAATTAATTAAAATTTTTATTATGTAAAAGGTAAGAAAGAAAATTAAAAATCCTAAAAAAACAACACAGGAACTAAAAAGCAAAAAATTAATACTATTTCCTAGCCTAACCTTTATAGTAATTCTAAATTCTAAATAACTGCACACGAATCAGTTAAACATCTAAAGTAGATAAATGAACCCTTTTTTTATTTATTTTCTTTTTATTTAATAGCCAACTAAATATATATAACTACTAAATATCTAATTACCTTTTAAAGCCTGAAATCATATTTCAGTTAAATAGAGCCAGGAGTTACTTAAAGTTCATCTTGAAACAAATATGACAATTAATTAAAAATTAAACATTTAAGTTTTTCACTTTTATCATCTCTTGAATGTTTTTCCAAATATTGTTAGGAGGCTATGAAGTGAATACGAGTACGTAGCGGAAGGACTATCACGGTAATAGCCTGTTCACACTATCCTGAAAGACTATCAATGATATCTTTTATTTTTTATACCAAATATGAACGATGGAAGTTAAATAAGGCACTGTAATTATAACTAAGCAACATAACCAGAATTGCAGCGCAAGTGGGGGCTTGATCTGGAGATTGTTGGTACGCTCGAACTCCCCTAGAGATTGCCATAGTTTTCAGTTTCAGTAAATTAAACGAAACTTTTATGTTCATTAAAGTACAATCAGAAACTATGTTAGATCTACTCGTTTATATTGACATCCTATCCAATTTTATTATACAGGTTTATTACCAAGAAAATAAAGGATCTTGGCAATGCATCTAATGGTCATTTACTTTTTTTTAACATTTATTATTATGAAATAATAATTAAATCTATTAAATAGCGAGAGTTACAATGTTAATGCTCACACGGTCACAAATCTAGGGCAATTTAATTAAATGACATCACTAAAAAATCGATTTCTCGTTTATTTAGTGTTGATTTTATTTCAAAATAAAATTTTTGACAACAACTCACAAATATTGAATTCATTATTCTTTTAAATGCTTGGCTTCTTGAGTTTCACATAATGTTTATTATTCTGATATCAATTGAATATATTTATATCGCACGTTTTGTTTTGTATTCAACACACATCTTTACTTTTGGCGTGAATAAATATTATTCACACGCAGAAATGTCACACGGGCTGCTATATGAAAGGAAAATGTCATTGCAAATAATAATTATACTGAGTTACGTTTTACTGTTATTATCTCAATTTATTGGCACTTTAATGGTATATATGTATGTTCATTATTTACGCATTTCTATAGAAGTTTAAAAACAATAATTTAGTAGATTTGAACCATGAAACATTTTGATAGTGTTGGATAGTCAATAGTCCGATGTTGATACGACTTAAGGGATCATATGAGCTCGGGATATAGAATACAAAACTAATAAAATTATTTCAGAGGCGGTATATTTATACCGCCTATTATTAAACATTTGTTTAATACTTGCTATAGGTGTAAGTAGCAGTTTTTCCAAAAAAAAATATATGTAAAATTAAAAGCGAGACGGTGAGCATCTTCCAGTTGAGATAATTAAGCTAAAAGATAATAGTAGTTTCTATGTAATCATTAAGTTTAATTTGCCTTCTTTTACTAAAAATATGAGAGAGACAGTATCTTAGTATAAAGTAGACGTGAGGCAACATAATTTTCAAAAGAATATAAATAATTTGTAAGTAAAAGTAAAAGTTGATTTAAAATGCCGCTATACTAATCTAATATCTTTAAACAACCTATTATTGTTCATGTACTTAAACTGAATCTAAGAAATTACTAAAGCAAATAATTCTGTATGCGAGAGTTTCCAGAGCATGATCGATTTAGGTACATTTTATTTTTGAAAAACATCTTTTTCTCCGAATTTTTAGTGTACAGTATCGTAAGAATAGGAAGGGAAATTTTATCAGATTTTACGACATTGTAATAGCTCATATATAAAAACAAAAAACGAAAAAAGCTTGGTGGCCAGACACTATTAAAAACATATAAATCCTAGATTAAACTCATATCAGTAATAACTAACAATGTTGTAAATGCCCAACGATCTTATTTAAAGTTACAATAAAATTTTGATACAAAAAATTCTATAAATATGCTTTAAATTATTATTTATGAATCAAGAATGTGAGAATATATAATGTTAAAAACATAATTATATTGTATATATTATAACCAAGTTTTAATATTGGAATATTTTTAATAAAAAGTTAATAAATAAAAAGTCTAACCCTACACTCAGAATACTGACTTTGTAATAAGTAATAAGTAATAACAAAAGAATTAAATTTAATTGGTGACGTAAATAGCTAGGTATATAAAAAATCAAGGTCAACAAATATTACGAGCTCACTAACGAACTCACTCGAAATAGGTTCGTCGTGGATTTGTACGCGGTAGAAGTGGGAGCGAGAGGTATAACAGCTAAATCTCTCTACAACCTCCTAAAAGACTTAGGTCTGTCCTGAACTCATATTAATTCATTCCTGGAATGTATGTATTTCGATGGCAGTGCTAGTAGGTTCTTTTCAAATTTGGTGAGGTAGAGAGAGGAACTTGGACAGTGGAGGCGAGCGTTTAACGCGCGATACATAGGGGCCCCTTAAACCTACACCTGGGTCGCAAGTCCTAGGCACTCGTAGCTCCCCTACCTGCAACGCCATGGACCCTGCACCCGAACGGTGAATCCATTGAATGCTGAGAGGTTTAATTTCATATCAGAATGAATTGAAATTTTTATTTATGTTATGTTTATTTTTTAAATAAATACGATAGCTGAATATGTATATCTCCTTATTTTATAGACACGTCGTAATAACAACACGTATTTCGTGACGGTCACGTAGACAACCCTTCAAAATGTCTATTAAGGATATAATATTATCTAAATAACTATATACTACACAATACTGCACAAGGTTTTCTTGAAGCGCGAACATAACATTTACTGAGAGTACAGTCCTTGAAAAATGTATTTTTTTTATTTTCAAAATAAAGCTTAATTTTATGTTTTCATAACAATTATTACTAAAATACACCAAAGAATGTATGAACAAGATATATTGATTATTTGTTTCCTCATTATTAAGAGACTGACAAAAACGAAAGACGGTTCATCAAACTTTTGTAACTATGTATTAGTTAAAGATATCAAATTTTAAGACTTAAACGTTTGAGCCACCAATAGTACAAATTTTAATTAACGTTTAGACCTTTAAAAAGTAATATTTTTGAATTTATAACTTTTTTTAATATAAACTTTATAGCTGTTAATACTTTTATATTCATTAGCAAATATTTAAAAAAATATTTGGTCTTAAATTTATGTATACAGGTGACTGGTGAATTACTATCAATATTTAAGGAGAATACTCGGTACATGATTCTAAATTTCCGTATAAATAAATAAAGTGTGGACACGTTCTAAGTGTTCCAAGTGTGGACGCGTGCGGCGGCGTGCTGATACAACACCACGCCGCCGCACGCGCGTGTGTGTGTGTGTGTATACCTAATCTGTAGGGTGTTCACAAGATGCGTAATTAATTACATAACTTTTGGTTAACTTTACTTAGAAGTTTATTAATATTTATGTTATATTAATTTTTATTTTGACATATTATATGATCGTCAAATACCACATCCTCAAGTATCGATAGTAATTCACCAGTCATCCTGTATATTTACATGATGACATAAGTGAAAAATTATTTTCACAATAAGTGAATGCTAACTGAACGGCTAACTAAACAAAAGTACAGATATTACTTTTGAGAGGTTGGTAACACTCTGAATAACGTGTCCGTGAAGATTATTTGCATAAAAACATTTTACGGAAATTAAGAAAGACGATTTATTTTTGATAACATATGTTTGAATAATTATGCGTTAGTCATACAATATTATTTTAAAAAAGTAAATTTATTTTTATGATAATATTTGTAAAAGAAACATAAAACATTTTAATAATTTTTTATAATCACTACTCCCGAAGTTTCAGTTTCTTGTGTACCTCATAGCTGTGGGTGTGAAAATGGTACAATTAAAAAGCATTAACCCCAACATGACTTTATAAGCACTTATAAGCGATATAAAAAATGCAATAAATTTTAAGTACACTTAAAAAAGAACGGATATATCCATGTCGGGAGTTATCATAAACTCAAATTATATGTATTCAAAGACTTCTTATATTCCTACCATAAAATATTTTATGAGACGGTTATTTAAGTATCAATGTACATTTGTAATCTCAATTGCGAAACGTTTTTTTTTAATATATACCAATATTCGTTAGTTCCACTCTTTATAACGTCATTTACAGTGTGTTTACACTTAGCTGATAAAACTATCCATTGGCTTAATCACCGAAATCTAGAAAGCCTATCTAATAGATGGCTCTTTCATCTTGTAATGTTGACTGAAACAGAGCTTGCCCAAAATATTAACTTAAGTAATAGCAAGCTAGATCCTGTAGCAAATTGTCTTGGATACTATATCCGATAAGATAAATCCTTGAAAAACTATGCATTGCAGTCAATTTTGTTTAAGGTTATTTATTGAAATTGTAACCTATTTAAAAAACAAGATGTTTGTTTTAAATTTTTACAAACATTCATTGAGAATAAATACTGAACATAAATAGATCTTGTAATTTTTTACTCAAAATTGTGTAAACTCTTACTGATTTCCCTAATAATTATGGCCGATAACTATCAAAGTTTAACACGTATAAACATGACTAGAATGTAGAATAACCTTATATTTGCTGTTGCCATTACCGATCTTCAACTGGGTCCGTCATCCAAGCGACGAATCGATGGAATGCTAAAAAGTTTCGTCTACTGATGGAATAGGCTATAAAAATGTTCCACTTTTGAATTTTAATCTTTTATGATCTTCGGGATTTTTAGTAAGAAAATATTTTGTAAACTCAAAAGTTTTGGTTTTACATTACATTGCAATAGGCAAACACCGAAATAAAAAATTATTAAGTGGTGAAAAGGTTATGTGCTTTATAAGCTGTTTATAGTAACTTTCATGCAGTTTTATTGAATGAAATAATTTTTAGTAATCTATTTTGCTCTTAAACCGAGGATTATAATCAAAAAGGTAGACTATTTGACAACTGGGAGAGTGACAGAGGCTTCGTGCTTGTTCTCTTTATTGTTCTTGTAGCGTGAAAGAGTTTAATATTTCCATGGATAAACTTGTATAATAAGTAATAACTAGTTTAGATTGCAGTAGAACCTATGTGTAAGAATACACTGGTATTACCTTCCTTTTACGATAGCAACACACGAAATAAAATTTCATAATATATAACAAGTAGAAATCATTACCTTTTCGACTAGGAAGATACTCAAAAGAATTCTTGACAATCTATGTGCTGGAGCTGACCATAAAAATATTTTGTGGTCTGTATATATTAAAACAAAAAAACAGGTGGAGCAGAGTTCTAATACATCTCTCTTATGAAGTCAGCATAAAAAAAACTAAACTGTTTTGTCCCAATCTTCGCCTCATATTTTACAAAAGAAAGACATTACACTTCCCTTGAGGTTTATAGTGAGCTTAATCTACATATAACCTTTGAACATATCAGACAGCTTACAGAACGACTCCATCCCAATCGAATGCTGTGGTTAATGTAATATCCTTGTCCTTTATCTTCTGGACTTAAGTTTTATCGGATGTGCACCCTTCAAACCGCTGTAGAGTCTGCCCGTGAACAATTGTTTTGTAGTTGATATCAATATTGTTGCATATGATTTTATTTTCTTGTTATGTTACTTTCTATTGGTAGAAATATTTTATAAAATCAAGTATAAGATCTTAAGAGTCTGTTTGACAGTAAAAAAAAAACAAAATAATATTGAAATGGAGTGAAACTAATCTACAAAACATCGCCCGGTACTTTTAATGTTGCTCTTATTATATTAGACCAATATCTTCTGTTAATCTTTACAATTGCTGCTTAGTTCAAATAATACGTATACAAAAAACAATTTTTAAAATGAGGATATAATTTTTATCAAGACGACATTACATAAAACTATAAATCAGTAAATTAAAAAACACGGGATCGATTATTTATCACCTTAGCTTTGTAACAAAAATAATAGCTACCTCATAACAATGTCCTATGAAAAAGAAACACATTTTCGAGTCTTAAACCGTACTGATTGATTATAAATTTGCTTAAAAAAGTTTTTGCTAGCATGGGATTCATCAAGAAAAAAAAAATGACTGTTCTTACTCCAACATGATTGATTTATTCTAATAGGTGATGAAATGCAATGTTTTAAGCATATGTATATTTTATAACTATAGAATCAGGTTTACACAATTATTTTGATGGAAATATATTTAAAACAATAGATCAATAATATCTAAGATCTCCTGATACAAAATTATCGGAGTAAGGTATCGACTGACTAAAAAAACGATAAACTTTCAAATAGTTTTGTCACCGTTAGGTAAAAACAGAATAAGGTGTATGAAACGCAATAAATAACGAAGGCTTAGTTATTTTTTTGAAATTAAACTCACGAGCATTAATTTTGTGAGCTGTAATTCATAATTCAAACTGAGAGACGGAAATAAATGTCCCATTTAATGGAATAACAGCTTAAAAAGGACATATTTTAACTTCACGGAAAAAAATAAAAAACACTAAGATAC
The DNA here is from genome assembly GCA_916720795.1 of Danaus chrysippus. Classification (NCBI taxonomy): domain Eukaryota; kingdom Metazoa; phylum Arthropoda; class Insecta; order Lepidoptera; family Nymphalidae; genus Danaus; species Danaus chrysippus. Next base: position 4,215,846 of record CAKASE010000055.1, read on the forward strand.
TCCAAGGCAGCAAAACGTTTCAATACATTATAATTCATAAAGTTTATCATTAATACCAATTAAGTTTACTAAACTTTCTAGTTTAAATACTAGTAAGCCGCTAATTACATTTTATGACTGATCGTTTTACTTGCTGCGTAAATATTTTCTTGATTTTTTCATTCCATCAAACTACATTGAGCTATTACATAATATTAATTACATAATTATTTTCATTGATGTAGTTATATGTATTGGCCTTAAATAATAAAATAGCTACTTTAATAGCTTCAAACGGCAAAAATTTCTTTATTGATTTTTACAAGAGCGTACATACATAGGTTCCACAAAATGTATTGTATAACACGTCCTGTTACATCAGGAACTCCTATCTCTATTGGGATCACTTACTTCAACGCGACGATCTTAAAAGCATTTTTTGAAAAAATAATATCACATCAACAGCCACCCAATTCCTCAGTAGGTAAGAGACACTCTGAAACGTGTGTTTTGACCCTGATGACGAAACAACGACAGATAATAATACAGTCACATAATGACTTCAGATACTCCCCAACCTATCTATTGTCACTAACGAAGCCGATATTTTCATATACCACAAGCATTATTATGTTTTTTCAAATTATTAATTATCATTTATTTTCAATGTAACACACTATTGATCGACACAATTCATTATAACGCTTAAGGACAGTTTGTGATCATCAATATTAATGTGATTTCCACTTTGTATTCAAATGTGGCTATCTGGTAAATTAATGTACGAATACATTCGTCTTGGTATCGATCACGTCGTTGAACTGCAAATGTATGAACTAATTGTCAAATATATATGTATATATAAATTATCAATAAGAGACATTTGATTTTAGACTAACTTTAAAATCACAAGAATTTATTTATTAGTAAATAATGACTTAACACTAATTTATTTATTAGTAAACTAGTTTTTGCCCGCGACTTCGTCCGCGTTAGTTTGGTCAAGACTAATATATGTAGGTATAGCTGACCAGGCAGTGGTGGCCTAGTGGTTAAAGGGCCCGCCTCTCGTTGCCGAGGGCGCGGGTTCGATCCTGGCCCGGGCAAGTACCAATGTGATTTTTCCTAGTCATATGTACTTTCTAAGAGTAGTTAGACATCACTGATTTATGTTGATTCCCAAAGAGAGGGTTGATGTCAGGCAGGCGGCCGGTCGTAAAAACAAATAGCCAAAACTATTCACAAACATGTAAGGCAGACCCTGGCTATAGCTGGGAAATTGCCAGGTAGAAGAAGAAGCTGACCAGGCAAACTCTATTCTGTCTTAGAGGCCATAAATAATCAGGTTTTTCCTGTTTCAATCAAACATAATGATTGACATATTAGTTAGTTGTCAAATCTAATGTCAAAAAAATGTTTGTATGGGAAATAGAAAAGGGCTGTTTTTATGGTTTTCCCGGCAATTATTCCAATTTTTCTCACCTTTTAAACCTTTCCTGGACTTCCAGGAGTATTTCAAGACTAAAATTAGCCAAATCGGTTCAGCCGTTCTCGAGTTTTAGCGAGACTACGGAACAGCAATCCATTTTTAGATATATAGAAGATAGAAGATAATGACTTATGTTTTTTCAAAACATATTTAATTTTTATTCATTAATCATTCATCATTAACGGAGAAAATAATGAAAGTGTAAAACAAATATTCCATACAAACATTACAATTTGAATGACTTAAAAATCAAAAATATCAAATTGAATTGTCAACAATATAGAACAATCTGACTTGAACAAAACAAACTATTAATAAACACATTATATTAAGTAAACAATAAATGTATTTCCATTTAAAAAATCTGATATCTTAAACAGAAGTACTTATTCTTTGAACCGAATTTTCGAAATAAAATAACTTAAAATAATAGAATAATTTAAATTACTCAACTCCATTATGGTGGAAAATTATTTTTCGTTCGTTTAAAGTTTATTTAATTTCTTTATAGACATATATTTTCATTTTATATAATATAACTTATTTTTTTTTACATTTAAATATAACAACCATTATAGAAAAAAATTCAAAATACGTTATCATCATCATCATCAGCCTATCAGACGCCCACTGCTGAGCAAAGGCCTCTTTTTCACATGGAGAAGGTTTGAGCATTAATCACCACGCTTGCTCAAGACGGGTTGGCGATTTTAAACTATGTATATATAATTGTGAAATTCCAGGTTTCCTCACGATGTTTTCCTTCACCGTATGTCAGTGATGTCTAAATACTCTCAGAAAGTACATAGGACTCGGAAAAATCACATTGGTACTTGCCAGGTTTGAACCCGCGCCCTCGGCAAAGAGAGGCGGGCCCCTCAACCACTAAGCCACCACTGGCTCAAAATACGTATTCAATTAAAATAATTTGTAATATTTATATATGGCTTAGTTATATAATGAAATAATTCATTCAGGTCGAGTTCATTTCATGAAAACAATAATTAAAAAAGTTAAATGTTACATAAAGCTTTTTATCACTCACTCATCACTCACTAATAACGTCTAGTCACTAATAACGTGTTCTGTTCGTTACTTTTAAACTGTTACGAGTATAAATAATGGTGTCTGACCCAAGCATATTAAACATACCGTTCCACAGGAAACTTTGTCACGTTTAATCGGTTACACCCTAATGACTTTCACTCTAAACACGACCTATATAATATATAGATCGTGTATTTATTTTATATATATATATATATTTTTTTTATGTGTCGTATTTATAAAAAGTTTGTTTTGTAGGTCATACTTATGTCGAAATTCATGTTTATTACTGAATAATTACAAAATAACATAAAAAATTCTGTATTATTAGCCTTTTTGCCTATAAACTATTTCTTTTATCAAGGAGATATATCTGAATCCAGTTTATCATATTATATCATTTAATATCTTATATTTTGTTGTCAGATAGCAATTACATTTTTATAGTTTTATATATTTATGACATCATCCAAGTAAGCAAATTTTAAATAATAAAAATCTGCGGCGATAGACTTAATGCTAACGAGAGTTTGTATTTAATTAAATCTCATAAACAGATTTAATATCAATACTTAATTTTTACTTGTTTCCTACCGCAAGCACGCAATATGGTGTGCTTTTTGAAATTTCCATTTTCGTGTTCAGTGAATAGGGCGCATAATCTTGTGTATTTAATATGAACTAATAAAGGAGGATTTACAATAACATTTGTGATAAAAATGTCCAGTGTTATTAAATCGGCTAAGTATTTTGTTTAAATTACTATAAAATTCGATATGACATTTAAAAATTCATATTGTTTATGATTTGATTAAATCCCAAATGTAAACAACGATAGTAGGTTCAACTCATATATGCAAATTTTTGTGAGATTTATTCTAAAAAAGAAATAATTTACTTGAATAAAAAAAATATTAAGATTTCAACTTAAAAACCTTTCATAATAATTGATTTGTATCCTCTTTCTAAATAATTAATCATTCCTACTATTAACGATGTTAAATATCATAATTAATTGCTTCTTCGAGAGATATAATTATTTTATAAAAAATTAAATTAAGCAAGGCTACTGATATGAATTTATTTACCTTTTTCAGTTTCAAAAATCAGATTGAATTATATTTTACTTTCATGGTAGTGAAAATACCATTCATTGTTTAAGATAATACAGAGTAGAATCTGTTAATAAATAAAAAAGATTAAATTTTCTTTCTCCCGGCCCTTCAGCGCTGTTGCTTCCAAGAAGGATTCGCGACAAACTGATCATTTCATAGAATAGGCACTCTTTTATCCTCACTACCGACGGATACATGTTCATTTTGTGAAAAATAGTAAACAAATAATATATTGGACTACCTGAGTTCAGCTAATATTAAAATAAATAGTATAAGAATGAGATAAAATACAAGATTAACAAGGCATTGTTATTTTTAATTGTAACATAAATAGATCGCCTATTGAAAAATTACTCAAGGACGTTGACTGTATATATTTATATATACATTATAAAACACGTTTAGCATAAAAAAAAGAGTGATATCAACCAAACAAAAGTACGGAATACAATTCGTCTTTATGAGCAGTACACGTTAAGTTTTGTTTCTTTTGGATTACTTGATTATGTAATATTTAATAATATACATATAACTGTGTGGTAAGGAAATGCAAATGAACATTAAAGAAGTTCGTTGATGTCGGTGCCGACAAGTTTTCATGTAACGAATATATGAAATACTCGTACAGATAGATATATACGAAATAAATGTTTATAATTGAACTGTTAAAAATACAAATGTGTAAAAATTTTTAGACATTATTCAATATTTTAAAATAATCCAAGTTGTAACAAATAAAACTACAATGTTTGACACCGTTGTAAGCATTAAATTTCAATACCAAACAAAATGTTTATATGTAGTATGCTGCATGGGCACATATTTATTCATTATTACATTGATTTTAACTTAAGTTTTATAAAGTGATTGAAATGTATTTTGCGAAAACATGTTTTTTTTTTATTCTATTAAAATATAGTTTAGACGAGACGAAACTTCTCAGCATTCTATGGATTCACCGTGCGGGTGCCGAGTCTATCGCGTTGCAGTAATTTTGTTAGACGTACATACATTAGACGTATATTTTATATTACAATTATTTCACGATAATTGAATTTATTAAAATCACTTTAAGAAGCTAGCAGTATTTTTGACTCTACAGTACCTCTAATAATAATGAAATGTAACTCAGATCAGATATTGATAAGTTTTTTTATATAATATTATTGACAAAAGCGTTTTTTTAAGTTTCTGGTTGCTATTTAACGGCAGCGGATATTTTTAATATAAAAGTAGATTTTTTTAATCAAGGAGCACCGTAAAGCTGACTTAGGCCTTATTTACTTAAAAGTTAACTTAAAACTTTGTAACCAATTTACGTCGACATTAAAAATTTTATTTATTAGAGCAAATTAATATTTTAGACTATCATGATCCATTGACTATAAATAATATATAAAATATAGACCATAAAAAAACGAGATTAAGTAATTGAATTGTCTGAAAAGTTTGTGTACGAAGTATAATATATTTGCGTTTCGTCCGGACGTGTCTTGAACAGTATAAAAAGAAACAGCACAAAAATATATGTTTCTTTATTATTTTTTGGTTTTATACATTTATTTTGTTGATTGAAATGGTATGTTCTTATTTTGTAAAATATATCAATAGTCATTAGTATTATTTTTAAAAATAAAGGATTGAAAACATAGTAAAAAAAATAATCGTATACTTGAGATGTTTTCTGTATTTATATAAATTGTTTTATTTAAAAAAGTATGTTGTTATTCTAAAAAGAATAGAAGATAATCTAGCTTTTCCTAATTAAGACTAGAAATGAAACTCAAGCTTAGAGTGAGAAGTTACCGAATATAATATAACAATTGAATAATCCTATTAACTAATATACCACAACACCATAATTTTCTGTGACCAATATTCATATAAAAAAGATAAAAACCAGTGATGCAATCAAGCTTAAAACATTTTCTCGTGTTTTAATAAAACTTTAGGACATGTTTTGGCTCCGTCCAGGGCAAAATGAATTAATGCCTGCCACTGACACTTCGATAGACAATCTTTAAAGTGACTGTCAATAGAAAAAAGAATTTATAAATCTAATATGAATATAACTGTGTTTATATATTATACAGTAACGTGTTTTTTGCATATTTGACTATTTTAATTCATTACTTTCATTGTGGTGTGTATTTACAGCGCCCAAGCGTTCTTTTCTTTACATTCTGAAGTTAAAGTTGTATTTTATATTAATACCTGTATGTAAAGCGAGGGACTTCCGGTTTGAACGTCTAACTGGGCAAACGTCACGAAGAGTTATCCACAAAGAAAAATCATAAAAGTGTTAAAATACATACTAAAACTATAAACTGTGCAAGTGAAACGAACATTAAAGACTAAATCTATGAAAATAGTAACACGTACTGTGTGTGTCTTCAGTGCATATGAAATTAAGTGCAAGTTTTGGTGAGATCATTATAACCTACAAACAACTCTGACATTTATGCGTCAAGGCTACCAACAACAACAATACAATAGCACGTTCCGTTTCAAGCAATACATAAACCTAGTGTTGTCATCTATAAAAAATATAATACTATTATAATAAAATAAAATAAAACATTGTTGCCTGCACTACTGAGTGTTTTGCATCAAATTAAACCAGTGTTGCCAATACTAAAAACAATAATTATCCGAGATGGACGGCCAAATGCAACTATTATTTTCAAATTTAAAATTAGAAATGGAAAAACAAACAAAAATTTTAAAACATTCTATCAGAGAAGAAATAGATGAAAAATTGAAACCTTTAGTGGAAGAAAATCTGTATCTAAAAAATGAAGTCGAGAAATTAAATGAGAAGTTAAAACATCTGGAATCAGAGAAAAGGGAGAATAATTTGATTTTCTTCGGATTTGACGAGACTGAAAAATATAAAAGTGGTGTAATTGAAATGATATTAAAAACCGTTAATGATTTGGGCATCGAAATAAACAAGCGAGATATTAACAAAGTGTTTAGAATTGGAAAAGCAAATGACAAAGGGAAAGCACGGCCGATTTTAGTTAACTTTTTAAACGTATGGAAGAGAAACGAAATTTTTAAAAACAAAAATAGACTACCCAAAAATATATTTGTCAACGAAGATTTTAGTAAAGAAGTTTTGGATAAGCGAAGAGAACTTATACCGCAGCTAAAAGAAGAAAGAAAAAAGGGACTTATAGCATATATAAAATACGATAAGCTTGTTGTAAAAGATAAAAATGGTGATGTTCGGGATAAACGGAAGAGAGAACAATCAAACTCTCCAAACAAAAGCCACGAAAATGGTCGACCTAAAATTAATAAAATAAATGCCTTCGAGAAAATGTACAGAAACAGATCCCATTCGACATCAGAAATAAATAAAGAATAGCCATTAAATTACATCGGTTACCGGAAGATCAAAGCAAATAAAGGAAAAAAACTTAAAGAAAAAACAAAAAATATTAATCCTCCCCCAAGCCGACTGGTCCTCGTGGGGGAAAACGACCACAACCCTCCAAGACTGAAAAATAGTAACCACCAAAAATAAGTAATATATATCGCATCCCTCAATGTACTTACCCTGAGAAACGAAGAAAACCTAACGGAACTAACGTACGCATTAGAACAAATCAAATGGGACATCCTAGGCATGAGCGAAGTTAGAAGAATGGGTGAAAATATTTGGAGGAGGCCTTTGCCGACTGGCAAACAGATCTAGCGATGATAACCAAGGATCAGATGTTAGTTTAAGTAGCTTATTAAGTTTAAGATATTATGTTTATTTTTTTAAGATAGTTTATTGTTAACACTTATTTTTAAGATCTGAATAAAGGCTATAATAAAAATAAAATGTAAAGCGTTGATATATTTGTTATAAAGAAATGAATATTTATATATTTATAATGATAACTATAATTATTCTTATTAATGTTAAAAAAGTTTAAATCTTATTGTGGTTTTCTTTGTTCTAAAATATGTCTGATCAATATCATAATTTTATGTACATAATTATGTATTTATGAGAAAAAAGTTGCCTGTTGAATATGTTTCATAAGAAAAGCTTAATATAAAATATAATATTTACTTTGGAAACAAAAATTAGACTACTTACTATCTTATATGTAATTCGAAAGGAAGAAGCAGGGTTTTAAAATAACTTGTAATTTTGAATAATAAAAAAAATACATTATCGTTAGAGATTAAAGGAAGAAAAAATTAAATTGATTCTGTTCGCTTGGCTTTCTTGTCTTAATGAGTTTTTTCAAAGAACAATGACAACAGTTAACAAGGAATACAGTGCAGTCTTTACTAGGTGTCATATACTCGAAAATGAAATTTTCCTTTAATTCTAAAATTTTGAGCAAAAGAGTAATGAATTCTAAGTACAGTTTAACTTTAAGTGTACTTAAAAAGAAATTCATTTAATTGTAATAATAACAAACATGTTTCAATACAAGAAATATTTTACTCAAAGGAATATGAGTCATCTATCAGAAAATCGTAATCTTTTATGGACATTAATTTAACCTTAAAGTACAGAATTTTACCTACATATATTCTCTATTAAAAAAATATATATTCAAAAATTTAGAAACATGCCCTCAACGACCGTTCCTCAAACTTAATCAAAGTATTTATAAATCAATTATATTCAGGGCTTTTTACTTTGTTTAAAAATTAAGTTTTTGTTTGTTTTCATGTTCAACTTTGAGGCAGATATTTTAAAAACTTATTGGTGGAAATTATTTCATTCACATAACGTTGTAAAACCATTCAAAGTTCAACACGATCATATTTGTGGTTTTGTTTATTTTAGAGTTTATAAATGTAATCAACTATATCAACATTGATTTAAGTTTATAAAAAACTGATGATCTATGTAACAATACTCTCCAATAATTATTACATTTGAGATAAGAAAGATAACATATCTAATAATATATCCAACTAATAATAACAACTTTAATATAATTTTTTACACTATGTCCCAAATAATAAAAACGATCAATGGAACAAAAGCGCATGATCCAATTTATTACAAGATTTATTAAATAAATAATCAAATATCACAAATACCTTAAAGCACCGTCAAGTCCCGCTAAACATCTGCTGCAATGATATTTCACTTGCCCCTTCTCCGTAGCTTGTCTGTAATGTGACATGCAATAGGTGTATTGATTATTTCAAATTAATAAAGCACTTAAAAAGCTGATAAATATGAAATAATAAAGATCATAAACAGTAATAATTTATAAGCTAGAGTTAATTCCACATTGTCCCGGAGTTCAAATGCACACATGGCGTATAAATTACACTTTACATGAGATATTTTGACTACGACTGCACAAGATGCTACTCTTTTGTTGAAGTTAATATTATTTTACTGTGAATTTTACACTAATCCCATTAGTACATCTTTTTTCATAAAGTGCCATGAATGTGAACAGGGCACAAGTACCACAGAAATCTAATCCATCTCGAGCTACACATATAAACGATCTTAATAGTCTGCAGTAAGCCTTTGTGTAATACTTATAAATATAAATTATCGTGCATAACCTACATATGTAACATATATGTTCATATGCTGTTTTGTGAAAAAAGGTGGATTGGGTCTCAACGACAATCTATTTACCTTGAACTTCATAAATGTATTAATAAATAGTCCCTCAAACAAAATATGATTATGAATTTTAAAAACAAAATATGTTTTACTTGTAGGCAATAGCATTTTAAATATATAGGATATTAACAAAATTTCAGACTACATAATTTAAAAATGTTCGTTGCCGTACTTTGCGATGGAAGAAAATTCAAGCTCATTGACCGTATCACTTTTGATAATGAACGTTATCACACGAGGTGTAATTGCCAAACAGGAATGAACTTTCCTATGTTAACTATCTATGAAACAGTACAATTGAGAGACATAATTTGTTTTGTTTTGTTCAACAGACAGCCACTATTGATCTTCAGTTGAGATATAAATTGTTCTACTCTTTAGTTTTAACTTTTACATATGCATAAATCTAATTATTTATGCATCCCTAATGATCAACACGATTTGAAATTTTGAATATACTATACGTCAACACACTTATATAGGAAGCCCTAAAAGACTGTCACTGGACATTAGATTGTTATTAATCTTATAAAACACAAGAACAATTTGGTTTTAACATTTCAAAAAAAAAAAAAATATTCAAAAACCCGTTTTTGTAAAAAATTCATATAAATAGTTTCTACTTGAAATAGACAGTTTAATCAGATTGACCCATTTCCTTTCATTACATTTAAAATAATGGTCATTATTTCGAAATAGCCACGATACTTGACCTACAACAGAAAATGTTAAGATTTAGCAAAATAAATCACAGCTACTCTAAATTAATGGTTGTTTCAATTTGAAAAAAAAATCATTTAACAATTTTCATATAACTTATTTTCAGGTATCAAGCGTTCATAATTAAAAATCATTTTACTTTTGTTCTCGTTAAAATCTAATTAAAAAGTGACGGAAGATAATTAAGGAACAGTAGTATGGAGCGATCGAGATAACGTCCTGTATAACACGACTACTTGTCACTCATAAAAAGTTATTATGTCTCAATCAACTCGCTCTCAACATTAGCCTAATAGGTTTATACGCATATGCATATAAATGATAACACTGGCTTAGTAATTAAATTATGAAGTAAGGTAACAACTGAAACACAATAACTTATTTTTTTTCTATTCTGGACCAAACCAATAAACTGTTAAAGCAGCGGACAAGGAAAATTTGAGACTCAATTTATTTTTACCATGAAATTGAATATGGACCCGATACGGAGGATGGCCAAGCGATTCGACCGTCTATACAATTTTATTCTGTTAAACTTAAATATAACGGACTTTTCAATTGGTCTTGCAACATTGAATTCTACGAGATCAATTGCTCTTTTTTAATCTCGGCCAGGCCTTGAAACGCTTTTACCAACAACTAGTGTCACTATTAAAATATTTAAAGCTGAGTAAAAGTATATTTGTTTTAGAAATTCCATTAAATATTTAACGAATGTTACAAGTAGCGCAATACGTGTCGTACTAATAATCATAAACAATAATCCTTAGAATTATTTTTATGGCTGATTATAATTAATTATAACACTGAGACACTGTAATTTATAGTTTAAGTTTCAAATTTTTTAAAGGTTTCCTGCCAGAAGTCGCAACTATTCCATATGGATATGGGTTAACGAGCCTCATTTACCAATAAGATAAATTATTGTGTATATATTTATATTTCTAATGATACATAATCCTATCCATAAAATAAGTCAATCAATCACTTTCATAATAACAGTATAATATCATCATCAGCCTATCAGAGCCCAAAGGCCTCTTTCTCACATGGAGAAGGTTTGAGCATTAATCACAACGCTTGCTCAAGACGGGTTTGTGATTTCCAACTTATAATTGTGAATCTACAAGTCCAGGTTTCCTCACGATGTTTTCCTTCACCGTTTGTCAGTGGTGTCTAAATATTCTCAAAAAGTATATATAACTCCGAAAAATCACATTGGTACTTGCCAGGTTTGAACCCGCTCCCTCGGCAACGAGAGGCGAGCCCTTTAACCACTAGGCCACCACTAACATACTCGTAATAATATGTATTACCAAAAAGGAAAGAAATTCAAACATTAATATTAATTTTCACTTGTATTATTATATAGATTAACTGACATGAAAATTGTTTTCTTTGAAAAAATTACATTATTTCAACTATATTTGAACTATGCGGTTAAAGAGTGCATGCAAAATAATATGCATAAATATTGAAGAATTATCGTAATTATAAGATGTACAAGAGTAAATAATCTAAAAGTACTAACTCTTTGCGTTGTTAACTATAATCTGTGTAAATTAACAACAAATAACCTTTTTTCTTTACTTAATAAAAATATGATTATCGTAGTGAAAATAAAGTCAGAACAAAAGTATCGGAAGAAATTAGATTAAAACTAATAAACTGGCATTAAAAACAACAGTATTAAATTCTATTCAATACTTTGTATATTTAGAATGTGGGGTTACTGATAGCAATAGGAAAGCTGATATAGTAAAAGCATCGCTCGCACCAATTAAGCTTGCGTGAGCCTTACCACCTAATACAAACTAAACCAAAACATGGTATTATTTCATTCTGTCACATATTTGAAATTCAAATGACCTAGCCACTTTTGGCAATTACTATAAATAACAGCTGAATCGAATTTTGCGTTTATTGAATATATACTATGATTCAATAAAAATATTTTAAGAACTTAAATAATATTTACTATGTATGTTTAATGTGTTTTAAGATAAAGTTTCTTTTTCAATATAGAATTTTTCAATATAGAATAAAATTAGAATTTATCAAAAGACAACACTTGTAAAATTTTCTGATTTGGTTTTATATTTAATTATAAATTATATTCTATCTAAACAGTCGTTGCTTAAAATAAAAAAACGTAAAAAAATAGGTATTAATTTCTATATATTATTATATTTTAAACATTAATAGAAATGTCTTTTGTATGGAAGTTTTAAGTGTGAGTCAATATTTTATTGCCCCTCTTGAAAATATCATTGGTAATTTTTCAATTTGCATATAATTATGTGATTTCAGTAATACAAAAAGGGAACTACAACACTTTAAATGAATTTGAGAAAATCTTTTTTTATAAATAAAATTAGTTCAAACTTAAACTATTAATAAAAACGTGTTTTTTTCTACATAAACCTGAGACAAAATTGATAAATAATGATCTAAATAACAATGAACTTTTCTAATAAACAAATATGTTACGGAATTTTGTTTCTGGTAAAAAACAAAGTTTTTCGTACAAAACTCGAATCGCGGCTACTACCACTTAAAATTTAAATGTTTTGTATTGCATGAGAATCTTCTTTAATTAAACAGGAAATAAAAATGAATACGAAATCCATTTTTCTCCTACAGATCAATAGATACTTTGATTTTTTTATCCAGATATTATAAAATAATGAGTTCATCATTTTGATATAATTAACTCGCTCTAATAAACTACGAATCAGAAATAATTCTTTTACCAAATCTTTTCCTCTTTCATATAATCTATACCTCAAACCCAATTCGTTTACACGTCATAATCGTGAATCTTCTGAAAAGATGCTGTCCATATAAGGAGAAGTAAGGAAATCATATTCATATTTTATACGTCTTTAAATTGAAGGGTACTAGTACTGACTAAGGTATGATATAGCGCGGCGGGGGAGGTGTATAGTGGTGTGACGTATCGTAGGGGGGGGGGGGGGGAGAAGAGAGATTACTTTAAGAGAATGTATAGATATATGTAATTTTTCCTTATTCTGAGGAATTTGAGAATTAACAAGTAAGCTCCGAAGAATTTGTACATTTTGTAATGTTCTCTAAAAAATTCACCTTTATCACATGTAATAATTAAATAAATTAATAGAATATTTTTGTTAATTCACCTTCTACTTGCTTTTATATACTTATAATTCTTTTTCAGCCTATATTTACTATATACGCACGTCTCAGATGTAGGCTTTCCGCTATTTTTTTACGTCCTGTATGAATTTAAAACTCCGGCCACGTGAGTTTCATTTCGAACTATCGGAATCCTAAATAATATAATATGTTTTTGATAGCCGGATTGATAACTAAATATAATGGTAACAAGTCTTATAAAATCATCCCACTGAAGGAAAAAAGTAAGGTTCCATAACTTTCTAAATGTATAAACCGTTAACTTTTACTAACTTTCTCTTAGCGAGTAAATATATTTTTCAAATTCAACTTCGATTTATGGACGCCGTCTATACGGGAATATTAGTAAAGTTGGAAATCTCTTATGACTAAAGTAAAAGTTTCCTCCTTTACAAATAATGTTATTGACACGGCATATTCATAGTTTTTATTTTGTTATAGGTACATTTCTCTTATAAAAATAGTATAATATGAATTTTAGTATCTTTTAGTTTATATAAATGTATTAAGGTTCTCAATATTAAAACAAAATTATCAGACATTATGTAGATTACTTCTAACAGAAGAAAAGAGGAACACGAACTAATATACAATAGTCACGTTTACATGTAATGTGTTCGATCAAATTAGTGCCCAGAACACTACTAAGTTACTACTAATTTCATAAGAAATGACTTACTGTTTCGAGTCCGAATCGTTCAACTAATGCTCTCGTTTTACTAAGTTACACTACACTAATCTAGAACAGCATTTCCTAGAACATCAGCACCCCTGTCTAATACATATCTGCCATTAAACTGTTTATATGTGCCATTGTTTGTTTTGTCTCTGTTACAATAACCATCTTTGAAATATGTCTAACAATCTACGTTTTTTTTAATAATTAAAGAAACATTTAACAACATAAATATGTATATTGCTTTAGTAATGACCCTACAAAATAATATGGATCATAAAAAATAATCTGAAGATTAAAAATGGAGGTGTTTAATATAATAAAAAAATCTATTAATACGGTAAACTATCCAATGTCTAATTATCAAAGATCAATATTCAAAGATTGTGGTTGTTTACTTTGAAAACTTAATTCATTTTGTACTTAATAAATTATCATTGTTCTATTATAGTATTAAAAATATTATGTTTGATCAATCGAAATTTCATAATATTTATTTTCATATAAGTCGTTTGATTATATCTTATTCTCTTTTAGGGATTGATAATCTTTTATGCATTTTTATTTCATAATCTCGATCTTTTTGATAAAAAAAATTTAAGCGAACAGTGAAATGAAGAATCTAAAACCTAATTTATAAAAACGTACCTCAAATGAATCCGTGGTAATCTCAAACAGAACTTATATGCATAAATATATCAAAGCCGTTCGTACCGACTACGTTGTACAAAACGACCCAGAAGTCTTAATTACTCGTTTATATATTTTTACAAGGTTTTATTTCACTCGTTGTCTATGTTCATAAGGGTGGATTTCTGAAACTTAATTTTGACGCAAATATCTTCAATCTAATGAACTTTTTGTATAGACATTTCACGGTAACTGTGCCCAACCATTTCAAGAGTTTAGCAAAATTATAATATGTTCGGCCCATATACAATTATACATACTACATATACCTATTCTTGAGATTTTTTTTAAGTTTTATATTCGTAATTTTTAAGCAAGTACTAAAAGTTTTTACTTCTTTTTATACACTTAAAGGAATGCTGAATTTTTCTTGGCCATACACTTTAAGCTTTTCAATCCGGTTTATTAGCCCCACATGTTTTAATTTTATTTTACAAAGATACTTAACGTACTTTAAACGTTAGGACTGCTCATTTCTATTATCATCTTAAACGATTGCAATTTTTTTTTGTTATTATTATACACATGAGTGATAACAGGTACTTTGCTAAATTGGGACCGGTCCTGTGGAACGTCGGTTACGACTGGATCCTACGTCCTCTTCTTATAGAAGGAGGGAGTGTCAGGGTGAGTCTCACGATAAAATGCTAATTATTATTTGAATGCTGTTGCTTAATTTTTGTCACAAGTTTTCTGTTTGTCCCTGATGCTCCATCTTATCTTAAAAAATCTTAGATGACTGTCATGAACGATCCTTATTTTGTAATAAAAATATTATACTTAAAATTTTCGCTCCAATCCCCTTCCTGTTTCATGTGCCCCTTTAATTTAAAATCTACCCAAATCTGGAACCAGTTATGTAATTGATTTACAATAATCAAATTATTTATCAATGTACTTCAGTATTTAAGATCCTGTCAAACGTTTTATAATCACATATAAACTAAACAAAGCTGTCTATCTACTTATCTAGATATCTTATGATTAATATGTCTGTTACAAAACCCTTCCTTCTAAAGTTAAACCACGTAGCCGCTGGGATGCTATAAATCATGTGAAGTTAACTTCTATAATAGGATATACAACTTTGAAGAAATCACAAAAAATACCCTGTATTATTTCTTTAAGAAATTTTAATTTATTGTAAAAATTCAATCAATACTAAACAGAGTTACATATTATAATAAATTATTAACTTTTTATTTCATTGCTAGATGAACATATTTTACACTATTATGATTATGATGTACAGCTTAATATAATTGTGTTACAGTTAGATAGACTTTATAATTTAATCATAAACTAACTTTGGTTATAAAATCATCTAATTACACTCATTTATATATATTTGCCAATGCCACATATCCGCGACTAGTTTTCCTTCGCCTTTCAATTAGAAACAAGATTGAACTCTAAACATAGTTAATTAATGTATTTGAAAATGATTAACTGGTTTATTTGTTTTCTATGTCTTTTAAGTTACAGAAAATATACTCCTAAACTATCTTACAATATTTTTTTTTATTATTCATTTTAAATTATTAAGGTTGTCTTTCATACTTACGCACTTACGGCGCACAGCTTAAATAATAATTAGAAAACCAATTTCCAATAAAAGCTAAATGTAAATAACGCCAAATCAAATCGAAAATTTGCATACAAATGCTTGTTGGGAAATGTAAGGTTAACATTAGAAAGCAACAAATTCATTAACTCTCGATAAGTACAATAAATACTCATATTTAGCGATATTAAATATATTAATTATATCTTTGACAGAACTGCCTAAATAAGTAAAAACATATAATATACATACTTATTTTAACTGCATTTATGACCAAAATTGGAAGAATAAAAAAGAGTTCCTTGTCATTTTACGCCTATTTCTTTTTTTTACCGTCATTAATAATAAGTATTTAATTAGATTATAAGAAGTTTACAGGCTCACTCAGACCTTGTTATTTTAATCGCCTGTATCCGATTTTAGTTATATATAAGCGTTATTTAACTAAAAACTCGTAGTGGCCTAGTGGTTAAAGGCCCGCCTCTCATTCATGAGGGCGCGGGTTTGAAACCTGGCAAGTACCAATGTAATTTTTCCCAGTCATATGCACTTTCTAAGAGTATTTAGACACCACTGACAGACGTTAAGAGAAAAAACATCGTGAGAAAACCTGGATTTATAATATCCAATTATAAATTTGAAATCGCCAACCCGCCTTGAGCAAGCGTGGTGATTAATGCTCAAATCTTTTACAAGTGAGAAGAGGCCTTTACTCAGAAGTAGGCTCTGATAGGTTGATGGCGATGATTTAACTTAAAAGCTACAACAAAGATTGTATTAATTAATTTTAGCAATACTTTTTACTTTTTTAGCAATGTCATTAGATATTCTAACTAACATTTACATAACCGCAACATGTAACTGTTTATACGAGAGGTTCTCAAAGAAATTTTAGTTTTACGTATTGAAAAAAAAAAGTTAAAAATTATTTCATCTTTATTCTAATTAATTCAAAATAATGAGTTATTATTATATCCAATTATACATATAGTGTTGTGTAAGTTATATTTTATATTAACTACATATTATAGCGGGAGCTGAAATAGAATTGTATTTTATTTGTATGATAGTTGTAATGTCAGTTTTTATGCCAAGAATGCCCTTTTGAGCTATAAAATATTTAAAATGTAAGATGTTTTTCATCCATCGCTTTTAAATAAAAATCTTGGATCAGAATGTTTCGTCTCTTTCACGACAATCGGAACGTTGTTGCCATCACTGAGTTCAAATGACATTCAATTTTCTATACGGTCTTTTCAATTTACTGAAAGATTTATGTTTCTATTTCAAATCCAAAAAGGGTATGTGAAAAATTATAGCATAAAAACGGTTATAAAGACGAAATAATCTTTAAGCAATACATAAAACACCTAAAATTTTTAATACACAAGAAAAATTTGAATGTAACTGTTTGAGATTCTAAATAGATAATTATATCCTTCTGCGTATAAATATCAAATCCTAATAGTTTCTGTGATCCATTAAGTGACTGTTTATAATAATAAAAGAGCGCTTAAGAAACTTTGTAATGATTTACATGACTACTAATTGTGAGAACAAACAGTACTACCAAAAGTTTAGTTGTTAAAATTTAATTAATAATAACTCTGTAGGTTATTTAAATACGAATTAAGATAAGTTTATTTGTTCCCTCATCGCCAGCAAAATAAAACTATAACATTTAATATTATAATTGCAACCTGTTATATCGCTCTAAAAACTGGAAAAAACAATTTTAACTAATTTCCTATAACCCATATTTGTAAAGCACTACTATTATGTCAACTTTGATACCTCAACTGAACTAAACAAACTTATGTCGTAAAATGTTAACCATAACTTTGGGACAGTCCATTAAGAGTGTAGCATTGTATTAGTGTAAGATTAAACTTTAAAATTCAATTAGCACTACAAACTCTATTAAAGATTAGATATAAATCGCTCACAAACTCCGGTTATTTAATGAATGTATATAAATCTAAACCCACAAGATTTAAGATAAACTATAATAATTGTAAAAAATTATATTATTAGAAATAATTTTTTTAAGTTGTCTCTTGTATACAATTCAATATAAATAATACGAACATCATTTTTGTTGATTAACTATTTTTAGTTTTTCAAAGTACTTTTAAAGTCCGATTTGTATTAGGCATCTAATCTGAGTGAGTAAAATAATTTCGGACTATTCAAAGATTTATAACATTTTGCAAACATTCCTTGAGTTTAGTAAAGACTCTTTTTGTATGGTGTTCTAGATACAAAGTTATGTTTTACGTCATAGGTTTTGTAAATTAAAAGCACACTTCTCTTGATAGCAGCATCATTTGGTTATTTAAATGGGAGATATATAATAAGTCTATCATAATATACATAAATGTACTTTTTCGAATTTGAAAATATAATGATAATATATATTATAAATATTCTATGTATGTAAATACAAATATAAGTAGTATAAGTAGAACATTAGCACTCTCCACTGTTATATCTATTATACTGCAACAGTCACAAGTGTGTACACTGAAGTATTGACGCTTTGCAAGCAACGGTGCTTAATACAAACATAGTATTGATCCCAACAGACAAGTTAACAAATATTGGAAATCACAAATAGATGAACATATTATTGAACATATTATAAACACTCTGTGGTAGTTCAAACTATTATTAGTATGTTTTAGCCCACACTTATTTTTAAATTATGCCTTTTTATACTTCCTGCCTTAATGTTATGTCCGTAAATATCTGTACCCTTATTATTTATTTTAACCAAAATTTTGAATTAAATTTTTTGCATCAAAATCTTAAATCCTAATCCATATACAAAGTCTCTATTGTATATTTTCCTGATTCATTAAAGGTTTGATTTTTGATTATAAATACTGTAAGTAAATTATGACGAAATGAATTTTTTTTTCCTTGAGTGGCCTCGAAGGTGATCATTTAAGTATCTTTTTTCATTATTCTCATTAATGTTCTCATATATTTTTATTATGACAGCTTTTATGTAATATTTACAAATTTACAATGTTGTTATTATTTTCAACTGTAAGAATGAAATGTTGCTGTATTGAAACGTATAAAATCATCAGTTATTACGACATTTATTATTATTAAAAAAAATGTTAATTGTAGTTACTGCTCTTTAAAAATTCTCATTAAGCCGAGGAAGACAATTATCAAACAATATCAATTTAAGTACTCTCTTAAATATTCTTCCAGTAAATATTTTTAAGTGGATATAACAAACTGCTGAGTGAAATTATGATCAAACAAGTATTAAAAACGTTACCATTTTTAAGAATAAACATATTGCACAACTGATTTAATCTAGGTTATCTATACTAATATTATAAAGCTGAAGAGTTTGTTTGTTTGTTTGTTTGAAAGCGCTAATCTCCGAAACTACTGGTTCGAATTGAATAATTCTTTTTGTGTTGGATAGTTCAGTTACCGAGGAAGGCTGTGGGCTATATAACATCACGCTACGACCAATAGCAGCAAAGATATAGTGGTAAATGTGTAAAAAACGGGAGAAATTATTTCATCTTTGAAGCCTTCCGTTGCGTGGGCCGTGAAAACGGTTCAAGATACACAAAAAATATGTATTAAAAAATAATATCTCTTTTAATGATCTAAAAAACAGTCCACGACAGTATATGTCTATCTTTTAAGATTAACTCACAAAAACCGTTTTTATGGTACCTAATTTGGTCGAAATAATTTGTTTAAGTTGTATCAACATAATAATAATATTAATCTTTATTCAAATTAACAAATAAATATGTTGTTGGTTAAGAGTACTTCATTGTGAATTAAAAAAAACATAGGTTTTATCCTGAAAACTCTACGGAAACTCGACCATTCCGAAAACCCCGCAAGAACGGGAACTTTGTGGGAAGAACCAAAAATCTGCCGGAAGTCACTATTCCACGCGGACGAAGTCGCGGCAAAAGCTAGTATGTGATAAAGAGCAATTTTTTAATTGTTAATGTAAAATGTCTTATTTTTTTGTGTTATTTTGTAAAAGTTACCCTTATTGATTTTTTGTTCTTTTTATTGTCCAATTCAAATAACACAATCAATAGTTTTAAAGTTTATATTTTTGGCATAGTCACACAGTTGAATATTTCTATTAGGTAATACGCATTCTACTTACATATATTATTAACTAAAAGAAATTTACCCTGATAACCCTTTATGTCAATGATTGTACATATATAGAGTATTGTATTCGTATAATTTAGTATTTAAAAAGGATAACATATTTTTGTTAATGTTATAAAAAATGTTAAAGTTTCAACAGATTTAAAAGTTGAGAAAAATTATATATAAAATACTTATTGAGGAATTTTTAATATAGTTGGACATATTTCATAAGTTCAGAATCGATCTTAAAAGTTTTACAGCAAAAGTTTAGTAAGCAATACCTTATTCTTAGGACTTCGTTGTTGTATTTCTCAATAACTTTAAGTTTTAATATTGCATGACTTACTCTTTTAACACATTGCAGTGCTCAACATACAACACAGAATGTACATTTCAATGATTTACGTAAAAATAATCGTATTTGTCTTGAATTATTACATTTAAGATCACAGTGAAATTTAACAATGGCTTTTACAGTTTATAATTAGCATATTTTACATAATTTTAAGTGTTTTGTTATTTAATTGGAATTCTTATGAGGTTAATTTTGAATATTTAAACAGGATGGTTGTGGAGAAATACGCAGCTAAGTGGAAGTACTGCCTAAATTATTTCTAAAAACTAACAAATACCATCAATTGTAATACAGAATTCACCATATAAAAGTCCAAGTTACCTAGAAAAAATATTACAGCGAAGCTTCAGTAAATAATTGTTTTCAAATAAAAATTTGTTATAATAAGATTACGTTGAATATACCTTAAGCTGTTGTTTCATTTTCTGTGTCCATTTAATACTTACTGTTCTCTTTAAATAAACAGATTAAAATATAAATTATATCAGTGAAGAAATTCGAGTATTTTATTAACTTTTATTTCATACATTTTAAAGTAATGAGCTACTGGTTTTAGTTTTACTCACTGCTATATGATGAATTAAGATAATAAAATCGGCTTTATACTACAGAGATAGATCCTTAAGCAAATTAATATTTTGTTTTTTTTAAATTTTACCACCAATGTTACTAGCCTCCAAAAGCATAAAAAATTATTCTGTTTCATTTTTGTTCTTCTGCAATTCTTTTGCAATTTAGTATTTGAAGATAAAATATTTATAATATCAAAAACCTGTGATTTCTATTATATCTTGTCTATTTCGAAATACATTTTTTATAATCTTTTCAGTCTACACATATATTAAAAATTTGAAGGATGCTTACAGTTTGTACCAAATCAACAACATAACTATTTATATAAAGGGTCGCATTTCTCGATCCTCTGCTATTCGTCTAAGAGTATATCCAATTTTGAAATAAAAATAGATTATGTGACAAATTGTCCTTCACGTCCGTTGGTTTCACGTAACTTGAGGTCTTTATTGGCAGAATTATTTTTACTTTGCTTGTGTTTAGTTTATACTGATATAAATACTTTTATTTTAAGTGTATCATCTATATATATAAAAGAAAGTCTTGTTAGTTACTCCACTTATAACTCATGAACGGCTGAACCGATTTAGCTGAAAATTGGCAGGTAGGTAGTTTAGAGCGAGGACAGCATTCCCGTGGGACTTGACATGAAACGTCAGTCACTAAAAAACGTGGAATAACGAAACACAATTGACAGATATACAATTGACGTATAATGACAGATATGTAATGACGTAAAGATGATAATTAGATATTTGTAAGAGATCTACTAAATAAAAATAAGTCCGGTTTTCGATCCTGACGCTATAACTTCAGAACGAACCAATTTCCACGGTTTTGCATTCGTTGGAAAGGTCTCGGGCTCCGTGAAGATTTTAACAAAAAAATTCAACAGAAAAGCGGGAAAATCTTTTTTCACATACAGCGCCATCATACATAAGATGTACTATGTACAAATCAATATTTTAAGCAGACGGCGCCGGTGCATGATTGGTTGACAGCTACTCATTGTTCTCTGCTCAGTTAATTTCATGTGACAAACCGGTATTGTGTTTGTAGTTTGAACTCTTAAAACCAATTAGTATTTGCGGGATAAATTTAGAAAATCATTGTTTCTCAGTTTCATGGGCAGTTATATTTTGCGTGTTCAAGAGTTTGGAAACCATCCGCTTTATTTGTGTCAAAGTTAGACCAAAAAACAAAAAATGTGGTTTACAAAGGACCACTTCAATGAAATGGATAATTTGCGGATACGTATAACGCTTCGATTCGGTATCTACTTTGGATTCACTTTCATTTACTTAGAGAAGTTCAACTAAATAACACTTCATTTTTGTAATCGAAATGAATTCATTACTGTTGTGAAATGAAATAAAAATTTTCCTTTTCAAATATAAAACAAAAAAAAAATCTTCATCTTTTAATCACCAAACGAAATGTTATATAAAAGCCTTCTGGTGGCGAAACGGAGTTTGCCGGGTTTACTAGTTTGGAATAAAAATTCATTGTCCTTGTGAACTTGTTAACACTGCAATGCAATGCCTTAAAGACTAAAGTATTCGTTTTGTTTAACAAGTGTAACAAGTTTAGGGTTTATTACTGAGATGTGGAGAAAATATATTACCATTACACCTAATATATTATAGAGCTAAAATCGGTCTAAAGATAATTCTATTCCAGAATGCTGACCTCTAAGCGAAAGCAAAGTCCTAAATAAGCTAAATCCAAAAACCTCATACATATTACACAACATTTAAATAATATGCGGCTCAGTGATTTTTTTTATAATATCAACTATTGTGATTACAATCTATTGACATCAAAGAAGGGATTAAAAATAACTTTTATTATGTTATGTAATGTTTTTTAAATAAAATTAAATAAAAAACGACAGCAATTACGACTAAATATTGACAGTTTTTTCCAATTTACTACTCCAATTTCTTGTTAAATATATTTTTCTTTTTTTAAATAATACTCAAACTCTGTACTAAAACATTACTTAAATCCTAGAATCAATTATTTTAGAAGCTTAAATATTAATAATACGTAAAAAGACCATTTACAAAAATTATATAACAATATGGATAATTAAAATCAACTATTACTACAGTAATATATTTTTTAAATTTTACTATTTTTTTTTGTTTATTATAGAACCTATTAGTGAAAATTCCTTAATATATGGCAGGGACTTCAGACAACATGTTATTTAATAGAAATATTTGCCTGTATTTTGTTAATTATCATTTCTGTATCACAAATTGCACAAATATGAATTTGATATTGTCACAAAGCTAATGCTAGTATGTACTATGTACGAGTACGATAATGTACCTACACTCATAAATAAATGGAAAGGTGCGTTTGTATGTAATTAAGCCACTGAATTTTTTTTTTTCTTAATGATTTTGAAAACAAAGGTTGATTCATTAACAGTATATTTTGTTACTATAGAAATGGGCACCTTTAATGCAGAAAACGTGTTTATTATTATATTTAATAGCAGATATGAATATGTTTTATTAATTGCCCTACAAGAATTATAAACAAAACTAAGTGAAAGAATATCAGAATTTACATGAAAAACATAGTGGTATCATAAGCTATTGATAAATTGAGTTACATTTTTACTATCAATATTGTTTTTTTTTAATATATAAAATATTTTTATATGGGTTAGCATAAACCTAAATAAAAATAGAAACGTTAATTAAAAATCTTTTTTTTTTAATGTTGGCTATCACACAATAATAACGCTTACTTCTTTATTAAAATGAAAATATATAAATTTATGTTTATTTTTTGATAAAATAAAGGTTTTTATTTATAAAACTAAACGACATAATTCTATTTGTGTCATAAGTGTAATAAATCATTTACGCATTTAAAATTATTTAAGGGAAAAAAACTAAACAACATAACTTTTCTGAAGGCAGGCAAATGTATATACATATTTATGTACTTATTTAATTAATAAATTTGATATATATTAAGCATCATAAGCATCTCAGCAAAAAATATATTATTTCGGTTCAAATTACAAGTTCGTTAATTACGATATAAGCCAAAAAAACATAGTCTTAATCTGAGATCAAATCACCTCAGAGTGTTTTCTAAGAGAAATGTTCAGATAAGGTATTAATTATTAAGAACATGATACTATTTATTCCGATACCAGGAAAATGTTAACTAAAAACGTTTAGAAAAATTGAAATTAGCGTTTTCTTTTAAGTACTGTGTGTATCAAACACTTGATAAAAAGGATATAACAGATATTTTTATTAAACATTAGTTATGTAACAAAACGTTAAAATCTAACAATTTGAAAATTTTAGTCAACTCAAAACAAGAATTAATTAAGAAGAAAAATGTACGACTTGGTCTCTGATTTAATTAAATAATTTAAACGAATCAGTTAACGTCTGAATCGACAAATTGGTTCTCTCATCAATTACTTAAGAAATAAAATAAAAACGCTTTTTATATTTCACTAGAGAACGATTAAATTATATGTTTTAATTCAACGTAGAAAAAAATGTAACCATCAATATATTTCTTAACACTTAAGTCAGTTAAAAGATTGAAATTTATTGTAAAGAATTGCTATGAATATACGATAATTAAAATGTAATAATAATGAATTTTATTATTATCATTTACAGTCATTTGGAAATTATATAATTGGTACAATTTATTAATTGAATTAATTCTCACTCAAAACGCATATATGAATTCAATTCAATCAAAAAATTCAATCATATGAAAATTTTACATCGGTAATGAGACACTTGTAAATTAATGAGATAAGTAAGTAGTTGAAAACAAGATTAGAATACATATTTAGATAAAGAAAATAGTTTATAAATATATACATTTTACTCATTTACCATACGTATATAATATACGTATATATTTTCTCAATGGATGTTTTGTGATTTCTAAATACTATCGTAGAATATATTTGTTTATATTAACACAGTTTATGATATAATCAATTTTGAAGTTATTCACGTGGTAGGCATAGAGGTGCTTATCATTCAAAGTAAACATAAAGTTCTTACCTGTATGAAGGTCCTAGAAATATTTTAACTGCCAAGCGACCACTTATATTTTTTATCGAAATATTTAAATAAGTAGGGCACTATCAAATCTTTTTAGCTGAGGTAATAAAGAATGGTAAGAACAACAATAATTGTTAACACTATACGTCATTTTTATTTAAAGAAATATGTTTGTTTTTAAACGATATCTATGTTCTCGTTATATAGAAAGAAATGAATTACTTGAATTGAAATACCACACCAAAATTTATAATTTCAGACTCAATCAATGAGATGAGTATGTGATGCTTATGGTTTGATACATCAGCTTCATACCACAGCTCTTGGACAATATTTACTCTCTCAGGCTACATTATTTTGATTGATGGTATCGTCACGAAAGTTTTTATATTAATAAAAATAATGACTCTTCTATTTTTAAAGTTGATGTTTTTTTTTTTACTTAAAATAAATTTGTAGGAGTGCATTGCATCTATCCAGTGTCGAATTGAACAAAAAACTTTACAGGTTACGAAGACCATGATTAACAAAATCAATCTAGCCAAGCTTCATCAAATGCCTAAAGTAGTTCATCTTTCGTATTTTATACACTTAAAAGAATGTGTAAATATCGCACGATTTAATTTTTATATCCCCTTTTTACAATTGACAGATACGCAGTAGGCACTAGATCTTTGTTGGATCTGGACGAAGCGATACGCTTCCTTTTTTTCATGCACACAGCAAACGATTGGCACTATTGTCTGCATCGGTGTTATTTTTCACTCCCAATTTAAATGTCTTCAAAGCAAAAGTAAATAGAACCAAAATATTGCGTTCATTAACTACGAGTCTTTATTTGTACCAAACAATCGGTTCAATAACTGTTTGGTATTACAAAAGTATTATAAAAAAACAGACTTTATAGTCATGTTACTTCAGTCTCCCTTTTCCTAAAATATAAATTAATGCTTTTGTATTATTTATATAAGTGGAGACACTAAACCAAGCTTAATTTGACTTATTTAAATACTCTGTGACAAGGGTTACTTCATACTTGTCTGATAACACCGTTTGTAACTGTTGTAACTGTAGTTTGTTTTTAAATTTGACCTCAAAACCCTTCGTTAGAAATTGAAAACTACATAAGTAGGAAAATTAATATTTTTTGTGACGTAATAGGATTGATATGCGTTATTATTTCATTAAGAAATTTTAGAAAATTTATTCAAGAAGGAACTTTTCTAAAAACTTTCAAAGTTTTTCAAGACATAAAATATTGATAATAATAGTATTAATAAACGTATGAAATGAAAAGCTTATCAGGATTTTATGACGACATGCCTATGGAATAATTAATTATTTAAAGTTATATGTCACTTTTCATTATATAAAATTGTTTTAATTAAACTGACGACTAAGTGGACAATTTTCTTTAAAATTAAAATTTACTATCATATAATTTACATATCATTTCTTTAAGAGGTTTTTATATAATAAAATGAAGTTGAAAAGTAGTAAATTAAACATACTAGTATATACAAATGTAATATTTTGTCTATTTTTATTTTGTAACAATCGTTATGGCCAGACTATGTATTTGCATATATATGTACATATGTTTAAGTAGTTGGACATTATTAATTGTAGACACTCAGGTGTTAATTTATGCAGATAAAGAAAATGTCCGTTTTTATAAAGCACACATAAATATTGTAAAATTTTGTCTGCTCGTTGATAAGATCTACGAAGCTTTGATGCATATATGTACATTAACTTTGATGAAATAAAAGGCTTGAGAATTATTTTAGTGTCTAATGTTAGCTACGAGTCTAACTCGCTAAGCCTGCCTGTATATACTCCGGGTTAAATAGAGTGCATAGCATGCATAAAATATTATTCTAACATTTTCGGCATTGTTTTTGTGTTTTTCTTATGATACATTTCATAAAAGTCATAGATGTATATGTTATATATCTATGACTTTTCCCCGAGGACACGGCGCAGCACACCTTGGAGGTGTGCCCAGCATGGGCGGAGCAGCGCCGTGACCTAGTTGGGGCAATGGAGGCGGGGGCCTTATCGCTGCACCACATGGTGTGGTGCATGGTGCGGCGTGAGTCGGCCTGGGACGCCGCGCTCGCCTTCTGCGAGGCGGTAATGTCCGCGAAGGAGGAGGCCGGAAGGGTGAGGGAAGCCACATCGTCCCTCCCCTCTCGCAGACACCGTGCTGGGCGCCGCCGCAGAGACGCCCTCGACGATCTGAGGCCGCCGTGAAAGTGGCCCGTGGCGCGGACCCCAACCCGCGCTAAACGGCCAAGGGAGCTGCATGGTTGTGTTCCCCATGCAACTCCCGAGGACACGAGCGTGAGAGAGAGCACCACATGAGGGGGGGGGCTGTTCCAGTGGCCCCCAAGAAGACGAAGGGCCCCCAGAAGCGGGCCAGCCTGTCGGGGAAGCTGGTGGGAGTGCGAAAGCGATCCCCCGCCCCGACACAAGGGCCGTCGTGGAACACCCTTGGGTTTTTAGTGGGTAGTGGCAACGAGTCCCACATACCCCGCTGTTTTCTAAAAATGGCGGGGATGCGTAAATGCATTTTTCCCAAGGATAAAAAAAAAAAAAAAAAAAAAAAAAAAAAAAAAAAAAAAAAAAAATCTATGACTTTTAAATTATTTAAATCTAGATTTTCCAAAACGAATTCTGCTGATGCTTTCTATAAGATTTTTGTTGAAAAAAAATATATTATAAAATGCTTGTCGATGAAATCGTATGAAAAAAGCTAGAAACGTCAAAACAATTAGACATTAGTCAGATTTGAAGACGTTAAAGTAAGCAATGAAAGTATTTTATATTTCCTGAGTATCATTATATATCCTAATTCGTTGTAGAATTGTAAGTTATTAAAAAAAAGTTAAACAATTGCAAAAATTTCAAAGAAAATAAGATTATTTTATGAAACATTATACTTAACAGTTCAAGTCTGCCAGACGATATTCGATGTAGATAATCTTATAACCCAGTGCTTACGAGGATAGTGAGACCGTGGTAGGTTTAATTTTCTGAAGTGTTTTTGTAGAAGTTATAGTCATTGAGAAGATTGACGAAACCTTGATTTATATAACTAAATTTAAAATCATGTCACAAGCCCCCCCAAAGCCTCAAAAGTTACGATAGCAACGTCATTATAGTTTCTTTATGCAATTTGAATTTTTTGTTAAATTTAAACTACTACTGTTAATTTTGGCTAAATAATACAATTTATAATTTTTAACATGAAAATGTAACCGGTGTATATATAACATATACTTATGTATATGTTTAAAAAGTAGGTATATAAGCAATTAAAAGGATCAAGAAATTAATGTATAAATATTTAAATATCATGAACTATGGATAGGAATGAAGTAACATGGCAAAAAAAAGATTAACAATAGACAAGCAAAACCGAAGAATAGAAAAATCTAATACCAAATATAACAAAGAGAAAGAAAAATCAGCAAAGAGAAGCCACATTCTCATCCTCAGCATTCAACCCCATCTTTTAAATTGTAATTCTTTTAATATGGTCCGAAGAATAAACCCGTATAAAATATAAAGCACTTTTATGTACAACCATTACTTTTAGACTACTTAACAACAATCAATCAAGTCTAGTGAATTCATAATTTTTAGATAATTATATTTTTAAATCCTTCAATCTAACATATATGAAATCAACACCGTAAAGAATATTTAATTAGTTCTGCTTTCAATTATACATGTGAATAAAAAGATATTAAAAAATCTTCGATATTTAAGATCACATTTTACAATAATTATTGTAATGTGTGGTAAAAATAATGATGATATTCACTTACTTTTCGGCAGCATTATCTGTATCTCCCATTTGTTTATCGGCATCGTGATCATCATTTTCTTCATATGATTGTTCTGGAATTTAAAAGGACATTTATTAAATTTACAACCCTATTTTATATGCTTAAAACTTAATTTTATATGACTATATTATCAACCTTTCTGTTTAACGTCTTGTAAATGAGAATCAAAGTCGTCAGTCATATTGACTCCTTCTCTTCTTCCTTGCAATCTTTATCTTGTTCGTTCATTTCTTCACCCGGTTTATGCGCGTCGTCCAATTGATCCTTTGAAAACAAAAACAATAATTTTTTTGTGTGTAATAAATTTCGTCTACAACGCTAAAGTTAGTGATCTTTCAATAATTCTATCTATCCCTTTCCCACACCTGGTTTTCTTTGCGTTCAGAGACATCTTTCTGTCCCTCTCCCTCACCAAGTCCCATACCGCTGTCTCCAGTAGTGCCTTCTCCCTCACCCTCCTCTGAATCTAGTTCTGAGTGTTCCCAGAAACTGTAAGGAAATAAAGGAAATTTCAATTTATTACTTGACTAAAACATTCTTAAACAATAACTTATTTAAGGATAATCGTAAGTACAATATGAATTAAAAAGCTTCAGTGGAACAACTTATTGACATTATCATATTTGTGGCAATTTATGAAAGTTTTTATAATATTTTATAAATTTTCTGTACTTTAGATATTTATAAAGTTTTATATTTAAATGCAACCCCAACTTATTCATTTTAACATTGTGGTATATTTAATCTAAATTGTATCGATATAATTACCCTTTCCATGCCAGATCCAAGAAAATCTTCAAAAGCACTAACAGTATTTTACAGGATACGCTATGCACAGCAACTTTTTGGGATACAAAATATTGGACAAATAGTATAACTTGCTCCAATACCGGTACCAATCTCATAACAACAGTTCTAGCTTTTTCCATATCAGGCCGAATCGCAATATATTGCACATAGTTAATCAAAAGTTCGCGCAATTTTGTAACTAGAGTTTCCAATTGCAACATTCTTGAATCAGGCGAAATGTTCTCTTGGAGTAATTCTTTTAAATGATTATCTTCTAAAATTTCTTTGGTTTTAACTTTTTCACCTTCATGTATAATTTCATCAATAGCGTTTATAACGTCCATATTCTCCGCTTGTTTCTCTGGCGGCAGATGTTTTTTGTACAACGATTGCATCACAAGTAACATCGTAGCCACAACATCTTCACTCTGCTCTAACACTGTGCCGTCAGTTTCATCCATTTCTTGGTCTATCGGTTCATCCAATTTGTCAAGTTCTGTTTTTATATCTTTAATGTAAGCCACCATATTTTCAAGGCTTCTTAGTATTGGATGATGCGGTGTGAAGTCTTCTATGACCGTCGTTTTGAGAACAAACTGATATTCGGTAATAATTTCCTCACTTTTTTCTATTATAACGTCCAAATTATTCTTAGCTTAGTTTGTAACTTCTATATGACTTTAAGAAACTAGAGGTAACTTAATGGATTCTTCGATTTGTTTTGGGTTTCGAGATAATTTGTTTAACAGTGCCTTTTGTTTATCAACTAGAGATAGAATTGACTTAATTTTTTTATTAAGAGACTTCCATTCATCGCTATCCTTGAAACAATCAGCCAAAGGTGAGTTTGATAGCACTTTGTCGAAATCTGGCTCAGAATCAGTTTTTCCGGAATAGACTTCAGAACGACATTGAATTGTTCTAGAAGAATGCTCGTATGAGCGTAGCATTCCTCTAACACATTGAGTATTTATTCAAGCGAAGTTATATTACATCCTGTAGAGTCTATTTCTAACGCGTTTGTAAGACTTGTAGCTACGGTTCGTAAATCGAAAATATGTTTCGTATAACGCGAAATCGACTTCTTCTGAGTGTTAGCATATTTCTGGAAATAAAATGTATATACTTAAAATTTTAGCACAAATTATTATTTAAGACTATTTATAATGTCATGGAATATCAATATAATGCGGATTTAATTTCTATTTCTATTATATCATATAACTGTTACACTTTTAACAATACACTTATAGCAAAAAGAAATATAAATATACTTTACAAGTAACAAAATATTGATGATCACACAAAAACATGGACAAAGTCGAATGTTTTTGTTATATAGTTGTAAATACCTGCTTTTCAAATAGCTCATAGCGGCATCCAAATCGACGGGTAGTATTGTGAAATCATACATGTCTTCAGAAGCCGATAGTATAACGAGACCCGTGCGATAATTTAAGCCGATTTTGTTCAAATATTTGAACAGATCCGATAGAGCTTTACGCTTCTGCTGCGTTATGTTTTTAGCTTGACATTTTTGTTTGTCCTTCGGCAATGTTGAATCCACCTACAATATAGAGTATTATTATTAAAATGTTTTGTATTTGTTACAATCTTAGCAGTAAACAATTATCGACAGCCGTTTGCAATGACTACAGTATGTTCACTTTATTATTTATGAAGACATTTTTTTCGGATATAAGTCTAATTTTTAGAAATTATTTAAATGAAATAGAAATGACAATTCACATTTATATAAGAACCAATATAGAAAATGAAACAATTTTACGTGTATAAAATAAATATTCATTATGTTCACTTGTCTCTATAACCAAGGTAACAAAGTCGTCCAAGGCTTGTAGTAGCGCGGGGTAGCCCGTGTTAGCGATGCTATCCTTACATAATGTTCGAGCTTTGTTCAACAGACTCGGAATCTTTGCCTGGAGACTGTTCTCTTGTATTAATTGACAAGGCTGTTCGAGCTGGTATTCGTATTTCTGTAAAAGTGAATTCAATTATTAAAACATTATTGCGCAATGCGTAAGTTACATATTTATAACTGTAACTAATGTTTTTTTTTTTAAAGACAGAAAAACTGCAATTGTAGCTAGCTACCTTTACAGCTAAATCAAACAGAAGACGGGCGAAATCATTCATAACCACCAAATCTTTTATCATTATTATATTTTAAGTGTAATAAAAATGACGTGTTTATATACCTTAATGTTTCTGTTCAGTACTACATGGTTCTGAAGATCTATCATAAACGCTCCGCCCGCGGCGTTGCTTGCAGTGCCAGCCCTCTTTGGTCTATCCCAAATACCCACGTGATCGATAGACTCACTCGCCGTGTCCACGAGACAACTCGATACCAATCTCCTTTAGAACTTTCTGTAGACAATTTTTCAAGTAAGATATTTACTCAGAATTCACAAACACATCAATCACCTAAGATAATATAAGATGATAAAGTACACAATAATGGTTTATATTACAAACATTGACTTAGAAATTATCGAAGGAATTTATAAATAGAAAACATGGAGTCCCTCCGTACGGAAGAATTGAAAATTCGTGTTGTTTCAATGAAAATAGGAAGTTATAAATATCAATTTATAGTGAACTCATATTGTTTCTTTAAGACAAACTTAATAAATATTGCTTAAAATTCACAATTGATCCATCCATTTACTATCGCTCTGTCTCTTTCTATTCCCCCTCCCCAGGAGCGTTGCACGTTTAAGGCAACCTTGTTGGAAGTAGCATTAAACGCTTCACTACAATAAATATATCAATATGGCTGACCTCAAACTCCTTGGTGTGTTTGTATAAAGCTTTATGAGCCTTGTCTGCTGCGTCCTTCACACTCCAGTAACTGAGGTCTCTGTCCCAGGTGCAGATTTTGACCAAGTCCTTCAATAACAATGTATTCCATAACAATGATAGGAGTTCAACTAAAACAGAACATATACAGGGTGACTGGTGAATTACTATCAATATTTAAGGAGAATACTCGGTACATGATTCTCATTCGAATTATGTAAAAAAAATAGGTACTTAATTTTTGACCAAATTTCCGTATAAATAAATAAAGTGTGGACACGTTCCAAGTGTTCCAAGTGTGGATGCGTGCGGCGGCGTGCTGATACAACACCACGCCGCCGCACGCGTGTGTTTATGTGTGTGTGTGTGTATACCTTATCTGTAGGGTGTTCACACGATGCGTAATTAATTACATAACTTTTGGTTAACTTTACTCAGAAGTTTATTGATATTTATGTTATATTAATTTTTATTTTGTCATATATGATCGTCAAATATCACGTCTTCAAGTATCGATAGTAATTCACCAGTCACCCTGTATAGATAGAAGTAAATTATTGGATATTTCAGAAGACCCACACCCACCCATGATAATAATTATCATTATTATCTTTCGCAAGTATTGATTTAAATTTAGAAATGAAACTAATATTTTATTGTTTTTAACGGGCAGACGAGATGTCTGTCGTGATCAAGTTTGCTGCAAAGTAATCGAAACGTCGGAAGTATAGGTACTACCCGGCACGAAACCTGACCTAACATGGCGTCCTCTGCGCAGGTTTAGTCGTTGTGAAAATCACGTAGGTACTATCTACAAATAAACAGTAGGTACGTAAAAAAACAACTGGTTAATTATTTTGCCTTTAGCATTATTAAAATACCGTAAACATCGTAAATCATTTTTCGAGCTTGTCTTTTTAGAACCATATTATTTTTTCTTGGCATTTTAGTAAAATTCGTTAAAATCTGACTATAATAACAAAAGAAAGAACCCACAAAATCAACAAAACAAAAACAAACGACGGGAGACGCGGTGTCACTGCGCGGGGCCACGCATCCACCCGTTGCAATGGTTACTAGTAGGGCCCGGATAAATATGTATTAAAAAATCTAAAATATGGACGAAAAAATCAAAAATATGGAGTATAAAAAAAATACGTTCATAATTAAACATTGTTTTACTATAAGAAAAGGGTAACTCGTGACGTACATCGTTAAGTTACATTTAAAAAACGATGAAAAGAAATAGCGAAATATTAATTTCAACAAAAAATAACAGTTTTATTCAACTTCCATTGCACTAGCCTTATCATATTGGTTGCAATACACAATGACGTGCTTCTTTAAATTATCAAAATGAAAACTGACCATTTGGTTGAAATATAGCCTAATATTTGCTGAATGATCTCTCCACGTCACATGACGTGATGGATGCATACCTAAAACATACTTAATTCAGTAATTGTGTAAGCCATGTCTACAGCCCTCGAAACTTTAACTCAGAATATTGTTATTTTTTTAGCGTATTAATCCTTTATTTTTATCGAAAACATTAGTGGCGGGAACGTAACTTTTATCTATTTTTGTGAATATATGGATGATTGTGATATTTTCTTGTAAAATATGGACTTAACTTTGAATTAATATGGTAAAATATGGAAGATAAAAGTTGGTTTTTCACAGTCTAAATATGACAATCCATGTAGAAAACACATTCTAGACCGAAAATCGCGTAAATTAAAAATATGTATTTACATATTAAATATTAATCCGGGCCCTAGTAACTAGTAATGGCGGCCTTGTTTGCTATAGTAAGTACCTAGTAACGCGTTCCTCGCCTCAGACCGCACATCAAACGACGTCTATTATTTGTTACTGGGCAGGGTCAAGATTCGTCCCGGATATTATATGTAGTTGTTAAACATAATAAAATATGTACGCGAAGAAATCAGAAAATATTAATTTCATTTAAATATTGATAAAATTCGCGCATAATGTTACAACTTACAGCAGTCCGATCAGAACGAACATCTATATACTTTATGAATCTCTCAACTAGGTACCTCTGAGCCACGAAAGTATCTTAAAAAGATTACGATCTGTTCCTCACAACTTTATAAAAGTTATTTAAATAGGGATATCCAGTGGAGATTCAAACATTCTTATTATCATTTGAAAAAAAAACGAACAAGGCAAACAAAGTAACTTATTTTTGTGTACACAACCTGCTAACTAATTAAAACTATCATAATACTTTTTATTAAAATGAATAACATTACCTTTCTTTTAGTTCAATCTTTACTGGTCACAAGTCACAACTCACACGCCTTCACTTTACACTTATTTTACTTTTATTACCAAACGACAATATTGAAAATCTACTCGTACCTAACTAATTTAATACCTAACTAATATTAATTAAACACATATCACAAGCACAGAACTCACAGCCATAATGTTCTATAACTCGTTAATAAATTAATCCACTGTTTACTAATTAAAACTTATTCACTTGTGCTTAGAAAAACAAATGACAATGTCACAATATTCAATAACAATAAAATGGCGGAAAAAATATATGAACAGTTTACCGACCAATCAGAGAGCTCCATTTCATTTGACAATTAACAGACTTAAAACAATACAAAATAATCAGTGCTTCCAGTGTTACCAGAATATTTTTTTCTAGAATCGCCCCGCTGGAGCGCATAGGTAGTTAAGGCGGGAAAGTTAACATAAATTAATGAGCTTATTATTGGTTTTATATTCATTAAATTCGTACTATTATTGAACAATAATTTAGTTTAAATAGAAATGCAATGAAATTATTAAAGTACAAATGGTCTAGATTTTTGTATGTTTATTGATTGATGGTTTTAAAAAGATTATTAAATAATTAAATACTATGAAATATTATCTTAATAAGTAATATAAGATAACAGTATTTAAATAAATTTTAAATATAACATATTTTTTTTAGATAAACCTTTGACAGAACTGATTAATTTTTTTTAACCTCCATCAAGTTGAGAGACTGAATAAGCGCAGAATACTATGCATGTGTTAGTTTTACACATACAAACATTTCCTATATACATACACGAGATTTATAAATTGTCCTTGAGAATTTTTGTATGGAAAATAAACAGAGAGTGGTTGAATCAACCGCCGCTCTGGCTGCATAGCGGCGCTAGCAGTAGCCGATCGAAAATGTTTCGTTTTTACATTGTTAGATGGCACTTATATAAACAAAGCATGAATCAATTAATGTCATTTTAAATGTCTATTAAGATTTGTATTTCTTAATGTATGATTAAAAATATGTAAGTAAAAATTAAACAATATAGGTTTAGTTGTTATATGCGTAGGGTATGCAGTGCTTATTTGCATCTATGGTGTGCACGCCACTGCGAGAGGGCGTGCTATTTTCAACAAGGTAAGTACATTATTTTTACAGGTATCATTTTCAATAATTTACCGACGAAAACCGAATATAGTGAAAGCCGCAAACAAAATGAAAATATACAAATTTTATGCAAACTATGTACAGTGGTAACCATCTCATATTTTGTATCTGTTATTTTACTAGTTAACATAAATAAAAATAAATAAATCTGAAATAATACCGTTTACTATCACGTTGCCGAAGACCATATTACTGTATTTATGTACTAGTTCTGGTAATGACTGATATATAGTGATGCCTGTTAATGCCGCCAACATTTAAGGTCATGACTATGATTATGTTCAAAATAAATATTTAAATTATCAAAGTGAAGAAAAAACGCGGTATTGATGTATACCTAGGAAATGTATGAACCAAAAGGAAGATATGAATAAAGTTAAAAGTAAAAGTGATAAATAAATTATAATTTATACTTTGTAAAGGTTTTATATGTTTACTTTAATATGAATACAAACAAAGTGTAGCGGAGCAACTTAGATTATGTGTTGTATTGTAAATTTAAAATATCCATTCCTATACATACATATTTGTTTATTAATTGATTAAAATTAATTCAATATTTTTAATTCTTGCGACGGACAAACTTCTTATTAGATTGTACGTATGTATATAGCGAGGATGCGCGCTGCGTCTATTGTTCGCGTCGTCCGGGCCCGCGCACCTGTAGCCCCTCTGGCCCCCGCTGGCCCCGCTAGCGGCCGCGGGCACTGCAGTGTTGCCAACCGTACGATTTAAATTGTATTTATACGACCTTTTTGACTCTTGTACGATGTACGATCGAGTAACTCGATCGTACATCGTACAAGAGTCAAGTCGATTCGAGTTGTCGAAATCGTACGCAAAATATACGATTTTTTAAATGAAGTCTTACGAAAAAATAAATCTCCAATAAAACTATAAGGAATGTGTAAAACTAAACTTTAGTACTATAACTATAACTATAAGGAATATGTTAAACTAAACTGTATTCCAGAAACGGTACATAAGAATTTGTTAGCTGCACAACATATTAAAGAAAAAGGATCGTGTATAAACTTCAAGCCATCTGACGATATGCTGAGCAAATTAAATTTAAGCATGTACAAAAAATATAATGCATTTCCCGCATCTGCTGTGCCTAATAATTCAGATAGTGACTAAAGCAATTCTTTTTTTTATGTTTTTAAAATATATGTAATTAATGAGTTTCTTAATTCCACATATTAATTGATGATTAATGTTAATTGAAAATTAGAATTAAATTCCGTTTTTATGTGATATACTTACGCAGTTTTATTGAAATTTCATCGCGTACGATTATTTCCTTGAATTTCCAGACAAAATACTATTTTTTTTTAGTGTATAGTACGATCCTCTAAAAAATAAAGTTGGCAACACTGGGGCACTGCGCCGTATTCGTCACTCGTCACTCGTCAGTTCGTATAGACTTTAGCTGTGTAACGCTTGTCCGTCATCGCTACGGCGACACTCGCACGCGAACCCTCGCTTACGAAAGATAATCTGCTTCTGTAATAATAGCTTTTAAGTAGTTTAAATTGCTAAACTTTGTTTAATTCGCTAAAAATATAAATTTATACAGCAAAGAAATATAAAGAAAAAAGACTATTTTAATATTGATAGAATAATCGCTTAACTCAATTACCAGATTAAGATACTATCATTTAGCTCATAATAAAGCATGTACGTGAATAATTGTTCAATATTAATTTAATCCATAATGTGAAAAAAGATTTAAACATTATTAAACTAAATTTGTATTATAATAACTATAATGAAACTTGAATAATTTTTATATCCTATACAATAAATTTCTAGTTCAACTTTTTATAATTAGAATAGTTTGTAAACAATAAACGCAGAATAGAAATGCTGTGTGTTATATATTTATAGTAAAATAAAAGCTTCAAAAATATTGTAACTGCTTATTATTATTTCAATTAATATTACCGTATATTGTTCTCTTGATAGTTACCTTCTACATATTTAAATAAATATTTTTTAATTTAAATCTTTTCTCAAAAAGTATCCGAGATATCTTAAACCATAGATGACCCGGTGGACTTCGTACCGCCCTATAATCAAGAAATATCTGTTAATCTTTACCTCGATGAAGTTAATTTCTTAATTATGTACAGATGACTCGAAAGACAATGATCTGTCTTCTTCTTAAATATTATATGTTTAAATTAATACTATAATAGTAAGTATATCTGTTGGCGCAAGCGCCTGTTAAAATTGTGAAACAATTTTGTATATGCAGGTTATGGAACGATTTAGATGTAAGGCGCTTTGTTTATTGTAATTTTAATTTTTTACTTACCCTGTCATAAAAATATGTAACACAATAAAATTATCATTGCAACTAATCTACGCTTTTTAATATCTCCTCGTTAAATACTATCAAAATCCGCAACAATATCTAACAAAAATTAAATTCCTATTCCCTCTTGATCACAAGAATAGTCAGTATAAATAGTGTTTAACAACGTGTTTTGCACAAAAAAAGAAATCAAGGCTTATTATATAATTATAAAATAAATTAAAAAATATTTTTTGTTTGTTTATAACGTTAAAAGTTTCAAATTATACGAAGTGCGGTTCACGTCGTAACAGAAGTTGAAGAAAAATTACGAAACTCACAAAGACATGGAATAAAAAATGCAAAACTAAACTTAGATCCTACATCTAAGAGTACATAATTTTCCCGAAGTTTCCTAAAAATATCACGTTTCTTGTTTTATTTTATTAATTTTTGATACACACGAACACGTGTTCGTTTCGCAGAGTTGCAGCACTCTATACGATACTTTATCTATATAGTAATGCTAACCCGGAATCCTTTAATTTTAATATGTGTTTCGCATCATCTATATTAATAAAGAGGAAAGATTTGTTTATTTGTTTGTTTATTTGTAATGAATAGGCTCCGAAACTACTGGACCGATTTCAAAAATTCTTTCACCTTTGGAAAGCTACATTATTCCCGAATAATATAAGCTACTAGCTTTTGCCGCGACTCCGTCCGCGTGGAATAGTGACTTCCGGCAGATTTTTGGTTCTTCCCACATAGTTCGAATCGTATGGTCGAGTTCCCGTAGAATTTTTAGGATAGAACCTATGTTTTTTTATTCACAATGAAGTACTCTTAACCAACAACATATTTATTTGTTTATTTAAATAAAGATTAATATTATTATGTTGATACAACTTTAACAAATTATTTCCACCAAATTAGGTACCATAAAAACGGTTTTTGTGAGTTAATCTTAAAAGATAGACATATACTGTCGAGGACTGTTTGTTAGATCTTTAAGAGAGCTATTATTCTTTAACACATATTTTTTGTGTATCTTGAACCGTTTTCAACACAACGGAAGGCTTCAAAGATGAAATAATTTCTCCCGTTTTTTACACATTTACCACTATATCTTTGATCCTATTGGTCGTAGCGTGATGTTATATAGCCCACAGTCTTCCTCGATAGCTGGACTATCTAACAAAAAAAGAATTATTCAATTCGAACCAGTAGTTTCGGAGATTAGCGCTTTCAAACAAACAAACAAACACAAACTCTTCAGCTAAAATTTAAAAAAAAAATAGGGATCCTTACTAAAACTCCAATAATGTAACGCAAGGCCTAAAAAAATGATCTGAAAAATTCCTTACGTCGCGTGCGCTGCGAAAACTATTGATGATAGAACCAAATCATTTACTACGACTTTGCAGAACTCATCATCATGTACAAAAAGTGTCGCGACAGCATATGTCTGAATATTGTAGTTATGTCACATTAAGCGGTTTTTTATTCTAAATATTTAATTAATATGCCGCCGCTTGAAAAGGCTCTTTATTTGTACCTTGGTATTAACACTTATCAAAATAAATTACTTTATATTCAAGATGGCTTCAATACCTTTTTATAACTTTTTGAATTGTTCAATTCGGACATTTCATTCGGAAGATATCACGAGTTACGATTAGAAAAAAGTCGCGTGGTTGCCGCTTACCGCGCTCAGCTAGCCAGCATAGGCTATGTAGGCTCCAGGTTAGCGTCACTGGGATACGGGGGGGGGGGGGGTCAATCACAACTAATATTATAAATGCGAAAGTAAGTCTGTCTGTTGCGCTTTCGCTTTTTAACCTCTTAACCGGATTTAATGAAATTTGGAACAGCCAATCTTTAAACCCTGAGAAAAAACATAGGCTACCGTTTATTGAGAAAAAGGGGATGAAGAGGTTGAAAGTTTGTATGGGATTTCTTAATTTTAAAAGATAAAACCATGAAACTTTGTATTTAAGCACTTGATAGGATATATTTAAACATATGTTCTAGCGTTTTTGAAATTTCAAACAATGAGGGGATAAAATAAGGGTTGAAGAATTGTATGAGATTTTTTCAGTTTTCGGATAAAAACAAGAAACCTTATATTTAGGAACTTCATAAGAAATAAAAAAAACAATTTGTTCTAGCGTTTTTGAAATTTAAAATCGTTTGTTATTTTTACCACCGTGGGGGTGAAATTCTACACACGGAATTCCCGAAATTCGAACGGAACGGGAACTACGAAGCTAAACTTTTTGTATACAAAATTTTAACCACTGAACTTAGGAACATCATATTTAGAATTTTTGGGTGTATCAAGTTAAAAAAAATTGGCTTTTGAAGTTAAAATTACTTTTAACGAACTAGTACTCTGCATCGCCGCCGCTGCCGTCGGTCGCCGCACAGTGGGAAAGCCCCATACAAGGCCGTCTCAAAACCCCTTCACATGACAGTCGTTGTGATGCAGTAAAACTAATTAATTAATTTAGTCTTATAAATAAGCTTTCTTTTCTATATTTTTCTAATTATTTTTTGCAAACCATAATATAGGGGAGAGTCGGATATATCGTACCACTTTTCACTTTAACTCAAATATTTCGACTATAACACGTCTTATAATAATTAATACATATGTAAAATAAAGTTTCATATTTTAGCTTCCTAAGAAGAAGAGAACAGATCCTTGTGATTATTCTAACATTGTTAAAAATGCTTTTTTATAGAGGCTTGCCATCGGTACGATTTAGCCGACTAGTCGTTTTAATCGTAGGTACCACTAAGTCTTTAAATCGTACCATGGGTGTTTAAGTCGTACCACTGAATGAAAGACATTAAAATTCTCAATCAAATTATTTATTTTTTACTGTTAGGTAAGTAATAAAACAACATTATTTATATCTTTTAGGTAATAGAAACATAATTTTTAACTCTTAGGTTATATAAAAGAACTATAAGCTTTCTCAGTAAAATAACATGATTATACTATGATCATGAGATCAATCAACATAACTAATGAAAATGAGACAAAAAAAAAACAGTAAACTATAATAATAAAGTAACAGTTAACAAGAATGTTATTTGTAATATAATTATTGTGCATATTTCTTAATGGAAACAACCATGACAAATGTCTGAATTCGAAGTACACGTCTCATGTAGCCACCGTTTACAGCGAACGCATTGAATCCAATCAACTTTTGGACCCTTCTTATCGTAGTAAGAACAATTGCACTTTCGACATATATTTTCAAGATAATCGTCGCTGTCATCATCATCATCTAGTTCTACAACAAGTGTCTCCTGTCCTGAATCATCGCTATTGGTGATGAGATCGTTTCCTCTTATAACTTTTGTTCTTGGCCTTGGGTAGTACTTACTATACGTATTTGCAGTAGTACTATAGGTACTTGCGGTTGGTAGTCGGGTAAATCGTACCAGTACAATTTAACCAACTGCAAGTGGTACGATTAAACCAACTAAGGCATTTCTAAAACAAAAGCAAATATCCGGCATAAACTCAAAACTTAGACACGCAACAAAAACCTCCAATAATCTAGTATACAATTGTGGAATAATAAAAAAGAAGAATAATTATAGCTTACCTTGATTACGAGTTATCTCCTTATGAATGTACGACATTATTTATATTAATTCCTACAAAAAATGTTTTTCTTTTATTACGTGCACAGTTGTTAATTCACGTCGATTTAAACTAGTGGTTGAAGAGGGATGGTGCAGGGCCACGATTTGGCTTTGTCAGTGTAGAAAAAAAAATTCATTAAATGGGAAATTTAGAAGTGGTACGATTTAAATGCTAGTACGATATAACCAACTCTCCCCTATATATCGGTACTTTGAGGCCGTCATCAATTCTTATTAAACCTCATTAGTATTTATGATTATTGTTAAAAGTAAAACGAAATCAAAGGTTGTTTAAAAGGAGAATAGAAGTATGTTTAAATCTTGGTATAAATATGACGTCTGGACGCACGACGCCAGAATTCAGAGTTCAGTGAGTGCTTATCATTGAAATATGTGATTATGAAAAACCTTCGAGAAATACAGAAGCATTAAGGATAATTGAAGTTTCATTTTAAAATATTATGGAACGCTCTAGAAGAAGTGACATTTGTTACGTCAGCGAGGCTGACGTCTCTCTCTAAAAACAACGAATGTGTAATAAATCCGATATACAGGGTGACTGGTGAATTACTATCGATACTTGAGGACGTGATATTCGACGATGATATATGACAAAATAAAAATTAATATAACATAAATATTAATAAACTTCTAAGTAAAGTTAACCAAAAGTTATGTAATTAATTACGCATCGTGTGAACACCCTACAGATTAGGTATACACACACGCACACACACACGCGTTTGGCGGCGTTGTGTTGTATCAGCACGCCGCCACACGCGTCCACACTTAGAACACTTGGTACGTGTCAACACTTTATTTATTTATACGGAAATTTTGTCAAAAATTAAGTGCCTATTTTTTTACATAATTCGAATGAGAATCATGGACCGAGTATTCTCCTAAAATATTGATAGTAATTCACCAGTCACCCTGTATATTAAAAGGCATCAAAGCTAACTCATGTTCAATGGTGTTATTTTGGCCCAGTACATTACAGCAATTCAACGCCACATTACTTGAAAGAATTACTAATTTTATAAAAGCGAAAGTAACTCTGTTTGTCTGTCTGTTACGCTTTCACGCCTAAACCACTAAGGTGATTTTAATGAAATTTGGTACAGAGATAGAGTTGACCTTGAGAAAGAATATAGCATAGTTTTTATCAAAGATTTTTGAAAGGTTCTCTTGGAAACGCGATATAACCGAACTCCATGCGGGCGAGGCCGCGGGCGGAAAGCTAGTACTTGATAAATTATGAAATATAAATGAATTCTTTTTTATTTTTTTCAGAATTTGCAGTATTGTTGTTAATGCATCGTGAGATATATTTTGTTGGAAATAATAAATTAAATAATGATTTTTTGAAAAACATTCTTTTTTTGTTTAAGAAAAGGTATGTAAGGCACTACGTGTATGTATATATATGTATACATGTATATCTTATTTTACAATGATTGAATTTCATAAAATTTATTTGGCATTTTCCCATTATAACCACACCTTAATATCTTGTACATCAATTTGATAATAACTTTATTTGAAAAGGGTTTCATAGCAAGTGACACGTAGATGTGGAATCATCCCATGGCAGCCCTTTGAATTTACGGACTATCGCCTTTACAAGGTAAATTTATAACACAATACATATATCTGTCGACTTAGTGAAGCATAA
The DNA here is from genome assembly GCA_916720795.1 of Danaus chrysippus. NCBI lineage: Eukaryota > Metazoa > Arthropoda > Insecta > Lepidoptera > Nymphalidae > Danaus > Danaus chrysippus. The sequence continues at coordinate 4,259,627 of CAKASE010000055.1, forward strand.
TAACTAATGTCTTTGGTCGAGTGTTAAATGAAATAGATATAATATATACGGCATGTATACTTCACTATGATGTGATCAATCAATGACTTCTGTTTTCTGAAAATGTTTTAATTGTTATTATATAATATTATATTTTAGTATATTTAAGTTTAACATAAAGTTTACTAGAATGTTTAAAAGGGTTCATTCATCATCATTCAAATCACTAAAAGTAGAAAATTTCTATGAAATAAATGTTCTTTCTCAGATACGTGTCTTCTTGGTGTCACACAAATTTGAGACATTGAGTACATATTCCAATTATTATTATAACTTTTCTTTAGTAAAGGTTTATCATTTTTAAAGCAAGCAAAATATAAGTTTCTAAAACATGTAATCTCGGTTTCTTAAAATATGGATAAGAGTCGTATATAGTTATAAATTTATATTTTGTTTTTATATTTATTATCATAAACTCGTTATATCGTTAATTTCTAGTTAAAAATACAATATTTTTTCCTTAAAGATCATTACACATCCAAATTTAAACACATTTAAACAAAATTGTTTAATAATGCACATACCTACACGATTCAAATTTTTGAATCGAAATCCTTTTTTATATTTCTCCAATTGACTTCTCATATTTTACAGAATTATCTCTTCTCATTTTATTACGATTATTGTAAAGTAATTTAAAAGTTGCATAAAATATAGAATAACAACATCCCATCCCATCCAAATCTGCAAACCCTCGAGGTGTCCCCGAGGTGGGTTGCGCAGCGCCAAGACCTTGTGGTGGCTCTCGGCGGAGTGGATTTGTCGCTCTCGAGTATCGTGGAGAAGATGCTCGAGAGTGATAGGTCCTGGCTGGCGGTGTCCTCCTTCTGTGAAATGGTCATGTCCACGAAGGAGGCATCTGAGCGGGAAAGGGAGAGGGCAGCTGATGCTCCCTCCCCCCGCAGGCGACGTACGGGGGTGCGACGAACCCAATTCCAACGCCTCCAATAGCACCCCTGTGTTCCGGCTGAGGTCGACGTGGTAACCCGGCTCTTTTGAAAGCCCGGCGTCGTCGGGGTGGTCCTAATTGCCGGGATCTTCCCCATTCTCCGAGGGAGTAAGCCCGGTCTTTGCCAGGACCGGCCAGTCGCTGGTGTGCCCTGTCGCTGACAAATCCGGGGTACACCGACATAGCGGCCGATGGCTTTCGCAGTGGTTTTAGTGAGTAGGGGCCTGCCCAGGCCGAGCCTCACACATCCCTTCCGGCCCCACCAAGGCCGGTTGGACGGCTCGTAAAAAGAATTTCCCTGCGTCATCAAAAAAAAGTTCTGTTACAAATACCTAATTACACAATATTAAAAAGGTCTCGGCAGTATTGATTAGTTTGATAAGTTGAACATTTTGTCTGAAAATAGATATTTAATGAAAAAATGATTTTAAAATTTAGTAATTGGAGCAACAACATTGTTTTTTTTTATCTACCTTTCTATAACCTAACTCCACAGTAATTTGAAATTAGATACACGATATATAGGCGATACAAGTAAGGAAACAAAACAAATATAATTTTAAAAAAGACAGTTCTAAAAAACGATCTCGTCCTTTTACTTTGAGTACAGTGATAGCTTATATTGAAAGTATCTCTTAATTTCTATAACTATTTACCGAACGACCGAAAGCAAATTCTCAAATTTCATCATCAATTTAAATCAAACGTTTTATTTAGAATAGTGTGACCTCAAAATTTACTATTCAAATATAACTTGCTATGGTTCCCGTACCTTCTATTTGTCCTTACCTAAGAGGGTCGTAAAATGGCGTCATGTAGACCTTCAATATTTTTTATAGTATTAAAGAACAAGCCGAAATTTCTTTTTTGTAGATACTAAAATAAACATATTTTATGCGACTTAATTACTTTTTTAAAAAACTATATGACTCAATTAGGTTTCTGATTTCTGTCTGTATAAATGTCGCATTCAAACAGTCCGATATATATCGGATTTTTTACAAATTCGTTGTTTTTAAAAGAGAGACGCCAGCCTCGCTGACGTTACTAATGTCACTTCTTCTAAAACGTTCCATGATATTTTAAAATGAAACTTCAATTGTTCTGGATGCTCATATATTTAAACTTCAATGATACGCACTCATTGAACTCTGAATTCTGCCGTCGTGCATCCAGACGTGATATTTATACCAAGATTTAAACATAGTTCTATTCTCCTTCTAAACAATATTTGATTTCGTTTTACTTTTAACAATAATCATGAATACTAATGAGTTTTAATAATAATTGATGACAGCCTCAAATTATTTTCATGTCGCATCCGTTATAAAGCTGTTAGCGCCGATATATATAATTATCTTTATAAAGTTCGTAGTTGCTTACAAACGAACAGAAATTTGCCTTGGATTTGGATAAACAACAGGATAAAAGCAAAGCCGACATGTGCGGGTTATTTAAATTCTAGCTGGACAATTGAATATGTCGTCACTAACCGTAACCGACTGGCCTGCTGAGATATATGACTCGCCTATATTGAAATGCCTTTGGTCTTGGCGGGAATTGGCTTTGTAATGGCGTAGGATTAAATATTATGGAATGATATAAAATACACACCTTTACATAAAGATCTGGAAACTATTTACACAAAAAAAAATATGTTGTAAGGTTTAATTGTTTTCGAAGTTATACAATTTTGAAAAAAGAAAGGGTTGCTTTTGTTAAAAAATATGATAAAAATATGATAAAAAATATATAATGCAGAAACCTGTCACTCCCGGCAGTTGTGTCAGTTATGGTGGGGAGCGAGTCAGGGTGGTGTGCCGTCGCCACCTTCTGCGAGGCAGTGATGCGCGCAAAGGAGGTAGCGGAAAGGGAAAGAGAGGTTGCCTCCTTTCTCCCCTCCCGCACTAGACGCACTGGGCGCCGTAGGTTGACCGATTTCCGGCCACCATAGAGCGCGGCCTGTGGACGACAGATTCGGGGCACCTGTCGTCCGTTAACAGCTACAGGCTTCGAAGGGGAGGCGTGTAATCCGCGCGCGCCTCATAGTTAAGGTTTATGACCGGGTGACGGGGCCCGCCTGACCATCTGGCGGGTCAATGCCTGTCGGGGAGGTAGCGATGAATGCTTCGGCGATACCCACCTCTCCGGCACACGGGTAGATGAGGCACACGGGTTGGTTTTTAGTCAGTAAGAGTCTGACAGTCCCCTCCGTCCTTCCCCGAGGGCGGTGGGGCTCCATGAGGATTTTCCAACCCGACACCAAAAAAAAAAACTATTTTCCACGACATTTCAAATGAATGAAGACCATCAAAGATCTTTTTTTAGAAAGGTCTTTTCTATTCTTCACTATTTTGGTATATCCTGGTTCACTCATCATCTTATAATATTTCAAATGGTCACATATCATTATAATTTTTTATTTTATTTAGGATGGTTTTACATATTATATCGTAAAAAAATAATCAGATGATAACATTACTACAGTTTGTATAATACATGAATGAGTTTTAATTAATTATTAACGAAAATTAATTTAACAAAGAGGTACAAGCGTTGTCGGAGTTATCAGTTTGACAGAATTCACATAGACGTTCGCACAAGTCTATAAAATATTAATTACTAGAAGACCTGGCGAACTTCGTATCGTTCTATAATCAAGAAATATCTATTACGTTTTTTTATTTATATTTTTGGAGTTTACCTGTAAGCCATAAATCTCCGTGTTTTGAAGTGCGACAGAATGATTGACATATCAGTTAGTTGTCAAATCTAATGTCAAAAAGAACGTTTGTATGGGAAATAGAAAAGGGCTGTTTTTATGGTTTTCCCAGTAAGGAATCAATTTTTTTCAGCTTTTATACCTTCCCTGAACCTCCACGAACATTTCAAGACTAAGATAAGATAAATCCGTTCAGCTGTTCTCGAGTTTTAGCGAGACTAAGGAACAGCAATCCATTTTTATATATATAGAAGAAGAAGATTATTATTTATAAGTAGGAAGAGCTCTTACTTCCGCACTCATGACTTGCCTTGGAACTTTCTTATGATTTGTTGTAATGGTAATGCTTTCACTTAAATAAACTTAAAGAACAATAAGTTATATTAATCAAAACGATTATATTCAAAGGATGTAACGCATATTCCAACGTCACTTTCATTACTTTAGTTAACGGAAAAGCAGACCGTTTATAAACAGGTAAATATGAAGATGCATAAATACCACTACATTGTAACTACTTTGTCGTAAAAGCAAAATCAATGAAAGTATTTTTTACTTGTTATAAACAAAGGAATTCTAAAATGGAAACCTTTATATCGTTTATATGATTTCGGAGGCATGATCTGTCGTTCTCTATTATGTGATTTGTTTTTTAAATCAAGACGAACAACTTATTTCGAAATGACTCACTGACAATTTATATATCTGTGTTAATATACATGATATGGCTCATATATCTGGCAACTAAAAGGACAGATAACAATAAAAAACCTTCAATCAAGGATGTATTCAATATACTCGATTGAAATAAACGTGGCACTAACACTGACGAGCTCTCGTCAACTCAATTGTTTGAGGACCTCAAATTGACGATTCTCAAAATAATTGGACAGTATTTGACGGCGAAGTTATTGATTATAGGAGATATCCACGCCGTGTGTATGTTTTGTTTTGTTTATCGCTCCATTGACTGTGGGGGTACATCTGCTAATGAATTTGCTTTGGTTATTAAATCGCGTATCAAATGTGCCGACTAATAGAAGCTGGCAAAGGTACCCCTTTTTTTTGTTAACGGCCCCGGACGGCTACGGACGGCCTCCTGCCAGATCCGTGACCGTCTGACTCCCAGTGGCAAAGTTACCCCTCTTGTAGCCATGCCTTTATTACTTTGAACTTGAGCTTTGTTTATTTTTACTTTGGTAGGCTCTTCTTTTCAATATTTAAAATATCTGTTCTTGTGATCTAAATTCCTAGACGCATCTGTAACGATGTTTTATAAGTTCTGGTGACAAGTTAATTTAGTTTCCAAAATAATTGACAAGTTTCGAATTTGATCAACCTCCTATAAAATAAAATAATTGTCATATACCTACTGATATAATTTAAATATGTCGTTTCAATTTTTCGTGAAAATATATTGCAGGGTTACAATTTAATGTATTTGATAACACTTACCAAGTGTAACATATGTATAACTCAAATAGATAATAATTGTTAATGCTTTTTATTACTTCCAAATTTATGATTCTATTTATAAGGGAGGGCTTAGATTACTTGATTGGTTTCAAAATATCTGAAACTAGCTTTTGCCGCGGCTTCGTCCGCGTGAGATAGTGACTTCCGGCAGATTTTTGGTTCTTCCCACATAGTTCCCGTTCTTGCGGGGTTTTCGGAATGGTCGAGTTCCCGTAGAATTTTCAGGATAAAACCTATGTTTTTTTTTAATTCACAATGAAGTACTCTTAACTAACAACATATTTATTTAGATTAATATTATTATGTTGATACAACTTAAATAAATTATTTCGACCAAATTAGGTACCATAAAAACGGTTTTTGTGAGTTAATCTTAAAAGATAGACATATATTGTCGCGGACTGTTTTTTAGGTCATTAAAAGAGCTATTATTCTTTAATACATATTTTTTGTGTATCTTGAACCGTTCTCACCGCGCACGCAACGGAAGGCTTCAAAGATGAAATAATTTCTCCCATTTTTTACACATTTACCACTATATCTTTGCTCCTATTGGTTGTAGCGTGATGTTATATAGCCCACAGCCTTCCTCGATAACTGTACTATCCAACACAAAAAGAATTATACAATTAGAACCAGTAGTTTCGGAGATTAGCGCTTTCAAACAAACAAACTCTTCAGCTTTATAATATTAGTATAGATGAACAAGGCATAAATGGTACTTTAAAATTAATTAATTTGAAAAAGTAGCAAACTTAGCTATGTGAAACAAATTTAAGCTTCTAACGTGCACCAATAACAATATAAAGAAATAAAGTCAAGGTAATCAATTTCCTAATTCTTTGAAAATAACCAGACTTCATCACATATTGTTTAATGTATTTTAAAGGAAGAACTAACGTTTTGAAGTTTACATACTTATTATGAGAATTTATTTATCGTGAAATTAAATCACGTTATAATTGACACTTTTAAAAATTATATTAAAAAAACAAACCATTTAAACCAATAAAATTTAGAGACCAATTATAAATAATTAATTGAACTACTAGAAGATAAAAGTTGGTACTTTGACATTTTCCGTAGATATCAATATTTTTAATTATAACATTACTATAAATTTGTAGGTTCTGTCTGTTATGGTTTTAAAAATCCAAAAAAAATGTTGACGCCTTCATAAAATGCTGACGGTATCTATTTAGTAATGTAATGAATTTTTTTTTTTTTAAATTCTATGAATACATAACTCAAAGAATTATTAATTTTATGAAAAATAAAGCAATAACTTAACTGTTTATCTGCAAATGGTGTTAGTAGGAGTTGTTTGACCTTTATCACAATTTATTCAAAATCCTGAAGACAATCAATCACAGCACAAAGACCAAGATAAATTATAAGCTGAACAGAGACAAATGGACGGTGATGATATCTTTTCATTTAACGAACAATCGAAATATGTATACAAAAAGTTAATTGTGTTTATTGAATACAAAACACCAAAATACATATGATAAGATTAAAAATATAAGTAAAATGACAGTTTTATTTTCATTTATATTACCATGTGAAAATGATACTTACAAATATAAAATTTCATACGTAAAAAATCCAAATGAAAACCAAAATAAATTTTACCAGTTCCCCCACAATTTGACTAAAAAATTTGTCTCATATTTTTATAAGCTAATAAAAATTTTCAAGACCTTAAGATTTTATTATTTAATAGCTTTTGCCCTCGACTTCGTCCGAGTAGAATAGTAACGTCCGGCAGAAAATTATAGATAGCTGTGCCCGCGACTCCGTCAGCGTGTAACTCTTTGTGTATTAAGTTAAACTATTGGTAATATTTATTATTATTATTTATATTATTAACATTGTTTAAACCACGGACCATGCCACCGAATTTCTAGATTGATCTTTTATGTGCACATCTAAGTTATTAAGGCTATGTCAAAATTACTGTGCACTAAGACAGACCTCTCGCTGTTAGTCCTTTTCAAGAGACCGAATATTTTCGATTCTTAATCTTTCATTAGACAAACTTACTAATCGTTTTTCGCGATATTCGCGTATATTCGCTAATATTCGCGTACCAACTCTAGTCGTTGTTCATGCACATGTTCAACTTCGAGAGATAGAATAATATTATGGTGCACACTATCATTTGTCAAACGGTCTTCATATTGAGTAAAAGTTTCAGATTCTCGAGATAAAATATGACGTCCGCGGTCAGCAGTGAGACGTAATTCCCTGTCAATATAGGTTTCTGACTCGCGAGATAATGTATGCCGTTCACGGTCAGCTGTGAGACGCAATTCCTTCTCAGTGTAGGTTTCTGACTCCTGAGACAATATATGACGTTCGCGGTCAGCTGTGAGTCACAATTTTCTGTCAGTGAAGGTTTCTGAGTCGCGAGATAATGTATGCCGTTCGCGGTCAGCAGGGAGACGCGAGTCTCGTTGTGACGCAGTATCAGCATCTCGGGATAACATAATATGTTGTTCTTGGTGAATGATAAGCCTCAGCTCTCGTTGAGAGAGCTTTGAGACGCCCGTGATGTAGATGTAAGCTACCTTACTCTTACAATTATATATAAATAAATAAATAAAAAAGCCCTTTATTTCATGCATAATTAATCATTATCAATACGTCAATAATTCATTGCAATTCATACTTCACTATATAATTGTAAATGCTGTTTGTGTTCTGTGTTTTTGTATTATGTTTATAATTTGTTTATTTTTCTATGCGTTATTATTTTTATTTTATTCTATTTATTCTGTTGTTTTGATTGTTAAATTATTAAGCTCTCAATAAATCGAATAATAACCCCATTGCATTACTCATAAACATTACAATTATGTACTATACAATTACAGTTACAATTCATGTATTGTTATTTATAATTTTTGTTACATTTTCTAATACAATATTATTATTTTTATTTATTTATTTTTATTATTATATATAAATTATTAATTAGCTAGCAAAGTAATTACACTCTTTATTATTAGTTTTATGGCGTTTGCATGCATGAACCCCTATGTGAGGGTGAAGGCCTCCTCCATAGATCTCCATTTATCCCTATTTTCGGTTTTTGCTTTCCAGTGTTTTCTTTTTTTTTTAAATTGCTGCTGCTCGGTTCTAGTTGGTGATTTGGCATGGTATTATTATTATTTGGGATTGTGGTTTTCTTTGGTGGGTTATGGTCGTGATCCTCCATAGTGGCCAACCCAAGTGGAGGATTTTTTGTTTGGAAGATTATGAATGTTTCTTAAATTTCTATTCATTGTTTTGTAAGAGGAGGAGGCGTTTAGTTGCTATGTTTGTTTATTTTGAATATTGTTTTTATTTGCAGTATTTTTTACATAATATTATTATAACTTTTCTTGTTTTATTATTCCCTCTGAAAAACTACTCGACCTCTTGGGCGGTTCGCTTAATTGCTGTAGCTTATTTTTTTATTTATTTGTGAATTTGTCTCTATATTCTTTGTTTTTCCTCATTTGGGTGAGGGGGGCAATTTGCGTTTAATGTATTTTAAAATTATAAGTATATCGTATTTTATTTTTGCTAAGTTTACTTTTTCTCTTTCCAATTGTAGTTGTTCCTGCAGATCCCTTCTCTTTTCAAGTACATATGTGGATATTCTTCTTTAATATAGTATTGTGTATCATTTAGTGCTCTTTTCTGTTCCATAATTTTTATTTTTTGCCTACGGTTGAAAAAGTCACTACTATTGGGCGTAAATTTTCATCTTTTTAAATTCCTATTCTTTTGATTTCCTGAATGTCGTTGTAGTTTCCTTTACAGATAGATACAGTTCCATCCAAATGGTAAAGTTTTTTTTCTAAACTTGCATAGGACTGTTCATTCTCTTCTGTACCAAAAAATACCATTTTTTTGCCTGTTTTTCTAAAACTTGTAGGCTTTTTTCTTGACTTTCTACTTTTTCTTTCAAGATTTGATGATTCTTTTCTATTGTTGAAAACTTCTCTTCAAACATAGTACTAATATTTTGTGCGACCTGCTCTATAAGTTCTTTTTCTGATTACCGGATTTCCTGTCTTTGACGTTCCAAGTCATTTATTATTGTTTTTAGTGCGTTTAAAATTTCTTCCATGTTCGTTATATTATATTGTTTTGATACTCGTGGTGCCCTCTTGTGGTTGTTGGTGAAATTACTAGGTCAGTTAGTATTGACGTTTGGTGAATCCGATGATCGATTTGTACTAAGCAACTGACGATTTGTTTAAGACAGTGGCCGTGAGATGGTGCTTTTTGGTAAAATTAAAATCGAACACGACTTAATTATTGATTCCATTCTTTTTAGGTTATGTCGGAATCAATAATTTATTAAAATAAAAAGGCACAATTCGTGGAATGCAGAATTAAAAACTTAGGTTTCAATTCATTGTTAGTTATTAAGTCTCCTAGTTAATACTGAGAAAGTCGGTAATTTTTGATGTAATGTGGTTTCGTATTATTGTGGTTTTAAAGCACTTTTTGTTAGTTGTTCACTGAAACTTCAAAATATTATATATTTCCTTGACTTTTTGTACTTTTATTTTCACTCAATATTTGTTTAATTTGCGGAAATAGTTAATACAGTGCAATTATACACGGTGTCGATGTTAACAGTGGCTCAGTGGCGGCTCCTCCACAATTATATATAGTAGTTATATAATAATTACGAAAATAAAATATTATTAATAATTTAACGCGCGATGACTTTTTATTTCATGTAGGTATGACTTTGGTGTTTCTGCACCGATATACATGATTCTTTTTTTATTGAATAGGTTAAAATGTTAACTTTTTTTTTAATAAACATAAGTGATAGTGTTGTAAACGTTAGAGTAGACAAATACAATCAAAAATCTGCGAATTGCTAAGCTATCGGGAGTTTCACGTGTTATTGTTAGTCAACCATAAAAGATAGACATATGCTATCTAGGAATACTTTTTAAATAATTTTAAGGAGAATATTACCGTCATACATGATTTCTATGTAGCTTTAACTTATAAGCCTGTACACGCGACGAAAGATTAAAAAATGGAGTAACTTCTCCCGTTTTCCCAATATTTCCCTTCACTGGTCTGCTCCTATCAATTGTACGATAATGAAAGTATACTATAACCTGCTTAAGGGTGTGAAGAATAATTGTGCCAAATTTCGTTAAAATCCGTTGAGTAGTTTTTGTTTCTATAACGAATATACAGACAGACAGACAGACAAAAATTTTACTGATTGCATTTTTGGCATCAGTAGCGATCCTTAACCACCCCCTGATAGTTATTTTTTAAATTTAATTATATTTTATGTACAGAATTAACCTCTCTAAAGATTTATTATAAGTATAGATATAGATTAAATAATATTTATTATTGAAATATATGAGGGTGACAACATATTTTAAAACTTAGAAACCTTTGAGTCTTTTAATATTTTAAATCTATGACCCTTTGCTTTTAGTTAAGATTCCAGACCAATATTTCCTATTACGAGACTGTATATCCGTCAGTTCCTCTCTGGCCCTGTCTGTCTGGAATGCGTTAGGCTAACGCACTAAAATAAATACTAATTTATGAGGTCTGATACGTATTGCAGCAATAAAACTACGAAGGGAACTTGGTATGCAGAAATTATTATTTTTATCGTTTGTATTATGAGAAAAACGTCTTTTTCATTACATTGTATATAAAGAAAAATCCTTCAATACTCTTATAATTCTTCCTTTCGATTTTCAAATAAGCACATCTTTCATCAGAAAAATATGTTGAGGCCGGGTGGAGTTTGGAAAGCTGTATCTGTATGTAAAACGTGGGACCATTCAATCTCTCAAGTCCTAACTTACATAGCCAAAACGTGGACCCTCACAATAATGCTAATCATACATTTACAATAGGTATCTAATTCAATAAATCGGACAACTTCAAATTACGTTCTACGCCAGAAAACTAAAGTCATCGACATTACTCTACCCCACGCTCAATTGGAAATGAGTTACTCATGTTTCCAGACAATCACATAATTGATGAAGCCTGTACATGTGAGAATGTTGGCACGTACATATGTGTGAACGGAAAGTCGATTTGCACAGTTATTATAACCTAGAAATAAGCTTATAATAAACGTGCAGAAGCGAAATTACTTCAGTATGTATGTAATTTTATTTAAATGTTTAGTTTTGAGATCTCAATATAAAAGATTTATTATTTGTTTCTGTTCAGTTTTTAATACAATTTTTTTTAAACAAGTTATGTATAAAATTTATAAAGAAGAAGCACAAAAAGTTCTCATATACATATATGTATAATTATGCACTTTGTGTGTGTAGTAAAACCCTTGCGAACTAGTTGGTAACTTTAATTACAAAAATCAAGGAAAGTTTTTCATAATACCTTAAAAATCTTATTTCAAAATCATCTAATCAGTTTTTATAGAAAATACTAGTAAACCTGGCGAACTCCGTTTCGCCACCAGAAAGCTTTTATATAACATTTCGTTTGGTGATTAAAAGATGAAGGATGTTTTGTTTTATATTTGAAAAGGTAATTTTTATTTCATTTCACAACAGTAATGAATTCATTGCGATTACAAAAATGAAGTGTTATTTAGTTAAACTTCTCTAAGTAAATGAAAGTGAATCCAAAGAAGATACCGAATCGAAGCGTTATACGTGTCCGCAAATTATCCGTTTCATTGAAGTGCTCCTTTGTTAACCACACTTTTTGTTTTTCGGTCTAACTTTAACACAAATAAAGCGTACGGTTTCCAAACTCGTGAACACACAAAATATAACTGCCCATGTGAAAAACAATGATTTTCTAAATTTATCCCGCAAATACTAAATGGTTTTAAGAGCTCAAACTACAAACACAATAAATATTTTTATTTTTATATAGTAGATTTCTTACAAATATCTAATTGTCATCCATACGTCATTACATATCTGTCATTATACGTCAATTGCATAGCTGTCAATTGTGTTATTCCACGTTTTACAGTGACTGACGTTTCAAGTCCCACGGGAATGCTGTCGAACGGGATAAAAAGTATCCTATTGCAATTTCCTGGTTTTAAACTACCTCCCTGCCAATTTTCAGCTAAATCGGTGCAGCCGTTCTTGGGTTATAAGTGAAGTCACTAACACGACTTTCTTTTATATATATAGATATAGACTAGAAGACCTGGCGAACTTCGTGTCGCCCTATAATCAAGAAATATCTATTACGTTTTTTCATTTATATTTATGGAGTTTACCTGTAAGCCATAAATCTCCGTGTTTTGTAGTGCGACAGAATGATTGACATATTAGTTAGTTGTCAAATCTAATGTCAAAAAAAACGTTTGTATGGGAAATAGAAAAGGGCTGTTTTTATAATTTTCCCAGTAATGAATCAATTTTTTTCAGCTTTTATACCTTCCCTGAACCTCCACGAACATTTCAAGACTAAGATAAGATAAATCCGTTCAGCTGTTCTCGAGTTTTAGCGAGACTAAGGAACAGTAATCCATTTTTATATATATAGAAGATTATGATCTAGTTTACAAAATTAGAACAAACTAATCAGTTTACAAGCTCAAATGCGTCTAATGAAAGTTGTTATTGTTACAACTTCAAATAAATTCAAAAAAGGAGTTATGAATTAATTATGATTCCCTTATTAGAAAAAAATTGGCAAAAAAAATTTAAAAATCTTGTTTTTTATAACATTCGTTATTTAATATACATATATGTTATGTACCAAATTCAAGCACTTCTCTTACTGTGTTAAGCACTTACTGTTTGACCTGAAGTTGGCTAGGGATTGAGGTTTAATCTTTAATTGAGTTTGTAGGACTAATTGGAACTGAAAGTTTCTACCACATACTGAAATAATGCTATTGAATATATAATTGACTTTACGTTTTCAAGTTTTAATTTTTACAGTATTAGCTTGTTTAGATCAGCAACGTTTTTAATGGTGATATATTTTTTTTAGATTTATTCACACTCCCACGATACAGTGTTTATGGCACAAGATGAGTTTTTTTAAATAAATCTACATATAAAACCTATCGACAGTTGACTGTTATTAATTAATTATAGCAAATTCGAACTTTAATAGAAATGTCATTATCTTTGACATTTAGTGATAATACATACTTTCAGAATTCTTTAGAGATTTATTATATGTTTCAGTATTCGTTTATTTTCAATAAAATATGATGTATTTAATAATGTTACTATATTAATTTTAGGTGGTAGAGCCTAGCTGAGGTTAAGTTACTACAGCTCGATCATGGGCTGGCTCGACCGGGGAAGTACCACCCTCTCATAGATGATCGGCGGCCTTTAATGGCTGCGTTTCGTCCGATGAGTGAGAAAGCCGGTTGCCCTTTCCTTTTCCCCGTCCTTTCCCACCCTTCCCTTTCCACTTTTTAAATTTTGTAAATAAATACGATAGTTGAATATTAGCTTAGTATATTATTGACATGTTGTAATAACAGCACGTATTTCGTTTCGGTCACGTAGGCAAATTTTCAAAATGTCTATGACAAATATATAATATTATCTAAATAACATGTACTACACAAGGTTTTATTGAAGTAGACATTACATTTACTAAGAGAGGCAATACATTAATGGAAAAAAATAAATATTAAGCTTATCTTTTTTATTTTAAAATAGAGCTAAAATTTATCTTTTCATAAGAAAAAATTCTAAAATATTTCAAAGAATAAATGGGAAAGAAATATTGACATTTCTTTCCTCACTATGTACGAAACTGAAAAAATTTAAAGACAGTAAATCGACCCTGTTGTAAGTATTAGTTAAAGATATCAAACTTTATTAAGGGCCTAATCGATTGAGTCACCCATGTTGCACAATTGAATTAAAGTGTATAGCTCTAAACAGAAAAGATCTTAGATTTTTTAATTTATAACTTTTTAACATAAATTTCATAGTTATATTATTTTAATTATCATTAACACATATTTAAAAAAATCATTTGATCTTAAATTTATTATATACTGTACACGATGACGTAAGGGCAAAATTATTTTCACAATACGTACCAAAGTGAATGCCATCTTAACTTTATTTAATCACTGTCAAATTCAAAATCTTTCCAATATCAAAATATCAAATATCATCATAAAGGTATATTAAAAATATCTAAAAATTAAATGGCTGCTAGACAACAGCTTAAAGGTATTTTTTTAATTATGCAACTTTTTAAATTATAATATAAACTTGCCTAATAAAGTGGAAAACAAATTAAATATTACCATCCTGCAACTTCAACAACCTTTTATTTTTTGGAGCACGTTCCTGGACCTGTATATTTGGAACAATGTTATATTGAATTTTTTACTTGACTGATATCTATGCTTGAAGTTATTGCTCTGTGTATACTGTTTTAAAATTCGTATCATATTCTATACATAGTCAATATTTAGTTTCGTATAATAGTAGTGAGAAAGAATGCGTTATAATAAAAAGACTCAAAAAATTTAGCTTATTAGCAGAAAAGGAAAGGAAAATAAGAGCAACATTTTTTATATAAATGTCGTGGTTTCAACAAGAAAAGTATACTTCATGGTTTAAATATTAAGGATTATTTTTATTTTAGCTTTCCTTATACTGTTTCCTTGCAGCCACAACTTAGTTATATGAACTACGTTTTTACTTTCTTCTTTCTCTCTTAGCCGGGAAGTCCGATTACCATCTACGGCTTCATTTCTACAATATCAGGTGTTATTCTCTACTTTCACGAACATTACCCAATTATTCATCAAAACAAACACTTTGATATGATTTTCATAAAACTCGACATATAAACAAAAAAGACATCGTGATTTAAGCCTTTATTTTCATAAAGTTTTCTATTTAGAATACAATGTGGTCACAAAATAGTAAACAAAGGTAAGAAGAAAAATATTTTTAAGCTAAATAGTACAAAAAAATAAACGTAGAGTCATGTTATTTTTTGTATATATTTTTGGACAAGTTTTATGAACTTGTTTCAATTTTCGATAACAATAATATGATCTAGAAAATAAAATGTTTTGAAGCGGGAAACTATGAAATCTGTCTGTCCATATTCGTAATACGGTTATTCTTTTATCTTTCTCTTCAACAGAAATGTTATTAAAGGACTTTTACTAACTATTCAACAAATTTAAATAACAATCATATTTATCATACTATATCAAAAGGTAATAATGGTAAAAAAAAAGGTAGTAATCAAAGTGATTTATCTAATCGCTTTAATTATACAGGGTGACTGGTGAATTACTATCAATACTTTAGGACGTGATATTTGACGATCATATATGACAAAATAAAAATTAATATAACATAAATATTAATAAACTTTTAAGTAAAGTTAACCAAAAGTTATGTAATTAATTACGCATCGTGTGAACACCCTACAGATTAGGTATACACACACACTCACACACGCGCGTGTGGCGGCGTGGTGTTGTATCAGCACGCCGCCGCACGCGTCCATACTTGGAACACTTGCAACGTGTCCACGCTTTATTTGTTTATACGGAATTTTGGTCAAAAATTAAGTACCTATTTTTTTTACATAATTCGAATGAGAATCATGTACCGAGTATATTCCTTAAATATTGATAGTAATTCACCAGTCACCCTGTATAGATGTTCAATAAACTTTTTATTTTTTTTCCACACTTAGATTAAACTACCTTTGTAGCATTATTAAAACGTTATAAACAAATTAAACATTTTTAATCATAAGGATTTTCCTATAAATTTGTATAACTTTACTTTACATAGTTGTTAAATATATATACATGTATACATGTATACATGTATAATGTATATATCACATATAATTTTGAATATTACGTTTTTTACCCAACTGAAGTCAAACAATCAAATCACGATATTTGTATTCAAAATACGATACACTTTGCTTTAGTTACTGTACATTATTTTCTTAATTTTATAACACTATAATACGTTATTCCAAATTGTTATAAATAATATTCGAATAACATGAACAAAATCGAACATTATTTAACAAAATGCATATATGTAATAAATTAACTTAACTTTTTAACTGCAATATTACTATTAGAGGTGCAACTTGCAAGCACTAACATTTTATTAAATTTGATACGGAGACCCACTCCACGCCTAAAAAAAATATGCATATAAATTTTTGGAATTTTAAAATATGATAAATATTTTTACAAAATTTTATTATGAAATTGAACTATACGATATACTCATTTCAATTTTCTTTTAACCTTTTTTTTGTAAGTAAGTCATAAGACATTATGAGGTGGTGAGGTACAAAAAGGCCTGAAAAGATAAAAAAAAGAAGCAAACTCAAGGTAGAAATGTCTTTGACTATTCTTACAACTTCGACATTAAATATACGAGTAATAGGACAATGATCAAGTCCATGTTCATAAATGGTATGTCAGACATTTGATAGTAGTCTAACACGTGGCCGCTTATTACGAGGGGGAACATAAAAATCTTGTAATCATAATAGTTATTGTTATAAGGTGTTTTATTTTACACTTCCTGTTTATTTTGCTACGTTTGGAGATCACTGTTTCGTCCTCAAAAACAGACACGTCTCAACTATTATTACTATTATTATACCACACAAAGCAGTGCCATCATGAATTCCTTACTAATATAATTTTATAATAACGAACGAATATACTGTTTCTTTAAATAACAATTTTATTTGATAGCCACTTCTAGTTCTTTAAGGTCACTATAAAATCCATCTGAGAGATTACCTTTTTAATATTGAAAAACAAATAAAGTAATTGTGTCACTACATACTTTCAATTACAACGGTATGCTTTCACCTCAAAACACAAGAATAGCCTTTTCGATCAACTTAACTCTATTGTAAAATTTACGCCTCTATCCGGTCGAACATTACGCTTCGCCATGCCACAATTCAGGGACCCTTCAATAAATCTAAATATATAGCAATGAATTTGGCCCCTGTTTAAATAAAATAACTAAGGATTAAACAACTGTTTTGTTAGAATTAAATTATCTATTTTTAAATACTTACATATATGACCAATAACGACATTCGCATTCAAATTTTTAATGTTTTTACAAACAACTGTTAAAAATTATATTAAAATGTCCTTAATAAAATAATTTTATACAATGTTAAAATAATGTGTTTCAAGTGACAACCAATTAACAATATTGTGAACAACCAAAAATCCTAAGCGTGGTAATAATAACTTCTAAGGTTTACTCAAGTTATTAAGTAATACTTTATATATGTATATTCAAAACATTAAATTATCCGTTTAACCTCTGTCCATAGTTTCTTAATACTTATTATTAAAAATTTCCTTATCTTATAATATCTGAATATTGTAGAATAGTTTAGCAACCACTTTCACACATAAACACAATTGTTTCCAAATAAAGAAGAAATAAATAAGAAAAGTTTTTAATATTCAAAATCTAATTATACCAAATCCTGCATCTGACATATTGAGAGGCTACAGCTATTACCCGATATGTGAGAAATTTCTAATGAATTTGATATATGTATGTACATTACAACTACAAAATAGT
This sequence comes from Danaus chrysippus, assembly GCA_916720795.1. Classification (NCBI taxonomy): domain Eukaryota; kingdom Metazoa; phylum Arthropoda; class Insecta; order Lepidoptera; family Nymphalidae; genus Danaus; species Danaus chrysippus. The sequence continues at coordinate 4,277,406 of CAKASE010000055.1, forward strand.
ATATCAATAAAGGTCATTCTAGAACTATACTGATGGGTGTTTTAGTACATTACAAGGATAAATTTTAAGACCAAATGTACACAGTTTCTATGCAGTAGCATTGTCATAGAAAATGAAAAAGTAGTGTTATCGAGTGTTATTAAAATATCAAAGATATTAAAAATGTATCTAATCTGATAGCAATAATATTTGTGTTCTGGAATAAAAAGTACGGTGAAACATCAAGTTTCTCAATACTCTATTAAATAAAATACTTGTCTTTTTGAAAACCATTTTATAATACAAATTTAAAAATGAAACCGATTTGGCCGTAATTAACAACCTTGAATTTGATTTTTTTGCAGACCAAGAACATTAAATAATCTTTAGTCCTATTCTAATTGATAAATTTAACAGTTTCATATCTATGAAACTGTTAAATTTATAATATTATTATATTTATATATCCATCTGGATAGAAATAGCTCTAGTAGCTATTGGCTTGGATTATTTTGTTCTAAATTTCGAACATTTTTCTGGTGAACAAGATAATTACTGACACTTTAACTCAATGAGTATAATATGTAACACGTGCTAGAGCAAAATTTATGGAGCACATGATCTGTGCAAGAACGAAACTACCTTTTAGTGGAAGGCTTTGAAAATTATTAAAAGGAATTATAACACAACACCCAGTTTTTTTTATGAAATATACTTTTTTATAGATATTTGTTAAATTCCCTTTCATATCTTTATAATTCATTTTATTTTAAGGATCTTTAAGGAATTTACACGAATTTTTGATCATATATAATTTTAATATAGCTCAATGTTTGAATGGAATTTCGTATGGAGAATTAAAATGTACAGACTCGTAATTTTTAACGGTTCATTAACTTGAATTATAATATTATTTATTTTTATCTAAATTTATATAAAATATAATAAATAAATCATAAAATTTTTAATTCACTTCAAGCTTTTTGTGAACTGAACATTTAGACTATAATATTTAGGATATCAAGTTTAATATATTTGAATTAATGTATAATAACTTTATAATTTAAACATACACTAACACCGGTTACAAAATGAATTAATTACACTGAATTATATGTATATTTGCCAATGACACATATCCGCCACTAGTTTTCCTTCGCCTTGCAATTAGAAGCAAGATAGAGCTCAAAACATATATGTAGTTTAATGAGTGTATTTGAAAATTATCAATTGGTTTATTTGGTTTGTATGTCTTTTAAATTGCAGGAAATATACTCCTGAACCATGTTTAAGATATTATTTCTTTATTATTCATGTTAAAATATTTAGGTTGTCCAATTTCCAGTTAGAATTACCAATAAAAGCTTAATTTAAATAAAGCCAAATTAAATCGAAAAGCACGCGAATGCTTATTGGTAAATATTTATTAGGTTCGTCATTAGATAGCAACAAATTTAACTTCTCCCGACAGTAAATCTTTGACTAAGCTGTTTATAAAATAAAAACATAGTATATCTATTTAAATTGCATTAAGGCAAAAAATTAGATGAATAAATTAAAAAAATCCTTGTCATTTAAAGCTTATTTTATCAGCCTAATTAGTTTATTTTGATGGCAGCCTAATTAGTTTTTTTTTGGCCACGAAACTTATAAAGATTTAATTAGATTATTTTTTAAATTAGAAGTTTACAGTCTCAATCGGTCTTTCTTCTTTTGATCGCCTGTACCCAACTTTTTTTTTATCTGAAAGGTGGCAAACGAAGAGACGACCCACTGGATGGAAGGTAGTTGAGGTCATGGACATGGACATCCGCAACATCTTTGTTTCGGATGCGTTGCCAACCTTGTTTTTTTAGGGATAGAGAGGGGTGGGAATAAGGAAATGGTAGGAAAGGGTGGGAATAGGGAAAAGGCAACCGACTCTCTCACTCATCTGACGAAACGCAGTCATTAAAGGATACTTCACGCCGATCTTCTGTAAGAGGGTGGTAATTTCCCGGTCGAGCCAGCCCATGTTCTAGCTGTAGTAACTGACCACAGCTAGGCTCTACCACCTACTAAAATACAATATACAATTTGGAAGGGACAAAGTTTTCGTGATATTTTAAACGGTATTTGACTTAAAACAACTATCTTTAACAACGATGGTGTTATATTAATTATTATTTTTTGTAGTACTTTTTACTTTTTTAACAATGTTGTTCAATTTTCAAAATTTTTTTCTTCAAAAATGAAATTCATTAATTAAATACTTAAAAGAGAATATTTATAACTTTCAGTCCTTTTTTTTAAATAATAAGTTATTATTTGCAACAGAAAATTATATAAATAATAATTTATAATAACTACAAAAAATAGGAAGTAAAATAGAATTGTATTTTGTTTATATGACAGTTGTAACGTCAGTTTTCATGCCAAGAATGCTTTTTTTGAGCTTTAAAATATTTAAAATGTAAAATACTTTTCATCCATTGCCTTTTAATAAAATACGTGGATCAGAATGTTCGTCTCTTTCCTGACAATCACAACGTTGTTGCCATCACTGAGTTCAATTGACATTCAATACGGTCTTTTCAATTTACTGAAAGATTTATGTTCCTATTGCAAATCCAAAAAGGGTAAGTGAAAAATTATAACATAAAAACGGTTATAAGAGGAAATAACCTTTAAGCGATGCATAAAAGTCCTTAAAGTTCTTAATATTACAGGAAAAATTTGGATGTAACTGTTTGAGATTCTAAATAGATAATTAATTATATACCTCTAATAGTTTGTGATCCGTCAAATGACTGTTTGTAATAATAAAAGAGTGGTGAAGGAATTTTGTAATAATTTTCATGAATACTAATTGTGAGAATAAACAGTACTACTAAAAGTTTAGTTTTTTAACATTTATTTAATAACTGTGTAGGTTATCTCAATACGGATTAAGAGAAGTTTATTTGTTCCCTCATCGCCAGCAAAATAAAACTATAACATGTAATATTATAATTATTACATATTATTTCATGTTAACATGTTTGTACAGCAGGAACTAAACAAACTTATGTCGTAAAGTGTTAACCATATTTTTGGGACAGTCCATTAAGAGTGTAGCATTGTATTAGTGTAAGATTAAACTTTAGAATTTAATTAGCACTACAAACTCTATTACAGACATAAATCTCTTACAAACTCCGATTATTGAATGAATGTATATATGTAAATCTAAAGTCTAAACTATCTAACTATCCAACCTGCGGGTCAGCTTTTCATAGAAATCTTACAACGACCTTGGAGTTCAATATAACAATGCGTTTAGGGTGCTGCTGGGGCTACCTCGGTTCTGTAGTGCATCGGGAATGTTTGAAGCAGCGCGGCTTAACTGTTTCTTCGCTACTTAATGCGCAAAAAGTGTGGCTCATTACTACAGAGACTACGGAGCAGCACCAACAGCATCCTAAATATGATATGTAAAAGGCTAGATTGTATATATGTTAATCATCTCTAGAATAATAAAGGATAATGAATCTCTAGAATAATAAAGCATCTCTAGAATAATGAAGCAATAATAAATACTAACGTAGTTTTTAAGTTTTATATTGTTACTAACAAATTGAGTCTTGTGTTGCTTTCTCGGCGGAGTGCACTTGTCGCTCTCGAGTGTCGTGGAGAAGATGCTCGAGAGTGATAGGTCCTGGATGGCGGTGTCCTCCTTCTGTGAGACGGTCATGTTCACGAAGGAGGCATCTGAGCGGGAAAGGTAGAGGGCGGCTGATGCTCCCTCCCTCCGCAGGCGACGTACTGGGGTGCGACGGAGGCAATTCCAACGCCTCCAATAGCACCCCTGTGTTCCGGGCTGGGGTCGGCGTGGTAACCCGGCCCTATTGAAAGCCCGGCGTCGTCGGGGCGGTCCTAATTGCCGGGATCGCCCCTATTCTCCGAGGGAGTAAGTCCGGTCTTTGCCAGGACCGGCCAGTCGCTGGTGTGCCCTGTCGCTGACAGATCCGGGGTACACCGACATAGCGGCCGATGACTTTCGCATTGGTTTTAGTAAGTAGGGGCCTGCCCAGGCCGAGCCTCACACATCCCTTCCGGCCCCACCAAGGCCGGTTGAACGGCTCGTAAAAAGAGTTTCCCTGCGACATCAATAAAAAAAAAGAGTCTTGTGTTGCTTGAATTTTAAATTAAATAAATAAATAAATACACCTACATTAAGATAAAATATAATTATGTATTATAAAAAAAATATTATTAGATATAGTTTTATTTTTTTTAAGTTATCTCTTGTATACGATTCAATATAAGTAATAAGTTTAGAATCACTATTCTTTTGTGTTCCCGGTTTTTCTCGAACATCATTTTTGTGGATAACCGTTTTTAGTCTTTCAAAGAACTTTGAAGTTCCGATTCTGGTTTAGGCCTATGAGTAAAATATTTTCGAACTATTAAAAAATGTATAACATTTTGCAAACATTTTTTGAGTTTATCAAAGACTCCTTTTGTATGCCGTTCTAGATACCAAGTTATCTTTTCCGTACAATGTAAAATATTTATTTTTTATATTTAGTAAATGTACACTTCTCTTGAATAAAAGAGCATCATTTGGTTATTTAAACGCAAGATCTATTATGTGTCTATAACAATATACATAATTTTCTCGAATTTAAAAATGTGGATATTATGATAATGTATATTGTAAATATATATAAATATATAATATAAGTAAAATATTCGCACCCTTCCCTGGTATATCTGTCATACTGCAACAGTCACAGTTGTGTACACTGAAGTATTGCCGCTTTGGAAGTAACGGTGCTTAATACAAATATAGTATTGATCCCAACAGACAAGTTAACAAATATTGGAAATCACAGATAGATGAACATATTATTGAACTTAAACACTCGGCGGTAGTTCAAACTATTATTATTAGTATGTTTTAGCCGATAGTTATTTTTAAATAAAGGCTATCTATACTTCTAGCCTTAATGTTCTGTTCGTAAATATTTGAACCCCGATTATTTGTTTTATCTAAGATTTAGACAATGTTTTAATTTAATAAAATATATTATTTTTTATTTTATTGAAAAAACTTAAAACCCAATGTATTAATACAAACTTATAAAATTAGTTATTTTTTTAAAGTGTATTTTCCTGATTCATTAAAGATTTTCAATAATTACGCTTTGGTTTTTGAAAATAAATTATTTTCCTATCATTTTAAGTAATGTACTTGTAATAAAGAAAGTATGACCAAATAAACACTTACTTTTATAGAGTGACTGCGTAGATAGTCATTTAATTAAAGTTTTATTATTTTAATATAACAATTCAAAAATTAACATTATTTGTTATTATTTTCCCTTGTAAGAATGAAATGTTGCTGTCTTCATACAAAAAAAGCAATCAGCATTCAGCTATTTCATAATTGTATTATGACTAATAAAAATGTTAATTGTAGTTACTGCTCTTTGAAAGATTCTCATTAAGCCGTGGAAGACAATTATGAAACAATATCAATTTAAGTTCTCTCGTTTATATTCTTCCAGTTACCATTTTTAAGTACAAATAACAAAATTCTGAAACAAATTATGTTCAAACCATTATAAAGGAACATTACTCTTTTTTATGAATAAACATTTTGCACAACTGATTAAATCTAGGTTATACATGATAAAGGGAATTTTTTTAAATGGTTTAAGTAAAATATCTTATTTTTTGTGTTATTATTGTAAATGTTACTATTATTGACTTTTAGTTAATACTTTTCCAAATTCATATATGTACTTCAATCTACAGTTTTAAAGTTTATATTTCCAGATAAGGTCACATAGTTGAATATTTCTACCAGATAACACGCATTCTAATAACATACCTATATGTATTATTATTAACTAAAATTAAATTTGTAAGGAAGTAGTTACTTAATGATTAAAACACTTTATATTAAGCACTTTGCATTTATCAGCTTTTAAATACTAAATACAACTTGTTGCTTCATAAATCTTTCATATTACTGACAAAACAAAGTTGATCTTTGACAATATTATATTATAGTTAAAGGGAAATCTTCATCTATCTAATATAAGAAAATAACGTACCTACTATTCTCTATAAGGTACGAAAAATATATAGGTATTCATAAATGTAGCCTTTCTCAAAACTGAGTACTAAAAAAATATATTTAAAGGAAATGCATAAATTCTATTTTTTTTTAAACCAATACAAACGGCATCTATCGGCGTATCAGTGCCAGGTTCTCATTCATTTTGCCCCTGACTGACCGAAACATTTCCTATTTATTTCCTAAAACAATACAAAACTTTCTCAATATTTCTATAAAAAATATTCATTGAAATAGAATTATATCTACATATAATAGTTATCAGTATAAGAAACTTGTTTATTCATTGCTTAGTTTGTATTTAATAAATAAACATATTTTTACTTAATCGGTATTCACGAAGAGTTTCGCAAGGTTCTGTGTAGCACTGAAGAGACACTAAAATGAACAGTGAACATTTAAGACAGTGTCGTTGAATCGGAAACACCCCGAATATTTCCAATCTTAGCAATATCCACTCCATCCTAATAAACTATTAATTGGTGAACTGCTTCTACTATCTTCTCGGGAAGCAGAGGTATTTTGAAAGCAGCCATCATCGCATTGTTCTTTTGATCATTGGTCAGAGAAAAAGAACGTCCGTAGTTTCAGCCACATGAGAGATTTGACCGGAGTGGGAGGTATTGGTGATTAAGTACTCATTACTCAAATCACTTTTTATACATTATTTTTTGTTAACATTTCTGAAACTTTCGTTAAGGATACTAATATACTTAAATTTATATCTGATAATCCAAAGAAAACATCAATGGTAATTTTTTAATTTTGGATTGTAAAAAATCTATAACCTTATAAGTATTCATTAAAATAGAGGCCCGTCTCATTTCTAATCATTCTTTAAGTTTATTACGACACTCCTTTACTTAAAAACAGCAAAAAGTTAAATTTAACTTGTACACATCCGAGTAATAAATTCTTCTAAATCTCCTTTTGAAATATTTATTACCTTTTAAATTTCTTGCTAAGTCTCCATAATTCATTCTTTAGGTCTCACCTGCATCTTTATATTTTCTAATTACAGCCTACCAGTAATAATCTTTTAAGTTTTTTATTTTTTTGTCTCTTTAAATTATATTTTTTATATATCCATCTTCTTCTTCCTGGCAATTTCCCAGCTTCAGCCAGGGTCTGCCTTAAATGTTGTGAATAGTTTTGGCTAATTGTTTTTACGACCGGCCGCCTGCCTGACATCAACCCTCTTTGGGAATGTAAATTTGAGAAATTTTATATGCTATGTAAAAAAAGTCTGGAGTCGTATATGATTTTTCGATATTTTTGGAAGTGATAGAAATAAAGTTATACAAGACAACGCTTTTATCTTCTGTTAGTTTGCAAAAAAAATATTATAATCTCAAATTATAGTTACAAAGTTTAATATGCAGCAAAAGCTAGTTGTAAATATAAACATTCAGTTGAAGTTACAATCTGAGTAAAACATTATTTATTACTAGCTTTTGCTGCGGCTTCGTCCGCGTGGAATAGTGACTTCCGACAGATTTTTGGTTTTTCCCACATAGTTCCCGTTCTTGCGGGGTTTTCGGAATGGTCGAGTTCCCGTAGAATTTTCAGGATAAACCCTATGTTTTTTTTTAATTAATAATGAAGTACTCTTAACTAACAACATATTTATTTGTTTATTTGAATCAAGATAAATATTATTATGTTGATACAACTTAAACAAATTATTTCGACAAAATTAGGTACCATAAAAACGGTTTTTGTGAGTTAATCTTAAAAGATAGACATATACTGTCGCGGACTGTTTTTTAGATCATTAAAAGAGCTATTATTCTTTAATACATATTTTTTTGTGTATCTTGAACCGTTTTCACGGCGCACGCAACGGAAGGCTTCAAAGATGAAATCATTTCTCCCGTTTTTTACACATTTACCACTATATCTTTGCTCTTATTGGTCGTAGCGTAATGTTATATAGCCCAAAGCCTTCCTCGATAACTGGACTATCCACCACAAAAAGAATTATTCAATTCGAACCAGTAGTTTTGGAGATTAGCGCTTTCAAACAAACAAACAAACAAACTCTTCAGCTTTATAATATTAGTATAGATTATAAAACGCTTACCTCGAAGCTATTGTATGTTTGAGTAAAATTAAAAATATGTACCTACTACAGATTCAGTTATGTTAGTCATTAGTTCTGATATATTTGTATGGATTTATGTGATGGAAGGATTAAAAGAGGCATGTAGTCAAAATTTATATTTTATGTTAATCTGTTCTAAAATGAAGATGAAATAGTGAACATTGTGTATATGAAGAAACTTTTTAGGAATTGTAAACTAAATTCAACCAACTTTATATTTCATAATAATTCGTCTGTTACAGGCGGTTTCTTTCTAAAGTTAGACCACGTAGCGGTGGAAACCCATAAATCATCTCAAGTCTAAAAAAAATATCATAACAGCTTTGGAACGATAACTTTGAATAAATCATAAAAACAGCGGTATTTTATTTTTTAACATATATTATTTAATAAAAGGTATCTTCATAACATTAAGAAAGGCTTTTTTTTAATTTACTTATAAGATCATATTCTCTTCACTATTCATTTTACTATCCATGTGAAGTCAGTTGTAATGATAATAATAGTCTGTTACAATACAATTCGTAATCCTTACCAATCATTTCAAAAAAATAAATAAGTATATCAAAATACAAAGGCCAATAAAATTTTATATGAATGGTATAATCAAATCTTACTGTTCATAAATCATACTATTGTTAGAAAAATACAATAAAACTAAAATATTTTAGACTTTAATACAATTTTATTTTATAATTGTGCCTTTTTCAACTTAAGTAAATGCCTGTTCTTATCGCGTATATTGCTTTTCACTGATGCTATCGGAATAAAATAGCAGCGTTACATATAAATGTATATTTCTTGACAAAAGTTACAATAAATCTTTAAATTATAAATATAGTTTTTAGTTGTTCCGAAACAATAATATCTGTATGCTTTGAATATATTTAAAATTAGTTTTATTTGAACACTATAGGAGGATTACACACAAGCTGGTGGCTCAACTTTGATAGTTTGATAGGCTTTCGCGGTCTTGTTTGTTGATATTCATAATTAATTATTGGAAATTTACCATTATCTATTTTGCTATTACATGAGCAGAAACTAATTAAAATATTAATTATAAACCTGGCTTATATTTCGCATTACTTTTTAATAAATAAAAAAATCCCTTCATAAAATGTCACGCAGTTTGCCAAAGGAAGATAATGATCAATATAAAAAGAACCTGTACCCCAATAAATATACATATATAAACACATAAGCTTTTATAATTTTTTATATATTTATTTTCATACACACATATCTTCTAGAATGACTTACAAGAATAATAAAATTTTCACAATTCAGTTTTTAAATGAATAGAAAGCAATAATTATTTATTATTTTTAAATATATATATATATACCACGCACATGTACACAAAAAAACTAAACGATTTCGTTCTTTTTTTTACTTTTTTTGTTAAAATTATTATAAGACAAATCACTACAACATATCGCTAAAGGTTACGAAAATGAAGACAGACACAATTATCACGTGGATAGAATAATTTAAGCTTTTTAATAACATCATATATTACATTCTTATTTTGCATACTTTATAAGTAATTTAACAAATACCTTTGTCTCTATTTACCCTTTAAATATTTAAGCTGGTAGGGTTTGTGAAAAAGGTTGTGTAACTCTCTGAGACCCTTAACATTTGAATACATTGAGGATGTTTCATAAGTGTTAAGTAAAAACAGGAACATTACATTTCATTTGTGTTTTGTTAAAAATTAGAAATTAAAAGAACTTATTTATAATGTTCACAATCTATAATTAGAAAAGGTTTCAGCAGAAACTTCTTTTTTTTAATTTTCATTCAAAGGTAACTAGAAATATTTAGAACTTAAATTTAATTTTAAATTAAATGATACTAGCAAATGAAATCACTGTTTTATGGAGATTAGATTGGGTATTAAAAACCTAGGAATTTAACTTTTAAACCAACCTAAAAACATTTTAATTTAACTGTTTCTGAGCACATACTTAGAATTTTGATTTTATAGACATATCATTGAGTAAAAGGTTAACCTAGCTAATATTTGAACAGGAATGTGCTAATCAAATATGTTCCAATACCATTTCATACATATTTAAATTATAGATTTTTATTTCTTCTTCGTTTCTATCACCTTCCTATATTAAGAGAATTATAATATGTATATATTTTGATATATGTAAGTAAGAAGTTATAATATCTAGGATAAATAATGTAACTGAATAGAATAAGAATGTGTGAAGATAAACTATCCCCATTTATAATCAGGAAGTGATGTCATGAGCAGTTAATCTATCTCATGCTGTTACGTTTTAGAAAACATAAGTACAATCTTTATACTTTCATAAAAAGAAATCATGAGATTTCAACTGGTGTTGATAAATGTTTTATATTTTCCTAGTAATTTTATTAATAGTTCATATTGTAAAAAAGAAATTTTTTTTTTAAATGTTAAAGATTATTTTACAAAAACTCATCACGATACTTTTTTTTTCTATACCTATTATGTGATTACGATGTCTTTAAAAGAAACACTAGTTAAAAACTTAGGCTTATATATGGTAATGTTACAAAGACGAAATATAAATTTAAACAACTTTAAATTTAAACAGATATGGGACACAAATGAGTATAAATACACAACAAAAATAGAAAATGGAATCGAAAAATTTTTTACTCTGATTTCCTATGAAATAATTCAAAATAAACGAAAACAGTCACCAGATATCCTGTATGTCGGCGCGAGAGCAAAAGGAACAGGTTTAAACAAGCACGTACAGGCGCGTACAGGCGTTTACAATCTCTTATCGCTCAACAAGTCAGGCGAGGTGGCGAACGACCTATATAAAGCGACGTGCTAGGCGGCCGGACACACTTCAACGTTAGCACTAGCTTCGTTCACATCTCTTAATTGTGATATTTGTCACTCCTGAATTGTTTCTAATTTAAATTGTTTTCTTGATTGTAAATTAGTCAAATTTATAATAATTTGTTGAAGTGTCTAAATTTCTTCAATATTAAATTTGTTAAAATGAATTATTCTCAAATTAATTGTCAATGGTCAAAATAGTTAAATTTGTCAATTACTAAATTGTTAATTTATGTTAAATTCGTGATTTTAATTTGAATTAATAAATGTTATATTGTGATTTATTATGATTATTATTTTTAACTATCACTTATGCCTGGGGACGAACGTCCATGTTTACCTATTTTACAGGGCCCTTTCTATCTCAACCGATATCAGAAGTGGGATGGACCTTGGGAACTCTTCAGGTCCATCAGCCCGCACGAAACTAAATGGAAATAACCAGGCTCTGTCTGCTAGAGAACGTAACGCGGCTCTACGACTATAATCAGGTGGAAAGAGGCCGCGGTAACGCTTCGCCCAGCCCGCGGCCTCCAGGTGTGGCTATCCGGTCACGAACCCAAAGCAGGATGGGTTTGTAGGGGCAACCAGAGACGTGCCAAGATGGTACGGCACGTCGTCCGACTCGAGGACCTTGTTGTAGCGGGGCGGCCGACTCCCCGTGTCTGCCATCCCATTTTGCGCCATGACGGTTTCGAAAAGGAGAAGACCGCCTGCCACGACCTAGAACTATCGACCATTGATTTAACTACGTTTGATAAAGATAGGTCGTCCCCTATTTTAGTGACGAGGTTCGGTCGTTCGCAGGCCGATGACAGAGTCCTAAGGATATTGTTTTGTGCTCTCTGTAGGCTCATAGTGTTGGATTTGCTGGCTGTTGACTACAGTTGGATTCCATAGGTCCAGATTGGTTTTATTATGGAGCAATAAACCCTTAGCTTGTTGGACAGGGACAGTGCAGATTATCTACCAAGAAGCCAGAGTAGGTTTTTGAATCTAAAGTTCATTTCTTTGCGTTTCATTTTTATGTGTTCTTTCCAGGTCATCCTTCGGTCAAGATGAAACCCAAGGTAATTAACGCAAGCTGATTGCAGCAATGAGTCGGATCCTAGTTTAACTGAAGGGCAGGTTCCGCGCCTCAGGGTGAATGTAATGTGGTGCGACTTCGGTGCGCGTGCTTTGATACGCCACTTGGTCAGCCAGGCGTTAGTGGCGTCGAGCTATGTCCGCAGTCGTCTGGTAGCAACAAAAGTTAAGTATGGGTGCTAATCGAGAATTTCTAGCAGGACTTCTAAATCAGGCTGTGGCTCCAACAAAACGGCCGCGACTCAGCGATCCTTTGCCCTGTCTACATGCTCGCACCGGTCCTGTGTTGGTGAGTCGCCGTCTGTTGGAAGAAGCTGTTATTGGAAATACAGGTGACAAAAGTTAAGTACTCTCACCGTATCTATAATAATTCCTATGGCTGCTATTACTAGTCCAAAAACGACCTCCCGTTTCAATTCAAACAAAGACCTTACGATTAGGTCTAGCTCATTTTGTAATAGATCCAAAACAATGTCACTCCTAAGGAGATTGCTATTTCTAAAATAATACCAATTGTAGATATGTACTCGTATCGTACGAGGTGATAATGAAGCCCATTTGTATATACTGTTCTTAAACACTAAATATGGTGTTGGTGATAATCTTCTATATATAAAAATGAATTGCTGTTCCTTAGTCTCGCTAAAACTCGAGAACGGCTAAACGGATTTTTCTTATCTTAGTCTTGAAATGTTTGTGGAGGTTCAGGGAAGGTATAAAAGCTGAAAAAGAAAAATAAATTTACGGGAAAGCCCTAAAAACAGCGCTTTTCTATTTCCCATGCAAACGGGTTTTTTTGACATTAGATTTGACAACTAACTAATATGTCAATCATTCTGTCGCACTTCAAAATACGGAGACTTATGGCTGAAAGGTAAACTCATAAAAAATAATTAAGAAATAATTTATTTCTTGATTGAGGCAATACGAAGTCTGCCGGGTCAGCTAGTTATTTCTAATGATTTAAATATTTGTCTACTTCACAATTCTAAGCTTTACCTTATTTATATTCTAATATTTGTTGGAAATTCTTATAACGGAAAACAGGCGCCATTTACATGTTTATTATATTTGTGTAAATTCATGTGAGAGGATCTGGCGCCCAATATTGTAACCTACCCTCAACTGGCTGTTACTTTTGAATATTATAAATACGACGCGGGTGTTAACTGGGGATTCGGTTACAAATTGTAGAGCAGTGGGCCTCGAAGTGCAAGTGCTGCCCAAATAATTTCTAACAAAAGTTATATTCCCTTTCAACAATACTGTGTCCATGTTTTTTGGATATTTTCTTGTAGAAATTCGGTTCTGTTTTTGTCAGATCATGAACTTCCTTTTGACGTGTTGATAGAAGGAAAAAAGAGAGTGATGATAATTCGAAAAACTGCGTCACTGTTATTGTTCCATATTGGTCCATAACAAGGGATGACCCATTCAAAAACTTCGACATAGTCGTACATAAATATTGACTGTGACCTTAGACGAAAATAAATCTTCTGATCAAACAAGATCACGGTAATTTTCGGTTAATATTATTAAGTGCGATATCTCTGAATATCTTTGTAACGTAATTGAAAATGGACAAAGCCTTAAGATTTTATAAAATCACCTATTCCCAGAATCTTTAACCAAGAAAAACAATTCAACGGTTTTGCAGGGTGTATTACAAAAATTCATTTCCAATTTTTCTCGTGTTCACGACACCTCTTTATGATTCAACCAAAGGTGAGTTTCAAACGTCTTTAAAGGACTCATTTCTTTCACGATAAGAAATTCAAAATACCAACAGACTTTAACTCTACAAAGCGATCTAAGTACGAAGTAGATTTTCTTTCAATCTATTCACCTATTAATGGGTTTTCCTTAAAAGAATTAGATTCATGTGTTGAGTATAGGAAATGTGGTAGACTACAGAATTCTTACTTCTTTATTCGGAATCCTATTCATTTCAAAGAAACCGTGGTGAATTTTATGACCCGATACTTCGCGTATTTAACAATAGAATTGAGAAGAGATCACTGACTGCTCTCTAAGAGACGCGTTCTTCAAGAAAGCCTTAGAGTATCCCATTGTGGGACCACAACAATTAACTGTTGTGTCAACTGCTTTCCAGTAATGTCTTAACATGTTGGACTGAGGAAAATATTCTTTAAAATAAAAGAATCCTATTGGTTAAAAAGAAAATAAGTCTTATACGCATTCTATAAATAGATTGTCTAATCCATGAAATGTCTAATATTTTTCAGAACGATTCCGGCTGCATCCCATACACAACACTCATCAGCGTTTGAAGTTATCTAAGTCAGGTATTAGCCGAGCAAATGAGGATCGGAACAGGCTGCGCTTTCAACCACTAGTCTCTACAGACTAGTTTCCATCAGCCACAACGGGAAGAGTGACGGGACGCGATAACCGTCTATTGTGGTATACGAAATTCAGAGAATGGTACCTCTGAGTTTAACTTGTGTTAATACTCTTAAGCTATCCTCGTAACCAGTGGCGGCTGGTGGGTTATCTAACTGGTGGTGCACTTTAATAAAATATTAAAATTAGAAAATGCAACAAAAAACCAATTCACATAAAATATGTTTATTTTTATACATTAATTAATGCAAAGACATTTTTCCGAAGCGAAATGTTCAATCACCTATTTATTAAAATCCGGATATTTTTTTGTATATATTTTTTATTCAATACTAAGCACAGAAAGTGCATTTAGCAAGTGCATGGTATTTCGGAGAAAAGTTTTGTTCTTTTCAATTCCAATTCATCATACATCGGGTGCTCTCGGTAATCTTCGGTCGCTCGTGCGGCGCTCGAGAACCGACTCATTACTCGGTACATTTCTATGAACTATCTTTTATCTCACGCGTCAGGCGTATTAATGCGTATCATATACAAAATGTATTAGCAGTCCTCGTGCACTCGCCGAAGCGCACGAGATATTAGTTTAGTAAAGCGCTCAAACTTTTTTACTATAATTAGAAATTTAATTTTTTATACGTTTTTGTATGTTAAGAAAATAAATATTAAAATGGTAATTTAAAAATAAAGATGGAGTAATATTTTGTAATTTTTAAATCTTTTGAATTGGTGGTTCAGCGCACGAGTGCACTTAAGGTACAGCCTCCACTGCTCGTAACCATGATGTATCCTTATGTGAATTATGAATCATCAGATTCTGTAGGGATATGTTTTGTGAAGCCGTGAGAAGACACGTATACACCAAAGAGTGATACCTCTGAGCTAATCACGTGCTATCCTTGAGCTAACTGTAAGAGAATCATAAGATTCTGTAGGGATACGTTTTGTGAAGCCGTGAGAAGACACGTATACACCAAAGAGTGATACCGCTGAGCTAATCACGTGCTATTCTTAGGTTAACTGTAACAGAATCATAAGATTCTGTAGGGATGTCTTGTAAAGCCGTGAGGAGACACGTATACACCAAAGAGTGATACCTCTGAGCTAATCACGTGCTATTCTTAGGTTAACTGTAACAGAATCATAAGATTCTGCAGGGATGTCTTGTAAAGCCGTGAGGAGACACGTATACACCAAAGAGTGATACCTCTGAGCTAATCACGTGCTATTCTTAGGTTAACTGTAACAGAATCATAAGATTCTGCAGGGATGTATTGTAAAGCCGTGAGGAGACACGTATACACCAAAGAGTGATACCTCTGAGCTAATCACGTGCTATTTATTTTATTTATTTATTTATTTTTGTACCAATCGAGTATACAGAAAATTATCAATAACAGATGTGTACAAAGGAACATCTTATCTCTTACAAGAGATCTCTTCCAGAAATCCTGATTAATGGGAGACCATTTGAAATATAAAATTTTCGTGTAGGTACACTATCAACAAACTACTGATTAATTATTATAACATTAAGGTAGACTTTTTTTTTTTATACTAATACATATCCCTAACATACATACATTCAATTTACATACATACAAAAATACATATATAAAAATATATAAATATTTATATACATACATTTTATATATACATATACATACACATATATATACACATATATATATACATATATACACACACACACACATATATATATACTATTCTTAGGTTAACTGTAACAGAATCATAAGATTCTGCAGGGATGTATTGTAAAGCCGTGAGGAGACACGTATACACCAAAGAGTGATACCTCTGAGCTAATCACGTGCTATTCTTGAGAGAATTATAAGATTCTGTAGTGATGTCTTGTGAAAGCCGTGAGAAGACACGTATTCACCAAAGAGTGATACCTCTGAGCTAATCACGTGCTGAGTAACTAAGTTGAGGACAGGGGCCTCCTTAGTTGTGTAATGTAAGTTGAGGACAGGGGCCTCCTTACAGTGAGTAACTAAGTGGAGGACAGGGGCCTCCTTAGTTGTGTAATGTAAGTTGAGGACAGGGGCCTCCTTACAGTGAGTAATTAAGTGGAGGACAGGGGCCTCCTTAGTTGTGTAATGTAAGTGGAGGACAGGGGCCTCCTTACAATGACTAACTAAGTGGAGGACAGGGGCCTCCGTAATTGTGTGATTGCAGGGCAAAGTCGAGGGTACAAGACCGCGCGGCAGGTCACCCATGCGCTGGACAGACCAAGTCAGGGCTGCAGTGGACGAGAGACGAGTGGCGACGTGTTGTGAAGCGTGCCACCATGATGACATCATGATGACCACGACCGTTCTGCCAAGAACGTATCGACTTAGAAGAAGAACTAGGTCGAAGGCGACCATCATGCAGAATGGCCGTGTCGGCGCGAGAGCAAAAGGAACAGGTTTAAACAAGCACGTACAGGCGCGTACAGGCGTTTACAATCTCTTATCGCTCAACAAGTCAGGCGAGGTGGCGAACGACCTATATAAAGCGACGTGCTAGGCGGCCGGACACACTTCAACGTTAGCACTAGCTTCGTTCACATCTCTTAATTGTGATATTTGTCACTCCTGAATTGTTTCTAATTTAAATTGTTTTCTTGATTGTAAATTAGTCAAATTTATAATAATTTGTTGAAGTGTCTAAATTTCTTCAATATTAAATTTGTTAAAATGAATTATTCTCAAATTAATTGTCAATGGTCAAAATAGTTAAATTTGTCAATTACTAAATTGTTAATTTATGTTAAATTCGTGATTTTAATTTGAATTAATAAATGTTATATTGTGATTTATTATGATTATTATTTTTAACTATCACTTATGCCTGGGGACGAATGTCCATGTTTACCTATTTTACAGGGCCCTTTCTATCTCAGCCGATATGTACGAAAGTTAAATTTTCATTTATATTTATTAATATATACTTCTATTACTTGAAAACTTTTCATACTTTACTAAAAATGTTTTTTTACGGATAATTGTTTTTTTATAGCCTATCAGAGCCCACTGCTGAGCAAGACCTCTTTCTCTCATGGAGAAGGTTTAAGCGTTAATCACCACGCTTGCTTAAGACGGGTTGGTGATTTGAAACTTATATTTTTTTTGAAATTATAATTCCAGGTTCCCTCAAGATGTTTTTCTTTACCGTCTGTTAATTGTGTCTAAATACACTTAGAAAGTACATATGACTCGGAAAAAGTCACATTGGTACTTGCCAGGGCCAGGATCGGACCCGCGCCCTCGGCAATGAGAGGCGGGGCCTTTAACAACTAGGTCACTACCACCACTGACTTATACACAACAACTTATTGTATTTTGTACTTTAGATGTCAACTAACTTTCTAATCACAAATTGATGATAATGATTATATCTATTACATTTAACTGGAGTTGAGAAAAAAGTGCCGTCATCAAATAATAATGAAAGAAAGAAAGAAGAAAAAAGAAAGTTTTTATTTGAGACACGTATATAGGGAGGTATAAAAAAAAAAATAAAATAGAAAAATTACAAATTAAAAAACAAAAAATAAATAATATAATAATGAGTCATATATCCTATTCCTATAAATCATGCTGCTGGAAGTAAACAAGTATAACTACTTGCCCATTACAACTTAATACCATATCATAAAGAATGAAAAAACCTTTCAGGCATTTAGACAATAAAAACACACACTTAAAAGTTAT
Source organism: Danaus chrysippus (assembly GCA_916720795.1). NCBI lineage: Eukaryota > Metazoa > Arthropoda > Insecta > Lepidoptera > Nymphalidae > Danaus > Danaus chrysippus. The sequence goes on from CAKASE010000055.1 coordinate 4,295,618, forward strand.
ATCTCTTGAGGTGATTTATACTTAGTTTTTTTATGAATGGTATTTTGATATATAAGTTATTACATTATACATTTTGTCCCGCTAAAAAATTGTAATATTTTTATTATGTTACAATATTTATATCGCCTATCAGCTCAAGTAGTAATGATTATAGAAATTTGTTTTATTTAAATCATCGCCACCCACATTGTTTAGTACCTAAAACACGTTACGTTGCTTGTTCAGAAAATATCTGTGGACTATGCTTCGAATCAGATATATTATTTGCAATTCTTCAGTATTGTTATCAGTATAATTATAATTTCACCCATCTGAATTCAGTGTTATAAGTGAATATTTAAGTAACATATTGCCACATTTTTTACAAAGTATAGAAAATTTCACACTATATATTATATGATTTCAACCATCTTGTTATATTAACCTTGACCGCTCTTATAAGCTCTTCGTAGTTTACTCCTGCTCCACAGTTAGCTTAAATGGGATTTGTTATCACAAACGAATCTAAATCTACATGTCATTGTCATGTCATTAGCCTATCAGAAGCCCACTGCTGAGCAAGGCCTCTTTCTCACATGGAGAAGGTTCGAGCATTAATCACCACGCTTGCTCAAGCTTGCTTGCTTGTTGGTGATTTCAAATTTATAATTGTTAAACTATAAGTCCAGGTTTCCTCACGATGTTTTCCTTCACCGTATGTCAGTGATGTTTAAATACTCTCAGAAGGTACATATGACTTCGAAAAATCACATTGGTACTTGCCAGGTTTGAACCCGCGCCCTCGGCAACGAGAGGCAGGCCCCTTAACCACTAGGCCACCACTGACCACTAAATCTACATATAAAACGTTAAAATATATATTAATGATCAAAGAAAACGAGAAAAATAATTCATACCAGTAGGAACTGCAAACTCATGTGGTACTTAAATCTTTTACCTCTTAATAAAAATGTTTTTGTCTTTAACTTGTGATGATAATAGGCAAAAAGTGGAGTAAATAATATAATGGACAATGTCTTTATATTATATTAAATTGAGTAAATAATTAAGTTACGTAGCTAAAAAATGAGGGTTTATTTAGGAAAAATACTAAATTAAATCTACTTCGGAAACCGACGGTTCCGTACCTCAAACGGATATAGGCTGTTCATTTCAGAATTCCATTTTAACTAAAATTTACTAACATGAAAACGCCTACATAGAAACCCTCATTTTTTAATTACTATCATTCGCTCATTCAATATTTCTTTTTTAATAAGAGCTTAAATGAAACAGCTTAGTTTTCTACAAATTCAAACTTCTCTAAAAAAGTAACGAAGTTAATAAATAACGCAAAACTAATTAACCAATTATATTATAGGTACAATTCTGTATTTTACATTATTTCCACAATTAAGATGAATCGTATTATAAGGAACTTCGGTTAATACAATATCTCATAGTTTCTTTACACAGAAGAATAATAATAAACAAGATTTTATTTAATGAATCCTTTTTATTTCGTTTATGTCAAATGTCAATACTGGAGAAACAACTTGATTAGGAATTTTTCATTCCATTGAAGATATTTCTGAAAATATATGTCGAAGCAAAGTAATGTTAATATTTTATGAAAATTTTAAAATTTTGCAAATAATAATGTATAAAACTCGGATATTAATTTCAATCTACCGAACTACAGAATGTAGTGTATGATGTACACACATGTATGTAACTTATAAATTAGAACAACGAATACACAATAGATCAGTATCATTTGAGCATCCGACATGTTTTATTTCAATCTCCAATCCCAACCTTATATGGCGACCCTGCCAGGATTCGAACCTGGAATCTTCTGATAGTTTACGTATAGAAAGAATAAGTTTCGATTTTTTCGAATTGTATGAAAAAATTATAAAGTTGTGTAGTTCGTCTTCAGTAGAAACAAACGAAACAATGGCTAAATTTGATCTTAAGATAGCTATGAATTTATTACCAGTCGCATCTGATGATGCGGTCAGTATTAATTAGCTTATTGACAGTATAGAATATTACGCGCTAGAACTCGATTCTGACTCCCAAAAAAAATTAATACATTTTGTACTTAAAAATCGTCTTTCACAAAATGCTAAATTAAAATTGGAAAGTAATTATGATAGTTTCGATAGCTTAATTAAGGCTATAAGGTCTAATTTATTACCTAAAAAGTCAGCGCCCGCTATCCAGGCGAAGCTTAACAATTTTAAGCAAAATAACCTCTCAATTGAAGAGTATGGTAGGCAAGTAACGAATATGTTTGTGAATTTAACAATTTTTCAGTCTGACGGAAATGAATCTGACTATAAAGTTTTAAAACCCGGAAATGAGAAACAAGCTATTAAAGTTTTCGCCGACGGACTTAGAAATCGTCGTCTTGGAACTATTGTTACAGATAGAAACTATTCGTCCTTGAATGATGCGGTACAGGCCGCCCTGGATGAGGACTCCACATCTGCTTGTACTGGAGATATTTTAACTATGCGCCATAATCAATATAAAAATTACAATCAATATTATAATTACAGAGGTCGTAAGAATTTTAATGTCGGACAATCTGGAAATTGGCGTGGTCGAGGTATGTATTTTCATTACCAGGCTCAAAATTCTCCGAGAGGACGAAACGCGGGACAGGCGTCCCGACGAGGCAATTTCCAGAGGACTTCGAGACCACATAGCAACAGGGGTAAGTCTTTTAATAATAATTATTATTCTAACAGGAACCAAACATCTAGTAAACTGCAAACCATGCATATTTTGACGAAATTCGACAATAAAAACCCTAATTTTGATAACCCTGATGAATTTTTTCGTGACTAAAAATTTAATATTATCATGCAATAATACTTGTCATATAACGGTAACTTCATTTAAAAAATATTCATATAACTTGTTACTCGACACTGGCGCCTCAATATCCGCCATAAAATATAAACAAATAATTGATCAAAACATTCCATTCCATAAAGAGAATCTCGTAGCCAGCGGTCTTGGAGGCAAAATCAATTCTATTGGATATGTTTATCTAGATCTTAAGATAGGGAATCAAATGCTCAGTCATCGATTCTATGTATTTGATACATTGCCTTGTAAGGCTAGTGGCATACTGGGACATGATTTCTTCATTAAATATGACGCGATATTGAACTTTAATACTTATACTTTAACTTTATGGAACCTAGGTCTTAGGATGGATATACCAATAGAGATGGGTGATAACATGTTAAAAATACCAGCGCGATCAGAATCCATACATTTTATTCACACTAATATGACTGAAGAATGTGTTGTCAATGCAACTGAAATACAAAACGGAATTTTTATTGCTAGTACTCTTGTTAAGCCTAGAGATGGACAAATACCTATACGTATCTTGAATACTACTGAACAAGATTTACAAATAAAATATGATGACTTTAATACTGTTATTTTTTCGGCCACTGATTTTTATGATTGTTCTTTTGAAAAACCTAATAAAACTTCAGGCAGTTCAGAAAGAGTGAAATCTTTATTGTCTATTTTGCAATTAGATCATTTAAATAAAGAGCAAAAAAGTAGTATCTTATCCATATGCGCTAAATATAACGATATTTTCTATATCCAGGGGGATAAATTAACTACAACTTCATTGTATAAGCATTCTATTACGTTAAAACCTAATACAGTTCCAGTGTACTCCAAGCCTTATCGACTTCCACATTCACAAAAGGGAGAAATTAATAAACAAATTAGTAATTTACTTGAAGAAGGTATTATAGAGCCATGCAATAGTGAATGGAGTAGTCCGGTCCTTTTGGTACCCAAACGCTCAGACGGAACAAAGAAATGGAGATTAGTTATAGATTACCGTAAACTCAATAACTGTACTGTAGATGATAAGTTCCCTCTTCCTAATATAAAAGAAATTCTAGACTCATTATCAGGGTGCATTTATTTTTCTCATCTGGATTTAAATCAAGGCTTTTATAACGTTGAATTAGAAAAATCGAGTAGAAAGTACACAACATTTTGTTCTGGTCAATATCAAATGACTAGAATGCCCATGGACTCAGAACTAGCCCTAGTTCTTTTTCTCGCTTGATGACCATGGCAATGGCAGGACTCACATATGATAAATGTCTCTGTTACCTTGACGATCTGATCATTATGGGGAGAAATTTAGAAGACCATAACAAAAATTTAATTGAAGTCTTTGAAAGAATTCGTTAATTTAACTTAAAATTAAATACAACTAAGTGCGATTTTCTTAAAAAACAATTATTTTATTTTGGGCACATTGTGTCAAATGAAGGAATTCTACCAGATCCAGAAAAAATTAGTACAATTAGCAATTATCCAGTTCCTCAAAACGTTGACGACACTCGGAGATTTGTAGCGTTAGCAAATTATTACAGAAAATTTATACCTAACTTTGCAGAAATAGCGTATCCTTTAAATTTATTATGTCGAAAAAATGTAAAATTTAACTGGAATAATAATTGTCAAGAATCATTTGAAACTTTAAGAAAATGTATTAAGTCCCCACCAGTTCTTCAATATCCCGACTTATCCGATAAAAATCAATTTATAGTTCAAACAGATGTTTCAGGTTACGCGATAGGAGCTATTTTATCTAATTCAGACGGACGACCTGTCGCTTTTGCCAGTAGGACTCTTAACAAGGCTGAGAGACAATATCCTACAATAGAAAAAGAACTATTAGCAATTGTTTGGGCAGTAAGGCATTTTAGACCTTATTTGTACGGCCGAACCTTTAAAATTATCACGGATCATAAGCCCCTTATTTATTTATTCAATATGAAAGATCCATCTAGCCGTTTACTAAAATTTAGACTCGTACTGGAGGAATATGACTATGTAATTGAATATGTGAAAGGTAAAGAGAATGCAGCTGCAGATGCATTATCTCGTGTGCTAGTGACTTCAAAAGAATTGAAAGCGATGAATGAATGTGTATTTGTGATGACGCGTGCTCAGAGGCGAAGAATGAACGATATGAATGGAATGAACACGGAACCTCATACTGACTTTAATGAAACCGACAACACGAGGCCTGATCAACCACATGTGGTCGAGACTTATACTAAACCAAAGAATGCTGTAGAATAACGCTTTACAGATAAACGTAATTCGAATATATTACGGAGTTATAATAATATTTATTATGAGAACAATATTGTTTCATATGATAAAGCTCACTTTAATTTGTTTATAAACTCGTCTACTCAATCTCAAATTACGCGAGCCGGATTTGTGAGAGAGTTGAGTAACGTTTGTAAAAATATGTCGATCGACGAAATATACGTATTAAAGAATAAAAGTAACAGTATATTTGTAGAGAAATTAGTGAGCGAGATTAAAAATAATAAAAATTGGGAGGGCCCTCGCTTGTGTATTTTAAAAGATGTTGAGCGTATAGAAAATATTGACGACAGAAAAGTAATACTAAACGATTTTCATCTATTGCCCACGAGTGGCCACGCGGGCATTAGAAGAATGATAAATAATATTAAAAAATACTATTTTTGGCCAGGCATTGAAAAAGACGTGACCAAGTTTGTGAATAAATGTCCTAAGTGCCAAAAACAAAAGTATACGATTATGATGAAAGAACCAATGACAATCACCTCTACTGCAAACTCTGCATTTGAGAAAGTATTTTTAGATTAAGTAGGTCCACTCGATAGGGATAATGATAATTACACTTACATATATTCTCACGTTACAATGCGAATTGTCAAAATATGTATGCGCGATCCCTCTGGCGTCAAAATCTTCAAACAAAGTAGCTCAAGCTTTTGTAACGGATTTTATTTTAAGGTATGGAATCCCGAAAGAGATAGCAACAGACAGAGGTACGGAATTCATGTCCGACACTTTTAAAGAGGTATGTAAACTTCTAAATATTTCTGAATTAAATTCCACAGCGTATCATCATCAAAGTATTGGCTCATTGGAAAATTCACATAAAAATTTAAACTCGTTTTTAAGAAATAACGTAGAACAAAAACCCGAAACGTGGAGTTATTGGCTGCCGTTTTGGTGTTTTGCATACAATACAACTGTTCACCTCTACCCAGTTTACACCCTACGAACTAGTTTTTGGAAAGAAATGTTGTTTACCAAGTAACCTTACAAAATCTGTAGAACCATTATATAATCACGACAATTATCGTCTTGAACTAAAAAACAGGTTGCAAGCATCGCAAATAGAGACGCGCAAGAATTTAATTAATAGTAAGCTTAGGAGAAAAGTACTTATACAAATATTTTTCAGTACAAGCCTAATGACAAAATCCTTATTAAAAATGAAACTGGTAATAAATTATCGAACCTTTATTCTGGACCTTACACTGTAATTAGAGATATTTCACCGAATGTAGAGATCGAAGTTAATGGAAAAATAGACGTTATTCATAAGAATAGAACTAAGCCTTATTACGAATAAGATAATGATAGAACTCTATGTAAGTTTATATACATTTAGGATTAGTGACTCATCTTATATTGCACGATAAATGAATTGTAATCGGATATGCACCTAATCATTTTATAGCTTATAAAATTGTATTGTAAAAAATAATATTATAATTATACGTATACATAAAATACGTTATTGTAATGTTAACAAATTCATACTTACATACATGGTGTTAAAAATTTATATATGTAAAAAAAAAATTACTATTCGTAATATTTTTTCCCCTCGATGGGAGGTGTAGTGTATGATGTACACAAATGTATGTAACTTATAAATTAGAACAACGAATACACAGTAGATCAGTATCATTTGAGCATCCGACATGTTTTATTTCAATCTGCAATCCCAACCTTATAAGAACTTAACAATTTTTGTTAACATGCAAGTTAATTACTCTGATGTTGATATTATAATCGCTACTATCTGTTCAATTGTGGAAGTTTGAATAGTAAATAAATTATATAATTAAAGAATGATATCTAAGATATCCGCGTGTACTCATTTAGACGAAACTAAGCTTTTCGGACTTAACCACATAGTCAGCAAGTGAGTGAGTATAGTGTCAGACCCTTTCATTTCGTCTGCTCGTGATTACGGTTGCCGTAAAGGAGCCAAAACGACGGGGACGTATAGATATAAAATAATAAAAAAGCATCCGAAAATTTTACTTTGCCAGATTATGTATCATGGCCACCTTTACTTCAATGTTTATTGTTTTGAACAATTCAAATCGGTTAAACAAATATATTATTTCTTAATTTATCATTAATTATAGTAGTACACAAATTTTAAGATAAAAATTAAATTAATTTTAAACCATGTTACTCTCTTATTTAATCTATTTTGTTATATATAAACATTAAACATATTTACTATTTTTACCTAAAATAATTGTTATAAGGAAAGTGTTTTAACATCCACTTTAAATATAATCATACAAACAGATGTTAAGCAACAATATTAATTTAAAAGGTAGATACTACTGTGAATCACTCTTTGAATATATTTGAATTCCTGATATAAACTCGATCTCTTTTATCTTAGTAAGGAAACTCTTTAAAATGTTTGTTTCAAAGAAAACATCATCGTTATAACTTTTTTTTTATATAAAAAAGGTTTACTCGTGGTTAACGTATATAATAATAGATCAATTACTAGTATAAAGAGTTTCATTTAGTTTTATTTATTTAATTAATATATATTAATATAAAGTATAAGTAACTAATTTTACTATTTTTAACAAAATTTAATTCACAAAAACATTAAAAAATTCACTGAAGCACGTAAGAAACAAACAAATAAAATCACATATAAATTCGATATTATTGTATATTTTAGCTTAACAGAATTAACAGATATAAAAACAAAAGTATCGAAATGGAAATGATATCAGCTAAATTTTATTTTCGATAATAATTGAATGGATTTTGTTATTGATAATAATTTAATGGTTACGTTACCATAAGTATGTATGTATTTAAGATAAAATAACGTCACTATTGAAAACTAAAAAACAATCCATATATATATATATATATATATTAAATTTATAAATTTCATTATAAGTACATACTATGCTATTTTATTTTCATTTATATTTACCTTAAATTTTGTTTTATACAAAGGATTCCTGAATGCCTTTTATAGAATAACATTCAATTATACGCCTTGTTTATTGACGATATTAATATGTACCACTTTTTATTACTAAACATTGGAGGAGAGAAGGAGATAGTTAATCAATTACATGCTGTTGCATCTTTGAAAGGGTAAAATATGTTACAATAAACACTTTTATCATTCCCAAATTACGAGTATTTAACATCTAAGCTTGTAGTCCTGTTTGGTTCCAGCACAAGTAATAAGATGGTGGAATATTCTAATACTGAGTATTCTAATACGCTCATTCACTTCATACTTGTAAATCAGAAGTTTATTAATACCAAAACATAAGGAGAAAATTATAATCAATTATTTTATAGCCTGTTTGACTTATAGAAAGTTCATAAAATGTAATCATTTTTATAAATTTTTGTTTGAGATAAACTATTCTTAGAAGTATTTTCAATTAGAGAGTTAAAAGGTATTCTATTCTTATAAATACAATATTGGATTTTACAGCTTTATGTTTAATCCACATAGGAAAAGTTTACAAACATTTGACATGTCTAAACTGTTGAATATATTTGAGTATCATTAAAGAATCTAAAAAAAAAAGTGGTTAGAAATTTATATTTCAATATTTTTTAGATATAAGTCAAAAATATTTCTCTTTACATAATATTTCAAATATATTTTATTATAATAAATTATTTCAAATAGTAGTGCAAACGACTTTGTATTCTAATTCCTGTATCATTAGGTACGTGTTAAACGTTAGGAAAGAAAAGTAATTGCTTGTCCGTGGAATGATTTAGAAGTGTAAAATGGTAAATTTAGTATTTATAAAAATCACACATTTTTTGTACAATTCTTTCCAACTAATATTATAAATACGAAGTTTTGGGAGAATGTACGGATGTTAGCTGTTATCTCACGCGAAAACTTTGCAACCGATTTTAATTAAAACTTACAGTAATTAAGCTTACATAGTAGAAATAAGATTAAAATGAAAATACAGTTAACCGAGGCTTGAGGTGGTAGAGCCTAGCTGTGGTCAAGTTACTACAGCTCCAACATGGGCTGGCTCGACCGGCGAAGTACCACCCTCTCACAAAAGTTCGGCGTTAAGTAGTTTTTATAGTCTATGTTTCGTCCGATGAGTGCGAGAGCCGGTGGCCCTTTCCTTTTTCCCCCTATTCCCAGTCACGGGCGGCAACACATTCGTAAATCTATGATGCGGATGTCTATGGGCGACCTCAATTAAGCAGGCCATCTGCTCCGTTGACCACTTTAGCATAAAAAAACGAAACGAACGAAACGAATTTCCCCATAGTTACACCATGTACCAGAGTCAACGAATAGTAATTGTATTATGTGTATTATGTATATGAAGTTACACGACATTATCAGTCGGTTCCTAAATCTATTGTGGATAACTATGTAGTATATGCTTGAACACACTTCATACATTTCTTTCTAAGCGTACGAGTAAGTTCTAAGTCCACGAGTGTAAGATCATAAGCAACAACTAGCGTGAATATAAATTAACAAATGATTTATGTGAATATTTCTTTATTTTTAGTTGATTTTATTTTAAATTTTATATAAATTAAAAAATGGTTTTACATTTTCCTTTACATTACCATTTACCATTTTTAAATATAACCTTGTCATGTCGGCCAACGAATTAAATCTGAGTACTTAATGTATGCGATTAATATAACGGTATATTTGTATTTTTCCTCATTGAAATATAATTTGTTTTTATGATCACAGTTCAAGAAATGTTCAGCGGATAGTAAGATATATAAAAGTATATTTAGATAGTACTAAAGTTACAAAAATTATTAAAATTGAAAAAAGGTCAAATTGATTTTACGGACATTTTAATCAAACTTCCAACACTTTATGTGTTTTCTTTTTAATAAACTTTTAGAGGTTTATGAAAATTATTCAGGAATAAAATGGATAGGTGTATTTAATATAAGCTGATACCGTGAATATAAGTAAGTAAAAATATTTAGTTCGTGTTTGAATGACAAAAATATGACAACAATCGTATCATTTTATACTATTCTTTCTTCCTTAAGAAACTTCTACTGGTTTCATTTATCTTGAGATGGGTCATTGCTTTCATTATCTCCTTTTATATAGTTTTTTCTTTCATTTGTATATATTATGCTTATGGCTGTTAGAACTCCACGACGTAATTTCCGCTCCTTAACAAAGGTTGTCAACACTTCCGCTAGTGTCGGCGTCTGATGAGCACAAACGTTTTTGTAATATTCAGCTCAGTCCTTTGAAGTTATATATTGCTCACATTTTTTTAATTTACTTATATAATAATAGAACCAGATCTACATCGATAGAAAAATATGATACTTGCAATTTGTATTTTCGATTAGGTGTAAATACTACTGTACGTTTAATTACATTTTCCGGATTAAAATTAAATTCATTTTGACTAAAAAAGTACTTTCTAAAATAAAACTACTTTATTGTAAAATGCCTTAAAATTATGAATGTATGAAGTTTAACAAGAGTTAATGTGGCTGTATAAAACAACAGATTCCATACACTTTCTACATAATTATTATTTGATATCATAATATGAAGTTATAAAATGATGAACGACAAAATTTAAAAGTTGAAAAGTAAACAAACAATAAAACTTTATTCCTACTAACTATGTAACAGTCTTACGGTTTGCCTCACCATTGGAACTCCAAATACTATTGGAAGATTTAAAAAAAAACATATGTTTGTGTATTGTTTATTTTTTGTTGTGCAAGTTCATATTTTGATTTCGTTGTTTTTATACATATTTTGGAATGACGTATTTTGGAATTTTATGAAACATGTGTACATGTACTGGTAATTTTGTTCACCAAAATTTAACCAACTTCACCAACTTAATGTCGCCTTAATGTTAACAATAAAATAATAGGAGTTTTTTTAATAGACTTCTTAATTTATATAAAAATGGTAATTTATAGGATTTAATAAAACTAAGATTTTCGGATAGACTACGCGATTTTTATTATTTTATTAACTACTCACTCCCGAAGTTTGGGTTCCTTTGCTGCAACCTTGACACCCATCTCGGTCAATCAACATCATCTTAGTTTACGTAAGGTTTAATACAATATATTTCGGGTTTAAGAACTTTATTTAAAAGAATTTACATTCACTTAAAAATAATAGTACAATTATAACAATATTGCTGGGCAGCTTAACAACTCGTACGGCATACTCGATGCAAATGAACAAAGAACCGTTGCAAGTGATCAATAATAATAGTTTTCGAAGTAGCGCATTCTCGGGTACAAAATTTTTCACTTAGATTATTCATAATTTTATATCCTGCTCCTTGAAGTATTTCTCTATAGGTGGTTACAAATTCCATATTTAATAAGTTGAGGTTGAAATCGCCAAACACTATAGCTCTGCCTCTTTTATATAGTTGTTGTGAGTATATATGTAAAAATTCCTTAAGATTTGTTGTGTCTGGTTTTCTATAAATAGCACCAATATCCAGGTTATAGTTTTCGAGATGAATCCACAGGTAATGACAATCTGCTGTACATTGTTCTTCAACTAGCCTGTGTTTTAATTTATTGTGGACGTAAATTGAAACTCCACCTCCTCTGGAAGTACTTCTGTAATTATAATAGTGTGTATATCCCGGAATTTGGTAGTGATTTGCTTCATCATCAGATTTTAGCCATGTTTCCGTTAATATTATCAGATGAAGCGAGTACTGGAAGCATGAGAGTATACATTTCAATTCATCAAATTTGTCTGGTTTAACCATGCTGCGTACAGTTGTGTATAGAAATTTTAAGGATTTCATAGTAATTATTATGTTTTTGTAACTATTAACTAGTTAATCAGAGGTGTCCGTGCTTGCTAAAGGATCGTTGTTTGTAATAGTATCTATTTCTTGTAGTTTTTTGGCGAAGGTGTTATTAATTTAGGGATGACTTTAAAATATTTGATGACCAAGTTCTTCTCTCCATTTCCCACCCGGTTATTCAGTTCGGCTTTCAAATTTTTTAAATAAGACTGTTGTTGAGGTGTTTTATCTGAATATATCTTAATGGAACTGCTATTTACTGTGTGTTTATTACGTAATATTAGTTTAGCTGTGTTTTTAGAACTAAAGCAAGCTTTTATGGGTCTAGTTTTATTCGGATCGTACTTCCCAAGGCGTATTACTTTTATTGGCTTATCGCAATTTCCATCGATAGCCTGTATAATTGTTGTTACTACTTCTTTATCCATATTTTTTTGTTCATCAATCATTACTTGTAGAGGTTTATTCGTTTATACCAGTAATAATAATATTTTTGCTTCTATTATCTCTTTCTTGAATTTCAGATATGATGTCTTCATAGCCATTTGTGGATGAAGAATTATTAGTAACGGTTTTTAACAGATTAACTTCGTGTTCTACGTGTTTAATAGAATTTTGTATGGTATTGTTTTTATTAATTAACTCCAGAATTTCGGATTTCATCGAGTTTTGTTCTATTTTGAGACAATCAGTTATACTTTTTATGTTTTTGAGTTCTTCTTTTATTGACTTTATATCCTCAGACATGTTCATGAATTCTTTTTTGTTATCACTCATCGACGTCAACATTGACAACATTTGAGACATCTGGGAACGTAGTTCGCCTATTTCCTCCATCATGTGATTACTATTATCAGTTAAATTACGTTTATTACGATGAGTAACACTTGGGCCACTTCCAGTCGGTGAGCGCAGTTTGTTCATAGTTTAATATTTTTAACTGACGCACAGCACGTCCACTCAGTACGCACAAAGTACAAAGTTAAAATGAATATTGTTATAATTATGAGAAGAAAAATACAATATTGTTTAAAATGTAAAATATGTATTTCTGTTTTAACTGAGGTTTGAACTCGGGTATTATCGTATACGTATACTAATTTTATGCCACTGTTTCAATCTACAGTTGATCTTATTTGCGAAAAAGCGCTGTTTTTTTATAAAGAATATTATATATTTTCTAGGTGATAAAACCAACCTTGATAATCGGTGAATTTAGTGTAAAGAGCTTTTTAATTTTCGGACCATTTATCATATATTTATGTAGGCCACCTAGATTCTTAAATTTTTTATTGGTCTAAATCAAAATGAGTGATTTATTTAATTTTAAATTAATTACTTAACATTATAGCAGACTCCGTATTCAGGGGTATAGATGTGCGGTTATTACGGCGAATTATTTTTCAGTAAAAGTAAAAAAAAACCTTAAATTTTTTAAATCCCTAATCAATAAGCAAAAGTCCATAATAATGAAATATTATGGACTTCTATGCCTTTTTTGGGTAACGTTGGGAAAATGCTTTGATATACCACCCAGTCTAGGTAGGGCAGCTGTAGTTACGTGGGACTTTTGGGACAATTAAAAAAATAATACAATAATAAGTGACACAAATGCGAAGCTCAGCTTATGTATCGCGCCTTATAATAATATATAAAAAAAAATAGATAACATAAAGAGACATTTACGTTTTCGTTAACGTATAAAATAAATATTAGAAATTGTTTTATAGAATATAATCTTTAATATACAGAAAATAAATTATTGAACGCACGCGTCTATATTTTATATACGCACCTATCTTTTTATATACACTCTTAAACACATTAACACTTAAAATTGTTTTATGATAACTTTTAAAAAAGATGCTGAATAAAAAACATACACTCAGATTTATATAAGTCTAAAAATAAATGTAAAAGTGGAATAGAAAGACCTCCCATTTATTTACGGTGTGGCTCGAACTAAAGGCAATTTTTTAATTATATAAAAAGACTATTATATGTTACACTAAATTTTAATTACAAATATTAAGTAATAACAAGATAGCATAGTTTGCGAAGTGTCAGAAACGCAATTTCCCGGAAATTGCAAGTTTGAAGCGTGCTGGCGTCGATTATGGTTTTAATGAATGAAAATCAATTTGTCTCCTTTCAGATTCATATTGCATTTTAATTTTAAATAATTAAGCAGATCTGCTTATAAATAATTTATTATGCATTTATTTATCTTCTTTTTGATGTTATCTATTGAGATTTTTATACTAATTTTCCAAATGTTAAAAAATTGTACTGGTATATTATGATTTACATATTTGAAGCATATGAAAAAATCTTCGAAATATACATATAGTTTTGTGTCATGAAAGCACTGTAGTATTTTAATTTATTATGTAACGATTTCAATTTCAAATAAATCAACCGCAATGTCAAATGGCCTCACAACGACTCACGCTTCACAACGACTCACGCTTCACAACGATGCAATAACATAATTCTTATATGTATTCATTAATAATAAAAAGGGAATGCAAATAACCTTTTTTATTGATGTCGCAGGGAAACTCTTTTTACGAGCCGTCCAAGCGGTCTTGGTGGGGCAGGAAGGGATGTGTGAGGCTCGGCCTGGGCAGGCTCCTACTCACTAAAACCACTGTGAAAGCCATCGGCCACTATGTGGGTGTAACCGGATCTGTCAGCGACAGAGCACACCAGCGAATGGCCGGTCCTGACAAAGACCGGACTTACTTCCTCGGAGTATAGGGAGCGATCCCGGCAATTAGGACTGCCCCGACGAGGACGGGCTTTCACTGGAGCCGGGATACCAATCCGACCCCAGCCCATATCACAGGAGTGCTATTAAAGGCGTTGGAATTGCCTCCGCCGCACCCCCAAACGTCGTCTGCGGAGGGAGGGTGCATCACTGATAACTTCACCTGCACTATCAAGCCTCAGAAATGCAAGATAACAAAAAGGTTTGTACTGATTTATTCTAAGAACTATGTAAGCGTACTTTAGATATGCTCGATATCATTACTATTTCTTAAACACAAACAATTAGCCACTATTATTGTGTAATAAAAAGTATATGATTATATATACCTGCGTATTATTATTATTTTCAGATTAAAATATAAAATCAATAAATTGTAAAAATATGAGTGTTTCAAAAATTTTATTACATTCCACGTCTGATACGAGTGTAGTGTAATTTCATTAAAGAATGGGATTCAGAGACATTATTTTAATATAAAAATATGTAATTAATTAGTATTTGAAGATATTCAAATGTACATATGTTAATTTCAGATTCCTTTATAAAAATTTAATTTCGGACATAACAGACATTTCATTTTCCTGATAGCATTCAGCCAGCTCATAAAAAAAATCTGAAATAAAATTTGAAACTGTTATCAAATTAATTAAAAATAAAATATGTCACTGAAATGAACTTGAATGCAAGTCATCAAAAATCTATGCAAATATAAATACGAATCGCAAATTCTATAAAAAGTATTTTGGGAATATGGCTAGTAAATAACATAACAATTTAATAAGAGAACAGTAGATATTACTTATATAATAATACAAAATTTCATATACTTCTATGCTTTTCATGAGTTATCTCCACCTTTCTCTACCTTTGCTGTTTTGAACGAAGTTCAGTGTACAATATCATACCCCGAGAAGTTTTTTCCAGTATTTCTAAATAACTTTACCTTTTAGTATTAAAAATATTACTTATTGGATAATTAGAAATCTTTATTCAACTAAGGAACATGTATAATTTTAATTAATGAAAATAATTCCCCATCTTTGCTGCTTAATCGTTCTAAATGATATCGGTTCTTTAATTTGTGGAACTAAACTTTAATCATAATATTGATTTCTTAATACCGACCTAATAATATTTATGTTCACATTATTTAAATTTTAAGTTAACGTCACATCTGCTAATCCAACAAGAAATAACATTGAAAAATTGCGATTTACGTCACAGCTTATAATAGCTACAGAAAATATACTATGTATCTTAATCTTACAAGAAGTTTTAGTTTTAACTCAGTTCTTAATGTTACACTAAAAGATCTGGTTTAACAAATTTAGGTAAGAAATAAGTGTCCCTAATCGTTACTTGAGGCTTGTGATTAGTTACGGTTCCAATAAACATACCGTATAGTCGTTAGTAATTCTGATTTTGCGCATTATAAAAGTGTCAATTCAGTAAATTACGTTGAATAGTTTTTATAGAAAACAGTAACAAACCTTATTAAACAAATCCTTTTATTATCTTATAAAAAACTCATTGATCCAAAATTTAGCATTGAAAATGTTAAACTTTATAAAACTCTTTTAAGAGAAAATATAGTATGCTTTAATTATGACTGACCCCACTATTCGACCCCACTATTATTCAATATGTATGTATATTTCAATTAGTTATTTCCAAACATAAAGAAATGATAGCATTAAAGAAAACGGAAATTAAATGAATTTAGAACAATGTTATCATATTTCGAGCAATAGTTTTTCTGTGCATATCGTATATTCTTTAGCGAGTAGCAAATAAAGCAATATGTAATATACGACCTACATTTAAAGACCATTTTTTAAATAATATTTTATTCGACAATTATATATATGATAATAATTAATATGTTATTGAACAAATTAAAATTATTTTCGAGTGTAGCTCGTATATTACATATAACTTTATCTGCTACTTGTTTATGAAGATACTATACATTTGTTATACCTTTTGAAACCGTCAATTTTATTTTACAAGCACTCTTACCTTTTAGTTAATTCGTTACGATTTTTTTACTGTGTTATAAAATTATCATCGCCCTGATGCTGTAAGGAGTTTTTAAAAATTTTACTCAAAATAATAACACACTTTTTCATTAGTTTTTTCAAAATGTTTATTTCAAGCATGATTTTATAAATAATTTTATTTAATTCTACTTGTTTTTTTTAATTACTTTTAATGAAACTTGAACTGTTTCTATTTATTTGCCCTTTAATATTCCCCTATACTACTAAAAAAATTTTCTTTAAAACGTGCAACTTTATATTGATTTTTCTTGCGTTACAAAGACGTACACCCAATGATCACTACATAATCTTACGGACTGTTTCAATATAATAATTACATATCATCATAATTCTTGTTTTATTAACATGAAAGAAATACGGAAAGAACGGCTATTTATAAAACATTCAAGAAACATTTTTTTTAAATATGATATTTACTCACAGTATCTTTATTAAAGATTTTCATAGGCGAGATCCGCTCGTAAAATTTTATGATATCTACGCGTTATATTCTGTACCGACGGAAAGCTGCAGATGCACTGTGTTCGTGTGCATGTAATATAATTTTAAGACTATAATTTGTGGTTAAAAATATAAGGTGCAGAATAATGCAACGTCATCTTTTTCAATTCGTAGATCTGAAGTATTTTATATCTATTGATGACAAGAATATAAAAATGTATTAAATTAAAAGTTGATACATCTCATACATTTCGAGCAGTAAGCACTTAACTGTGGGTACATAACTATTTTTGTATTTATAAGATATAAATGAACAAAATAGCCTTCATCAGTTTTTAATTTTTTACAACCATTTAACATATCGTAGAACATACTCAAAATTTAACAATCTTCAGAAAAAAGTAAACAGCATAGTTTAATTTTTATACATTTAATTCATTCTGATCCTCATGGAGATAATTTATAATGAAAAATATACATTCAAAATAATCTTTATATAAAATGTTCAAAAGATTTACACGATGAGCTAACTGAACCTTATACCAAACAATATGTCGATTGATTATAAATACCAAAACTGATTACAGGTTTAATCGTTTCGAAGCTAAATTATATAATAAAAATTAGAGAGACGAACAAAACATACATACTATACGCATAACAATTAACAATTATTCATTAACAATTTTCCATTAACTATCTATTTGTTTGAAATTTGAATGATCTAAATCTTCCATTCCAATCCTGAATATTCCTTCCAATGATTTGAATCTTCCATCTTAAAACAGTTATCCGCTAAGCCCAATCCCGGTTACCTGTAAGAGAAAAAAACTTTAACAATATGTAAAATGTCACAAGCTAGATCTCATAGTGTATTTAACATACTCGTGTTCATTTACTTATAAGAGTTGCAGAAGCAGCTTTTAATCCATAAAATGTGAGCAAAGTTAAAAATTTTCATAAGCATATTCTATTTTTGTCTTTAATTAATGTTTTGTAGCATGAACTTGACGTTCTAATCTTATAATTAATTAAGATTTAATTTGAATTGAAACAATTTTTCATTCTTTAATCTGATGGATTTTTTATTAAATCTGTATAACATTTAATGAAAAGAAATTATAGTAATTTAGAAACTCGTCTTACAAATCAAAAATTTTTGTTGGTGTTTATTGGTCAGAAGTCATTACCATTGGCATTTGAAGCGTAATTCTCAAACACAAAACTCATGAATTCTGCTAGAGATTTTAAAACGGCTAACCTTGATAGTTGCTGGGTTACTAACTGTAGAATAATACAGGTTTTATAGCAAAAAGTCAAGAATGGTTAGGAGACACATGTTAAAACTTGTATCATAAATGAAAACTTCTTTATCACAGAGATTTGATTAGAGCTCTGTTAAATGCATTAAATATTAAATTCTACAATATATTCCTAAATCGAAAGAATTAAAGTAAGAAATAATTTTCATTAAAAAGACCTTTGATAAACTTTTTAAAAGCAACTCTTCTATAAATGTACGGAAATAAAATTTTCTTTGAAATGGTATTTTTAAGGCAAAGAATATAAATTGCAAATCTCTAACCAGTACATACATTTTAATCACTATCTCGTAAGGATGTGGCCTATCGATTGGCCTACTTTATGTACTCATGCCTTTTTTCCTCCTTACAACTCTTATCACAGTAAGTCTTATAGGCTGTTTCGTTTGTTACTTTCTAAGTAAGTTTACTGAAGATATGTTATTTATTGGTAACATCTTTTATGTGGTAAAAAGTAAGATGATTCTTAAGAAGGTTCTTTTTTCTACATTTATTATTGTTACATTTTATTTTAACTTTCTATAATTATTCTCTGAGCAAAATCGGTAATACATAATATAAATCTTTATCGATTATTATCTCACCTTTGATTTGATATATATTGGTAAGTAAGTAAGTAAGTTATTTGATATGTACATATTTGGTATATATTAGTAAGTAGTATCTTCTTCGTCTTCTTCTTCTACCTAGCTTTTCCCAGCTTTAGCATGGGTCTGCCTTACATGTTGTGAATAGTTTTTGGCTAATTGTTTTTATGCCGCCGCAGGCCACCTACCTGACATCAGCTCTCTTTGGGAATGCATTAATCAGTGATGTCTAAATACTCTCAGAAAGTACATATGACTCGGAAAAATCCCATTAGTACTTGCTACATCGAACCCGCGCCCTCATGCATGAGATTCGGGCTTTTTAACCACTAGGCCACCACTAACTTGATTAGTAAGTATTGTGTAAATTTGTAATATTAAAATCATCTTTGCGCGGAAGATTTAACAAACACTAGAAATATAATACTTTCAATTATATTTCAAGTCAAAAAATATTTTATGAGGATGAATGGCCTTAGTTTATTGCTATTTTTAGTAGTAAGTATTCAATATTTGTTCAGATAATTTTAGTTCTTTTATGCATATTACTTTAACCTAATATAAATCGTATTAACGTCTATTTTATAACCTAAATATTTTTTTTAATTGTTGATGACGTGTCAGAGAGCTTGATACATAATATAGTCATTCTTAATACCTGTTTATCATTAAAATCCGAGAATGTTAAAATATCCTTTATTTATGTATCATGAAACTCATAGTACAAACTGTTCCATTTTCTTATTTTAACTGCTTTTGCTATATGCTATTTTTAAAGGCATGTTATTATTTATACGACAAAATAATTTCAAATTACATTATAACATATTATGTTTGAATTTGAGATTTATTTGAGGCTTATGTACGAAAATCAAAAGCATTTGTATAACGGTCAAGGTAATTCCATTGTGTATGAAATAAATCTTATTAAATATTAAATCTGGTCATAACTAAAGCTTCAATCTCCGCAATCTCTAACAGCCATAAACAAAGAAAATGAAGGTATATTTATACTAGAAATCGAGATATTTGGGATCGTTAAATAAAATTACGCTTAGTTTCAAATCAATTTGAACTATAAAATAAATGATTTGCAAACAAAATTTACTTCAAAACTGAATTTAACAGATATAAGTTATCTGTATTAAAACCAGTAAAATGTATGACACTCCATGTTGTTAATGATTGAGTGTATTTATTTAAAAGTCTATTGAAGTGATTTAAAAGTTCCTCAGAATTCAACAATCAACAGCCTTATTTTACATAAAATTATTTTATCAAAATAAAACAGAACAGAGCAAAACAGGAATGATAAAAGTCATATATTGGCTTATTTTCTGAACTCTTCAAATGTTTGTTTGGATTTCATTTCATCCATTGTTTTCACATTAGTAAGCGTACCTTTTATATTAAAATATTCTCATTTTTTCTTTATATAAATTATAAAATTTTAATCATAGAAAACCGTATTTTTTATTAGTATATAGTTTTACTGAGTATTTTTAATACGACCAATAATACAAATGGCATATAGTTTAATATATTCTTAAATAAGATATAATATTTTACTTTAACACATCCTTAAATTGGAGTACAATCAATTTTAACCAACTACAATATTTCGATTAATAAATTGTGTTGTTTTTCTACTAATACGCGTGTTTTAGTTTCTAATACCAACGTTTCAGTAAAATATTTCACTGACCGTGATCACGATTACCGTAAAGGAACCGAAACAACAGAATTAAGTATTTATAAAATAACAAAGAAACGTTGTATGCAAAAAGCTTAGATTATTTTTTACAACTTTATTATACAAGTGACATTAACGCTTGTATATATAGGTGCTACCAGCTTTAATAACGGATGCGACTTGAAAATAATTTGAGGTTGTCATCAATTCTTATTAAACCTCATTATTATTTATGATTATTGTTAAAAGTAAAACGAAATCAAAGGTTGCTTAAAAGGAGAATAGAACTATGTTTAAATCTTGGTATAAATATGACGTCCGGACGCACGACGGCAGACTTGAGAATTCAGAGTTCAGTGAGTGCGTATCATTGAAGTATGTGATTCTGAGGAACCTTCAAGAAATGCAGGAGCATTAAGGACAACTGAAGTTTCATTTTAAAATATCATGGATCGCTCTAGAAGAAGTGACATTTGTAACGTCAGCGAGGCTGGCGTCCCTCTCTTTTAAAACAACGGATTTGTAATAAATCTATACTAATATTATAAAGCTGAAGAGTTTGTTTGTTTGTTTGTTTGAAAGCGCTAATCTCCGAAACTACGGGTTCGAATTGAATAATTCTTTTTGTTTTGGATAGTCCAGTTATCGAGGAAGGCTGTGGGCTATATAACATCACGCTACGACCAATAGGAGCAAAGATATAGTGGTAAATGTGTAAAAAATGGGAGAAATTATTTCATCTTTGAAGCCTTCCGTTGCGTGCGCCGTGAAAACGGTTCAAGATACACAAAAAATATGTGTTAAAGAATAATAGCTCTTTTAATGATCTAAAAAACAGTCCGCTACAGTATATGTCTATCTTTTAAGATTAGCTCACAAAAACCGTTTTTATGGTACCTAATTTGGTCGAAATAATTTGTTTAAATTGTATCAACATAATAATATTAATCTTTATTCAAATAAACAAATAAACATGTTGGTTAAGAGTACTTCATTGTGAATAAAAAAAAACATAGGTTTTATCCTGAAAATTCTACGGGAACTCGACCATTCCGAAAACCCCGCAAGAGCGAGAACTGTGTGGGAAGAACCAAAAATCTGCCGGAAGTCACTACTCCACGCGGACGAAGTCGCGCCAAAAGCTAGTCCGATATACAACGTGTAACGTAATTAACGCACACCCTCAAATACCCCAATGCGTATATAATAATATAAACGCAATGCATACACCATATATTATTTATATGTGCGTTTGCATTTTTTATTTGTGAAATTAGTTATCCCAATTTCGTGCAAATAATATGGTCCGCTATTCAGCGACACTCTGTACTCGCCGCGCCCGCGCCCCTCTCTCCGAGTGCCTTCCGACAATAATAAGAAGTAGGTAACAATAAGTACACGAAATAACTACATACATTATGATTTTTCTTTCCATCACACTTTTCAAGCTTTAGATTGTTGACATTGAATTTTCTTTTTAATGTGAAGCCAATATTTTATAATTACTGATTTGCTAAATTAAATTTGTAAATAAGAATTATTAAACAGCTGATAACGCGTGATTTGAATAGACACCACAATACCTACGACAAAGTTAAACACAGTCGGCCTGTTTAAATGGTGTGTATCAAAATATTTACAATAATTTAAAGATCATAAACAAACTTACAGTTTAATTTGCACTCGCACAGCGTTGTCGTTTTAAAACATTTTCAAAATGTCCACCGCCTTGTTTAATGCACTTTAATGACCGTTTTCGCAATTGTGGTTTTATTTTAGATAATACTGCAATGTCACTTTTCACTTTTACAAAGGCGGTTATTATCTTATTTTTTAGTTCCTCGGCACTTGTTATCTCTGTGTTATAAACTAGCGATTTAATTCGCCCCCACAAAAAAAAGTCGAGTCGCGTCAAATCAGCTGATCTAGGAGGTCAATGGACACGTGCGTAGGTATTTGATGTATTGAATGTTAGTGTACCGAAACGACACAGCGAAATGCGCGACTAAGATTTTATTTGCACTTTACACTTGACCTCTTTTCGATAAGGTGGACGCGGCGTGACTAACTTACCCAAAACACATTTTGTTGACTTCGATGTTTAGTTATTATTACTCTGATTCCCGGAATTATGCCTGCCGTCTCGCTCTATTGTAATGTTATTAAGCCGAAGAAAGAAGGTGAAAGTAATAATTTTTGTATTACGCGGCTTTCTTTTATGCACTGTAGTGACCTTGCTGTGTGCCGGTTGTCGCTATGGTGTTGTGTGCGTAGTTATTATTAAATACTATTTTAGCCTTGAAATAAGTATCAGTTTTCTTTAATTGAATGATGATTACTAATTAAATATTTCATTTTAAAAATCTTAATACCCTGACTTACGATCCATTTTCGTTTCCATTAATTTTCGTTTCTATGAAGTGTTTAGATAACTGTGTGTAGGGTGACTATAATTTACTTAGTTCTATCTAAATTTGAGAAAAAAAATGACCTACATAAAAAACTATCAAAATCGATCCAGTATCTGATTCTGATCAAACTACTTTCAGGGTGTGCGTTAATTATGTTACACGTTGTATATACCTAATATAGGGTATAGTATAAAAATAATGAAAGACGGTAATAAAACTATGTAAGGGATTGACAAAATAATTTAGTATTATGAAATACTATTAATGATTACCAGAAAAACTTTCTCACAAAAACGGAAACAACTTGATTTATAGACTAAGTAAAAGTACTTTTTGTATAGGGGTGCATATTTCGCTCAGATTATAAATTGCAATTTAATGATAAACAGTCTTAAAGGTGTCAATTTTCTTTTAATAAAATTTTGAATAATTTTATAAATCATTCAGTAAAGCCATTGAAAGTGAGACTAGATATAAATCTACTATTGAAACACGTATATACGTGTTTCAATATTTACATATAACTTTATTACTATTAAAAATCGGAATATTTTAAAGGTCATTTTATGCTTATAAAGTTCATATATTGTGTTAGCCAAGAAACAAATAGTCAGAAACTAAAGAAACAAAAGTTTGACTGAGATTAATGTTAGACTTGCAAAGAAATGGGATAATAAATATTTTTTTGAAATAAAGATACAGTCAAGTTTGATTGACCTTGTTTATTGCGGAAGTCTCGTCTTGAATTATGAAAATTATTCTCAAACTTATTCGTTTCGTCAGAAAATATTTTGTACCTTTGTAAAATAGAAAAGGAAAAGCTTTTATGGTACGTATTACTAGTATGTTTTTTGAACTTATTACAAATACGCCATACCATGTTTTTCTTCTCAAAATTATATTTATTTGTTAGTACGATGTCGGAAAAGGTTATAAGGATATGATAATTTTTGTGTACAAAATATAGTTGAATTTTCGTAACGATTCTGATACATCCGGTACAGATAAAAATAATATTTAAGAGAATTGAAGAATTGTTGGACCTAAGACTATACTGATCTACAAAGTTATGCTTTACAAATTTATTATATTGTAATAAAAATCGGGACATTTTTTTAAAAAGTAGCCATTGTTGTGTTCAATGTTCCAGCATGGAATTAATAGTAATAGCTGTGAATAATTTCCAGAATTGTACTCTGTCATTACTATTATTATATTCAACTTGTAACTGAACAACAACAGACCTGAGCATTAGTTAAATCTAAAACTATTATCCGTAGGCTACAGTTCCCTAGTTACCTAGTTACGTAGTTGTAATAATAATATGTACACATATGTATAATAAGCATGTCAATAGAAATATTAAATAGTTAGCGAAGAATTTAATTTTCTTTGTTTGAATTTTGTAAAAATCTTAAATATACAAAAAACATTCAAATGATTATTAATAGAGATTATTTCACTGGATGAACAACATTCAACTTAAAGACACTATATCATTAATTGTAAAACAGACAATTGATTGACAATTCCTATCTACTTTAATATTGTATCCATTATATTCAATATTGATTGCTAGTTTTCAGTAAAACTTGTGATATTACCATCATCAAAGCACATTGTTCGTATGTTGAATGAAAAGTGACAATCAGGTTCGGAGCGTAAGTGAGATTGGGCCGAACCTTTGTCATATTTACAATGAATCATTTTATATTTCGAAAGTGTATATGTATATATTCGTACCTACATATTCGTAAAATGACAATTGCAATAAGTTAAGCTTTTAGATTATATTTTATGCTTTGTAGATACCTCGTCATTAATAAACCTTTTATTATTTATTTTAACATCTTTACCGAATTGGTTAAGACAAAATTGGAAACAGGTGTGTGTTTAATCATAGTGGAATCAAAAATATTTACCTTAGATTTAAATTTTAAATAATCTTAAGTCATACCAGTGGGATGACTTATATTTTGCGATAAATAATCAAAAACAGCTTTATATCCGAAGATATTTATTCAAATCCAATTGAATATCGAATGCATCATATACATTATTGATCATAATTATTGTGCTCTTGTCAAATTTGGGATCATTAAATAATAAATTAACCTGACGGTATTCAAACTCAAAAAAAACTCAAACTCAAACAACTTTATTCAATATACATAGAAGCATTACACTTTCTTATTGATGGTCATTTGAGACACTACCACCGGTTCGCAAAAGAAAATACCCTGACCTGAGAAGAACCGGCGAAAGAAACTCAGCAATTATTTGTATTAATATATGTTTGTAATAAAAGTTTAAAATAATATTGGGTCAACTTAGTTCCTTGAGGTATTCCCATAAAGCTACGGTAAAAATGTGTGATTGACAGCCATATAAATAAGATTATACAATATACAACTTACTAAATATGATCCCAATCAATCGTCTTACCAGAAAACTTTCTAGGCTATAATGAAAACACCAATACTAATTCTTCAACAAGCGAATCGATTGCATCAAATGCCTTTTTCAAGAAAACACCAGTATATGATATACATATATGTCATCAAAAGTCCAAATTGTCCTCGGCCTTTCATGTTACCAACAATTGCGAAATTAGACATTGTGGACTCATTGCTATTAAAAAAATGTTGCTTTTCTAATCAATTACTTAAAATTACTTCATTAATCAATTACTTAAAATGTTTGAAAAGGCTCATCATACAAAAAGCCTGCCTGCATCTTTCAATATCATCATCACTTTTGCTTTTTTTCATTAAAGTTGGAACTTACTGATTAAAGGTGACTTTTTTAAAATAAGAAATTACTGGTTTTCTGCAAGGTTAGAACAGCTTTTATTTAATAATTATAGTATTTGGACCTGCTCTTTTATTTTTATAAGAATACATGCAGTGTTGACATTTGAAAAAGCATTTGATTATATGGAATAAATTATCTTATAATGATTTGAAGCATAATATCTTGGGATCGTTAAATTTTTTATCACAGAAATGTATTGCATTTGTACAAGTGTGATTATTCAGAGTTGTCAATGCAGAACTTTAACTGCTCTGAAAATTTGCTAAGAATCAAGTAAATATATTTAGGATTCAGTTCAATATCACTCTCGACTTTATTTATTATTTAGTAATATTGTATAATTTTTATTTTCATATTAAAGTAAAATGTTTATGATTCATATACATATTTTAAGAAAGTAACATGTCCGTTTTTATTACTCGAAATAATATCATATTAAACAAATAAGTCATAATAAGCAGCAAATAAATTTAAAGTATATTGTTATAATGAAACCCATTATGTTAATGGCGAGTCAGGCTCTTTTTAAATGTCATAAAAACTTCAAACCATGAGATCATATGCAAAGGGATTAAATCGTATTCACATTTTTTTAAGGGTTTGCGCAAAAAGAATTGTTTAATGTAAACATAGTATAATGAAAAATTTTAAACCTTTTTTCATCCCTTTACTAAATTTAAATAAAATATTTATACATTTATCAAAACTTTATGTTATTAAGAACTTTCACCCTTTGAAAATAGATTACAAAATATTGAATAAGTTCTTGGGAAACTTGTTTCGGTTTTTTTTTTCTCATTTTTTATTATTTGTGTCTTCTGAGAAATCTTTTAGAGAATTTAAAAGGATTCCACGTTACTGTTTTGCATAATGGCTATGACTGAGTTACCGCCAAGGGATACAAGTATATTGCAAATGAATGTAAATCGGTAATTCCATCGCCCTTAATTAGAATGAATTTGAACTAAAATCCCAGTCGTAAAGATTCGTTGCGGTGTTTAATTTTCAAACAATTACAAAAATCTAAAGA
Organism: Danaus chrysippus; assembly: GCA_916720795.1. Classification (NCBI taxonomy): domain Eukaryota; kingdom Metazoa; phylum Arthropoda; class Insecta; order Lepidoptera; family Nymphalidae; genus Danaus; species Danaus chrysippus. The sequence goes on from CAKASE010000055.1 coordinate 4,322,706, forward strand.
AACAAATAATTACAGTTCTTTTTTTAAAAAATACATGACTAAATTAAAATCATGAAGTTGTGATGGCCTAGTGGCCAAACGTGTAAAAGCATACAGGAAGGAATACATATTAATATATTGATAATGCGTGAGGAGTGATGCATAACCTAAAGAAAGTTAAGAGTCTGGTTAGTTTAAAATATATTTTTTGAGCATAGGTTACAATCAGAGTTATATTTGATATTCTGCTGAAGTAGGGTAACATTTTACAGGATTGTTTAACATCTTGAGGAAATGTATAAAATATTCCTTCAGCAAGCTAAAGTTTAAGATTTAAATAAATTGGAATCAGAATATTAAGTGAATGGGGTACGGGTCTTGTCTATAAAAATATTAAGTTCTGATTAGACTAAAAACAGCTAACCTAATACGACTACCATAACAAAAGTTAATAAAAGTACAGGATTTTTTCTATTAATGTAATTGCAACGAGGTTAAACGTTTCTTACACCAATATAATATTACTACCATTATTTGCCTAGCTTCAAGTTATACTTATGCAATTATGCATAAGTGATATCACTTAAAAAAAAATTCAACGCCTCGGTTATTTTGAATGTCCAAAATAGTTTATTCACCGTACGATATAAAAAGAATTACAATTTAAAAGATTCAACCGCAATGGGATTGAATACTGAGGATGAGAATGTGGCTTCTCTCTGCTGAATTTTCTTTCTCTTCAATGTATTTGATATTAGATTTTTGCAATTCTTCGGCTTTTCTTTTCATTATTAATCTTTATTTTTTTGGCATGTTAATATACTTTATAAATCATACATATCCATACTTCATCATATATAAATATTTATATGGTTTATTATTATTTATTTAGTTCCTCAGCTAAAAAGATTTGATATTGCCTTTAACTACTAGTTAAATTTGATAAAAAAAAAATTAGCGATTATTTAGCAGTAAAAATATTTCGAAGACCTGTCTATGACATCTTCATACACGCAAGAACTTTATCTATCCATTATATTATTGGCATCTCAATACCTTGTGAATTACTTCAAAATTTATCATCATAAACTGTGTTCAGATAAAAAAATATATATTCAACGAGAGTATTAAGAAATTACAAAAGATCCAATGGGGAAATATATTAATACGTACATATGTTAAATCAATAAATATATGTATATTTATAAACTACTTTCTTTGACTATATAACGCGATGTACATATTTTATTATTCTAATCTTGTTTTCATCTACTTACTTTACTCTCATTAAGTGACAAGTGAAATGAAACTAGTTTTTTTGCGGCTACTTTACAGTAACAGTTATCACGATTACTTTGAAATAGCCGAAACGTGGGGGTTATGTAGTTTTTATCAAAAATAGAGTCGCGTAGTATATCCGCAAAATATAAGTTTCATTTCAATGAATAAGGCTCGCGAAAATCTCAGATCTCATTAAGTTACAAGTGTCTCTTTACCGATATCAACTTTTTAAATGATTGGATTCATGTATGCGTTTTGAGTGAGAATTTATTTAATTAATAAATTATACCAATGAAGTAATATTAATATGATTGAAATATTATAATAATATATGTCATTCATATTACATTTTAATTATCATATATTCATAACGATTCTTTAAAATAAATTCAAATCTTTTAACTGGCTTAAGTGTTAAGAAATATAATGATGGTTGTAATTTTTCTACTTTCAATCAAAATATATAATTTAATCGTTCTCTAGTGGAATATAACAAACGTTTTATTTTATTTCTTAAGTAATTCATGAGAGAACCAATTTGTCGATTCAGACGTTAACTAATTCGTTTAAATTATTTAATTAATTCAGAGACTAGTTCGTACATTTCTCTTCTTAATTAATTCTTGTTTTGAGTTGAATAATATTTTCAAATTGTTTGATTTTAACGGTTTGTTATATAACTAATATTCAATAAAAATATATTATTTATATATCGTTTATTGCGATAAAACAAGATATAACAGAAAATAACACAATAGAAAAAACATAAAGTCGGACTTATCTCTAAAAGAGATCTCTTCCCGTCAACCTATGGAGGTGAGTGATAAGAGTCGTACAGCTATAGTCCGTTAGACTTTAGCTGAGCTTTGCATTTGTGTTAGTGAAAGTAAAAGTAGAGTTAGACAAAAAACTTTTAGAATTCAATTTTATTATATTTTACATAGATACATAACATAAGTGCTAACCAAACCAACCCGTGTGCCTCATCTACCCGTGTGCCGGAGAGGTGGGTATCGCCGAAGCATTCATCGCTACCTCCCCGACAGGCATTGACCCGCCAGATGGTCAGGCGGGCCCCGTCACCCGGTCATAAAACCTTAACTATGAGGCGCGCGCGGATTACACGCCTCCCCCTCGGAGCCTGTAGCTGTTATCGGACGACAGGTACCCCGAATCTGTCGTCCGATAACAGCAAAGGGGAAGTGAGGAAGGTGTGGGGCGAAGTAAAAGCAGTACAAACCGGTTTAAAACTAGAAAATAACGTTTCATTCAAAAATTTGATATCTCACCTACACTATCCGGGTGCACTCACACAAATGCAAAGCTCAGCTTAAATCAAACGCACTATATTAAAGCAAGTTATTATATTTTTTTTTCAAATGTCTGATAATGTTTACGATCGTGTATTTGTGCTATTTCAAAATTAAGAGAATTGCAATTTTTTGAATGTCTATGTCTATTATTCAATTATAGTAATATTTTTCAATTATAAAAAATACGAAGTCCATTAATTAAGCGTAAAGTTAATTGACTTATCAATAATGGAAGTGGAGTGATATGATTTTTTTTATTTGAGAGCCCTTTCATTTAAAAGTTATATATTTTATTACAAACTTGTATTAAACAACGATACAAAGAGATTATAATAGGTTTATTAGTTTCTTATTTCGTATTTAACATTTAGTATTAATTTTTTTATTCAATTTAACAAAATATATTAAACATTTGGTTTTCTACGATAGATTTTTGTTTAAATTTAATAATAGAACATGTAAGAACACATAAGCGCATACTAAATAGTCTGGTCAAAGGAGACACGGGTCACAAAATCCCTTAATCACTATAGCTAATTCAAATATAGTTGAATTCGTTACGCAATTGTGTGAACCAATTATAATTATAATGATACATATTTAGTTATGTTCTCAATACAGCTCATATATTGTACGAGTACAACACAGCGTATTTTCAAGGAGAAATAGATGGATAGTCGACAACCAACTGAAAAGAGAAATATTTGAATAGGCATGTGAAATATTGAATAAATATCGAATCATTCATCCATATACTTTGAAATATGTATGCTTGTGTATTATTATTTATTTATTCATTTATATACATATACTAGTCAGTCGCTGGGGAATTGATCTCAGATAAAGAGTGATAGTTTATTAAGTAATACTGTAATTCACAGTAATCATTTCAAGCGAAATAATAATTTTCTTGAATTAATGCTTATGATCCTTATTACATAAAATTATTAATTAAAGAGATACATAAGTTCCTTTGTAAAAGTTATGTTGTTTAGTTGTTTTCTCCTAAATATTTATAAATAAGTAAAAGCTCATGACACAAACAAAATTATATCGTTCAGTTTTATAAGAACAAAACTTTTATTGTCATTTTTGGATTTATTAATTTTTGTTCAAAAAAAATTATTTTAGAACAAAATTGTAATCGTATTTTTATTGTATGATGACCAACATTAAAAACGGGCTTTAAATTAGGTTATCTTTTTCTGTTTAAGAGCATGCTAACCTATTAAAAAATAGTTTCAAATTGATGACAATTAATTATGTGAGTTCTTTAAATTCATTTATCAGTAACTTATGATACCACTTTGTTATCAACTATGCCATTTATATATTTTTGTATTTTCTATTATTCTTTTTACTTCGTAGTATAATTCTTGTAGGGAAATTAATAATACATTGACAAATCTGGTATATAATATATGTAATATTCTTATATTCTGCTATATAATTTAATATATCTGCTTTATTATTCTGCGTTAAAGGTACCCATTTCAATAGTAATAAAAGTTTAAATAAACGTACCAAAACAACTTCTAACATTTCGAAGAATAAATTTATATTTGACTTTCTAAACACAACTTTATAACAGTTGTGCAAGAAGGGTCTCAAAATGTTAAAGATAAATTTCTTAGTTCACTTTTATCTTTTTGTCAAAAATTGCAGAGTTTGATTTGAAAATGTTTAGTGAGACTAGTTACAGGGAGTTCGATGAAAATGAGTACTAAACTAGCTATTGCAGATGGCTTTGCTTACATATTATAAAACCTCTTTATGAGATTTTATTCATCATCAGTTTATAATTGAAAGTGTAATACCAAGTATTTTATGTGGTCTATAATAGAACTACCTCCTTTCCTCCTTTTTGAAATCTCTTGAATAGTTGACCATTTTTCTTCATACGACATTATTTACTTAATAATGAAGGTCTAATTAAAATAAATAGAGCCGTTTCAAAGATTAATCAAAACCAATTTACACACCGACTGAAAGAAATTTAATAAAAAACATATTCGAAATGGGTATCGTTTGTATTTTCAAAAACAAAAAAAAAAGATTTAAGTTTTTAAATTATAAACGCGATTTCCAGTTTATTTATCAGTGTAGATAATAATGTACTAGCGTTAGCTTTATGACATAATATCAAATTCATATTTGCGCAATTTGTATAACTGATAATTAACAAAATACAAGCAAATGGTTCTGTTAAATAACATGTTGTTTAAAGGCCCTGTCATATATTAAAGTATTTTCACTAATTGGTTCTATAATAAACAATATATAATGTTTGAATAAAATATAAGAAATGTATAATTCGATCACCAGATTAATTGTTGATTTTAATAATCCATATTATTATAACATTTTTGTTAATGGTATTTTTTACGTTTTATTAATATTTAAAATAATTAATAGATTTTAAGATTAGAGTAGTGTTTTAGTGTACTAAAACACTACTCTAATCCTGTAGGGTTTGAGTACTATTTAGAAAAAGAAAAATATATTTAATTTAACATCACAGTAGTGGAAACATTGAAAAAATCTGTCATCATAACATTTAGTCGTAATTGCTGTCCTCTTTTTTTAATCTTATTGAAAAAACACTATGATAACTTTATAGAAATAGTTTTTTATCCCTTCTTCGATATCAAAAGACATTACTCACAATAAAAGTTTCTATAAAAAAAAACCTCAGAGCCAAATGTTATTTAAATGTTTTTACAACTACTTACTACTTTTTATAAATTATTTAGATTCAGCTAATTTAGGACTTTGCTTTAACTTGGAAATAAGCATTCTGGAACAAAAAATATTTTTATAATTATTTACGGGAGCAATATTGCAAAATCTAATAAACCTTTTATAAAAACAAATGAAAAAACATTTCCAAACCAATTATTTTTCTTTGTTTACTCTCTTATCTCTTAATTTAATTCCTATATCTTCAAAAGCACAAAACATTATAAAGACTTAGACTGTATAGTTACTGCCAGCAATAGGAGAGCTGATTGAGTAAAAGCAACTCTCGCAACTATTAAACTTATGCAATCCACATACATAGTATTATTTAAAGCAAGATATTTATTTAATACATATTTATTTAATACAATACCAGCATAATCAAGAACATAAATACAATAACAGCTTATGGTAATCTTCAAATTTTTATCAAATTATTTAAATATAGGACAGCTTTTAGATATATTATTTAAACTATTTCACTTCAAATATTAATTATTTTTTTTTTAAATTAAATAAAAGAAATTTCTGAGGAGGTAATTTTTTTTTAATTTAAAATAATTCATTAAGTTTAAGTCATAATCTTAAACTTATCTATTTTCTGATGTGTTTATTTTATTTTATTATAATAGAGTTTAATTCGATTCAGTAATCAAGAAACAAGTAAAACCACGTATTTCTACTCGTTTACTTTTAACTATCAGCTTTATTTGGTTAGCAATCCTCCAATCACTACGATATGTTTTCTTTTATTTGCAGTGGTTACTTTTTCAGACAAACATCGATTTAAACACAGATAAATTAAAACAACAACAAAAACAGTTATGTTGGATTTAGTTCTCATTTATGAAAAGTATTTAATATATCCATATGCGAGATGTAAGTTTGTTGAGTATTTTTTTTGCAATGCAATAAATATTTAAACGACTATAAGGTTAGTTGCCGGTGCAAATTCTTCATATATGAATAAAGAATCGCCAGAACATAGACGACGACGAAATCACCTTCCTACTCTTCTCCAGTAGACAATGCAGGTCAACCATTAGTTACTCCAGAAAGAAACAGTCCATCTGAATTTTGGGTACACTGCGAATCAATTATTGAAGAACGTTTGAGGCCAATGGTACAAACAATTGTGAATCAGCTAAAGCATTCGCTTATGGAAGAAATACGAAAATAATTAACCGTCGAATTTAAAAGTTTAGAAGATTCACCAGATAAATTGCGTATGGAATATGATATATTAGAGAAAAAATATAATGAATTAGAATCGTTTGTGGCGCTTTAATCAGAGAGTGAACTCTCAGACCCGAAAGCTCAAATAAATAAACAACAGCAGAGGTCACGAATGACAAATATTGAAGTAATGGGCCTGCCAGAGACAAAGAGAGAATCGCCGATTAATATTATTATAAATATTGCAAAGCATGCCGGAGTCAAAGCCAAACCTGAAGAGATCGAATTTGCAAATCGAGTGCAACCGATGCAGTAAAAATCGGGTAGATCGAAATCACTCGTAGCCAAATTGAAAAGTCGCCACTTAAAGGATTCGATTTTACCAGGATTAAGAAAATGCAGGGGTATCAATACGAGTCACATAGGATTGAATGGCCCACCTCGAAACTATTTCGTCAACGAACACCTAACGCCCATGAACAAAGAACTGTTCAGAAAAACAAAAATACGCGCATCAGAAAAGGCTTATAAAATTGTCTGGATAAGAAATTGCAATATTTTTTTTTAAGAAAAAACGAAAAAGCCCCTGCAATAAACATAAAATCCGAAAAGGATGTAAGGAAAATTATGTAGATTTTAATTATAATAACTTAATATTGAAATCTTCTTATTGTGTGATTTGTTATATTGTAAACTTTATACAGAATTTTCAAAATTATGAACTTAGACTTCTCATTTTAGTTATTGTGGCGGGGTGGGATTCAATACAAAAATTATATGTCATACTTATACTTACTTACAATTTACTAACCTACACTACACTACAACAATCTACACAATTACTTATACTATATTTATCAATTATTAGTATTATTACTTATACTATATTAATCAATTGTATAGCTGGTCAACTTTTATTAAAATCACAACAAATACGAATAATATGCATAAAGAAAACTTTTAACTTATATTTACAAATTAACAATACCATCTCCTATTTTATCACATTTTTAGAATTATGCAAAAATATTTTAAATTTAAACGTCACCATTAATGTTAATTTCAATTATAATTTATTCATATACTTAAGCTTTCCTTTAAATTGCCTACATAAATGATCAATGCTTTACAACTATTTTATCAGAATGTCCGTGGATTACGAACCAAAACTGAAGAATTTCGTTCAAATATATTAGTCAACGATTACGACATCATTCTAATAACCGAAACTTGGCTTAATGATGGCTTTTATGTTAGAGAACTGTGCGATGACAGATATGACGTTTTTCGTATGGATCGAAATACTAGCACATCGACCAAAAATACTGGAGGTAGAGTTATGATATGCGTCAAATCCATATTACAGCGTCAAGAAAGGGCAGAGTGAAGTTCGCCTGGTGTTAAATCAGCTTGGATAACAATCCCTAAAAATGTCATGAAGCAGTTTACATATCGGCGTATTTTATACCACCAGATATTGATCAAGTTAAACGTATTGAGACAGTAACTACTTTTTTGTCATCCATGTTAATACGCTCACCTGAAGATTACTTCATAATAGTGGGTGATTTTAATCTTCCCCACATTGACTGGAAGGGGACAGGGCCATTACATCTTAATCGTGGATCATCATTGTTACAGACGGTATCAACTAATTTTATTGAAACCTGCAGCGGTTTTAATTTGACACAATTTAACAAAATATCAAATTGTAGTAACAACATTTTGGATTTAGTTTATGGAAATACTTATTTAGAGGTTCAAAGGTCGAATCAAAACTTAGTTGCTGAAGATAAAGCTAAAGCTTCACCCCAGTCTCGAAATTGATGCCGCAGATTATCTATTAAGAGAACTTAATGTATCTCCTTTAAGTAAAATACATTTCCAAAAAGCGAATGATAATGCTATTAATGGTACTCTCATTAAGTTAGACTGGCAATTTATTCTAAACGGTAATTCTATCGATGACATAGTTAACAACTTCTATAACATTATTAACAAAATAGTAGACGAACATGTACCGAATACCACAGGCAAATCTTAACCACTACACCATTTGGTATAGCAAATCCCTAATACTTATAATTCGAGACAAACTTAAAGCTCATGCACGGTGGAAATCGTCTAAAAATCCACGTGATTATGATGAATTTTCGCTATTAAGATCCAGACAAAAGAAAGTTCAAATAAGAATTACAAGCAAATTCAAATAAAAACGCAAGAGAATATTAAAAAGGATCCTACACGATTATGGTGGTACCAAAAATATATCGCAACTATAAGAACGGCTATCCGATCTCTCTTTCGCAGATGATAATTTTTTTTTTAAAGTAATAAGTAGCACATCCGACTGTATTGAATTGCAACGTGACTTTGATAAACTTTCACATTACTACGAAAAAAATAAAATAACGATTAATATTATAAAAACAGTAAAAATAACATTTTCTAGGAAGCATAGAAGTATTGAATATAACTATAATATTGATAACAAGCCCATCCAAGAAGTTAAATCAGTGCGTGACCTTGGAATTCAATTAGATTCTAAATTATTGATGGCAGAGCATATAGAACTAATTACTGATAAGGCATATAAGCAATTAGGCTATAGAAAACGGATATGTCAAACTATTGAATGCATGAAAATTTTATATTCTACTTATGTACGACGTATTTTAGAATACGGTTGTAGTAAATGGTCTCCCAATTATATAACTTACAAAGGAAAACTGGAAAGAATACAAAAAAAGTTCATAAAATTTCTTTGCCTTAAATACTTTAAAGAATTTAACGATTATGTTGATATATGTAAACAATATAATATTAAAACATTAGAAACGAGACGACGACATTATGATATGTATATGCTACATGCAATAATTACCGGAGATATAGATTGCACCGATTTATTGAGCGCTTTGTATTTAAGAGTTCCTAATCGCCGCACACGTCATACAGCACTATTCCACACGCCTGAGCTAAACACTAACTATGCACACAAGTCTGTCCTTAATCGCATGGTCAACACATATAATTCTAAATACTCAGAAATTGATCTGTTCATCATGTCAAAACTAGCTTTTAAAAAAGCTATAATTAAAAAAGATAAAAATTCATAATAACACACACACACACGCACACAATCATGCAAACACGCACCTATTGGATTCCCACCCTTACAGTTTTACCTTTATATTTCTTTTATACTATAAGTTTTACTTTTGTGCTACCGTCTTCTAGTTATTAATATGTTTAAGTTCCCTGTGTAATCCTATTTTGGTTTTAATTTTATGTTATATTATAGTTAATATAGAAACTTATGTATAAAAACTGTTGGATTACCAAATAAATAAAATAAAATTCTGGTCATCAAAATTACTTAAAAAGCTAAAAATTTTATATCCCTATTCCATACTTTGTAGAACAATGTCTTTAGAAATTTAATGGCTTCATATTTCCATTGAGCAAAAATATCATTATTTATAAACTTCTAAAAGATTAAAATTGCTTTAACAAACTTATAATGTACATCTTCTTTTTGAATCCTTATAAATCATAGTATTAAATAATTATAAGTTTAATCATATTTTTTTTCTTAGCATGATGTGAAAGTGTATAAATTGTATTGTATTACATATATTAGTCTAACAAATTTTATTGACTTCTATGCTTTTGTAAACATTACTAATAACCCAAATAAAGCCAGGGAAAACAAATATACTACCAAATAATACCAGCGGAGTCTATTGGTTCTACCAATAGTTTCATATTGGCAATAAAACAAAAAGCAACATGATTTTACTAACTTTATCCACAACTTCTGTCGCAGAGACATAACAAGTATAAGAAAAAAGAATAGCAGAATTTACACGTTAACTTTTATGTGTCTTATTACGAAATATGACCTAAAATTTTCAAATAGATCCTTATGAAACAATAAACAGCAATCTTTAAAATTTAAATAATAAATAATTATTATACTGGCAACCCTAAAGCCACCTATATAAAGAGCGCCATTATTGACAATCACACACTTCTTTTTCTTCTCAACTATTGATAAGAGAAGAACCTTTGCTCTAATTAGTCTTGAATATTAATTAATTGACCCTTGGCCGGCGACCGTTTCTTTTAAAAAATCATACCATGTTTTTCATTTCTAACAATATATATATATATATATATATATATATATATATATATATATATAAGTCAGTGGTGGCTCAGTGGTTAAAGGGCCCGCTTATATATATATATATGTGTATATATATGTATATATATGTGTATTAATAAATATTAAAAACAATGCTTTCGGTTACAAATTACAAGAGCATTGTCGATTTTTGACATTGTATGAAGTCTATCTTTTTGAACATTAAAATAACGTAGGTTCTGTAAACAGCAGAAAGTTAAATCTAATACAATAGCAAACTTTGTAGTTTCTGTTAGTGATAAAATTTCTTAGCTCTTACCGCAATATTATGCATCCTTATACATCACACGCTTATAATTTATTTTTTCATTTACATCTTGATGAGATAGACTACACTGCTTTGAAAAAATTATATACAAATGCATGTATACGCTACGTTTCAGTTTCAAAAGATTTTTTTTTTAAAAATAGCATTTGCAGGATCATAAAACAATTAAACAATTTCACTTTCCAATTATTACAAATTTCTTTTATTATTTTTTTGATTGATTATATTATTAGTGTCTATAAACATAGATCATAGCATAAATCTTTTGTATTTTTGTAATCCTAAACTTATAAATTGATTTCTATAGGCATTTAATATTTGTTTTAGTGAAAATGTAATTCTATTTTGTCCTTTTTAGAGTTTGAAAACCGTACGCTTTTTCATAATAACCAATCCTTTCAGATATTTGGTTCGTTTGTTTATAAAGCACTAGAAACTTTTTCATATACAACTAGAAACGTTTTTACTCTGGCGTGTTTTATGACCTTGAATAGTAAAATATCATGGACCCTATATAAAAAGTTTGGCATTTTACGTTTTTATATGAAAGTTATTGAATGTTACCTTTATTTTTTCCTTGTCAAAATGACAATATATTTGGAGGTTTACTTGAAGGAAATTTACTCACTCATCAACATTAGTACGAACTATAATATTTCAGTTGTGTGTAACTCTAACTATAAGGATTGTTAAAGTCAGAAAACTATTGATCACCCTTCTACATATATCTTAGCTCATTTTATAATATTGTTATTAATTCTTTAAATAAATTATTCATTATTATACTCGTACCTTAGGGCATTTATTCTTTTATTAATGTACAAGAAATATTTATGGATGAGATTAGGAGTAAAAAGTCAACAGAATTACTAATGATTTTGATAATTAAGTGAATAATTTATCGCATTTAAAATGTACATAAATACCACACCTCTTACTAAACAAATATATTTCGGGTTAAGGTAAGTATTACCAGAAAAATAACTGGGTAATTTTGAATGAAATATTGTTTACGAAAGAACAATTAATCTCCCAAAGTGCAGGAATTGTATAAAATAAATAAATCTCACATGTATGAATAATTTTCTGATTTATGCTTAATACGTTTAAAAACCTGTCAAACTGTGGTATGAAAAGACAATTTTTTTTCTCTAAAGAATAAGGATTGCCACTTATTGTGTTTTTTCTTTTTTTAAATTGAGAGTCACGAGAAAAATGTAAAATAACTTATGCATAATCTCCTAACTACATATAAGAAGTAAACTAATAATAAGAAGAATTTAGGGACTCCATATCTAGTGTTAAAAGAAAACCTTTAATAAAACTCTTATTCAATTTTAGTAGTACTTTATTAATACCGATACATATCGTGAGTATTGTTTGTTAAAAAAGATTAAATCTTTAATAAAAATGTCGTTTTACTATTGAAATTCAATATAAATTGTAATCACTTAAAATTTTTTCAGCTATTTTCAACAAAACCGATATAATAACTTACATAGGAATTAAAAAAGTATGTGAAACGAGTTAAGGCCCTGTTATTTTTATTGATTTTCAAGAACTAGAGATAAAATTCGAGATATTCGCTTTACAAGGCCTGAAACCGTACTAAAATTCCATAGAAGCAATGCCTGAGGAAAAATGGGCCCACTGTTTTCACAGTGGTCCATGTGACGAAGATGTACGGAGATAACTTCGAAAAACAATAAAAAATTGGTAACTTTCTATATTAAGCAGTTTTTGTTTTCTTAATATTTTCAGTGTTACCAAGGTATTTATATTTGTCCAGACTTAAAGCTTTGATATAATTTTAATATTTCTCTTTAGCATTTTTAAATTGCTGTAACAAATGAGGCGATATTTAGTGAAACTCAATTGAAGAATTCCACGAAGAATACTTTTGTATTCCGTATGATATTCTTCAGTTAGTATTTTACGGCATCTGAAACATTGAGTAGGGCTTTATGTTACCCAGTTTCGAGAGAATTATTCGTTATGAAATTTAGAGAATTCTATCGTATGTATTCGCTATTTGAAACAATCTTCAAGAACACAAATACTAGTTACCGGTTGTGGAGCTCGATGAAGATTTCTCTCGAGGTAAATTTATATAGTTTTAGGTTTGGAAGGATCTTAAAAAAATATTAATTACAGACGAACAATTTCATAATTCTTACAAATTAATGAAATAACTAAAGTAATTAGTGTGATACTTTAATACACAATGATGATTGATACCTCAGAGAATCTAACAATGTAATTATAAAATGGCTCACGCTGTCAAATTTACAGATTTCCGATCGTTCCAATGGTTCACACGCAATAGAAAGACTCAATACAAGACTACAGATCTTTTCATATTTTAAGAATGATTAATTAGAGGTTACAGTAATAAGTTAAAGGCAAAGGTTCTATATAATAGTTTATTTAAGAATACTTAGTTCTTATAGTAGCTCGTGGTGGTGTAAAGTAATAGTCGAAAATAAAAAAGTTAAAAACTTTATTGTTTTACCATCACATATTCAAGACAAGTATCATAATTCATAATGTTTGTCAAGTGTATATCATACAACATCATTAATTAAACATTTTAATTATCAACTTTGCGTACATTTTATATTGCATTTAATTTTTCAGCAATACTCTTATGTTTATGAAAAAGTTAATTTCAAATATGTCGCATATGAAAAATAAAACCACGGCCTAGATTATGCACCTTACATGAAGCTTTGTCCTTGTTTGTTATCAGGGATAAATGTTTTAAAATAAATATTATAAATTACATACTGCCTTATTTTGTCAGTAAATTATAACAATTTTTAAGTTAAACTCGACATCATGGATTTCTTCGCAACTTGTATAAAAGACAGATATTTCACAGTTAAATATAAATTGTTTAAAATTAATTAGGCAGTATTCCACTAAGATGTTTATTGTTTCACAACTGAATCCGAAATCTAGCGCTTACATCTTTTTTATGATATTAAAAAGTAACATATTTAGGCAAGGGTAAGTTACAATACATACGAAGGGCGCAAGTTTCCCTCATAAAAATTTCCATTAAATAATAAAATACTTAACATTACTTAAAAGCTAAGGCTCTTATTATAAATTATAAAACCAATTGTTGAGTATTTGGACCTTTAAATTACAGTACAGAATATTATTAACATGAATTTACACTATTATAACAGATAAACAGTAGGCGCTAGTTAACTATTATAAGAAATAAAGTATATCATAATTTAAATTATTGTTAATAATTATTACCCACACTATATAGAATTCAGAATATTGCATGCATTGTTTGGAAACAACGTTTAGGTCTTATTATTAACGGTTTAACGTTCCAAAGAAATGTATATACATATATACGTATATATGTATGATAAAACTAAAACAGGTAATAAATAAACTATGATACTCATGATCTCAAATTTACAATGCATCGCCTTCACATTCAAGCCCTTTCAACTGTTATTTATTTTCAACTGACATAAGTATTTATTTTTCTTTGTGGATTACTAATTCTTTTTTATCTAGTTATGCGAAAACTTAGTTTTTGGTTGTTATTTTAATATAAATATTTTATAACTGTCTGACGTGTATAAAAATAAAGTTCTTCTACGGAGAAGGATATTTGAAAACTATTAATATTTAGGTATTCACATAGTGAAATCAGTATTCCTATGTTTATTTATTTTAGCCAACGGAATGTTGTCATCACATGTTAAATATTAATTCGCGAATAAGTATAAATAGTAGAATGAGATACTTCGAGTTTGAGGAAGGAGGTACAACTACCTCGGAAACTTTAATCAGCTGAATGAAGTCAATATACAACGTAGCCAAGTTTTGAGACTTTTTTAAAGTATCTACAATTAATTCTTTAAATTTTCTGACACATTGCATATTAGCAAAAATGTTAAATACAGACGTTTTATTTGATTTATTATATGTTAATTTGTTTTTACTAATCATTATTATAACATAGAAAGACTTTAATAGAAAATATCTAAGAGAAATAGTTTAGGGTATAAAGTTGAACTTGTTCTGAAGCCAAACTACAAATCCTTCTCATATAAGATTATTCACAGTTGGATAAAACGAAAGACACGTTTTGAAAGATAATAAATAACGTAGGCTTAGTAATAATTTTGAAATGATATTAATGTCCATTAAACACGTGGGCCGTAATTGAAATTACAATCGGGAAGAGAAATGAGGGGAAATTTAAATATGACGAAGATATAATATTTCATATTTTATGTAGTTTACTTTAGTCGTGTTTACATTTAAATGGAAACGTCATTTTCAAATATTTTGTCTATCTAATGATGTTTAGAATATTTATTTTTATCCATATTTTTTTGATCGCTTTATACTTAATTATAAATTATTAAAACCTACATGGAGATAATAACCTTTTCCGTTTCGAACAGGAAATTATAAAAATGTCAAATACAAATTAATATTTTATTTCTGTTAGATACGACATAAATTATTTTTATGGGAGATTGTTATCGTTAGGACCTCGTATCTTGATAGACGCAAGCCATATCAAGACTATTATGTAACATCTCACAATAGAACTGAACTGTAGGCTGTTATTCAAAATAAACACACTCATATACTTCATTTACATTACAAATAAGGCAGATTTTCTTTTAGGGACAGATATTAGTTAATAGGCTTAGGGTAATCAAAAAGATTAATTATAAGTAATATTTTGTGTATGAGCTGATATCTGTGGCATTATAATTACATAAATTGCAGCACACATGGATTGGGAATTTTTTTGGCATTATTGTAGTAATTTTTATTTTATAATATATTTTAACGCGTGATTGAACTATTATAAAATTTTCCATAAATGTAACTAATATTAATATTTCCATAATAATATGTGTTAAATTAATTAAAACACTGCAATTCTTTAATCAGAAACATTCAAGAAGACCCGACAGTTAGTAACGATAATATATCGTTTAAGTCAAAGGGTACTTCATATCATCGCTTAAATTAACTTTGCTTTAGTAATTTCATTTAAAAACTTTACCTAGCCATTGATTGCTTTATTTTTTATTCCATATAAAATGGAGAAATATGAAACGGATTATGTCATGAACAGCTTAGGATTTGGGAAAATACGTTTGCCCTTAACTATTTAATATAATACTTACTATACTATTTTTATTAAGAAATATGTGCATCAAAGTATATTTATGTCGATCAAAATGTATGTACGTCTTATTATACCTGTTATATTGTCTTACCCGATAATTGCAAAAGTAAGTATTTGTGGTTTCGATTAAAATCGTTGAAAATCGTTTATCGCTTATGAATGGAGACTAATAATATAATCACTTCATTTATTCTGAATATATATGCAATATGCATTTTATTCTCTTTGTTATATACATTTAATAATAATATTATACCGTCAATAATATAACACAGCTTACATAAATTTTAAGAATAATGTCAATATACAACCATAAAACAGAAGGCTTGTTATCATTTTAGGCAATTTTTTTTCGTAATAATCTAAACGTATCCGTCCTTAACACGCAATATGCAGAGATAAATGTTCGAAAGCATTAAAATCGTTTATGTATGATGAGACGAAAGAGCTCAAGACGTATTGTATGTGTGGCACTTGTAAATCTTCAAAGTGATGATGACAAATTTGATACACATCTGTCTTTTTAGATTATACATATTTACTTAAATCATTGAAATCTACATTCAGCATTGTATGTCGAGCACTATAATGTGTTAAAAGAGTAACACATGTATGTAATATTAAACGTTAATATTATTTAGAAATACATCAACGAACTCCTAAGAATGAGGTATTGCTCGCAAAACTTCGTTTGTAAAACTTTTAACGTCGATTGTGAAGTTATGAAATGTGTTCAGTTATATGAATTCCATAATAAGTATTTTATTTATAATTTTCCTTGTCTTTTAACTCTGCTACATTTTTTTGTTGTATAAATAAAAATGTTATTTTTTTAAATATTAAATTATACGAACACAATACTTAATATAAAACAATTTACAATCATTTTTTGTCTGAGCAAGGTTCTTCTGCTAATACTGATACTTAACTTCAATGTCAATCTTTTGTTTTTTTTAACAAAACTTTACATAATATTCATGGCCGTTTTAATTCTTCATTATTGGAAGTTACTCACTGGGCATTTTATATGTTACTCGTGACAACTTACACTGTACAGTTTTCCATTAATAAATCTTCACACATTATTCACTTTGTAATTGCAGTGTTAAGCTACATACAAATTTGAAGCAAACTAACCACTTAATTTAGAAAAAAATCTTTGATTCACTTAAGTAGTTGAGGAATATGAATCAAATAATGCTTTTCAATAGGTAATACATATAGTATTATCATAATGAACTCATAACTGTATAATAGCTATTTAAAAAATTCTTGAGAATCTTGTTCAGAAGCATTTTTTAAAGTTTTTAAAGATTTTCTTCCATTTTTATAACTAACTATTACTATTCACGATGGACCCGGCAACTGCACGGTGAAACCATGAAATGCTGAGAAGTTCGTATCAATCAAATTCATATCTCAATGAAATTATGGTTATGATGTACAGGTTAATTTCATCAGAATCATCCCTTGGGGTGGAGAGCGAAACTCTGGAAATACTGATTAAACAAAAGTATGTTTATTTATTTGAAACAAACGAAGCAATGAATGAACAAGTTGCGTATACTGATAACTATTATATGTTGATATTATTTTATTTCAATCAATATTTTATGTAGAGTAATATTGAGAAAGTTTTGCAGTGTTTTAAAAAATAAATAGGAATTGTTTCGGTCAGTCAGGGACAAATTGAATGAGACCCTGGGACTGACACGCGGATAGACGCCATTTGTAGTGAATTTTATAAAAAAAATAGAATTTATCGATCTTCTTTAAAGATAAAAATATTTTGATCTGATCATTTTAATTATGGTAGGTACTGAGTTTTGAGAAAGGCTACATTTATGTATTTTTTTTGTACATTATACAGAATAGTAGGTTAATTATGTTTTCTTATATACGATAAATGAAGATTTCTCTTCAACTAGAATATGTTGTCACGGACAAACTTCGTTTTGTCAGTCATTTGAATGATTTATGAAGCAACAAGTTGTATGTAGTATTAGTATCACAGCTGCTAACGGCAAAGTGCTTAATAAGAAGTGTTTTGATCGTTAAGTAACTGCTTCCTTATAAATTTAGTTTAGTTTATTATACATATATCTAATTATATACTAAAATAATAAAATACGAGTACAATTGAAATATACCTACCCCTATTATGGTTGAGAACTCGGTACTTGAAGTTTTTAACACATATGTATACTTGGGACAGACAGTTCAGTTAGGAAGGTCCAACTTCGAGAAAGAGGTCAATCGCCGGATCCATCTCGGATGGGCAGCGTTTGGAAAGTTACGTAACGTCTTTTCGTCCAAAATACATCAGTGCCTTAAGACGAAGGTATTTAATCAGTGTGTGTTGCCAGTGATGACTTATATATCCGAAACGTGGCGCTTCACTAAAGGCCTCATAAACAGACTAAGAGTCGGTCAAAGAGATACGGAGAGAGCTATGCTCGGGGTTTCTCTACGGGATGGAATCAGAAATGAGGAGATACGTAGAAGAATTAGCGTCACCGACATAGCTCTTTGAAGTGGTAATGGGTAGGCCATATAGCCAGAAGAACAGATGGCCGTTGGGGCCGAAAGTTCTCGAATGGAGACCACGGCTCACAAAGCGCAGTGTCGGACGTCCATCAACGAGATAGACGGACAACCTAGTCAAGGCCGCGGGGTCACGGTGGATGCAGGCCACCTCCGACCGTAGTGCTTGGATGTCGATGAGGGAGGCCTATGTCCAGCAGTGGACCTCACATGGTTGAAGATAGACACAATTGAAATGTTAAACTGTCACCTTGTCGGAAAATCTAAACTGTTATACCTACTCTCTTTTAACCATATGCTATATCCAAATCTATACCGTTCCTTTATTATAATCCTTAATATTCAAATTAATCTACTATAACTGTGTAAATGTTTGTTTGACGAATAATTTGCTGAGTCGTTTGTTACAAAATTGGATATGGATAGTCTGAAATCTGAAAAAGGACATAAGCTACTTTTTATGAAAACTCTAGATGACTAGATGACACTTAAATTTTTAAAATTATAAAAAGTATTAACGATTGTAAAGTCCTACAATTAGACATCGACAATTTTTGAATTTTTTGTGCCCTTAACTCTCTATATTTAAACATAAAGAAATGTAACATTATAACGTTTTCACGCAAAATACACTCTATAATTTATAATTATCAGTTAAATAAAACCCCGATTAACAGAGTTTTGAATATACGAGATTTGGGAATTACTATTGACTCTAAATTACTATTTAAGAAACACATAGATGATATTGTTTCTAGGTCTTATCGTTTATTGGGATTTATTCTTAGAGTAAGTAAAGAATTAAAAAAACCTGAAACAATATTATTATTGTTTCACTCTTTGATTCAACCTTTTCTGGAATACTCATCTACTGTATAATCCATATCACCAAATTCGTATAGACAGTTTAGAAAAGTTACAAAACAAGTTATACATTTATATAAAAAGCCGGGTTAGTCAAAGAGACGAAACTACTAATCATTCCATGGATTCACCGTGCGGGTGCCGGGTCCATCGCGTTGCAGGGAGAGGAGCTTCAACAGTGCCTGGGACTTGCGACCCAAGTGTAGGTTTAAGGGGCCTCTTAACTAACGCGCGTTATACGCTCACCTCCACTGTCCAAGCTAGAGGAGCTTACCCTACCTAACCAAATTTGAAAAGAACCTACTAGGGCTGCCTTCGATATACGTTCCAAGAATGCATTAATGTGAGTTCTGGACAAGCCCAAGTCCTTTAGTAGGTTGTAGAGAGATTTCGCTGTTATACCTCTCGCTCCCACCTCTACCGCGTACAAATCTACTACGAACCTATTTCGAGTGAGTTCGTTTGTGAGCTCGTAATATTTGTTGACCTTGATGGTATGGTCTTTGGGGATGTTGGTTTCCCAAGGGACCGTAAGCTCTATCATCACTACGCGCTTTAAAATTCGCGAAAACAAAAATATATCCGGTCTGGAGGCCGACGCACAAATAATAGTAGGTTAAGAAATACGTGATTTTCGTGACCAAATATTTTTATTTAAGATTTTAAACAATAGAATTGACACAATTTACCTTACAAGCAAAATTAATATCAAATGCCCTCGAAAAATAGCCACCCGAAGAATTGCTCCATTATTTTATATTCCTACAGTTTAAACATGTTACGCTCAAAACAATTTATCAATAGAGTTTACGTAAAATGTAATGAAGGTTTTAGTCATATTGATATGTTTAATGTTTCCTTACAGTTATTTAAAAAAATGTTGTTTGAAACCCAAAAATAAATTTTCCTAGTTTATTACTTAATATATGTTCCTTTTATGTAAGTAACATAGCGGCGTTTCGTTGATTTTTATAACTATTGTACTGGTTTGTTTTTTTTTATTTGTGGCAGCTTCATTGGTGTATGTTTTTGTAATTTTATTTATAATTTAAGTATATTGTGAACTGTTTGTGCCTTAATAAAGGAAAATTAAGTATAATACGGCTTTATTTAAAAAAAACTATGGGCTAAAATATACTTATGATGGTTTGAACTATCACAGAGTGCTTAAGTTCAATAATATGTTCATCTATCTGTGATTTCCAATATTTGTTATCTTGTCTGTTAGGATCAATACTATGTTTGTATTAAGCACCATTACTTTCAAAGCGTCTCAACTTCAGTGTACACAATTGTGATATATGCAGTATCACAGATGTAACAGTGTGGAGTGTTAATGCTCTACTTGTATATTACATACAGACATTAGATATTCACATTATCATACATTATCATTATATTTAAAATTCGAGAAAAATATTTATATTATAATAGATATATAGCGTTATACATAATATGTTGCGTTAAAATAAACAAGCAATGTTGATATCAAGAGAAGTTGCATTCAAATTTGTACAAAACCTAAACACAAATAATAATGTATCGCATTTGACAGAAACAATAGCATGGTATCTAGACCAGTATACAAAAGGGGCCTTTAAATAACTTTAAAACTTTTTACAAAATTATATATTTTTTTTAATATTTCGATAATATTTGCCTCATTTAGAGGCTTTAAACAGAATCACAACTTCAAAGTAAAAAGTAAAATTAATTAAATACCCAAAAAGTTAAGACAGAAAAAAATGACGTTCGAAAGAAATCAGGACAAGTAAAAACAATAATTTTAAACTTATCATTTGTTTTGAATTGGTTACAAGAGACAACTTAGAAAAATTTCTAATTATTATATTTTATCTAAATGTACGTTTAATTTATATATATATTCATTAAATAATCGGAGTTGGTGAGAGATTTATGTCTAATCTTTAATAGAGTTTGTAGTGCTAATTGAATTTTAAAGTTTAATCTTACACTAATACAATGCTACACTCTTAATGGACTGTCCCAAAGTTTCGGTTAACACTTTACGACATAAGTTTGTTTAGTTCAACTGAGGTATTAAAGTTGATACAAATTAAATACATTTTAAATATGTTTTGTTTTGTAGTTACAAATAGTGAGCTTTTATTAGTGTCGTGCTTTACAAATATGGGTTATAAGAAATTAGTTGAAATTGTTTTTTTTCCAGTTTTTAAAACGAAATAATAAGTTGCAATTTTAATATTAAATGTTACACTTTTATTTTGCTGGCGATCAGTGAACAAATAAACTTCTCTTAATCCCTATTCAGATAATCTACACACTAATTATCAATCAAATTAAAAAAAAAAACTGATCTAGTATTAGCAGTAATGTTCATTGTCACAATTAGTAGTCATGTAGTCATTACAAAGCACTCTTTTTTTTTATTATAAACAGTTATTTGACGGACTACAGAAGAACTATTAGGATTTGATATTTATACGGAGAGGGACATAATTATTATCTATTAATTATCTCAAACAGTTACATTCCTGTAATATTAAAAAATTGAAGCACTTTTATGCATCGCTTAAAGGTTATTTCCTCTTTATAACCGTTTTTATGCTATATTTTTTCACTTACCCTTTTTGGATTTGCAATAGGAACATAAATCTTTCAGTAAATTGAAAAGACCGTATAGAAAATTGAATGTCAATTGAACTCAGTGATGGCAACAACGTTACGATTGTCGTGAAAGAGACGAACATTCTGATCAAAGTATTTTATTCAAAGGCGTAGGATGAAAAATATTTTACATTTTAAATATTTCTTAGTTCAAAAGAGCATTTTTGGCATGAAAACTGACGTTACAACTGTCATACAAATACAATAAAACACAATTCTATTTCAGCTTCTATTATATGTAGTTAAAATAAAATAAATATAATTTGATATCATTTTATGTATGAAATAATAACTTAATATCTAAAAACAAGAACTGAAAGTAAGATTTTTTTATTGAATTGATGAAAAGGTTAGTATTTAATTTTGGAAGGGAAAAAAAATGAAAATTTAATAACATTCTTAAAAAGTATTGCTAAAAATAATAAATTTAATACAATCGTTGTTAAAGATAGTTCTTTCAAGTCAAATACAGTTTAACATATAACAAAAACTTTGTCCCACATTGGGTACAGGCGATCAAAAGAACAAAGGCTGGTTGAACCTGTAAACTTCAAATTAAAAAAATAATCTAATTAAATGGTTATTAATAAACGTGATCAAAAAAAATATTTAATTAGTAAGCCATGAGAGACGTAATATTAAAGAAAAAGTAAATATTTTAACATCTTGTTTCTAATTGAGAAGCAAAGGAATGTTTGTGGCGGATATCTAGAATTAGCAAATATATGAGTGTTAGTAGTCGATTATGGAACCAGTGTTAATTTATGTTTAAATTATAAAGTCTATCAAACATTAACACACGTATATTAAGGTCGACATCTTAACTATTATAGTGTTAATGATCAGCTCACAAAATGTTAGCAATGAATTAAAAATTTCGATTAATTCACTATATCCCATGTAAATACAGATGAAATAAAGGTAAAAATTAATAATATTATAAATTCAAGTTAATACGACTCTTTACGACTTTCCTTTCGAACAATGAATTACATTGAAATTATTTAAAATCAACAATTGTAAATTTCTTAAAAATCCTTATAATAAAAATACCTCATATAAAATATAAATGGAAATATAATAAAAATTCTTTAAAAAAGTATTTTTCATAATAAACTGTATGTTGTGTTATAATCTCATTTTCAAAGCCTTCCCCTAAAAGGTAGTTTCGTTCGTGCACAGATCATGTGCTCCATAAATTTTGCTCTAGCACGTGTTACATATTATACTCAGTGAGTTAAAGTGTCAGTAATTATCGTGTTCACCAGAAAAATGTTCGAAATTTAGAACAAAATAGTCCAAACCAATAGCTACTAGAGCTATTTCTATCCATCTATGTAACTGTTAAATTTATCCATTAGAAAAGGACTAAAGTTCATGATGTAATAAAGCATATTCAGGGTTGACATTTAGTGCCAAATCGATTTCGTTTTTATATTTATAGTTTAAAGTCATTAAGTAGAGATTATAGTATACACCTGATGAACCGTAGATGACAAGTTGTGGGTTTAAGGAAACAGAATAGGGAAGGCTAAATTAAAAAAACTTTTCATTTATACCATTAAGTATACTTATCCTACTGAATTTACGACATTTATGTAATAAAAACCTTTCATTTTGCTTTCCTTTACTGCTGATAAGCTAATTTTTTGAGCCTTTTTATTATTACGCTTCTTCTTTTATTTTTAAACAAGTATGAATGAAGACCCAGGGTTTTTTCATTATATTTTTGAGCAAAATCTTTTATATGTCCCAACTTAACTCTTAGATTAGCGAAACCAACTTGCTATAACCCGTGTATAAAAAAATAACTCTTGGCTTATTGTTTAGAATAAGAATGATGTAGGTACTGTCTTACTTTTTGATAATGTTTTAAGTGAGTCGTTCATGTAAATAAGAAAAACAAAATATAAAATAAAAGCTTAGTAAAGTACAAATTACGAAATAAAGTGACAAGATAGAATCATATCAAATAAATTTTAATTAATAATAATCCGATTGAAATATTTAGTATGTAATTATTTATAAAATACTATTAAAATACCTTACATCCCTTTCTACCAATTTATTAAATAAGTATTAAATGGAGAATTATTATATCTTAGCTGTTTAGTTTTATGAAAATTTATGAATAGTTTATTAAGGGTTCTAAAAAATAGCTCCTCCCTAAATCAAAGTTTTAGTTCAACAAAACTTTATTCAACAAAGAGCTCGTACGAACGTTTACACCAATTTTGAAAGTTTTCCAAACACTATTTGTAAAAGCTTGTACTTCTATGTTATAAATGGATGTAATATCTAACTTCAATAATAGTTTGGATCCCGTTTGTTATTATTATTAATTGACAAAGGTTTCCTGACGAGTTGGTACACAAAACCAAAATACTAATTCCTAAAGATCAAAACCTCACAACAAATTACACTAGAAATGCTCAAAATGTTGAAAAAAATAGCAAAAGTATTGATCGATTCATTGGATATTTACTGAAATTATACTTACAATATAAAGCAAAAAATATTATATTTTATAAGGAATACGACAAAAACCCGCTGGGACTTAATAATATTGTAATTACTGATTTCAAATAATTTAACCATAATTCATAAAAGGTACAAACAAAATTATTCTACGGGAACAATGCAAAACTATTCAAGCTAGGATTATATTTTTTATTACTATATTGATTTAAGTGATCCAACCAAGAATAAATGTAAAAACTTACATAATATATAACTACGTCATCATAATATGTAACGTTCCGTTAAGTATTGTTTGAGTTTTTATAATTAATAAAAGATTTCTTGAAGAAATAATACAGTGTATTTTTTGTGATTTATTTAAAGTTGAATTTTCAAAGCTATTATAGTTAGCTTCACATTATTTATAGCATCCCAGCGGTTACGTGGTTTAACTTTAAAAGGAAGCGGTGAGTAACAGAAGTACATTGATAAATAGTTTGATTATTGTAAATCAATTATATAATTAGTTCAGATTTGGGCAGATTTTAAGATAAAAGTACACATGAAAAAGGAACGGGATTGGACCGAAATTGTAATGATAATATTGCTATTAGAAACTAAGGATCGTTCATAACAGTCATCTAAGTTTTTTTATATCAATTCTAGTACTAATAATAAAATATCGTCATTGAAAAATTTTGTCCCAAGTCACAAGACCGCCAGTTTTCATCAAAATGTTGTAAACATTCGCTTGATATAGAAAGCTATTCAAATATCAAGCAATTCTATTTTCTAAACCTATTTCTCATTTTTCATATCTAGAAGGACATCATTAAAAATAGACGAATAAAAGTATTACGAATAGAAGTTTATTTTTATATAACTGATACGACAAATTAATAATCACAGATATCAAAAATAGATAACTTGAGACGTGCATAGTTAAAATAATAGTTTTTCAATCAATGTGTCCTATTATTTTTGCGAAATCATTAGTACTAGAATCAATGAAGTACATACATATATTAATATTTTTTTTTAAATCCATATTTCAGTAAGCATCTTAAATATTTCAATAGTAACTCTAAAACTACATATGATTTTTAACTGCGTTAGTTGGAAATTTGCTCCGATATAAAAATATTCTCTAGTACTCACTTATGAACAGTCGGAGTTGTTAAGCGATATCAATAAAAAAACGTTGTTCACTAATAATATACATGCATTCATTGTATTGTATTAAGGCTTGTGATTTTCTGGCGAACATTATGAACCTATTTCTTCAGATATTACATATATTATTATGAGTGGGAAATAACAAGGCCCGTTTTTCATTGGAATTAAATGTCAATGTAGGTAGTGAAAATCATCGCCGCAGTGTCACCACTGCGGCGATCCCGACGATACTGCCGAGCACACATTACTAATGTGTCCGGCATGGATAAATGAGCGCCGTGTACTCACTGCGGCGCTCAGCGGGAGGATCCTGTCGCTTCCAAACATGGTGAAAGCTATGGTTGGAAGCCAGGAGGCTTGGGAGGCTGCTGCTTGCTTTGCCGAAGCAGTAATGTCGGCGAAGGAAGCTGCGGAGAGCGAGCGGGAGGAGGATGCTCTAGCCGCTCCCCTCCGGCGTAGACGTACGGGTCGGAGGAGACGGGTGAACCTGTAACCTTCGACCTGGAAGTTCGACCAGCCTGCGTCAAGTGGCACTGATGCAGGCATTGCACATGGTCAACACGTCTGGGGATTATCTCGGCTCTCCCGGGTAATCCCCCATCGGCGCGGTAGCTGGGCAGCCCGGGGGTGAATTGGTGAATTGCAATAGCAGGTCCCAAATCGCCCCCAAATACGGGCAGGAAGGGAAGCCGGGGAGTTTTAGTGGGTATTCCCAGGGCCAACAACATCAGGCTCTGGGCGACCCCCACACAAGTCCCACTGTCGAGCCAGGGCAGTGGGTAGTCTGTAAGCGGATTTCTCCCCGAAAAAAAAAAAAAAAAAAAAAAAAAAAAAAAAAAAAAAAAAAAAAAAAAAAAAAAGGTAGTGAAAATCATATAACCGGGTCACTGTAATACGGCATGGGCGTTTTAACTTTTCACTTCATTTATAATTTTAAATGAGATGTCGCTTGACTTTATGCGATGCGAGATAATTGTGTTGAATATCATAATGATTTTTTCAGTTTTTAATATTATGAATGACTCTACATTATTCTCCTGTATTTTTATAACATTTTTTATTATTAATAAAAATATTTTTGATTCATCTACATATCTACGTATAAGTATTGGTATAAATATCTCCAGATGGAGATGATATGATAATTATGATAATGATAATTATACCCATGATAACAAAAATTTTATAACAAATAAATATGTTTGTTTGGTCTGTTTGTCGAGTAGTTATTTCAAAGTTAATAAAAATAAGATAAATTAAAAGTCGTTTATCTTCTCTAATGAATACTGATATTGATATTATTTATTCCAGTACCTGTTTTATCATTAATTCGAGTAATAAATAAAAAAAGAACACTTGATCTATTAAAAATAAATGAATATTGTCATAGTTTAAGATAATAATCAAAATGAGCCTTCTTGGTGCTAAAACTACGTGAGATATCTTTGTAAAATAAGAAAAATATTTTGGGGCTAGTACGCTGGGTTGAAAGCCTTGGAGTGTATATAGCCTAGAACAAATTTATCATTTTAAATTTTACGAACTTTTGAGTGTATAAAAAGAAGTAAAAACTATAAGTACGTGCTTAAAAAGTATGAATAATACTTCAAATAACTTTTAAGGATACAAATACAGAACGAACGTATTATAAGTTTGCTAAAGTCATGGCTTGGTTGGGTTTAGTTGCCGTGAAATAACTTTTAGTATATAAATAAGATTTTAACAAGACTACGTTCATATTTCAATCTACTTTTACTTTTATATATACATATGTATATTAGGTTCTTTTAAAAAGTCAGACGTTACTGGATCAAAATGACAGCGACACTCGTCGCTGACTAGAACATGTAAAAAATTAACAGTAGTATAATTAGTATTGATTACATTATTATGAAGCATCTTCAGTTTAAAATTCATATACTGTATATTTTTTTATTCGTTGTGGCTTTACGTTTTATCTCTTAATCATGAATTCTTATCTTATTTGCAACCATTAAAAACTAATAATGATTATAATGTTAACGACCTTGATAGCCATATTTTTTTTGTAAGCATTGAAAATATTTGGCCACGCCATTTTGATTCTAGGATGACATAATAACGTACTGGAACGTTTATACAAAAAGTTCATTAGATTGAAGATATTTGAGTCGAAGTTGAGATTCACAAATCCAACCTCATAAACATAGATAACGAGGGAAATAAAAACTTGTAAAAATATAAACACGAGTAATTAAGACTGTTGAGCTGTTGGTGGTTTTGTACAAAGTAGTCGAAACGAACGGTTTTGATTTATATTTTTTTATGTATATAAGTTCTGTTTGAGATTACCACGGATTCATTTGATGCACGTTTTTATAAATAAAGTTTTGGATTCCTCATTTCACTGTCCAATTAAAAATTTTGGTGCAAAAAGAATCTGGAATATTAAATAAAAAGTGCATAAGAGATAGAATATTATAATAGAACAACGAAAATTAATTTTAATTAAGTTAAATACAAATGAGGTTTTATGAAAATGTACAAACGCAATCTTTAAATTTAGTTTCCAATATTACTATTAGCCGTTCAAGCTCAGTACAATTTTGTACTTATATTTTTTTTCCGCTCGAGTTTAGGCTGAAAAAATTAATTGTTTGAATTATACTAAGGCTTATTTTTAAAATAATTTTTCCACTTTTGTTTCAGTTTCAATATAATGCCTATGAATGCTATGGGTTCAAATGTATTAAAGAGAATTATGACAAAAAATTTACCCTTCTTTTAAAACATAATTCATTAGGTAGGTTAATTATGAATAATGGTCGACTATTTATCATTTAATCTTCTCCCAGTATTAATAAATTTATATGAATGTTTGTTCCTCAATCACGTAAAAGGGCATAGGCTTATTAAGATAAAATTTTGTATGTATTCTGATTTGTATGTATTATGGTAAGAAATATCGGGTTTTATACCAACCATAAGTTCCAAAAGAGTAATAGCAGATAGATATTCATCAAGCGCTTATGTAAGATATTTATTGTGATGTGATTTATGTTTTTTAATAAACTAGTACACATCAATACTCATGGCGTTGTGATGCTTATAAAACCGTCGCAATGAAGAGAAAGTTTACTGCTTTCATCTCAGTTTTAACGTGAAAAAAAGTTGTTCCTTAAATCTTTTCTCTTTTTTATTTGGTAGCATATCAAGAAAATAAGTATTTGCTCTATTTTTACTTTAGTTTTCCTTATTTTTTGTAATTTGAGGAGAGTTGGATGTAACAGTGAATATATATAAATATGTACTTTAGTTACTTAGATATAAATCACAAAAGTAAAACATTTTTATTATTCCAACGAGGTCTATTTTAATATTAAGCATTGTATCCAAAAGTAATTTAGGTACTGGGAATTACTGCTAATACGTCTCTGATATATGTTGAGAAAACGTTAATATATTAAAACGCAGATCTGGCCTGCAAGCCGGGAGAATTTTACTCCTGTCACAAATAACAAAGTAAAGTTGCGGTTTTAGGTATTATTCTTTTATACTTCTATTGGCATAGTTTTCTTTCTCTCATTCATATTATTATTTATACATATATGTATATATATGTACATAATGGAATTGACTAATGCTATGTCATCTCGATATTAGAGAGATGCATGAGTAAATAAACCGAGTAAGAAGAACATTTAATCCAGTTGCTGATTATTATAAAACGATGTAGTCAGTTTGGTAGTGATAAATATTCACCTAAAAATTGTTTGTATATCTGTGATAAAAGTGAAACATCTATTTATAAAATCTGATATCTTATGACAATTAGTACATTAATATGAATCTTAGTGCGACAATTTTTTTTTCAATTTGACTAACTTACATTGCAATTACTAAACTGCAAACTAGTCGCTGTAAAACTGCAGAGGGGGCAATAAAACTTCATTTCAGTTCAATCGCAATGTGTTCTCAATATAATAGAGATATACAAGTTAATTTTCAAGCATGTGTTATTAAAATTTTATTTACTAAGCAATTGTAATAAAATTGTATGTAACTGAGGCATTTAACGTGTTTTAGAAATGAGATCTAAGATCTTCGCGAGTTTTTTTCAGTTTAATGAAATTATATTTTTCGGATTATACTTCTTGACTTTATTTTCGTAAAAAACTACATACTCACGACGTTTCGACTACTTTTCACCAACCGTTATCACGGACAGACGAGATGTGAATGTCTTTCAGTTGGTCTTGTTATTTTATCATCTATCGCCATCGATTTGTTAATTTTCTGGCGTACCGCTCTGAATGCCGGCAGAATGCGCCCACGGTGTCCCGAGTTTCTGCGGGGCGGTCACGGCCATGGGATTACTATTTTAATTAGTTTTATTAATTTTTTCTGTTTTAGAACTCTATTTGATTTTAATAAATTTGAATGATATAGTTCGTAATAAGTATATTTTTGGATAGTTTACCGTAATAAATGGATTTTTTTGTTTAGATTATTTTATGTGATCCATAATATTTGATAGGATACCATATTGATAATGTAATATAAATATTTATCATTTCCGACAGTATTTACTGAAGTTTTATTTAACTGTTTAGACATCTATTATAAAAAAAAAACATACATTATTAGATATATTTCGGAGATGGTCCTTGTTACAGACAATAAGAATCAGTGAGATGGCAGCTATTTGACAGGGGCGCTGATATTCCAGGAAATGCCGTTCTACAGTACATTGTACATAGCATAGTAAAACGAGAGCAAAAGTTATACGATTCGGGCTTAAAACAGTAAGTCGTTTCTTTTGAAATAAGATGTAACTTAGTAGTATTCACGGCGCTAGTTTGATTAAACACACAACTTGTAAACATGATTATGGTATTTTCCTTAATTCTCTTCTTTTCTTTCGTTCGAAAACCTTAAATAATCTACATAACGTCTGATTTTTTTTGTAATTGTGATCTTAAATACCTATATTTAAATTAAAAGATAAAAAATAAAATGCCTATTACATTCATTTAATAAGAGGAATGTACAACAAAAGCTATGAATATGCCACCATGTCAAAAACATTATTTGTAAAGGGGGAAACTTATACTTCAGTCATGAGAGATTTCCAACTTTGCTAATATTCCCATATAGACGGCGGCCATAAATCGAAGTTGAATTTGGAAAATATATTTACTCGCGAAGAGAAAGTTAGTAAAAGTTATAGGTTTAAACATTTAGAAAGTTATGGAACCTTACTTTTTCCTACCTTCTGTAACTTTAGTCGGATGATTTTATAAGACTTGTCGCTACCATTATATTTAGCTATCAATCCCGCTACTAAAAACATAGTATATTATTTAGGATTCAAATAGTTCGAAAGTAGACTAATGTGGCCGAAGCTGTTAATTTATACTCAGCGTAAACACAACAGCGGAAACCTATAGCTGAGACTTACATATACATATATAGTAAAAGAATTTAAAGTAGATTTAAGGCAAAATAATTCAAAGTAAAAAATTAGTCTATTAATTTAAAACAGAACAACAAAATAATAAGTTAAAATAATTTCGTTGGAAATCACTTGTTAATTCTAAAATCCTCAAAAAAAAGAATAATTATATCTAAACATGCTCTTTAAGTAACCCCCCTAGCCCGATGCGCCCACTCGCAATTTAGTCAATACTACGACTCTTCAGCTTAAAGAAATATAAAATATGAATATGATTTTTTATTTTTCCTTATATTGACAGCATCTGTTGATGTTAGCTAAGGCTAGTTAATGCTCGAAGGTTCTTTGTAACGTGGTCCACTAAATATCTTAATGACCGTTCTGACTCGGTCGCTATAGGTTGTATGTTAAATAATTCAGTTAAATGATAGTTAATTAAGGCGTCAGGCGTCATAAAGATGTTGAAGTTGTGGCTCGGGCTCGCTCTAACGGCTGATTCATCGGCGTTATTTAGGGGAAGCAATAGTTTTGGGATGAGTCTAAAAAGGCCATCGGAGCTCTATAAACACCTAAGAGTTTCCAAGAGATATATCCTGGGGAAATCCCATGATGACATAGTGACATCGCTCCCAAAAGATGAAGATGCCCCCGAGCTAGAGTCACGACTTCAATTCCATAAGCAATTTATGATAGGAGCACAAAGTAACAGAGCGGGGTTAGGATCAAATAGGAAAGTTAGAATCAAATTGAAGTCTTTTATTCGGCAAGACGAGAATGATAAATATAAGATCCATGCAATGAATTTAGAAATGCAGAACGAGTGGTTAGACATAGGAGATTTTTGCATCCCATTAGCATTAAAATATCTCTCTATCTCAATGCGTTCCAGATGACTCTCCCAGATCAGAGTAATTTAGTAAGATGGGGTAAAAGTACCGAAAAAACTTGCTATATCTGTGGAAAGGCAGTTGGAACTGCTAAGCATCTGCTGGTGGGATATAGGGTACTCCTGGACAGCGGTCAATACTCGCGTCGTCACGATAGGGTTCTAGAAGTCATACGTGAAGCGGTTAGTCTTTCGGTAGCCAGAGCGCAAAAGGCAATAACCACAAACGAACGATCAGTAGGTTTTGTGAGAGAAGGCACTAGGGCTACAAAATCAAACGTCAAGCCTTACTCCATCCTTAAAGCGGCGTCGGATTGGACTATAATGATGGACACGTATGAAAAGCAATATAAAATCCCCGAGGATATTTGTGCGTCGGCCTCCAGACCGTATATATTTTTGTTTTCGCGAATTTTAAAGCGCGTAGTGATGATAGAGCTTACGGTCCCTTGGGAAACCAACATCTCCAAAGACCATACCATCAAGGTCAACAAATATTACGAGCTCACAAACGAACTCACTCGAAATAGGTTCGTAGTAGATTTGTACGCGGTAGAGGTGGGAGCGAGAGGTATAACAGCGAAATCTCTCTACAACCTACTAAAGGACTTGGGCTTGTCCAGAACTCACGTTAATGCATTCTTGGAACGTATATCGAAGGCAGCCCTAGTAGGTTCTTTTCAAATTTGGTTAGGTAGGGAGAGGAGCTTGGACAGTGGAGGTGAGCGTATAACGCGCGTTAGTTAAGGGGCCCCTTAAACCTACACTTGGGTCGCAAGTCC
Organism: Danaus chrysippus; assembly: GCA_916720795.1. Taxonomy (NCBI): domain Eukaryota; kingdom Metazoa; phylum Arthropoda; class Insecta; order Lepidoptera; family Nymphalidae; genus Danaus; species Danaus chrysippus. The sequence continues at coordinate 4,355,652 of CAKASE010000055.1, forward strand.
CAGGCACTGTTGAAGCTCCTCTCCCTGCAACGCGATGGACCCGGCGACCGCACGGTGAATCCATGGAATGCTTAGTAGTTTAGTCATCGCTTATTATCGTATCGCTCGCGAACCAAAGACCTGGCTTCTTTGTAGTTGGAAGATGACACTTCGAGATTTGCAATTACTCGTGCCTCATCTCCCTCCAGATACGAAATTAAATAATGATATTTGTTTCAAAGTTTCAAATTTATTTAATTTTAAAGATAATTCTGCTACGCTAGTACTAGATAGTTGAATTGACTCTAATGTTGTTAAATAATTTTTAAATTTTGTAATCTGGCCTTTTATGGAAATACGTTTTAAGCTTAACTCCTTATATTTAATAATAGGTTTATCTGAATCAGTAGCCATGACTTCGAATATTAAAATTAAGTTAATTTACAATATTGAAAATTCGAAAAGTTATTAATTTATCTCACTTAGCTGCACTGGAGTAAATGAAATGCGTCGTCACTCTCCTCCCTTCGGCGATACTCCCAGCAAAGAAATCGGTGCTGCGTCGCTAATAGCTCGATGCACAAAACCAGCGTCCTGCCTGGCACCTGGAAATTTCGCCAAAAAGGATGACTAAAGGTGAAATAGTATGGTGCTCTAAGAGTGCAGCTATTTAAATAACTTAGAGTATGACTACGTATTGCACGCACATGAACACGTGGCACTATGATGAAAATGTATAATTGTTATTTATTTATTGTAGTTTTAAAAGGGATGTATTTCGTAGTATCGTAATCGTTCTAGCTTAGATTAACTTTTAGTGTTTTATACGAATTTATGTATAATTGTTTTAAAATAGTGAGAGAGTAATTTTGTTTATTATTCATAATAAGAAGTTGAATAAGACTTTGAACTTGAACTTAAATTCGTTTGACCTTTGTACTTATGACGTGACGAAACAAAAATAGGCATATATTTCTGTTAATTATTAGGAATTAACACTCACTGTTTTGGAATAATTGATTGCAAATAATTTTAAAATATGAATAATGCACTGTGGAGGCAATGAAGTAAAGAATAGTTAATAACGTGGTTTGTAGGAAGGACAAAGGAAGGACACTATGTTTTCATAGAATGCTGCCGTAATCGTGGCGAAGTCTTTGTGATATTGCTTCGCTGCCGGACTCGACGACAACCAGAAATGATGAATTCGTCTTCGTCTTCGATAAATAATGAATGCGATGCCGTTACCTTTTGATAACCTGGCACGTCGACACCTCGTGTCTTGATTTGTCGATTTTCGTATTTATACGTCGATCACGTCGGGGTCACCAATTTATGTGTTCAAATGAGACACTTGCGAGACTTATTATTAAGAATAAAACCCGAAAATACTGTAAATCTTTTCTAATTTCAGTTTCAATAAACAGTTCCGTTGCACAGTACAAAGACGAGTTATAAAATACGTTTTAGACAAAGAAAAGATTTATATTATAATTATGTGTTGGGGTAGTATTAGAAAAAATGTCAATAGTTGCCCCTGTGTAAAAAAGATGGTTGACGGTTGATGTCAACATCATTGCTCTGTGAATTATAGAGCCGCGACACTTGGTGAAATAATTATTTCTGATCATTAGTTTATAAGAGCGAGTTAATTATATCAAAATGATAAACTCATTATTTAATATTTAATATCTGAATAAATAAATCAAAGTACATGTTGATTTGTAGTAGATACTTAAATCTATATCTCTTTTCATTTTAGTTTCCTGTTTAATTGAAAAGCATTCTCATGAAATTTGAAACATAATTTTGTTGTTTGGTAAAATGTAGATTAATATAAAAATACTTTCCTTAGAAAATATTAGACTAATATATTTAAAATCCTACAATAACTTTATTTTTAGTCAGAGTATATTCAATGAACACAAAATTTGAATAGTAGTTGATAAAAGTGGCTATGTGATTTAAATTTCAAATATAGCACACAATGAAATAATGCCATGTTTTGGTTTAGCTTGCATTAGGTGGTAAGGCTCATGTAAGCTTAATTGGTGCGAGCGATGCTTTTACTATATCAGATTTCCTATTGCTATCAGTAACCCCACATTCTAATTGTGGCTACAAAGTATCAAATAGAATGGAACAGTGTTATTTTTAATATCAATATATTAAACTTAATCTTAATTTTCGGTGGAAAGTTCTCTTATAAATTATCTGGTTCTTTTAATGCCATTGATAAAGGAATATCTAAATATGTTCGCTTTCGTGAAATAAAAACAAAAATGTTAAAGTACTCAACACATACATGCTTATTTAATTGTGACTGGAACGTTTGACATCTTTTTAGATATACTGTTAAAATAATTTAGATAGTAATAAAACTTGTGAAGTATGTAGTAAATTATATAAAATTAAAGGTATTTTTTTTATTTCATATATAAAACAAGAAAGCATTTCTCCTGATCTTACTATATGATTCAATGAAATTGAAAGCCATTTAAGTTGATTTCGAATTAAATTAATATAGATTGTTTGAAAAAAAGTTAACAAGTAATTATTTACAAATTGATAATAATTATAATTTTGATCAATCCAGTGAATATTCAACTATAAATTTAGTCTATATGAGTATTTTTAGCAAGCTTATTTGACAAGAAAAAAGCAGATATTGATAAAGTAAAAAGTTTTTTTCACTTTTAAAATATAAGTGTCAACTGAACTATATGATGAGAAGAATTTTTTCGGTTACTTTTATTCTGACATCTATCTAATTTATTTTTACTACGATAATCATTTTTTTTATAGGAGGTAATAAAGTTATTTGCATTTACCTATTAATACACAAATTAACCACGTAAAGAGTTAGTACTTTTAGATTATTTATTACATTTTTTCATCATCATTTCAAGCCAGCATCTATAGATTATAAATACAAGTTGATAATTAAAGTTGACATTCTTAATTACAGTGGTTGAGTATTGTAATTAATTATAATCAGTCATCAAAATAATTCTAAGGATTATAGTTTATTATAATTGGTACGACACGGATGGTATTGTAAAAATTGTTCGATTTTTAATTTCTAAAAATTTGGAATTTATAAAAACAAATAAGCTTAAAATAACTTTATAGTGACACTACTTGTCGGTAAAATCATTTTAAGGCCTGGACGAGTTCGACAAAAAGCAGTTGATCTTGTAGAATGTAATGTTGCAAGACCAATTCGAAAGTCTTTCATATTTAAAGCTTCACAGAATAAAATTGTATAGACGGTCGAATCGCTTGTCCATCCCCGGTATTGCGGTCATATTCAATTTCATGGTAAAAATTAATTGAGTCTCAAATTTTCCTTTGTGTCCGCTGCTTTAACAGTTTATTGGTTTGTGACCATTATAGAAAAAAAAATATGTTTCAGTTGTTACCATCTTACTTCATAATTTAATAATTAAGCTAGTGTTATCATTTAAATGCATATATTTATATGCATATACGTATAAACCTATTAAACTAATGCTGAGATGGTGTTGAATGAGACATAATAACTTCTTATGTGTGAAAAGTCGTGTTATATAGAACGTTATCTCGATCGCTTGATAATGCTGTTCCTTAATGATCTTATGTAATTTTGGAATTAGATTTTAACGGGAACAATAGTACAAAGATTTTTAATTATGAACGATTGGTACTTGCCCAAAGAAGTTATATGAAAATTGTTAATGAATATTTTATTTATTTTTTACATATTGAAACAATCATTAATTCAGAGTAGCTGTGAATTCATTTGCTAAATCTTAACATTTTCTGTCGGAGGTCAAGTATTGTGGCTATTTCGAAATAATGAACATTATTTTAAACGAAATGAAAGGAAATGGGTCAATCTACTTAAACTGTTTATTTCATACTACAAACTACTTACGAATTTTTCAAAAAAATTGGTTATTATTATTTTATAATATAAAAACCAAGTTGTTCTTGTGTTTTAAATGACTAACAATCAAATATCCAGTGACAGTTTTTTTGAGATCTTCCTACATAAGTGTAGTGACGTATAGTATGTATATTCAAACATTCAAATCGTGTTGATCATTTGGTATACATAAATAATTAAATTTATGCATATGTAAAAGAAAAGAGTAGAACAATTTATATCTCAAACGAAGATCATTAGCGGCTGTCTACAAAACGAAACAAACAGATTATTTCGCTCAATTGTATTGTTTCATAGGTAGTTATCAAAATAGGAAAGTTTATTCCTGATTGATAATTATACCTCGGGTGATAAGGTTCATTATCAAAAAGTGATACGGTCAATGAGCTTGAATTTTCTTAATTTTCTTTAATTTTACAGATTTTTTTGTCATAAACATTTGAAATTGTAATATATCTTTGAAATACATAAGACATAACATGTTATCAGCAAGTTTATCAACAGTAGCAGCAGCAATCAGCAGTTTTTAATAATTGGTAATAAAAATATTAATGTTGTCGGTTCTTACAATAATATTGCCGAACATTTTAATAAAGAATAAATTTACAACTGACCTTGCTTAAGGCTTCATTTATAGTCAAAATAGTTGTACATTGTAATATCTTAACAAAACAAGAAATATTTTTTCAAATTATTCAAGTTATGGATTAACAGAGAAACTGGCTTATTTCCAAAATAAATTGTTATACTCAGGAACTTAGGTCTAGACACGAGCCAGAAAAAATAATAGTCTACCAGCTTCCGACGACGATACGGAAGGTTTTATTACCGTAAAAATAAATAAACTTAAACTAAACTAATATTTAAAGCCATCATAGAATTTTTCGACAACTTTACTGTTTTGAAATGACTATTAATATAAAGTACCGTCTAAAAGCTGATTAAATAAAAATATTGAATTTCTAAAATTAATGGTAATTTTTAACAAGATCCAGTGATCATAAAAAGTTAATTTTTAATTAGCGTTGTCATATTAGACGTTATTGTAATACCGATCTTGATTGTTAATTAATTTCAATAGCTTTTAGCTTTTGTCCTTTATGGCCACAAGCGGTGAAATAAATAATGATTGTAATATAGAAATTTGTTATGAAACATGAAGATATTTTTAATGTACAAATAATGAACTACGAATGAATGAATGAAATAATGTGAACATAAAATTCTGCAAATGAAAAGAAAAACTTTTTATTTAAAAAGACAATCACAACATAGAAATAATCAAAATAACTAAAAGCTTTTTTAACAAAAAAGTTTGTTTATATTTCAGTAACTTATTTTATTCGTGACTACTTTAAAAAATATATCAAAAATTCATATTCATATCTTGTTTGAGTGGCTATTGATAAATACATTTCAATATAATTAGATTGTTGTTGACACCCAACCACCCTTTTTTTATAAAACTGCATACTTTATAATTTTAAATATTAATATGTATGTTACATAATATATAGGTTGTGTGCGAAAATTTATATTTATAAGTATTACACAAAGGCTTACTTATTTCAATCAATAAAATAAATATATGAAAACATAAAATACAAATTAAAAACATATGTTTTAGTGCTATGTTCCTTTAATACTGTATAAGATACGTTTGAACGAAACGAAAATATATTACACTTCGTACACAAACTTTTCAGACAATTCAATTAGTTAACACCGTTCTTTTGTGGATCATATTTTATATATTATTTATAGTCAATGCATCATGATCATAGTCTTATATATTAATTTGCTTTTATCAATTAATGTTTTAATGTCGATGTATATTGGTTACAAAGTTTAGAGTACCTAAGACCTTAATAGGCTTTTAGGTGCTTCTTGGTTTAAAACATTTTTTATCAATATCTAATCTGGTCTGAGTTATGTTTGATTATTATTATTACAGGTAATATAAAATAAAATAAAAAAAAAACCTTTTGAAAGTGTCTTTAATAAAGGCATCTATCGTGAAATTGTTCTTATATGATATTTTTTACAATGTGACATATTAATTTAATATTTTTTTTAATTTTAATAATAAAATAGTAGATATTTTTTCAAAATAAATTTGAATTTAAAACAAATTGTAAAAAAAGTTAAATACAATGTAATAAAGAATAAATATGTGCCTGTGCAGCATATTATAAACATTGTCGGGTTTGAGTTTGTTGGGGATTGAAATTTAATACTTATTTATTTACTAGCTTTTCGCCGGCAGTTTCGCCTGCGTGTAGTTTGGTTATATCGCTTTTCCAAGAGAACTTTTTAAAAGTCTGGGATAAAAACTATCCTATGTTCTTTCTCGAGGTCAACTCTATCTCTGTACATAGATAGACAAACAGACAGAGTTACTTTCGTATTTATAATATTAGTGGGGATGTCACAACGGTGTCAAACATTGTTGTTTTGCTATAACTTGGATTATATTAAAATATTAAATAATGAGTAACATTTTTTAAAAACAATTATTTTTAATAGTGCAATTATAAAATTTATTCCGCTTTTTTTGTATTCACATACTCTTTACATGAAAACTTTTAGGGACCCACATCAACGAAGTGTTTTAATGTTAATTTAATCTTCTTTTTTTTAAATGCTAAACGTGTGTATATCTATTATCTATTTAATCTATCTATTTAATAGGCTATCTACTTATGTTACAATTTAATAATGCCCTGTAAATCTTGTATTAGATCTTATTCTTATACTAATTCTTTTAATAATACTTGAGCTCAGGAATGCCAATATATTTAATTTGTTAACTATTTTCCACAAAATGAACATGTATCTGTCGGTAGTGAGGATAAAGGAGTGCCTATTCTATGAAATGGTCAGTTTGTCGGGAATCCTTCTTGGAAGCAACACCGCTGAAGGACCGAGATGAAAGGAGCAAATATTTCCATTTTAGTTATTAAGAGAAACTACTCCATATTAACTTTAACAATGAATGTTTTTTATTATATACACAGTCACGAAAAGTAAAATATTATTAAATATGTTTTAAGAAACTGAAAGTTATGGAATATGTTTACGTTATGGATTTAATCAAATAATAAATAATATGAATTGTTAAATATAATGTCGAATTTTATGGTAATTAAAATAAGCATTGAGCCGATTAAGTGATTAATTAATGATAATTTTTATCATAGACGTTATTGTGAATTCTCCTTTATTAGTTCATATTTAATACGCCATTTAACGCCTTTTTCACTATACACGACCGAAAATGCGAATTTCAAAAAGCACGCAATAGTGCGTGCTTGAGGTAGGAAATAAGTGGTCATTATTTATATTAAATGTGTTTTTGTGTTTTAATTAAAAACAAACTCTCGTTAGTTAGATAGTAAATCTACAGTCGCAGATTTGTATTATTTAAAATTTGTTTACTTGAAGGATGTTGCAAATATATAAAACTGTAAAACTGTACTTTATTCTAAACATTATAACAAGTTATCATAAAATTCTATTTGAATGCAGTTTACATCATCCGTTTAAGGGTTTGAAAGCATGTTTTTTTAGTTATCACAATCGTTACATCATAATACTATTGATTTTTAACACAATATAATCGTATGTATTAGGGTAATTAAAACAACTTAAGCAGAAGAATGGGATGGCAAAAGATTATAAAATGATATGTGATAAATTCGGTTAAGATATCAAATTATATTGCTAAAAGAAAATATTTAAAGCAAAACTGTTAATAATACAGATTTTTTATGTTGTTTTGTATTTGTTGAATACTCCACATACGTAAATGTCGACATAAGAATCACCCAAAAAAAAACTTTTAATAAATAAAACAAAAAAAGGTTAAAAGTATTAAAAATTATATATATAATAAATATAACAGTTTTCAATATATTACATTGATAGTGTTTAGAGTGAAAGTCATTAGGGTGTAACCGATTAAACGTGACAAAGTTTCCAGTGGAACGGCATGTTAAATATGCTTGGGTCAGACACCATTATTTATACTCGTAACAGTTTACAACTAACCAACAGAACATACTATTAGAGACTAGACATTGTGATATTAAATGCAAAAAAGATTAATTTTATGTTCGAAGAAAGCAAAAGAAGTTTTACTTATTATTAAAAACTGTTAAAATCAGTAAATTTGTCATTTACACACTGATGTTCTTGCTGTTCTTTTCCGAAGAATTCTTTTTCAGTGAAATATTTATTGCATTACATTTGTAACAATAAACGCAGTTATTATTAAATTTCTGAAATTGGAGCATAATTAGAGTGTTTAGACTATTACTGGGACCGACACGTAACGCTTACTGGAAGTAAAAAACTGTATATACCTAACATTTATTTTTTTTAATTATGGTTTTTTTGAACTGAATCGTTAATTACCTCAATAAACCATATATAAATATCACAAATTATATTATTAAAATAAGTATTTCTAAAATTTTTATAAAATGGTTGTGGTGTTTAAATGTAAAATAAGTTGTATTTTGTGAACAATAAAAAGGAAAATGTATATAATAATAAAGCATCAATAATAAAAAATTTTGCCTTCTGCCAAAATACTTTCTATGACAAAATACTTTCAGGTGCTAGCTAAACACAGAATCGAAATTAAATATTAGTTATGTAAAGAATATCATACGGATTATAAAACAATATATACAGAACAATAATTTCAAGCATAGATATCAGTCACTTAAAAAATTCAATATAACATAGTTCCAAATATACAAGTCCAGGAACGTGCTCCATAAAATAAAAGGTTGTTGAAGATAGATAATTATGTTATTGAAGTTGCTGGATGATAACCTTTAATTTGTGTTTTACTAAATTTTTTACATACATATTTATTTCCATATTTATTTATTTTTGTATATATTTGAGTAAATGATGAAATAAATCGAGCGGAAACTTTTTTAATCATATAAATCAATGAATGATGTAGATACTTAAAGCTTTAAGGTAAAATATATTTATTTGCTTTGGTGAAATATGAAATTAAAGCTGTTTTATAAATTTTGCTAAGGTTTTCGGATGATACTACACGTTTTTATTTTTTTTATAAATTACATAATCATGACGTTTTGGTTCCTTTGCAGCAATCGTGATCACGAGCAGACGAGATGAACACATTATAAATAATAAACAACATATAGAATTCGTAAGAGGACTCGTAATAATCTATTATTAGCCTATATTATTAATAGTTTTCTTTTTCCTTTTTATTTTTGTCTTTTTAGGTATCGTTGTTGGGCAATTTGTAGAGTTATTCCAAGCAAGCCCCTTCCCATGATTTGTATCTTAATAAAAGTATGAGTTTTACTAACTTTTTAATAACTTTAATATTACATTAAATTGAATACAGTTAAAATTAAAAATGAATAAATGAATAATTTTTAATATACTATTAATTGCAACAACATAAGGATTTATTTAAATTTTTAGTTAAATTAATAAAAAAGTAGAAGATATGTTTTTCTGTTCATAAGAATTTTATAAATAATCTTAGAAGAAATAAGTAAGATCACAAAACAAGTCATCCATCGCTTATTTTTTTCAGTACTTACTGTAAATTAACAATTTAATATTTCACAAAAATCACATATTTTTGCCAAAAACGTTACACGTTAACTTATATGTACATTTACATAAATTAAAACATATGCAAAAAAATTATTATACTGTGCACAGGAACAAGCGATTCATTTAATCAATTAATTATTAATTATATTCCGACAGCGCCGTATATGTTTTACACTTTTGACAAAAAGTTGGGGATAGGATTGCTGGGTAGATAAAAGCTAATAAGTTTATACTCATAGTAAAACATACCGTATCGCTTAGTACAAGTAAGAATATGGTTTTTAGGATAATTTAATTGTAAAAACCAAAATTCGTTGATTTTATCTACATTAATGATGATTTTTTTTTAAGTCAATGGGTGGTCATATACTAGCGAAACATGTAGCGACATTAATGGTCTGAAAATTTCATTTTATAGGAGCAAACAACACTAAACACTCGGGAATTCTGTTATTAAAAATACGTTTGCGTAGAAACGATTATTTTGACAGTATTATTGCAATAAACATTTTCATTTAATATTAATGATCAAATAAGTATTAAAATTTGGTGATAAAATTAGATTTATATATTTCTATATTAGGTATATCATTTAAGTCAGTGATGGCACAGTGGTTAAACGCCCGCCTCTCCTTGCCGAGAGCGCGGGTTCAACCCTGGTAAGTACCAATGTGATTTTTCCTAGTCATAATATGTACTTTCTAAGAGTATTTAGACACCACTGACAGATTGTGAAGAAAAACATCGTGAGGAAACCTGGACTTTTGATTTCACAATTGTAAGTTTGAAATCACCAACCCGTCTTGAGCAAGCGTGGTGATTAATGTTCAAACCTTCTCCATGTGAAAAGAGGCGTTTGCTCAGCAGTGGGCTCTGATAGGCTAATGATAAATATATAATCTAATAAGTCTGTTTGGGGTACTGCCTATCTACCTCAACATAAAAATAGAAACTTATTGGAAGCTTAACTTATCTGTCTCTTTCAAAGCATTGAAAACATTCTGAAATTATTCTAGTAAGATATATTAACTTATTTTAATAGGTTCATTTAAAGAAAACTCATTGTGGTCTATTTTTATTTTATTTTGTTCATTTACTATTACTTAAGATAAACATTTTCTGTGTGAAGATATATATAAAAAAATTAATAAGCTTTCAACGAACAAGAAATAATTTTTCATGGTAATATAATTTTTCATGGTAATTTCAATTACAAAGTTTGGTTCAAAAGAATATTGTACTGTATTTAAGTCAGAACTTATTTTAATAAAAATCCATAAGTTTTATTGTTTACTCAATTTAAGGGGTTTATAAATTGCTTGTTTAGCACATGTCAAATTGTTCTAAATATATTGTTGACAGTAGACCGATGTTTTTGTATCTAATATTATATTGTCTATAATTTGATTTTTTTGTTTATAAAGTCATTAAAATTGTAATATTTCCACAGAATATCTATTGAACACTTTCATTCTTTTCTGCGCTCTCTTCTAAAATCATGTCACTTGAAGAAAAAATATTTTATATTAGGTTTTGCCATTTTACAGATACTTATTCTGAATCATTTTCTAAGTACATTCGACAAATCAAAAACGTGATCAGAATACAATTTTTCATCATTGTATTTAATACAAAAAATTAAAAGAATAGAGATTTTTATTATTGATTAAAAATTAAATATATGTACATGTTTAAATTAATGTTTTAAAACATTAATAACTAAGAAATAAATACTTGTCATTTTAAAGTTAGACTAAAATTAAATGTCTCTTACCATCATAAATAAATAAGTTACAACGTATTTGACAATTAGTTTATGCTTTTGTAATTGAACGGTGTGATCGATAACAAGACGAATGTATTCCTACATTAATTTACCAGATAGCCGCATTTGAATACAAAGTGGAAATCACATTAATATTGATGATCTCAAATAGTCCTTAAACGTTACAATAAATAGTGGCGATCACTAGTGCATAACATTGAAAGTAAATCATAATACCTATTTCATTTTAAAACGTAATAATGCTTGTATTATATGAAAATATTCCGAGCTCCGAATGACATAGCATATAAAACTTCGTTGTTAGTAATATCAGCTTGAAGGTTGGGGAGTTTGTGAGGTTATTATGTGTCTGTATTATCTGTAGTTATTCCATCATCAGGGTCAAAGAACACGTTTCATAACGTCAAGAGGCGTTAGGTAAGATATCTATTGTTGGTTGAAGTTGGGTGGCTGTTGATGTGATACCGTGCTTTCCAGATATGCTCTGAATTTTGTCTTCAAGGGCATCGGGTTGAAGTAAGGGATCCCAATAGAGATAGGAGTTCGTGTTTTACCAGGTTAAGTCAATGATCATTTTATACAATTTATTTTGTAGAATATACATATACTCTTATTTATTATCTGCATTACAAAAACAATTAAAGAATTAAGCCGTCTGAAGCTATTTAATTAACTATTTTATTATTTAAGACCAATACATAAAACTACATCAAAGAAAATATTCGCGTGTATAATAACATGTAATAGTTCGATAATGTTTGATGTAAAAATCATTATCATCAATATGTAAAAATCATTAAACTATTTTCGTGACAAGTAAAGAGATCAGTCATAAAATGTAATTAAGGGGTAACTTGTATTTTAACTAGACAATTTAGTAAAAAATAATTGTTGTTACTGGCAAACTTTTTGAATTATAATGTATTTAAACGTTATGCGGCTTTGAAGTATCTTAATGTTTTTTTTTTATTTTACCATAACGTTAAAATATGTCTTTTTCCAGATTTATTACATTAAGTGGGCCATTTATTTCCGTCTCTCAGTTTGAATTATAAATTTCAGTCCACAAAATAAATGCTCATGAATTTAATTTCAAAATAATAAGTAAGCCTTCGTTATTTATTACGTTTCATAGACGTTATTCAGTTTTTACTTTATTGTGATAAAACTGATTTGAATTTTTACCGTTTATTTAGTCTGTCAGTACCAGAAAATGAGTATCAGGATATCTTAGATTTTATTGACCTATCGTTTTAAATATATTTGCACAAAAATGATTGTATAAACGCGTTTCTATAGTTATGTTATATACAGATACTTAAAACATTGCATATCATCAAATTTAACAATACAAAGTGGGAGTCATGTTAGATTAATAATAATCATATTAATAAATGTTTTCCTTGATAAAACTCAGCCTAGCAATAACTTTTATAAGCATATTTATAATCAATCGATACTAGGTATTTAAAAAATAAAAATACATATGGTTATTTCTTATTATTATTATCCAGTCATTTGGCGCAAAATAAGGGGGTTACCGGGATATTTTTCCGGGAGTTTTGAAAATTGTTGAATGAATAGATTTCGGTATGCTCCTTTCGAATTTCAAAATGAGAAATTCAGTGGAATACATGTATATATTAAACAACATTTCACAATTGAGATTACAAGTGTACATTGATACTCAAATAAGCATCTCATAAAATATTTTATGATAGGAATATAAGAAGTCTTTGAAAACATATAATTTGAGTTTATGATAACTCCCGACATGGATATATTCGTTCTCTTTTAAGTGTACTTAAAAGTTTATTGCATTTTTTATATCGCTTATAAGTGCTTATAAAGTCATGTTGGGGTTAATGCTTTTTAATTGTACCATTTTCACAACCACAGTTAGGAGGTAAACGTTATGTTGCATAATTAAAAAGGGACCTTTAAGGTGTTTCCTAAAAACCATTTACTTTTTACATATTTTTAGTACACCCTTATGATGATTCGATTTTGATATTTCAAGGACTTGTGATATTGACGTTAAAATATTTGAATAATATTTTCCGATGTATTATCGCATCTTTTATTATTTCAGGCTACAAACTCCCGCCGTTATATTTTCTTAATTTTTTAAATATAAGAAATAATTACTCTTTGGTGGTAGATAACAAGTGAGTAGACCTACTGACAGATATTTTGATATCGTCAACTCGTTATCACGGTTGCTGCAACGTAACCCAAACGTCGGAAGTATGCAGTTTAAAATCTTAGATATTATTATTAAAATGGTTTTTGTTTCTTTTAAAATAATTATAATAAAAATAAATTTATTTTTATAAAATAATTTTGTATGTTTAATGCATAATTATTCGTCATAAATATTGTCATCATAAATATCCTAGTCTTTCTAAAATGGACTATCAATAACTTTGTCACTTACTGTGTGTCTGTACTTTTGTTTAGTTATCCGTTTAGTTGGTATTCACATTATTATGAAAATAATTTTTTCACATCTTTATCATAGCTATTTTGAAGGGTTGCCTACGTGACCGTAACGAAATATGTGCCGTTATTACAACGTCAATAAATAGTATATAATATTCAACTTAATATTCAACTATCATATTTATTTCAAAAATTAAACATAACATAAATAAAATTATCAATTCATCCTGCTAAGAGTCAAAACCTTTCAGCATTCAATGGATTCACTGTGAGGGTGTCGGGTCCATCGGGTTGCAGGGAGAGGAACTTCGACAGTGACTGGGACTTGCGACCCAAATGTAGGTTTGAGGGTAGTATATAAGGCGCGTTAAACGCTCGCCTCTGCTGTCCAAGCTCCTCTCTTTACCTAACCGAATTTGAAAAGAACCTACTATTTCAAAAGATAGCCCGCCTTTGAAATACGTTCCATGAATGAATTAATGTGAGTTCCTGACTGGCCCAAGTCTTTTAGTAGGTTGTGGAGAGATTTTGCTGTTATACCTCTCGCTTCCACGTCTACCGCATACAAACCACGACGGACCTATTTCGAGTGAGTTCGTTTGTGAGCTTATAATACGAGTAGGTATGTATTGACCTTGATGGTACGGTCTTTGGAGATGTTGGTTTCGCAAGGTGCCGTAAGCTCTATCATCACAACGCGTTTTAAAATTCGCGAACACATAAATGTATCTGGTCTGGAGGCGGACGCACAAATCCTCAGGTATTTTGTATTGTTTCCAATACGTATCCATCATTAAAGTCCAATCTGAAGCCGCTTTAAGGATGAAGCAAGGCTTGACGTTTGATTTTATAGCTCTCACAAAATAAGATAAGAAAAGAAAAATATGTCATTAATGCCGTATAATGACATAGATCGAAGCAGTCTTGATTTAAAACAATTCTAGAAAATTCGTGTGAATAGTAAATAGCCATATAATTAATAATAATATTGTATACGTCGGATATTTAATAGAGAAATCACTGAAATTATTTTAAAGAACGAATTTTAAAAAAATCTAAAAGTTAATCGTAAGTATCGCTATTATTTTCAACCAACAATATATTAGCTATATACTTTATAAGATATTTAATTTTTGTGATTGTATTTCAAGAAAATAATGTCACAGCTTAAATAATATTTAAATATGAAATCGACAATAATTGGTCTTTATTGTTATTTATTGCTTGTTAAAAAATGTATCTCAAACGATAAAAATAAAAAAGTTATAAGATAGCTCTCTGCCCGTCAGATGAATTATTATTTTTCGTTTCATTCGAGAACGATTCACTGTAAATCAGACGTACAATTTTTTTTGTTTATTAAATGAATTCCAACACCTTACATACATGAAGAAAAAATATGAAAGCTTTGATAAAAAATTTAAGAACTAAAAATAAAATGTGTGATAATATCATATTCTAGGACTTCAAAGCACTCGATAATAAATAAAGTTTACTCGTCTTACGTATTATTTATAACTTCTCTAAGGCTCATTTCTTTTTATACAACTACTTGTAAACCCGGCGAACTCCGTTTCGCCACCAGAAGGCTTTTATATAACATTTCGTTTGGTGATTAAAAGATGAAGATTTTTTTTGTTTTATATTTGAAAAGGAAAATTTTTATTTCATTTCACAACAGTAATGAATTCATTTCGATTACAAAAATGAAGTGTTATTTGAAAAATGAAGTTGAACTTCTCTAAGTAAATGAAAGTGAATCCAAAGTAGATACCGAATCGAAGCGTTATACGTGTCCGCTAATTATTATTATACGTTTCATTGAAGTGGTCCTTTGTAAACCACATTTTTTGTTTTTTGGTCTAACTTTAACACAAATAAAGCGGATGGTTTCCAAACTCGTGAATACGCAAAATATAACGCCCATGTAAAAAACAATGATTTTCTAAAAACCCGCAAATACTAAATGGTTTTAAGAGTTCAAACTACAAACACAATACCGGTTTGTCACATGAAATAACTGAGCATAGAACAATGGCTAGCTGTCAAACAATGTATTATGCACCGGCGCTATCTACTTAAAATATTGATTTATAGTACATGTTTTACAACGAATGCAAAACCGTGGAAATTGTTTCGTTCGTTCTGAAGTTATAGCGTCAGGATCGAAAACCGGACTTATTTTTATACGGTGGATCTCTTACAAATATCTAATTGTCATCATTACGTCTTTACATATCTGTATTACACGTCAATTGCATAGCTGTCAATTGTGTTTCGTTATTCCACGTTTTATAGTGACTGACATTTCATGTCAAGTCCCACGGGAATGCTGTCGAACGGGATAAAAAGTATCCTATTGCAATCTCCTGGCTCTAAACTACCTCCCTACCAATTTTCAGCTAAATCGGTTCAGCCGTTCTTGAGTTATAAGTGGAGTAACTAACACGACTTTCTTTTATATATATAGATTTACTTCTTCTATTCTGTTAATTTTATTTTTATCAGACACTTTAAATTTTATGTTACTATGCTCTTATTGATATGACTTTAATCTTGCATTTATATGTTTTTTAATAATGTCTGGCCACCAAGATTTTCGCGTTTTTTGTTTTTATACTTGAATGTCGTAAGATCTGATAAAATTTTCTATCTTATTCTTACGATACTGTTTACCGAAAATTCGGAGAAAAAGATGTTTTTAAAAAATAAAACGTAACTAGATCGATTAAGTCCCTAACTCTCGCATACAAAATTATATTAAAGTTTTTCAGTAGTTTCTTAGATAAAGTACATGAACAATAATAGTTTTTTAAAAGATATTATTATAGTACAGTAGTATTTTGAATGAACTGTTACTTACAAATCATTTATTTATATTTATTTGAAAACTAGTTTTTGCCCGCGACTTCGTCCGCGTTAGTTTCGTCATTAGTAATATATGTATAGCTGACCAGGCGAACTCTATTCCGTCTTAGAGGCCATAAATAATCAGGTTTTTCCTGTTTCAATCAAACAGAATGATTGACATATTAGTTAGTTGTCAAATCTAATGTCAAAAAAAGCATTTGTATGGGAAATAGAAAAGGGCTGTTTTTAGGGTTTTCCCGGCAATTATTCCAATTTTTCTCACCTTTTATACCTTCCCTGAACCTCCACGAACATTTCAAGACTAATATAAGATAAATCCGTTCAGCTGTTCTCGAGTTTTAGCGAGACTAAGGAACAGCAATCCATTTTTATATATATAGAAGATTATGTTAAGATACTGTCTCTCATATTCTCATTTTAAGTAGGCAAATTAAACTTAATTATTAAATAGAAACTACTATTCTTATTATCTTTCAGTTTAATTATCTCAACTGGAAGAAGCTCACCGTCTCGCTTTTAACTTTACATATATATTTTTTTAAACTGCTACTAACACCTATAGTAAGTATTAAACATTTATACCTCCTGTACAATAATATTATTAGTTTTGAATTTTAGATCCCTATCAAATCTACTAAATTATTCTTATTAAACTTATATAGAAATGCGTAAATAATGTACACATATACAATAAAAGTGCCACTAAATTGAGATAGTAACAGTTAAACGTAACTCAGTATAATTATTATTTGCAATGACATTTTTTCTTCATATGGCAGCCCGTGTAACATGTCTGCGTGTGAACAATATTTATTCACGCCAGAAATAAAAATGTATATTGAATACAAAAAAAAAAAACGTGCGAAATAAATATATTCAATTATTATGAGAATTATAAACAGTATGTAAAACTCAAGAAGCCAAGCATTTAAAAGAATAATGAATTCAATATTTGTGTGAGTTCCTTTTCTAAAATTTTATTTGGAAATAAAATCAACACTACATAAAATAGGAATCGTTTTTTTTAAGTGATGTCATACATACATAGATTACCCTATATTTGTGAATGTGTGAGCACTACATTTTAAGTTACTATTTAATAGATCTAATTATTACTTCAAAATAATTAATTATAAAAAAGTTAATGACCAGTAGATGCATTACCAAGATTCTATATTTTCTTGGTAATAATCCTCTATAACAATATTGCACAGGTTGTCAATGTACAAAAGTAGATCTAATGTAATTTTTGATTAGTACTATAATGAACATTAAAGTTTCGTTTAATTTACTGAAACTGAAAACTATAGCAATCTCTAGGGGAGTTCGAGCGTACCAACAATCTCCAGATCAAGCCCCCACTGGCGCTGCAATTCTGTTTATGTTGCTAAGTTATAATTACAGTGCCTTATTTAACTTCCATCGTTCATATTTACTATTTAAAAAAATAAAAGTTGGGTGTCACTATTCACTTCATATCTTCAAATTTTTTTATCAATTGATATGTTTATTTAAGATGAACCTCAGGTAGTTCCTGATTTTATTTATCGAAACCAATGTGAATAAATTCGAGAAATGGGATTTCAGGCTTCAAAAGGTGATTAGATATTGAGTAGTTGTATATATTAAGTTGGTTATTAAATAAAAAGGAAAATAAAGTAAATAAAAAATAGAGTTCATTTATCTACATTACGTGTTTAGTCGATTCTTGCAAAGATATTTAGAATTTGGTATTACTATAAAGGTTAGGCTACGAAATAGTATTTATTTTTTTGCTTTTTTACTTCCTGTGTTGCTTTTGAAGTATTTTTTTACTTAGATATTTTTATTTCTTGCCTTTTACATAATTCAATTTTCAATTAATTATAAAATAGGTAGGTGTCTAAGATATTTGAGTAGCTGCTTTGAGATGAAGTCTACCCATATAAATAAATAAATCGAAATCAGGGGAAGTATCTCATACATTTGTCGCACACATACTCAATGCAAATTTAAGATTTATAAAGTTTTCTCATAGTTGCCATTGTCACAAATGGATCACTTTAAAATGGGACCAAAAGGGAAGCACCAGTTTTCAAATTAATAAAAAGAAAATACGAATTGATAACCTCCTTATCTTTCAAAGTTGGTTGAAAAATTGACAGGTTTTATTATTTATGTCATTTAAGAAGTGTTTGACACTACAAAATTAAAAGAGAATTTATTCTGAGATTTATTTCAAGATAAATATGACAATATTGCGTATCAGTATTGACACCTGTGTGCAGTCTATTGTAAAGCGATAAGGAAAATCTATGTGTAGTTATACAAAAATATTCTTGCTAATTTTTGATCATTCATACAAAGAAATAAAAATGGAGTCTATTTCTCATATTAAAATGACAACTTGACTAAATGGATATGGACGCAACCTCTATGTACCAAAATAGGTTTTTATATTTTTTCTGTCTGTCTGTTTGTATGTACCCACCCGCTAATCCTCTAAATCAGGTTTTGAAAGACTTGCATGATAGATAGCTCAGACAATTAAGAATCACCGTGGCTACTTTTATTGTAGACGTTTCTTTATTTTCATTTATATAGTGAATAAATATAACTGTTTCACGTGAAAGAAGTTACGTCTAGTTTTAGTGATCAAAATAATAAAGCTATTGGTAAACGTTCTTTTCTTTGTGAAAACAATTAGGCATTGTTATTATTGTATTGAAATTCAAATGATTTCAAAGCGATAAAATATTATCATATTTTCCTATTTAAATAATAAGAATGTAACAAATATTTCAAAACCATCTTAATAGTAACATTATAAAAAAAAAAACAATCAAAAATTTACAATAAATCTCTAAAGAATTCTGAGGTTATATTATCACTAAATTTCAAACACATGAAATTTCTATTAAACTTTGAATTTGATATAATAATTTAATCACAATCAACTATCTCTAGATCATTTATATCTAGATTTATAAAAAAAAACACATCAAGTGTTATAAACACTGTATCGTGGGAGTGTAAATAAATGTAGAAAAAATACATATCGCCATTAAAAAGTTTGCTGATCCGAAACCAGCTAATACTGTAAAAATTAAAACTTTAAAATGTAAAGTCAATTATGTATTCAGTAGCATTGTTTCAGTATGTGGTCGAAACTTTCAGTTCCAATTAGTTCTAAAAACTCAATCAAAGATTAAACCTCAATCCCTAGGCAACTTCAGTTCAAACAGTAAGTGCTTAACACAGTAAGAGAAGTGCTTGAGCATAGGTACATAACAAACATGTACAATGTTATAAAAACAATACTTTTCTACTTTATATACCATATTTTTTTCTAATACATAAAACATAGTTCATAACTTCTTTAAGATTTATTTGGTGCTGTAACAATAACATCTTTCATTATACGCATTTGAACTTGTATACTGATAAGTTTGTTCAAACCTAGATTTTGTTAAGTTGATTACAATAATTTCTACAAAGAATTTTTAGATAATTTAAAAAGAGATTGTTACGGTCTTATGAAAAACTTTCTCTGATTTTTATAATCAAAATTACCCACTAGTTCTCCAGGGTTTTATTGCACAATCAAAGTGCGTATATGTATATAAAACTGAAAAACTAAGTAATTTCGCTTCCGCACCTTTAAAATATAAGCTTATTTCTAGGTCTTGATAACTTTGCAAATCTTCTTTCGAAGGCTATTATTCACAAAAGGATGAAATGGACGTTTTTTTATCATGTTCACTTCATAATATAAAAGATAAAAAATAATAATATCTGCATACCAAGTTTCCTTTGTAGCTTTTTGTGACAATAAATACGTAGCAGACCTCATTATTTAGTATTTATTTTAGTTCGTTAGCTTGACGCATTCCAAAGAGATCGGGTCAGACAAGAACTGGCAGTAAAACAATCCAAATAATCATAAAATTAAACTATATGGGTCCCGATTCAGAAATATTCATTTGAAATCTTAACTAAAATGAAAGATTAAAAATTGATTTTATATTATCTTAGTTATACAATTAACTTTGACCCATTAACAGATCGCTAAGAATAACGAGTTCTAATCAAAATTCAGTAAAAGGAAAATTTGTACAAGAAAAATAAGGTACGCCTTTGAGTTTTAAGCCCAATATTAATAAATTTCAGGTAATTCATCTAAAATAGAAATATGTACCTCTTTTATGTAAAAACGAAATTCAAATCATTCTTCGACGATCGTTGGTAATGAAAGTTAGACTGAAACATTCAATAAAATTAACTTACCATTTTAAACTCGGTACTCAACTTTTAATTAAATATTATAGAAACACCTTGCGCAGCATTGATAAATATTACAAATACTTATAAACTTATATACAATGAAATAACCATTACAGAGTGTCTTCAACTAAGGACCATTCAATAAGAGTTCAATTACTTTATCTGCTAAATAGCATCCATGGATATAAGTTAAAAAAAATATATATGGTTTCAAGTACTAACTCGTGACTAAGATCTACATATAAACACATTATATATAAAACAGGTTAGAATATATTAAAAAAAATTCTTGATCCACAAACACGAAGGCCCGTGATTATTGATCAAATTAATTACTAAAAACCCCTACATGACTACATATAATTATTTAAAATAAAAAAGGACATTGTCTAACATATTTAAAGCTTTCCAATTAAAAACACAGATGGTGTTCCATATTAGGTTAGGAATTACTTATCGCATTCAAATTAGGAAGAAGTTATACTAGAACCTATGTTGTGAATAATTACCTACATTTTAGTGCCATTACGAGATTCTACCGGAGCTGTCTTAATGCAGCTTACTTGCATCAAGATATGAGTAAGTATACCACATTCATAGGTATATCAAGTTACATTGTCTTTATAAGTAATATAAATGTATTCGACCTTCTAAAATCTTAGAGAGAATAAATGTATTATCAAAAACTGTAAAATTAAATTTCTATTCTGAATTATAACTTTCCATTTACCCTTCTCATATTACACTCCCGGAACACGACAATAAATCTGTTTCGATTTCAAGGCATAATATTACACTTTCATTAAAATTTAGTTGGAACTTCAAACAAATAAAATTTACCACTACATGAATATTAGTATATAAACATATTTTTGAAGTATAATATACATTATACATATTGTATTATATAGTTATCCAATAATCTAGTTAACTATTATGATATCAAGTGGATGAAGTGATTATAATCTTCTATATATATATATAAAAAAATGGATTGCTGTTCCTTAGTCTCGCTAAAACTCGAGAACAGCTGAACGGATTTATCTTATCTTAGTCTTGAAATGTTCGTGGAGGTTCAGGGAAAGTTTGAAAGCTGAAAAAAATTGATTCATTTCCGGGAAAACCCTACCCTAACAGCCCTTTTCTATTTCCCATACAAAGGTTTTCTTTGACATTAGATTTGACAACTAACTAATATGTCAATCATTTTGTTCGATTAAAACAGGAGAAACCTGATTATTATTAATGGCCTCTAAAACGGAATAGAGTTTGCCCGGTCAGCTATACATATATTACTAATGACGAAACTAACGCGGACGAAGTCGCGGGCAAAAAGTAGTATCATATAATTTTAATGTACGTGTGTATGTCATTGAACTCCGAAGCGGTTTGACCGTTTCGAATGAATTTTTTGAATACATTTAGGTGGCGACCCAGATGGCTTAGATTCACAAATCGGCTCGGTATATGGCGCTACAGTCGGTATCTAGGTTATTTAAAATAAAAAGACTACATCGTAGAATACCAAATGTACCTATTTTTATTTTACACACTTTGTGTTTCTCTCTGTTACCTATAAATATGTACAATATAAAATCAATTTAAAGGTGCAAAAACATATAGAATATTTACCTAATGATATAACATTATATCATTTTTTATTACTACATAAGCGGAATTAAAAAAAAAAATTGGTTGTTTGTAAAGTAGGTTTACGATCGAGATGTTTACGTGATAACGTCTTATTGGTGATATAAGTTTTTGGGAAGTAAAGAATTAATGAAGATAACAATTTTATTCACACTTTTGATGATAAATTTCGCGTGTATTCGTTTGTATGCCGCTAGAGTGAGAGAGATGGAAGATCGGTCCACTCACTCGAACGCTATGCCTGCCTCCGCTCGTGAGGATTCCGCGTGACAAGTTTCACGGAATGACTGGCAGCGCTCGAGATGAGACGGGAGATCGGTCCGTCTCTCTCTCTCTCTCGTTATACCTGCGATCGCGATCGTGAGGTTTTGGTGTGACACAAGTTTCTGAACATGTCACCCGACTAAAACGATTTTAAAGACGTTATCACGTCAAAAATACTCTTAATTTAAACTAGGTAAATATAGTTGTATTTGTAACATACCATGTCCTTAGGAGTGTGTTTACAAAGTGTTTATCCGTATATTGATAAAGGTAATATGTACGAACATGTAAAGTGAAAATCAATATCTCTTTTTAGAAATCATAAAAATGTCAGACAAAACAACATTATAACTTAATATCAAATGATATCCTAGTACATCATTTTATATGACATAGTTTATATGTTAATTTCTGCTTCTGATGGAAAACTTGTAAAGAATATACATTGAAAGTACCAAAGAATTTATTTAAAGACACAAAATTTTCTCCCAATTTTATGACCAAGGGTGATTAGAAGTGTATTCACCTTTACAATGAACCCTATCAATTGGTATGTCTGCTTGCTCTCATATAACATGGCTTATTTCAAACACGAAAAAATAAATGTATTTTTAAAATTTTCTTTTTACAAAAACACAAAAGTATACTGATAACAGTATTGTTTAAGATTTTTCTTAAATAGTTTATTCTGCTTTTTGATACAATTAATGAACGAAAAATTTTACTTTATTGGACATTATGTCTTGTTAAAATGATATTTAATTTTTTACCTACTGTGTTAATCTCGTAAATAAGTTTTTGAAGTGCTAATTTCCTATTAATTAAGAAAATTTTTGTTTTTCTAAACACTATATATTTTTAATAATATGAATATTATGGTGATAGATTTTTACAATAAACCATAATATAAAAACAGATTTTGAAATAAAACTTTAAATATTTTTTTAAGAATTTAAAATCGACGATACCTCTTTTATTCGACCTTTCTTTGTGTGCTTTAATATGAAATAACTACTTCATTAATTTTAAACCAAAACGTATGAAGATTGTAATTGTATAACAAGCTTTTATTTATTAAGGCCAAATTATCTCATTCTCCATACAAGGATCCAGCGTTTGAATATGAAAGGGCAATTTAAGGTTGTCTGTTCATGAGTGCTTTTGTGAACGACGTGTTCTAAATATGGTATTTACGTGATTTTAATGCAATGAGCGAAAGCTAATGCTTGGATCCACTTTGTCACTGCAATATTTCACAAAAAGATATAGAGACGAATGAAAATATATTCTTTATTTTTGTTTCTATTATCCTACTTGCAGTTTTCTCAATTTTAACTAGTAATGCAATGTACTTAAAAGTTTTTTTTAAAACGAATAAACGAATCTATAAAAGTGTATAAAAGTAATGACCAGATCAAGTGGCACAAAAAACACTAAAAGTATAAGTATTATTTTTTTAAACCCTTTTTAAATACAAACGAAGGTTTTTATTTTACATTCCAATCTCAATGGTAAAAATGTAACACTAAAGATGAGAACTTATTTCTTTTTAGATTATGCAGCATTTTACTATACAAACGAAAAAGATTTCTATTGTCTGTTCCTCATGAATAACAATACTTTCCTCCTTGCACAAGACTAAACTATTGATTTCATTTCAGATTAATTCAGTCCAATATTAGTTGATATATCTTTAACAATCTAATTCATTAATTCAAAAAAGTACAGAAGCAATCCCAGGTTTATTAATTTGTCTAAACTCGAGAATGAAATTTCTGAAAAGTATTACACCCATCTGAGGTATCCCATCGGTTCCTATTGTAATTTAGACTACATAATAGGAATTTACACAAGTACATATGTTAAAATCAGATGAAAATAAATAATATGAACACATGATATTTAGTTTTCATAAAAATGAGGTTTTTGACGGCATAGAATAATTAAACTCATGAAGGCGGAACAATATGATGAGCTTTATGTTATGTTCATACCCGTATGAATGTCTAAGCTAGCACAACTACTTTGTTGACTAACAATGGCATTGCTGTTTGATTCGCTGTACTTTTGTAATGATGATATTTTAAAGAGAAAACCTGAGAGCGAGTTTTCCTTATTCTTTCTTAATGTCTATAACATTTAATCAGATATTTATTTAATACTAGTAGTTGTATGACTTTCGGTATTAAAAATATAACATTTTGAACGATTTTACTTTTATAAGTTACCATCTTAAATGATTCTAGAAAGTACTTAATTAGTAATTATCTTAAAATAAATAGTTTTGTAGTTGAGTATTTTTTAGTGTTGGAACGTATGTATATAAAACTAAATATGTTTTCTTAATTTGCGTTCTCCTTAAACTATTTTGAGTTAAAGGCGTTTAAATAATTTATTGAATAAGCTTGTATATGCATTTTTTTTAAATTATTATAGCTATGATTTTTTACAATGATGGGCAAATTAAATATTTAAAAATATGTATGCGTATGAAAAAAAAATATAGAAAAATAATTGTATTTTATTTTTGGAATAATTTCACTATAAAATTATATATACTCTTCAAATAAAACTGTTAGGTATTAAAGCAATATAAAAATTAATACAATGACAACTGTTCCATTTGAATTTAATTTTTAATAAAAATAAAAGAAAAGTAATATTTACAATACTAAGTAGGTCTTAATTATATAACTATATATTTAGGTATTAAATCATCTCACTGAGGTTAATGATCTTTCGATAGACAGTTTCTAAACACATTTTTTATTTTCAAGCGTTTCACAATTTGACTCTTTTATTATAACTTATATTATCACCAAAGCAGTGAAAATATTTCCTTATAAAATGCAATGCGTCAAGACCGAATGTGGTAACGAAATCAATAGGATAAGTTTTAAAGTTTTTCCGAAACAAATTACCTCGTGTCGTCTTCAACTTTCCTTATTTTATTTCACTTATATTAAAGCAATATACTAATATCAAAGAATATTAAAATGCAATTTTCTGCCCTACCCGAATATAATGTGAAGGGATTATATTCGCACTGGAACTATGAACTCAGTCTTATTTAGTTGAAATAAAGTTACAGTTTCTTAGGTTTATATCTAAAACAGAGTGCTATTATATTTTTCATTAAATGAGACCGTTCCTTAAAATGTGTTTATAACACTTATTACTAGGTGAAATCAAGACTTCATTCGTGTACATTTATTTTCTTTTAGTTACATATTAAAAAGAAACAACAAAAATAAAATTGTCTAAATAGCTCATTGTTTAATCAGTTATATGACATTTATTATATAGGAATATTATATTGTCATTTAACAGTAATTACGGGTTAATGTATAAAAGTATTTCAACAAATAGTCAGTGTCACTTAGTTATGTATATGATTTTTTCACATTCATATGTAACGCTACTGTTAAAATTCATCTACTCCGTCTGTGATAATAGTATTTTTTAAAATCGGTTATACAATATAATTAAATCAAATTATCTTAAAACTATATTAATATTTATATATATATATTCATAATGTCATTTTTTTAAGATAAATTGTTTGATGGATAATAATAATTCATAATAATTATTTTATTTATTAATGTCTGCGAAAAACCTGAAATTAAGCATATAATTAAAATAGTTTTGTTGTATATCTCAAATTAAATAAAAATTATATTCATCAATTAAAAAAATTAACACCCACACAATTTTTTCTGAATGTAAGTAATAACAAATTATCTTTATGGATGAAAGAATATGATTGTCTTTGACAGGCCCACTGAAACTTTACGAAGTAACTTTATAATTTCTTGGAGAGCAGTTGTTGAGCGTTATAATGCCGTGTCCATTAAAATCTGTATGTAGTGATTACTGGTTGTGAGTAATGGTTGTGATATAATCATCGTCGAAGCACATTATTCGTTTGTTGAATGGAGAATGACAATACAGACTCGGAGGGTAAATGAGATTGGGTCGAACCTCTGTCACATTTACAATGGATGATTTCATATTTTGAGGGCGTATTTCAATAATTATTATTGCAGTGAGCTTGATTGTGGGTCCAAAATTAGAATGGTTGAGTCTCATGTTGTAGAGTTTTATTTAAATACTAGTAATATTGCTATTTACATATATTGTGTCATGTATGTTCAGTAAATTTCTTGGGTCGCCCGGTGTTTGTTTACCTTCCATTCGTTTTGTTGGTTCGATTGCGTTTTTATAGTCAAAATGTCAAAAATATTGAGTTTGCCCCTTCTATATAAAATAGAATGATCAGATTTTACCCAATTTTTTAACATAAAGGGTATTAGTAAAATATATTGATAGTATAACTATTTATTACTTCTTTTCTAATCTATAAGCTATAACGTTAAAAGAATTATTTCATGAGAATTTAATAAACAACAATTCCAAATTTTTTTTGTATAATAACTTACCATCAACAAGATGCAGACATCTTCAAATCCGTTATTTCATGACTCGTAATAAAAAAAAAATTAGTTAAGGTTGCTTCTAGTGTCATAAGAATATTAAATTTTACTATTCCACGATAATAATACTACACATTCTCATTTAAACAATTCTGTTTTTTTCGTAGTTAAATTAAATATATAATTTGTGATTTTGTCTTGGGTGAGTTTTCGTCATTTATTATAAAATTATAATCGACTTTGCAGATACTTTGTAAAGGAGAAGTATTTTTCTCATGTTATTTTATCATTTATTTTCATATTTTATCACTTCCTTCCTTCCTCAAGTAAGTTTTTAAATCTACTAAATATGATATGTGTATTGGGTCAATGATTTTCACATATATAATTCTACGGAATCCATTTACAAAATTATAAATATCTAATATCAAGCAACTCTCGGAAGATTCTTTAAATATTTCTCACGAGAAAAAGAATAAATTTCATCGCTATATTACAGATGTAGCTAAAAAATATTTTAAAATGACTTAATTTGAGCATAATGAAACATTAAATCAGTTTTAATATTTTTTACTAGAGTGAAAAAAAGGATCATACGTTAAAATGATAAATTGATCTTCGGTACTTGGCGTTTATGCATGACGGTTCAAGCAATGCCAAGATTGATAGACGTAGGTCCTTGCAAAATATTATGAATGTAAAGCATGATATCTTCAGCATCATTACCCCTTTCGCTGTATAGAGAATGTAATAAAGTGATTTTTATCCCCTTTAAATCAGATAGTAATAAGAATAACAACTCGTAGTATAAGAAAAATAAATGAATATATTTGAAAATAGCTAACTTAATATAAAATATACTTGTTATAAAATTTAAAATTTTTGCGTTTTTGGATTTTAATCTATACTAGCTTTTATAAACTAAAGTTACACAAAATTGTGCATATTTTTTTTGGAGTATTTATAGGAGTATTCTAAGATTATAACATAACTTGTGATTGTAGATACTCTTATTGAAGGGAACCTAAGAGGGCCTTTTAGAATTTACTCAAGTAGGGCAAAACCACAAAGTCTTTTATAAATATAAACTTTATAATTTAATTTATCATAACCGTTAATCAATTAAAAAACCGTTAATTTAACTTACCCAAATACCTACATAAAGTGCGTTAATATAGTTGTTATATCAATTAGTAAAACAAACAATCGGTCATAAAACCTTTTATCTCTTTAGTTAAGTCAAGATAAACATAACATTAAAATAAGACCTTGAAACAGAAAATTGGTATAAATTGAATTGACAACAATCGCTCAAACGTTCAGTTTGAAAAAAAAAGTGTTGAAAAAATTTCACGGCAAGAAATTTTTTATTTAAACAACTGCTGATATTTCAGACTACATTTGGTTGAACGCATATACGGTTTCAATTTAATATCTACTTAAATTAGTAAAAAAGTATTCGAATAGGAGGATGCCTAAAACATTTTACCAATATTCAACTTAAATTTGTATAATCCTGAGATACTTTAAATTCGTTTTATTCTATAATAAAATACCAAAACATAGGATCCAGGAACATAATTTAATGTCCACATCTATGTTTCTTTATGTAACTTCAAAAATTATTAAAGTCTTTAAAATCAAGCAACGTTTTTAAATAAAGAAGGATTTGTTTGAAAAATAATCGCTACTTCATTGCATAGGAGCGTAAATTGAACATTTGTGTCGTTTATATTTCCAAAAATACATATATAAAATATGTTCAGTAATATTTTAGTGCAGGTGTCTGGATTACTTTCGGTAAAATTAAGAGAAAAAAAATTGAAAATGTTCCGTTTTGAATGTTACCGTGTTCCAAAATATTATTCAATAAGAAAATTATTTAATTTCTGCACTTATAATCTTGAGGTGGTTATTACTTTAAGCGTTTAATTGAGATTTAAATCGTAAACTTGACGCAGTCGCCAGAAAGTTTTATTTTAAAAGTATTTTTCAAGATTTTATAAAATGTAAGATGATATAATTTTTGTATTTTTACATAAAATAATAAGATAAGTTGTGGAATGACACTGTTATGAATTGAACATAAAATTTTAGTCTCTTTTCAAAGCAATACTTCGTATTTTTTAATAGAAACAGAAAATATTTTGACCAAAGGAAGCTTTTAATTACAAACTTCAGAAACATATGACTTCTCTATTTTATGGTTGATAAATGAAAACAACATTCAATTACACTTATTATGAATTTATCATTTTTACTTGAATATCAGTAAAGTTGATTAAATTAATACAATTATCAAATTTAAATTCAGCAAACAGACGTGATGTAAAAATTAAAAGGAACATGTCTTCAATTTACTATAATTTTCCCTTTATACTATCAAAAATACCTTTTTATTAAAGTTCATTTGTTTTTTCTTGATTTATAGTTACAACTTGAAATAAATTGAAATAATAAAAAGTTACGGTAGTGAAGAATTTTATTAGATTATAAAAATATAATACAAAACTTTAGTCATATTTTTGGGGGAACTAGGGAAAACAAATTAAAATTTATGTAAGTTTCCTTTTAAATTTTTTACGTTTGAACGTTTATATTTGAAATTATCATTTTCACGTGATAAAATAAATGAAAATAAAACTGTCATTTTATTTACATTTTTAATCTTATCATAATTTGTATTTTTATATTTCAATAAACACAATTAACTTTTTGTATATTTCGATTGTTCGTTAAATGAAAAGATATCATCACCATCCATTTGTCTCTGTTCAGCTTATAATTTATCTTGGTCTTTGTGCTGTGATTGATTTACTTCAGGATTTTGAATAAATTCTGATAAAGGTCAAACAACTCCTACTACCGGCATTTACAGATAAAGAGTTAAGTTATTGCTTTATTTTTCATAAATTTATTAATTCTATGAGTTTGTCATAGAATAAATAAATTAAAAATTTCATTACATTACTAAATAGATGCTGTCAACATTTTTAATGAAGTGCTAAACTTTATGTTTTACGCTTTTCAAACTACAACGGACGGAACCTAAAAATTTATAGTAATGTTTTAATTTAAAATATTGATATCTACGGAAAATGTCGAAGTACCAACTTTTATCTTTTAGTACTTAATTTTTTTATTAAAAGTCTGTAAATTTTGTTGGTTTAAATGGTTTTTGTTTATTTTATATTTTTTTTAGTAGGTCAGTTATAATGTTATTTAATTTTACGATAAATAAATTCTCATTAATAAGCAAACTTTAAAACGTTTATTGTTCCTTTAAAATACATTAAACAATATGTGATGAAGCCTAGTTATGTATGAAAAATATGTGTTTCTTGTGGACCGGCGGAGGTCGTT
Organism: Danaus chrysippus; assembly: GCA_916720795.1. NCBI lineage: Eukaryota > Metazoa > Arthropoda > Insecta > Lepidoptera > Nymphalidae > Danaus > Danaus chrysippus. The sequence continues at coordinate 4,386,250 of CAKASE010000055.1, forward strand.
ACATTGAGGAATATGTTTTAATAACTGCCTTTTTCTTCTGACTTTCAATTAACTTTTTAATTTTATAGCATATAATCAACAGTTTAACCATCCAAATAACATTGAAAATATTTCTTTTATCGATAATGTCATTGCCGAACGCTCTATAAAATTTAATCCACATTGCATATAAATTAAGTCCGTATATCTGCTTCTGATTTTAAAGTTATAACATTTATTGAATTGATCATCATTAGTTTAATGTTGTGCAAAAGCTTCAATATAAAATGAAGTGAACTTCTTTTTCAATGCAGATACAACAGATAAATTTATATTGCACCTACAACTTGCTCTGTGTTATTTTGCATGAGTCACTTTTCGGAATTATTGAATGGTAATCAAAATTTTTCCAAAACTACACAACCACCTTATTTATAAAAGCTATATACAATGTTTTTTTATTACAAACACAGCTCAACCAATTGTGTTAGTATCAAGGAGACATGGTTTTGTATATTATTATTGTTATTATTGGCAAAAATATACTAATCTATATAAATCTACAAAATACGAGGGTTAAACTGAAAGTTCTTAGAACTGGCCACTTATAAACAATATAATAAAAAAACAATTCTAAAATTTGAAAATGGAACTCTTTGCCAATATCACTGAGTATATATTTCATATATTTTTCAAAGTAACATTAGTGTGCGGCTTACTCTGCGAAACGATTATTATGTATGTTCGTGTGTATCAATTTTTTAAAACAAAACAAGAAAAGTGTTGGTGTTACGTAACATCAGCGAGGATAAAAATTTGGTTATGTGTTTTTTATTTCGTGTCTTTGTGAATTTCGTAATTTTTGTTCAACCTCTGGTAGGAAATGAACCACACCCCATAAAATTGGCTACTTATATCGTTTAAAAACAAAAAAAAAATTATTAATTTATTTTATATACAAGGATTTGTCATTGTCGTTGAAAATGGAACATGCTATATAGAACAATATGGCAGTGTACTTTTTTGGTTTTGTATGAATTTAATTGCTTTAAACGATACAACCAAATTTTTAGGCTTGAAATAAATCAATGTCATAAAATACGCGAGCAAGCAAATATACCAATTCATAAAGTTTATTGTGAATAGACTTCTGATTATCCTTGATCATAAACTTGAGAGAAAAAATTGCATCTTTAAAAGCTTAAAAAATTAAAAACAATGCTTTAGATATTTAATATTTAAGTTAAAGTTGTCATCAGAAGCAGAAATAAGCATATAAACTATGTCATATAAAATAATGTACTAGATGTCATTTGATATTAAGATATAGGTAAGATTATATCTGTTATTTTTATGATTTCTAAAAGAAGAGATTGATTTTCACTTTAGGTTCCTACATATATCAATAAACGGATAATTTTGTAAACACGCTCCTAATGACATGGTGTGTTACATATACGGCTATATTTAACAAGGTTTTAAAATTAAAGGTTGTTTTCTTCCAATTTCATCTTACGTAATAAAAAAAAATATTATAATCAGTATGATGTAAATTTTATATTTATATTGTTCATATTTATAGGAAATAGACAGAAACATAAAGTGTGTAAAATAATAGGTACATACATATAGTAATCTACGATATGCCGAGCCAATTTGTGAATCTAAGCCGTCTCGGGCGCCACCGAAATGTATTTTAAAAATTCATTCAAATCGGTCAAACCGCTTAAGAACTCAGTGACATTCACACGTACATTAAAATATTATATAATTACCACTTAATTCACTTGATAACATAATAGTTTACTTTATTACTGGATAACTATATAATATAATAAGTAATATAAATACATACTCAAAAGTATGAGTATATACTCAATATATTAATATTAATATAGGTGTAAATTTTACTTGTTTTGAAGTTCCAAACAAATTTTAATGAATAAGTAATATTATACCTTGAAATTGAAACAGTTTCATTGTCGTGTTCCGGGAGTGTAACATGAGAAGGGCAAATGGAAAGTTATAATTCAGAATAGAAATTTAATTTACACTTTTTGGTAATCCATTTATTCTCGTTCCGATTTAAGAAGGTTGAATACATTCAAATTACTTATAAACTCAATGCAACTTGATATACCTATGGTGTATTAACTTGTATTTTGGTGTAAGCAAGCCTCCTAAAGACAGCTCCAGTAGTCTCTAAAATGTAGGTAATTATTCGTTACAAAGGTACTCCTATAACTTCTTCATAGTTTGAATGCGATAAGTTATTTCAAACTTAATACGGAACACCATTTATGTTATATAAGTTTTATTTATATTGGACAATATCCTTCTTTATTTTAAAATAATTACATCTATTCATGTAGGGATATTTAGTGATTAGTTTGATAAATAGTCACGGGCCTTAGAGTTTCTGTTTCAAGGAAAGTTTTTGGTGTATTAACATATATATTCTAACCTATTTCATACAGAATTTGTTAATAGTGCTTAATTCACTTTATTCAATTCAACTGTTTTTGGAACCGTCGTTAATTAAAAACACTCCGTTATGGTAATTTCACTATAAGCTCATTAGAATACTTAAGCACAATATATAAAGTATTTGAAATATTGCCAATACCAACTCCATGTGTTTTTATAATATTTAAGTAAAACTTAAGTAACGAGTTTATAACGGTAACTTAATTTCATAAAATTTTTCAGTATAACTTTCATATCGATAGAGTGTAGAGGCAATTATTTGAATTGTATTTTTACATCGAAACATTTATTAATATCGGGCTTAAAACTCAAAGGCGTACCGTATTTTTCTTATGCAAATTTTCTTTCTACTGAATTTTGAATAAGAACTCCTTATTCTTAGCACTCTCTTTATAAGTCAAGTTTTATTTTATAACTATACCTAGGCAATACAAAATAATAAAAAAATATTGAAACACATTCAAGGTGACAATATATTCTGAAACTTAACATGAATTTAGAGTTTTTTAATATTTTAAATCTATAGCCCTTTCTTTTTAGTTAAGATTTCAAATGAATATTTCTGAAACGAGACCCATACCGTTGAATTATATGATTATTTTGACTATTTGGAATGCGTTGAGCTAACGAACTAAAATAAATACTAAATAATGAGGTCTGCTACGTATTGTTGCAAAAAAATTACAAAGGGAACCTGGTATGCAGAGATTATTATTTTTATCTTTTATATTATGAAGCGGATATAAGAAATACACTTCTTTTTCATCGTTTTGTAGTTAATGGAAAAGCCGTCGATACTTTCATGATTCTGCTTTTCTAAAGTTGAATAAGCACATCTTTCATCAAAAGATTACTTTGAAACTGGGCGGCGTTTGGAAAGCTGTACCATATTCATAAATCGTGAGACCCTACAATCTCTCAAGACAAGAATTTTAAACCAGTCCTAACGTACCTAGCCAAAACCTTGACCCTCACCACATTACTAGTCATAATTTCAATATTGGTATCTAATTCATTAAAAGTATGCTTCAAAATAACTTCAACACTAGAAAACGAAAGTCACCGACATTACTCTACCGCACGCTCAAGTGGAAATGGTTGGTTCATGTTTCCAGACAACCAGACAATCGATGAAGCCTGAACATGTTAGAATGTTGGAACGTATGTGTGAACGGAAAGACGATTTGCAAAGTTATTATGACCTATAAACAAGCTTATATTTTAAAGGTGCGGAAGCGAAATTCCTTGAGTATATAAATTTTTTAAAACGTTACCTTTTGAGGTTTTAATGAAAAATATTTATTGTTTGTTGATGGTGTTCTTCATTTTTATATACATATATGCACTTTGATTATGCAATAAAACCCTGGCGAACTAGTAGGTAATTTTAATTACAAAAATCAGCGAAAGTTTTTCATTAAACCATAACAATCTTTTTTTAAATTATCTAAAAAGACTTTGTAGAAATTATTGTAATCAAGTTTCCAAAATCTGGAGTAGAACTAACTAATCAGTATACAAGATGAAGTGCGTCTAATGAAAGATCTTATTGTTAAAACGCCCAATAAATTTAAACGGAGTTATGAATTATGTTCTACGTATTAGAAAAAAAGTAAATAAATATACGTAAAGTAGAAAAATATTGTTTTTATAACATTTCTTACATAATGTACATGTATGTTTTGTACCTACATATGTTCAAGCACTTCTCTTACTGTGTTAAACACTTACTGTTTGAACTGGAATTGGCTAGGGATTGAGGTTTAATCTTTAATTGAGTTTGTATAACTAATTGGTACTGAAAGTTTCGACCACAAACTGAAACAAAGTTACAGAATACCTTTTAATTTTTACAGTATTAGCTTGTTTAGATCGGCAAAGTTTTTAATATTATTTAAATAGCAAAAAATTATATGCTTGACGTCTTTAATACATCCTCATGTATCATTGCATCTTTTGACACTAAAATATTTTATCGCTTTGATTGGTCCTACGCAAATCATTAACAAAATTACAAGAATTTCAGGAAATTTTAATACGACACTGATCACAATGACTAATTATTTTCACAAAGAAAATAAGGTTTACCAATAGCTTTATGATTTTGATCACCAAAACTAGTTGTTATTCCTTCACGAGGATCAGTTATATTTATTTACTATATAATTCAAAGTAAAGAAAATGTCTTTAATAAATTTAGCCACAGTGGCTCTTAATTATATAAGCTAGCTATCATGCAAGTCTTTCAAAACCTGGCCAGCCGATTAAGGGTTTTGCCGGTATGATCAAATAGTCAGACGGACGAAAAAATATAAAAAAGTACTTTTACATATATTAATATGAGGAATAAACTCCAATTTTATTTCTTTGAATGAATCTTCAAAAACTTTGCAAGTAATCTTTTGTAACTGCTTTGAAACATATAGATTTTCCTTATCACTTTACAATAGACTGCACACAGGCTTCAATACTGATACTCAATATTGACATATTTATCTTGAAATAAGTCTCAGAATAATTTCTCGTTTAGTTTTCTCCTGTAAAACCTTCCTTAAATAAAATAAATAAAACCGGTAAATTTTTGCAATCGATTTCGAATGATAAAGAGGTTATTAATTCGTTGATTTTTTTTTGTTTGTTACTAAATAACTTTTGACTGGGCGAAGTGATTTTAAGATTTTTTTTTATTTGAAAACTGGTGCTTCCCGTTTGATCCCATTTCAATTTGGTTTAATTTTGGCAATGGCACCTATGGGAAAACCTTACAAATATTTGCACTGTATTGTATTCAATACAATATTGTATTGTACAATATTGTATTCATTATTCTTTTAAATGCTTGGCTTCTTGAGTTTCACATAATGTTTATTATTCTGATATCAATTGAATATATTTATTTCGCACGTTTTGTTTTGTATTCAATACACATCTTAACTTTAGCGTGAATAAATACCTATTATTCACCCACAGACATGTCACACGGGCTGCCATATGAAGGGAAAATGTCATTGAAAATAATAATTATACTGAGTTACGTTTTACTGTTATTATCTCAATTTATTGGCACTTTAATGGTTTATATGTATGTACATCATTTGCGCATTTCTATATAAGTTTAAAATGAATAATTTAGTAGATTTGAACCATGAAACATTTTGATAGTGTTGGATAGTCAATAGTCCGATGTTGATACAACTCAAGGGATCATATGAGCCCGGGATATAGAATACAAAACTAATAAAATTATTTCAGAGGCGGTATAAATGTTTAAATGTACTTGCTATAGGTGTAAGTAGCAGTTTTTCAAAAAAAAAATATGTAAAGTTAAAAGCGATCTTCCAGTTGAGATAATAGTAGTTTCTATTTAATCATAAAGTTTAATTTGCCTTCTTTTACTAAAAATATGAGAGAGACAGTATCTTAGTATAAAGTAGACGTGAAGCAATATAATTTTCAAAAAAATATAAATAATTTGTAGGTTAAAGTAAAAGTTGATTTAAAATGCCGCTGTACTAATCTAATATCTTTAAACAACCTATTATTTTTCATGTACTTAAACTGAATCTAAGAAATTACTATAAACCTTTAAAATAATTCTGTATGCGAGAGTTTCCAGGGGCATGATCGATCTAGGTACGTTTTATTTTCTAAAAACATCTTTTTTCCGAATTTTTGGTATACAGTATCGTAAGAATAGGAAGGGAAATTTTATCAGATTTTACGAAAAACAAAAAACGAAAAAAGCTTGGTGGCCAGACACTATTAAAAACATATAAATCCTAGATTAAACTCATATCAGTAACAATGTTATAAATGTTGCAACGATCTTATTTATAGTTACAATAAAATTTTGATACAAAAAATTCCATAAATATGCTTTAAATTATTATTTATGGATCAAGAATGTGAGAATATATAATTTTAAAAACATAATTATATTGTATACATTATAACCAAGTTTTAATATTGGAATTTGTTTAATAAAGAGTTAATAAATAAAAAGCCTAACCCTACACTCAGAATACTGACTTTGTAATAACCACAGAATTAAATTTAACTGGTAACGTAAATAGGTATATAAAAATCAAGGTCAACAAATATTACGAGCTCACTAACGAACGCACTCGAAATAGGTTCGTCGTGGATTTGTACGCGGTAGAAGTGGGAGCGAGAGGTATAACAGCTAAATCTCTCTACAACCTACTAAAAAACTTGGGTCTGTCCAGAACTCATATTAATTCATTCTTGGAATGTATTTCGAAGGCAGTCCTAGTAGGTTCTTTTCAAATTTGGTGAGGTAGAGAGAGGAACTTGGACAGTGGAGGCGAGCGTTTAACGCGCGATACATAGGGGCCCCTTAAACCTACACTTGGGTCGCAAGTCCTAGGCACTCTTAGCTCCCCTCCCTGCAACGCCATGGACCCGGCACCCGAACGGTGAATCCATTGAATGCTGAGAGGTTTAATTTCATATCAGAATGAATTGAAATTTTTATTTGTTATGTTTATTTTTTAAATATATACGATAGTTGAATATGTATATCTCCTTATTTTATTGACACGTTGTAATAACAGCACGTATTTCGTTACGGTCACGTAGGCAACCCTTCAAAATGTCTATTAAGGATATAATATTATCTCAATAACCAGGTACTATACTACACAATACTGCACAATCTTTTTTATTTTCAAAAAAAAGCTGAATTTTATGTTTTCATAACAATTATTACTAAAATACACCAAAGAAGGTATGAAAAAAATATAAAAGTTTCCTCATTACGTAAGACTGACAAAAACGAAAGACGGTTCATCAAACTTTTGTAACTATTAGTTAAAGATATCAAATTTTAAGACTTAAACGTTTGAGCCACCAATAGTACAAATTTTAATTAAAGTTTAGACCTCTAAAAAATAATATCTTATATTTTTGAATTTATAACTTTATTAACATAAACTTTATAGCTGTTAATACTTTTATATTCATAAGCAAATATTTAAAAAATCATTTGGTCTTAAATTTATGTATATATTTACATGATGACGTAAGTGAAAAATTATTTTCACAATAAATGAATGCCAACTAAACGGCTAACTAAACCAAAGTACAGATTTTAGTTTTGAGAGGTTTGTAACACTCTGAATAACGTGTCCGTGAAGATTATTTGCATAAAAACATTTTACGGAAATTAAGAAAGACGATTTATTTTTGATAACATATGTTTGAATAATTATGCATTAGTCATACAATATTATTTTAAAAAAGTAAATTTATTTTTATGATAATATTTATAAAAGAAACAAAACATTTTAATAATTTTTTATAATCACTACTCCCGAAGTTTCAGTTTCTTTGCAGCAACGCTGACCACGGGCTGATTAGATGAAAATATCTGTTAGTCGGTCTTGCTATTTGTCATCTACCGCCAAAGACTTCTTATATTGAGAAAATTAAGTAAGTGAAAAGTCAGGAGTTGTAGCTTAAAATAATAAAACCCACTATAGTACATCGGAAAATATTAGTTTTATTTAAACATTTTAACGTCAATATCATAAGTCCTTGAAATATCAAAATAGAATCATCATAAACGTGTATTAAAAATATGTAAAAACTAAATGGATTCTAGGCAACACCTCCAAGGTCCTTTTTTAATTATGCAACAATAATGTGTACCTCATAGCTGTGGGTGTGAAAATGTTACAATTAAAAAGCATTAACCCCAACATGACTTTATAAGCACTTATAAGCGATATAAAAAAATGCAATAAACTATTGACTACACTCAAAAAAGAACGAATATATCCATGTCGGGAGTTATCATAAACTCAAATTATATGTATTCAAAGACTTATAGCTGAGTTTGCAATAACTAATATGTACCTACTAATTTAGCTTTAAGAAACTATAATTGTAAACTTGTTTGTGGTTCCAATAAATCAAAAAAAAAAAAAAAAATATTCCTAACATAAAATATTTTATGAGATGGTTATTTAAGTATCAATGTACATTTGTAATCTCAATTGCGAAACGTTTTTTTTTAATATATACCAATATTCGTTAGTTCCACTATTTATAACGTCATTTACAGTGTGTTTACACTTAGCTGATAAAACTATCCATTGGCTTAATCACCGAAATCTAGAAAGCCTATCTAATAGATGGCTCTTTCATCTTGTGATGTTGACTGAAACAGAGTTTGCCGAAAATATTAACTTAAGTAATAGCAAGTTAGATCGTGTAGCAAATTGTCTTGGATGCTATATCCGATAAGATAAATCCTTGAAAAACTATGCATTTCAGTTAATTTTGTTTAAGGTTATTTATTGAAATTGTAACTTTTAACAGAAAAGTAATATTTCCTATTTAAAAAACAAGATGTTTGTTTTTAATTTTTACAAACATACATTGAGAATAAATACTGAACATAAATAGATCTTGTAATTTTTTACTCAAAATTATGTAAACTCTTACTGATTTCCCTAATAATTATGGCCAATAAATATTAAAGTTTGACACGTATATATATGAAAAGAATGTAGAAAAACTGAATATTTGCTGTTACCATTGAAGATCCTCAACTGTATGCTAAGTATTCAAACTATGTATTAATAAATATGCGCGCTTGATCCGTCATCCAAACGAATCCATGGAATGCTGAGAAGTTTCGTCTACTGATGGAATAGGCTATAAAAATGTTCCACTTTTGAATTTTGATCTTTTATTATCTTCGGGATTTTTAGTAAGAAAATATTTTGTAAACTAAAAAAAGTTTTGATTTTACATTATATTGCAATAGGCAAATACCGGAATAAAAAAATATTAAGTGGTGAAAACGTTATGTGCTTTATAAGCTATTTATAGTTACGTAGATGCAGTTTTACTGAATGATATAATGGATAGTAATTTATTTTGCTCCTAAAGCGAGGATTGTAATCAAAAAGGTTTCGTGCTTGTTCTCTTTATTGTTCTTGTAGCGTGAAAGAGTTTAATATTTCCATGGATAAACTTGTATAATAAGTAATAACTAATAGTTTAGATTGCAGTAGAACCTATGTGTAAGAATACACTGGTTATTACCTTCCTTTTATGATAGCAACACACGAAATAAAATTTTATAATATATAACAAGTAGAAATCAATACCTTTTCGACTAGGAAGATACTCAAACAAATTCTTGACAATCTATGTGGTGGAACTGACCATAAAAATATTTTGTGGTCTGTATAAATTAAAACAAAAAAAACACGTGAAGCAGAGTTCTAATACATCTCTCTTATGAAGTCAACATAAAAAAAAAACTAAATTTATTTAAAAACTTTTTTGTTTTGTCCCAATCTTCGCCTCATATTTTACAAAAGAAAGACTTTACACTTCCCTTGAGGTTTATGGTGAGCTTAACCTACATATAACCTTTGAACATATCAGACAGCTTACAGAACGACTCCATCCCAATCGAATGCTGTGGTTAATGTAATATCCTTGTCCTTTATTTTCTGGACTTAACTTTTATCAGATGTGCTCAAACCGCTGTAGATTCTGTCCGTGAACAATTGTTTTGTAGTTGAAATTAATATTGTTGCATATGATTTTATTTTCTTGTTACGTTACTTTCTATTGGTAGAAATATTTATAAAATCAAGTAAAAGAGTCTGTTTGACACTAAAAAAAAAACAAAATAATATTGAAATGGAGTGAAACTAATCTACAAAACATCGCCCGTTACTTTTAATGTATTGTAGCTCTTATTATATTAGGCCAATATCTTCTGTTAATCTTTACAATTGCTGCTTAGTTCAAATAATACGTATACAAAAACAATTTTTAAAATGAGGATATAATTTTTATCCAGACGACATTACATAAAACTATAAATCAGTAAATTATAAACACGGGATGGATTATTTATTACCTTAGCTTTGTAACAAAAATAATAGCTACCTTATAACAATGTCCTATGAAAAAGAAACATTTGATTGATTATAAATTTGCTTAAAAAAGTTTTTGCTAGCATGGGATTCATTCATATGTACATATATTTTATAACTATAGAATCAGGTTTACACAATTATTTTGATGGAAATATATTTAAAACAATAGATCAATAATATCTAAGATCTCCTGATACAAAATTATCGTATTAAGGTATCGACTGACTAAAAAAACGATAAACCTTTAAATAGTTTTGTCACCGTTAGGTAAAAACAGAATAAGGTGTATGAAAAGCATTAAATAACGAAGGCTTACTTATTGTTTTGAAATTAAACTCACAAGCATTAATTTTGTGGGCTGTAATTTATAATTCAAACTGAGAGACGGAAATTAATATATGGGATATTAATGGAATAAAGCTTGAAAAGGACATATTTTAAGATACTCCAAGGCCGCAAAACGTTTCAATACATTATAATTCATAAAGTTTATCATTAATACCAATTAAGTTTATTAAACTTTCCAGTTTAAATATTAGTTACCCGCTAGTCACATTTTATGACTGATCGTTTTACTTGTTGCGTAAATATTTTCTTGATTTTTTCAATCCATCAAACTACATCGAGCTATTACATAATATTAATTACATAATTATTTTCATTGATGTAGTTATGTATTGGCCTTAAATAATAAAATAGCTACTTTAATAGCTTCAAACGGCAAAAATTCTTTTATTGATTTTTACAAGAGCGTACATACATAGGTTCCACAAAATGTATTGTACATATAACACATCCTGTTACATCAGGAACTCCTATCTCTATTGGGATCACTAACTTCAACGCGACGATCTCCAAGACGATCTTAAAAGCATTTTTTGAAAAAATTATATCACATCAACAGTCACCCGATTCCTCAGTAGGTAAGAGACATTCTGAAACGTGTGTTTTGACCCTGATGACGAAACAACGACAGATAATAATACAGTCACATAATGACTTCAGATACTCCCCAACCTATCTATTGTCACTAAAGAAGCCGATATTTTCATATACCACAAGCATTATTATGTTTTTTCAAATTATTTATTATCATTTATTTTCAATGTAACACACTATTGATCGACACAATTCATTATAACGCTTAAGGACAGTTTGTGATCATCAATATTAATGTGATTTTCACTTTGTATTCAAATGTGGCTATCTGGTAAATTAATGTACGAATACATTCGTCTTGGTATCGATCACGTCGTTGAACTGCAAATGTATGAACTAATTATCAAATATATATGTATATATAAATTATCAATAGGAGACATTTGATTTTAGACTAACTTTAAAATCACAAGAATTTATTTATATTATATATTATATAGTAAATAATGACTTAAAATTAATTTATTTAGTAGTAAACTAGATATTGCCCGCGACTTCGTCCGCGTTAGTTTGGTCAAGACTAATATATGTAGGTATAGCTGACCAGGCAGTGGTGGCCTAGTGGTTAAAGGGCCCGCCTCTCGTTGCCGAGGGCGCGGGTTCGATCCTGGCCCGGGCAAGTACCAATGTGATTTTTCCGAGTCATATGTACTTTCTAAGAGTATTTAGACATCACTGATTTATGTTAATTCCCAAAGAGAGGGTTGATGTCAGGCAGGCGGCCGGTCGTAAAAACAAATAGCCAAACCTATTCACAAACATGTAAGGCAGACCCTGGCTATAGCTGGGAAATTGCCAGGTAGAAGAAGAAGCTGACCAGGCAAACTCTATTCTGTCTTAGAGGCCATAAATAATCAGGTTTTTCCTGTTTCAATCAAACAGAATGATTGACATATTAGTTAGTTGTCAAATCTAATGTCAAAAAAACGTTTGTATGGGAAATAGAAAAGGGCTGTTTTTATGGTTTTCCCGGCAATTATTCCAATTTTTCTCACCTTTTAAACCTTTCCTGGACTTCCAGGAGTATTTCAAGACTAAAATTAGCCAAATCCATTTTTAGATATATAGAAGATAGAAGATAATGACTTATGTTTTTTCAAAACATATTTAATTTTTATTTATTAACAAAATAAAAATAAATGAATTTCAAATTTTGGTAATTTTTTTCTTTAAAATTTTCGCATTAAAAACCATAATGAAAAAATCTTCTTATATTTAGTTATTCTGATGACGTTTTTGATTTGTTAATTCTAGAAAATGATTCCGAGTATCATTAAAATAACAAGAGTTGGTGAACGGAGAAAATAATGAAAGTGTAAAAATATTCCATACAAACATTACAATTTGAATGACTTAAAAATCAAAAATATCAAATTGAATTGTCAACAATATAGAAAAATCTGCCTTGAACAAAACAAATTATTAATAAACACATTATATTAAGTAAACAATAACTTATGTATTTCTATTTAAAAAATCTGATATCTGAAACAGAATTACTTATTCTTTGAACCGAATTTTCGAAATAAAATAACTTGAAATAATAGAATAATTTAAATTACTCAACTCCAGTACGGTGGAAAATTATTTTTCGTTCGTTTAAAGTTTATTTAATTTCTTTATAAACATATATTTTCATTTTATATAATATAACTTATTTTTTTTACATTTAAACATAACAACCATTATAGATAAATATTCAAAATACGTCATCATCATCATCATCGTCTAACTAATTTATTTAATATCGCTAAATATGAGTATTTATTGTACTTGTCGAGAGTCGTTAAATTTGTTGCTACGAGTAGGTACCTTATGTCGAACCTAATATTTACCAATAGGCATTTGTTTCGTCGTCATCAGCCTATCAGACGCCCACTTCTGAGCAAAGGCCTCTTTCTCACATGGAGAAGGTTTGAGCATTAATCACCACGCTTGCTCAAGACGGAGTTGGCGATTTCAAACTTATAATTGTGAAACTATAAGTCCAGGTTTTCTCACGATGTTTTCCTTCACCATATGTCAGTGATGTCTAAATACTCTCAGAAAGTACATATGACTCGGAAAAATCACATTGGTACTTGCCAGGTTTGAACCCGCGCCCTCGGCAAAGAGAGGCGGGCCCCTTAAGCACTTGGCCACCACTGGCTCAAAATACGTATTCAATTAAAATAATTTGTAATATTTATATATGGCTTAATTATATAATGAACTAAATAAACTTAATGCTAACGAGAGTTTGAATTTAGTTAAATCTCATAAACAGATTTAATATCAATAATTTTTACTTGTTTCCTACCTCAAGCACGCAATATGGTGTGCTTTTTGAAATTTCCATTTTCGTGTACAGTGAATAGGGCGCATAATCTTGTGTATTTAATATGAACTAATAAAGGAGGATTCACAAGAACATTTGTGATAAAAATGTCCAGTGGTTAATCATTAAATCGGCTAAGTATTTTGTTTAAATTACTATAAAATTCAATATGACATTTAAAAATTCATATTGTTTATGATTTGATTAAATCCCAAATGTAAACATAACGATAGTAGGTTGAACTCATATATGCAAATTTTTGTGAGATTGTATCTTCTTTCTAAATAATTAATCATTGCTACTATTAACGATGTTAAATATCATAATTAATTGCTTCTTCGAGAGATATAATTCTTTTATAAAAAATTAAATTAAGCAAGGCTAGAACACTAATATGAATTTATTTACCTTTTTCAGTTTCAAAAATCAGATTGAATTATATTTTACTTTTCATGGTAGTGAAAATACCATTCATTGTTTTAGGTAATACAGAGTAGATTCTGTTAATAAATAAAAAGATTAAATGTTCTTTCTCCCGGCCCTACAGCGGTGTTGCTTCCAAGAAGGATTCGCGACAAACTGATCATTTCATAAAATAGGCACTCTTTTATCCTCACTACCGACGGATACATGTTCATTTTGTGGAAAATAGTAAACAAATCAATATACTGGACTACCTGAGTTCAGGAAATATTAAAATAAATAGTATAAGAATGAGATATAATACAAGATTTACAAGACATTGTTTTTTTTTAATTGTAAGATAAATAGATCGCCTATTGAAAAATGACTCAAGGACATTGACTGTATATATTTATATATACACTATAAAACACGTTTAGCATAAAAAAAGAGTTATATCAACCAAACAAAAGAACGGTATACAAACCATCTTCATGAGCAGTACACGTTAAGTAGTAAGTTTTGTTTCTTTTGGATTACTTGATTATGTAATATTTAATAAATTATAACTGTGTGGTAAGGAAATGCAAATGAACATTAAAGAAGTTCGTTGATGTCGGTGCCGACAAGTTTTCATGTAACGAATATATGAATTACTCGTACAGATATATACGAAATAAATTTTATAATTGAACTGTTAAAAATACAAATGTGTAAAAATTTTTAGACATTATTCAATATTTTAAAATAATCCAAGTTATAACAAATAAAACTACAATGTTTGACACCGCTGTGACATTATTAAATAAGCATTAAATTTCAATACCAAACAAAATGTTTATAGTATACTGCATGAGCACATATTATTTATTCATTATTACATTGATTTCAACTTAAGTTTTATAAAGTGATTGAAATTTATTTTGCGAAAACATGTTTTTTTTTATTCTATTAAAATATAGTTTAGACGAGACGAAACTTCTCAGCATTCTATGGATTCACCGTGCGGGTGCCGGGTCTATCGCGTTGCAGTACTTTTGTTAGACGTACATACATTAGACGTAAATTTATATTACAATTATTTCACGATGATTCAATTTATTAAAATCACTTTAAAAATTAGCAGTATTTTTGACTCTACAATACCTCTAATAATAATGAAATGTAACTCAGATCAGATATTGATAAGTTTTTTTATATAATACTAGTAAAACCGGCGAACTCCGTTTCGCCACCAGAAGGCTTTTATATAACATTTCGTTTGGTGATTAAAAGATGAATATTTTTTTTGTTTTATATTTGAAAAGGATTTTTTTTATTTTATTTCACAACAGTAATGAATTCATTTCGATTACAATAATAAAGTGTTATTTAGTTGAACTTCTCTAAGTAAATGAAAGTGAATCCAAAGTAGATACCGAATCTAAGCGTTATACGTGTCCGCAAATTATTATTCGTTTCATTAAAGTGGTCCTTTGTAAACCACATTTTTTGTTTTTTGGTCTAACTTTAACACAAATAAAGCAGATGGTTTCCAAACTCGTAAACACGCAAAATATAACGCCCATGTGAAAAACAATGATTTTCTAAATTTATTATAATAATTTTAACGAATGCAAACCCGTGGAAATTGGTTCGTTCATTCTGAAGTTATAGCGTCAGGATGGAAAACCGGACTTATTTTTATATAGTAGATCTCTTACAAATATCTAATTGTTATCATTAC
Source organism: Danaus chrysippus (assembly GCA_916720795.1). Classification (NCBI taxonomy): domain Eukaryota; kingdom Metazoa; phylum Arthropoda; class Insecta; order Lepidoptera; family Nymphalidae; genus Danaus; species Danaus chrysippus. The sequence continues at coordinate 4,402,025 of CAKASE010000055.1, forward strand.
GTCATTACATATCTGTCATTATACGTAAATTGCATAGCTGTCAATTGTGTTTTGTTATTCCACGTTTTTGAAGTGACTGACGTTTCAATTTTCAGCTAAATCGGTTCTGCCGTTCTTGAGTTATAAGTGAAGTAACTAACACGACTTTCTTTTATATATATATAGATTATTGACAAAAGCGTTTTTTAAGTTTCTGGTTGCTTTTTAACGGCAGCGGAGATTTTATAAAAGTATAAGTATAAAGTAAATATAAAAGTAGATTTTTTTCATCACGGAGCACCGTAAAGCTGACTAAGGCCTTATTTACTTAAAAGTTTACTTAAAACTTTGTAACCAATTTACGTCGACATTAAAAATTTTATTTATTAGAGCAAATTAATATTTTAGACTATCATGATCCATTGACTATAAATAATATATAAAATATGGACCATAAAAAAACGAGATTAAGTAATTGAATCGTCTGAAAAGTTACGTAGTATACCAAGTGTACGAAGTATAATATATTTGCGTTTCGTCCAGACGTGTCTTGAACAGTAAAAAAAAAAGGATAGGACAAAAATATATATTTCTTTAGTATTTTTTGGTTTTATACATTTATTTTGTTGATTGAAATGGTATGTTCTTATTTTGTAAAATATATCAATAGTCATTAGTATTATTTTTAAAAATAAAGGATTGAAAACATAGTAAAAAAATGAAACGTATACTTGAGATGTTTTCTCTATTTATATAAATTGTTTTATTTAAAAAAGTGTGTTGTTATTCTAAAAAGAATGGAAGATAATCTAGCTTTTCCTAATTAAGACTAGAAATGAAACTCAAGCTTAGAGTGAGAAGTTACCGAATATAATATAACAATTGAATAATCCTATTAACTAATATACCACAACACCATAATTTTCTGTGACCAATATTCATATAAAAAAGGTAAAAACCAGTGATGCAATCAAGCTTAAAACATTTTCTCGTATTTTAATAAAACTTTAGGACATGTTTTGGCTCCGTCCAGGGCAAAATGAATTAATGCCTGCCACTGACACTTCGAAAGACATTCTTTATAGTGACTGTCAATAGAAAAAAGAATTTATAAATCTAATATGAATATAACTATGTGTTTATATATTATACAGTAACGTGTTTTTTGCATATTTGACTATTTTAATTCATTACTTTCATTGTGGTGTGTATTTACAGCGCCCAAGCGTTCTTTTCTTTACATTCTGAAGTTAAAGTTGTATTTTATATTAATACCTGTATGTAAAGCGTTGATATATTTGTTATAAAGAAATGAATATTTATATATTTATAATGATAACTATAATTATTCTTATTAATGTTAAAAAAGTTTAAATCTTATTGTGGTTTTCTTTGTTCTAAAATATGTCTAATCAATATCATAAACTTATGTACATAATTATGTATTTATGAGAAAAAAGTTGCCTGTTGAATATGTTTCATAAGAAAAGCTTAATATAAAATATAATATTTACTTGGGAAACAAAAATTAGACTACTTACTATCTTATAATTCGAAAGGAAGAAGCAGGGTTTTAAAATAACTTGTAATTTTGAATAATAAAAAAAAATACATTTTCGTTAGAGATTAAAGGAAGAAAAAATTTAATTGATTCTGTTCGCTTGGCTTTCTTGTCTTAATGAGTTTTTTCAAAGAACAATGACTACAGTTAACAAGGAATACAGTGCAGTCTTTACTAGGTGTCATATACTCGAAAATGAAATTTTCCTTTAATTCTAAAATATTGAGCAAAAGAGTAATGAATTCTAAGTACAGTTTAACTTTAAGTGCACTTAAAAAGAAATTTATTTAATTGTATTAATAACAAACATGTTTCAATACAAGAAATAATTTACTCAAAGGAATATGAGTCATCTATCAGAAAATCGTAATCTTTTATGGACATTAATTTAACCTTAAACTACATATATTCCCTATTAAAAAAATATATATTCATAAAAATTTAGAAACATGCCCTCAACGACCGTTCCTCAAACTTAATTAAAGTATTTATAAATCAATTATATTCAGGGCTTTTTACTTGGTTTAAAAATTAAGTTTTTGTTTGTTTTCATGTTCAACATTGAGGCAGATATTTTAAAACCTTATTGGTGGAAATAATTTCATTCATATAACGTTGTAAAACCATTCATAGTTCAACACGATCATATTTGTGGTTTTGTTTATTTTAGAGTTTATAAATATAATCAACTATATCAACATTCCTATTGATTTAAGTTTATAAAAAACTGATGATCTATGTAACAATACTCTCCAATAATTATTACATTTGAGATAAGAAAGATAACATATCTAATAATATATTCAACTAATAATAACAACTTAATATAATTTTTTACACTATGCCCCAAATAATAAAAACGATCAATGGGACAAAACGCATGATCCAATTTATTACAAGATTTATTAAATAAATAATCAAATATCATAAATACCTTAAAGCACCGTCAAGTCCCGCTAAACAGCTGCTGCAATGATCTTTCACTTGCCCCATCTCCGTAGCTTGTCTGTAATGTGACATGCAATAGGTGTATTGATTATTTCAAATTTACGAGGCACTTAATAAGCTGATAAATATGAAATAATACAGATCATAAACAGTAATAATTTATAAGCTAGAGTTAAATAAACATTATCCCGCAGTTCAAATGCACAAATGGCGTATAAATTACACTTTACACGAGATATTTTGACTACGACTGTACAAGATGTTACTCTTTTGTTGAAATTAATATTATTTCAGTATAAATTTTGCAATAATCTCATTAGTATGAGAACATCTTAATTCATAAAGTGCCATGAATGTGAACAGGGCACAAGTACCACAGACATCTAATCCATCTCGAGCTTCACATATAAACGATCTTAATATTCTGCAGTAAGCCTTTGTATAATACTCATAAATATAAATTATTGTGCATAACCTATATATGTAACATACATGTTCATGTTTAAAATTATATATTATGTTTTATGAAAAAAGGGGTGTTGGGTCTTAACGACAATCTATTTACCTTAAACTTCATAAATGTACTAATTAATAGTCCCTCAAACAAAATATGATTATGAATTTTAAAAACAAAATATATTTTACTTGTAGGCAATAGCGTTTTAAATATATGGGATATTAACAAAATTTCAGACTACATAATTCAAAAATGTTTGTTGCCGTACTTTGCGATGGAAGAAAATTCAAGCTTATTGACCGTATCACTTTTGATAATGAACCTTATCACACGAGGTGTAATTGAAAAACAGGAATGAACTTTCCTATGTTAATAACTATCTATGAAACAGTACAATTGAGAGACATAATTTGTTTTGTATTGTTCAGCAGACAGCCACTATTGATCTTCAGTTGAGATATAAATTGTTCTACACTTTAGTTTTACATATGCATAAATCTAATTATTTATGCATCCCTAATGATCAACACGATTTGAATGTTTGAATATACTATACGTCTGTGCACTTATGAAGGAAGCCCCTAAAAGACTGTCACTGGACATTAGATTATTAGGTGTTACAAACACAAGAACAACTTGGTTTTCATATTTCAAAAAAAAAAGAAATCCTCAAACCCGTTTTTGTGAAAATTTCGTAACTAGTTTCTACTTGAAATAAACAGTCTAATCAGATTGACCCATTTCCTTTCATTACATTTAAAATAATGGTCATTATTTCGAAATAGCTACGATACTTGACCTACAACAGAAAATGGAAAGATTTAGCAAATGAATTCACAGCTACTCTGAGTTAGTGGTTATTTCAGTTTGGAAAAAAAATTAAAATATTCATATAACTTCTTTGGGCAAGTACCAATCGTGCATAATTATAAATGTTTTTACTTTTGTTGTCGTTAAAATCTAATTCCAAAATTACGAAAGATCATTAAGGAACAGTATTATGAAGCGATCGAGATAACGTCCTATATAACACGACTACCTTTCACTTATAAAAAGTTATTATGTCACATGCAAAACCATCTCAGCATTAGCTTAATAGGTTTATACGCATACGCATATGTATTTAAATGATAACATTGGATTAGTAATTAAATTATGAAGAAAGGTAATACCAACTGAAAGCCAAAAACTTATTTTTTTTTATTCTAGACACAAACCAATAAACTGTTAAAGCAACGGACACAAAGGAAAATTTGATACTCAATTTATTTTTACCATGAAATTGAATATGGACGCAATACGGAGGATGGACAAGCGATTCGACCGTCTACACAATTTTATTCTGTTAAGCTTAAATATAAAAGACTTTTCAATTGGTCTTGCAGCATTGAATTCTACGAGATCAATTGCTCTTTTTCAATCTCGCCCAGGCCTTGAAACGCTTTTACCAACAACTAGTGTCACTATAAAAATATTTAAAGCTGAGTAAAAGTTTATTTGTTTTTAGAAATTCCATTAAATATTTAACTAATGTTACTAATAATCATAAACAATAATCCTTAGAATTATTTTAATGGCTGATTATAATTAATTATAACACAGAGACACTGTAATTTATATGTAGTTTCAAATTGCATTCGCAAACTATAAATAGGTACTACCTACTGACTACAGCCATTTTGTAGGATATTATTGAAATTGGTACCGTGAAAACTTATGATATATTTAAGCCTTAAGATACTTCACATCGTTCAATAATATCAGCAAAGTAATAATTATTACAAAGTTTATATTAATAAATTTTTTAAAGGTTTCCTGCCAGAAGTCGCAACTATTCCATATGGATATGGGTTAACAACCCTCATTTACCAATAAGATAAATTATTGTGTATATATTTATATTTCTAATGATGCATAATCCTATCCATAAAGTAAGTCAATCACTTTCATAATAACAGTATAATATCATCATCAGCCCATCAGAGCCCACTGCTGAGCAAAGGCCTCTTTCTCACAAGGAGAAGGTTTGAGCATTAATCACCACGCTTGCTCAAGACGGGTTGGTGATTTCAAACTTATAATTGTGAAACTATAAGTCCAGGTTTCCTCACGATGCTTTCCTTCACCGTATGACAGTGGTTTCTAAATACTCTTAGAAAGTACATATGACTGGCAAAATTACATTGGTACTTGCCAGGTTTCAAACCCGCGCCCTCATGAATGAGAGGCGAGCCTTTAACCACTAGGCCTCTATTTTAAATATCATTCATGATTTTTTTAAAGTCCCTAAATCAATGTAAATATCAAAACAATTATTAGTTGACAATTTAACAACACAAAGCTTACCACATCGTTCCGTAGGTAACAAGTGGATTAGATGTTCTTCTTACTCACTTTCTGAACTCGAAGTTCCTTATAACATCAAAAAGAAATAGTGTTACTCAATTACTAGTAAATAATATGAATGAGAGAAAGAAAACTATGAAACTAAAAGTACAAAAGAATAATCGCCAACAACTTCAATTTATTATTTGTGACAAGAGTAAAATTCTCCGGTCCGGCAGACCCGATTTGCGGTTTAATACATTAACGTTTTGGCAACATATATGTATAACAGGCGTATTATCAGTAATTCCCAGAACCAGAAATGGCTTACAAATACAATGCTTAATATTAAAATAGACCTCGTTGGAGGAACAAGAATGTTTTATTTTTGTGGTTTCTATCTACGTAAGTAAAGAACATGTTTATACATTGTTAGATTCCATACTTCTCCTCAAATTACCAAGAAATAAGTAAAACTATAATGAAAAGTAAAGAAAATATTTATTTTCCTGATACGCTGAATCAAAAAAGAGAAAATTTTAGGATACTGTTCTTTAAAAGAAATGGTAAGAACTTTTAATCACGATAAAACTTAAAATTTTCGCTCCAATCCCCTTCCTGTTTCATGTGTCCCTTTAATTTAAAATCTACCCAAATCTGGAACTAGTTATATAATTGACTTACAATAATCAAACTATTTATCAATGTACCTCAGTATTAAAGATCCTGACAAACGTTTTATAATCACTGTATATATAAATTAAATATAGCTGTCTATCTACTTATCTAGATATCTTATGATTAATATGTCTGATGATGATGCTATAAATCATGTGAAGCTAACTTCTATAATAGCTTTGGAACTACAACTTTAAAGAAATCACAAAAAATACATGGCATTATTTCTTTAAGAAATCTTTCATTTATTGTAAAAATATCAACCAAAACTAAACAGAGAGTTACATATTATAATAAATCATTAAGTGTTTAATTCATTGCTAGCTGGACATATTTTACACTATAATAATTATAATGTACAGCATAATATAATTGTGTTAAAGTTTGATAGACTTTATCATTTAAACAAACTAACACTGGTTATAAAAATTAATTACACTCATATATATATTTGCCAACGCTACATATCCGCCACCAGATTTAACTCGCCTTTCAATTAGAAGCAAGATTGAACTCTAAACATAGTTTAATTCATGTATTTGAAAATGATTAACTGGTTTATTTGCTTTCTATGTCTTTCAAGTTACAGAAAATATACTCCTTATCTATCTTCCAATATATATATATATTTATTTTTTTTAATTCCGGTTAAATTATTTAGGTTGTCTTTCATACTTACGCACATACGGCGTACAGCTTAAATAATAATTAAAAAACCAATTTCCAATAAAAGCTAAATGTAAATAACGCCAAATCAAATCGAAAATTTGCATACAAATGCTTGTTGGGAAATGTAAGGTTAACATTAGAAAGCAACAAATTCATTAACTCTCGACAAGTACAATAAATATACTCATATTTAGCGATATTAAATATATTAATTATATCTTTGACAGAACTGCCTAAAGAAGTAAAAACATATAATATACATACTTATTTTAACTGCATTTATGACCAAAATTGGAAGAATAAAAAAAAATCCATGTCATTTTACGCCTATTTCTTTTTTTTTACCGTCATTAATAATAACTATTTAATTAGATTATAAGAAGTTTACAGGCTCACTCAGACCTTGTTATTTTAATCGCCTGTATCCGATTTTAGTTATATATAAGCGTTATTTAACTAAAAAGTCGTAGTGGCCTAGTGGTTAAAGGCCCGCCGCCTCTCATTCATGAGGGCGCGGGTTTGAAACCTGGCAAGTACCAATGTAATTTTGCCATTCATATGTACTTTCTAAGAGTATTTAGACACCACTGACAGACGTTAAGAGAAAACATAGTGAGAAAACTTGTATTTATAATTTCCAATTATAAATTTGAAATCGCCAACCCGCCTTGAGCAAGCGTGATGATTAATGCTCAAGTCTTTTCCAAGTGAGAAGAGGTCTTTACTCAGAAGTAGCCTCTGATAAGTTGATGGCGATGATTTAACTTAAAAGCTATAACAAAGATTGTATTAATTAATTTTAGCAATACTTTTTACTTTTTTAAGCAATGTCATTAAATATTCTAACTAACATTTGCATAACCGCAACATGTAACCGTTTATACGAGAGGTTCTCAAAGAAAATTTAGTTTTACTTATTGAAAAAAGAAGTTAAAAATTATTTCATCTTTATTCTTCTTAATTTAAAATAATGAGTTATTATTATATCCAATTATACATATAGTATTGTGTAAGTTATATTTTATATTAACTACATATTATAGCGGGAGCTGAAATAGAATTGTATTTTATTTGTATGTTAGTTGTAATGTCAGTTTTTATGATAAGAATGCCCTTTTGATCTATAAAATATTTAAAATGTAAGATGTTTTTCATCCATCGCTTTTAAATAAAAATCTTGGATCAGAATGTTTCGGCTCTTTCAAGACAAACGCATCGTTGTTGCCATCACTGAGTTCAATTGACATTCAATTTACAATACGGTCTTTTCAATTTACTGAAAGATTTATGTTTCTATTGCAAATCCAAAAAGAGTAAGTGAAAAATTATAGTATAAAAACGGTTATAAAGAGGAAATAATCTTTAAGCAATATATAAAAAAAAAACTAAAATTTTTAATATTAGAAGAAAATTTTTAATGTAACTGTTTGAGATTCTAAATAGATAATTATATCCTTCTGCGTATAAATATCAAATCCTAATAGTTTCTGTGATCAGTTAAGTGACTGTTTATAAAAATAAAAGAGTGCTGTAGAAGCTTTGTAATGATTTACATGACTGCTAATTGTGAGAATAAACAGTACTACTAAAAGTTTAGTTTTTAAAATTTAATTGATAATAACTGTTTAGGCTATTTGAATTCGGTTTAAGATAAGTTTAATTGGTCCCTCATCGCCAGCAAAATAAAACTATAATATTTAATGTTATAATTACAACCTATTATTTCGTTTTAAAAACTGGAAAAAAAAACAATTTTAACGAATTTCTTATAACCCATATTTGTAAAGCACGACACTAATAAAAGATCACAATTTGTAACTACAAAACAAAACAAATTTAAAATGTATTTAGGTTGTATCAACTTTAATACCTCAGTTGAACTAAACAAACTTATGTCGTAAAGTGTTAACCAAAACTTTGTGACACTCCATTAAGAGTGTAGCATTATTTTAGTGTAAGATTAAACTTTAAAATTCAATTAGCACTAGAAACTCTATTAAAGATTAGACAGATCTGTCACAAAATCCGGTTATTTAATGAATGTATATAAATCTAAACCCACGAGATTTAAGATAAACTATAATAACTGTAAAAAAATATATTATCAGACATATTTTTTTAAGGTGTCTCTTTTCTACAATTAAATATAAATAATAAGTTAAGAATCACTATTCTTTTGTGTTCCAAACTTTTCTCGAACATCATTTTTGTTGATTAACTATTTTTAGTCTTTCAAAGTACTTTTAAGTTTTGTTTTTGTTTTAGGCATCTTATCTGAGTGAGTAAAATATTTTTGAACCATTCAAAGATTTATAACATTTTGCAAACATTTATTTAGCTTATCCTTTGATAGGAGTCTTTACTCCTTTTGTATGTTGTTCGAAATACCAAGTTATGATTTCTGTCCAATGTACTCGTAAAATATATATTCTTTAGATTTTGTTCATTTAAATGCTCACTTCTCTTCATAACAGCATTATTTAGTTATTTAAACGGGAGATATATATAATGTGTCTCTCATAATATACATAACTTTCTCGAATTTTAAAATATAATAAAAATGCATATTGTTAATATATAATGTATGTAAGTTTATAATATAAGTAGAACATTAGCACTCTCCACTGTTGTATCTGCAATACTACAACAGTTACAATTATGTACCAGTGTACATAATTGTAACTGTTGTAGTATTGCTAATACTTAATACTTCAGTAAGTATTGACGCTTTGCAAGCAACGGTGCTTAATACAAACATAGTATTGATCCCAACAGACAAGTCAACAAATATTGTAAATCACAAATAGATGAACACATTATTGAACTTAAAAACTCTGTGATAATTCAAACAGTTATTTGTATATTTTAGCCCATAGTTATTTTTAAATAAAGTCTTTTTATACTTACAGCCTTAATGCTCTATTCGTATATATCTGTACCGTTATTATTTCTTTTAACTAAGATTCAGAATTTATTTTTTTTATAGAAAAGCTTAAATCCTAATCCATATTCAAAGTCTTTATTGTAAATTATCCTGATTCATTAACGATTTTCAATAATTGCCTGATTCATTAGAGGTTTCATTTTTGATAATAAATATTACAAGGAAATTATGACGAAATTAACACTTTTTTTATTGAGTGACCTCGAAGGTAATCATATAAATATTCTTTTTCATTATTCCATTACAACAAGTTCAACAGTTAATAGACCACTTGAAACTTAATGTTCTCATATACATATTTTTAATATAACAGCTTTTGTGTATTATTTACAAATTTATTTTATTAGTTATTATTTTCCACTGTAAGAATGAAACGTTGCTGTATTCAAACGTATAAAAGCATCAGTTATTCCAACATTGTATTACGTCATTTATTATTATTATTAATAAAAATGTTAATTGTAGTTACTGCTCTTTGAAAAATTCTCATCAAGCCGTGGAAGACAATTATTATGAAAAAATATCAATTTAAGTTTTCTCGCTTATATTCTTGCAGTAAAAATTTTTAAATGGAAATAGCAAAATGCTGAGTTAAATTATGATCAAACAAGTATTAAGGAACGTTACCCTTTTTTATGAATAAACATATTTCACAATTGATTAAATCAAGGTTATATGTTATTGAGGGCAATGTTTTAATTTTTTATGTAAAATGTTTTATTTTGTAAATGTTAATCCATACAAGTTGGTACTCAATAAATCATTCAAATGACTGACAAAACAAAGTTGATTAGTAAAAACATATTATAGTTAAAGAGAAATTTTCATCTATATAAGTAATATAAGAAAATATTTTGATACTTTTCTCTATAAGGTACAAAAACTATATACATAAATGTTGACTTTCTCAAAACTCAATAACAAAAATATAAAAGATCTCAAAAAAAAATATTTTTTAAATTTGAAGAAGATCCATAAATAAAAATGTTTTCTTTCAATTAAAATCACTACAAACAGCGTCTATCGCCGTGTCAGTCCCAGGATCTCATCCTATTTGCCCTTGACTGACCGACACAATTTCTATTTATTTTTTAAACACTGCAAAACTTATTCAAAATTACTTTAAAAAATGTTTATTGAAATAAAATGATACCTGCATATAATAGTTTGATAACTACTGATGTATAAGCAACTTGTTGATTCATTGCTATATTTGTTCTAAATAAATAAAAATATTTTTGCTTAATCAGTATTTACAAAGATATTCGCTCTCAACCCCAAAGGATGATTCTGATAAAATTAACCTATATATTATAACTGTACATTCATATCTTTGAATTTTCAATTTGATAGAGACGAAACTTCTTAGCATTTCATGGAGTCACCGTGCGTTCGCCGGGTCCATCGCGAAAAGTAGTTAGCTAGAAAAATGGAAATAAATCTTAAAACTTTTAAAAATGCTTCTTAACGAGAATCTCAAGAAATTTTAAATTGCTATTAAACAGTTATGAGTAGATAAATATAACACTATGTATATGTTTTTGCTATAGAAAAATCATTATTTGGTTATCTCTCAACCACTTGAGTGAATTAAACATTTTTTATAAAATGGTTAGTTTACATCAAATTTGTAGCTTCACACTGCAATCACGAAGTTAATAAAGTAATTAGGGAAGATTTATTAATGGAAAACTGTACAGTGTAGGTTCTCAGTAAAGTTATACAAAATGCCCCCTGAGTAATTGCCAATAGTAAATAATTGAAACGCCCATGAATAGTATGTAAAGTTTAGATAAAAAAACAACAAAAGATGGCCATTGGAGCTATGTATCAGTAGTACCAAAAGAAATTTACCCTGGTTATCCTTTATGTAAATGATTATATATAGAGTATTGTATTCGTATAATATAATATTTAAAAAGGTTATAATATTTTTGTTAATGTACTTAATAAAAATTTTAAAGTCATAACAGATTTAAAAGATGAGAAAAATTATATATAAAATACTTATTATGAAATTTTTAATATAGTTGGACACATTTCATAAGTTCAGAATCGATCTTAAAAGTTTTACAGCGAAAGTTTAACGAGTAATACCTTATTCTTAGGACTGCGTTGTTGTGTCTCAAAATATCTTTAAGTTTTAATACTGTATGACTTACTCTTTTAACATTGCAGTGCTCGACATACAATACAGAATGTACATTTCAATGATTAACGTAAAAATAATCGTACATATTTGTGTTGAATTATTACATTTAAGATCACAGTGAAATTTTTTATTTGTTCTTTACTCTAAAATTTTCAAATAAACTTTCATTTGATTACAATTAAGGATAAAATGCGTAGGTAGTAGTTGACAATAACAAAAATATTATATATTTTACTCAAGGGCTATTTATGTAATGAGTTTGTTATTTTATTTAATACATTTTAGTAATATTAAATTTATTTGTTACTCAATTCTATTACAAATACTCAAATAATATGTAGACTACTATTTGATGCTAAAATAATGTAAAGCACAATTCTTGTTCGCAGAATTTGTCAAAGCGCCGTATAAAGACCAAATTAAGTACGAGTATCTATGTACTGTTAGTAATAATAATTATTTATTTATAATGATTTAAATTAATGTGCCTTATATTCTAATATTTGTTGGTAATTCTTATGATAGTCAACAAGCGCCATCCGTATATTCGTTATATTAGTGTAAATTAATGTTAATAATATTTCTGTACAGTAATTTAAATGTCCAAATACTTAACAATGGCTTTTACAATTTATAATTAGCATGTTTTACATAATGTTAAGTGTTTTATTATTTTATTGAAATTCTTTTGAGGTGAACCAGTGCCTACTGTATGATATTATAACTTGCCCTCGCCTAAATATGTTACCTTTGAATATTTAAACAGGATAGTCGTGGAAAAATACGCAGCTAAGTGGAAGTACTGCCTAAATTATTTCTAAAAACTAACAAATACCATCAATTGTAATACAGAATTCACCATATAAAAGTCCAAGTTACCTAGAAAAAATACTACAGCGAAGCTTCAGTAAAGAATTGTTTTCGAATAAAAGTTTGTTATAATAAGATTACGTTGAATATACCTTAAGCTGCTGTTTCATTTTCTGTGTCCATTTAATACAGTTTACTGTTTTCTTTAAATAAACAGATTAAAATATAAATTATATCAGTGAAGAAATTCGAGTATTTTATTAACTTTTATTTCATACATTTTAAAGTAATGAGCTACTGGTTTTAGTTTTACTCACTGCTATATAATGAATTATAGTTAATAAAATCGGCTTTATACTACAGAGATAGATCCGTAAGCAAATAAATAATTCGTTTTTTCAATTTTACGACCAATGTTACTAGCCTCCAAAAGCATAAAAAATATTCTGTTTCATTTTTGTTCTTTTGCAATTTGTTCTTTTGCAATGTTTTAGTATTTGCAGATAAAATATTTATAATATCAAAAACCTGTGATTTCTCTTATATTTTATTTATTTCGAAATACATTTTTTATAATCTTTTCAGTCTACACATATATTAAAAGTTTGAAGGATGCTTACAGTTTGTACCAAATCAACAACAAAACTATTTATATAAAGGGTCGCATTTCTCGATCCTCTGCTATTCGTCTACGAGTATATCCAATTTCGAAATAAAAATAGATTATGTGACAAATTGTCCTTCACGTCCGTTGGTTTCACGTAACTTGAGGTCTTTATTGGTATCCTTATTTTTACTTTGCTTGTGTTCAGTTTATACTGATATAAGTACATTTATTTTAAGTGTATCATCTATATATATAAAAGAAAGTCTTGTTAGTTACTCCACTTATAACTCATGAACGGCCGAACCGATTTAGCTGAAAATTGGCAGGGAGGTAGTTTAGAGCGAGGACAGCATTCCCGTGGGACTTGACATGAAACGTCAGTCACTATAAAACGTGGAATAACGAAACACAATTGACAGCTATGCCATTGACGTATAATGACAGATATGTAATGACGTAAAGATGATAATTAGATATTTGTAAGAGATCTACTAAATAAAAATAAGTCCGGATTTCGATCCTGACGCTATAACTTCAGAACGAACCAATTTAAACGGTTTTGCATTCGTTGGAAAGGTCTCGGGCTCCGTGAAGTTTATAACAAAAAAATCAACAGAAAAGCGGGAAAATCTTTTTTCACATACAGCGCCATCATACATAACATGTACAACAAATTAATATTTTAAGTAGACGGCGCCGGTGCATGATACATTGTTTGACAGATACTCATGGTTCTCTGCTCAGTTAATTTCATGTAACAAACCGATATAGTGTTTGTAGTTTGAACTCTTAAAACCATTTAGTATTTGCGGGATAAATTTAGAAAATCATTGTTTTTCACATGGGCGGTATATTTTGTTCGTTCACGAGTTTGGAAACCATCCGCTTTATTTGTGTTAAAGTTAGACCAAAAGCAAAAAATGCGGTTTACAAAGGACCACTTCAATGAAACGCATAATTTGCGGATACGTATAACGCTTTGATTCGGTATCTACTTTGGATTCACTTTCATTTACTTAGAGAAGTTCAACTAAATAACACTTCATTTTTGTAATCGAAATGAATTCATTACTGTTGTGAAATGAAATAAAAATTTTCCTTTTCAAATATAAAACAAAAAAAATGCTTCATCTTTAAATCCCCAAACGAAATGTTATATAAAAGCATTCTGGTGGCGAAACGGAGTTCGCCGGGTTTACTAGTTTGGAAAAAAAATTCATTGTCCTTGTGAACTTGTTAACACTGCAATGCTATGCCTTAAAGACTAAAGTATTCGTTTTGTTTAACAAGTGTAACAATTTTAGGGTTTATTACTGAGATGTGGAGAAAATATATTACCTTTCCACCTAATATATTATAGAACTAAAATTGGTCTAAATATAATTCTATTCCAGAATGCTGACCTCTAAGCCAAAGCAAAGTCCTAAATTAGCTAAATCCAAAACCTCATACATATTACACAACATTTAAATAATTATATAATAATAAACGCTTACTTCTTTATCATATGAATATATAAATTTATGTTTATCTTTTGATAAAATAAAGGTTTTTATTTATAAAACTAAACGATATAATTCTATTTGTGTCATAAGTGTAATAAATCATTTACACATTTAAAATTATTTAAGGGAAAAAAAATAAACAACATAACTTTTCTGAAGGCAGGCAAATGTATATACATATTTATGTACTTATTTAATTAATAAATTTAGATATATAATAAGCATCATAAGCATCACAGCAAAAAATATATTATTTCGGTTCAAATTACAAGTCGGTTAATTAAGATATAAGCTAAAAAACATAGTCTTAATCTGAGAGCAAATCACCTCAGAGCGTTTTCTAAGAGAAATGTTTAGATAAGGTATTAATTATTAAGAACATGATACTATTTATTCCGATACCAGGAAATGTTAACTAAAAACGTTTAGAAAAATTGAAATTCCCCTTTTCTTTTAACACGGTATCAAACACTTGATAAAAAGGATATAACAGATATTTTTATTAAATATTAGTTACGTAACAAACCGTTAAAATCAAACAATATGAAAATTTAATTCAACTCAAAACAAGAATTAATTAAGAACAAAAATGTACGACCTGGTCTCTGATTTAATTAAATAATTTAAACGAATCAGGTAACGTCTGAATCGACAAATTGGTTCTCTTATCAACGTAGAAAAAATACAACCATCAATATATTTCTTAACACTTAAGTCAGTTAAAAGATTGAAATTTATTTTAAAGATTTGCTATGAATATACGATAATTAAAATGTAATAATAATGAATTTTATTATTATGATTTACAGTCATTTGGAAATTATATAATTGGTACAATTTATTAATTAAATTAATTCTCACTCAAAACGCATACATAAATCCAATCATATATAAATTTTATATGGGTAATGAGACACTTGTAAATTAATGAGAGTAAGTAAGTAGATGAAAACAATAAAAATACTTATATAGTTTAAGAAAATAGTTTATAAATATATATATATATATACATATTTATTTATATGGTGGACCGATGACCTTAAAAAGGTCGCTGGGTCTCACTGGATGCGGAAGGCAGAGGACCGAGTGTTATGGCGCGTGTTGGGAGAGGCCTATGTCCAGCAGTGGACTGCAATAGGCTAAATGATGATGATGATGATGTTTTTTTTTTTACTTAAAATAAATTTGCAGGAGTGAATTGCATCTATCCAGTGTCCAATTAAACAAAAAAAACTTTACAGGTTACAAAGACCATGATTAACAAAATCAATCTAGCCAAGCTTCATCAATTGCCTAAAGTAGCTCATCTTTCGTATTTTATACACTTCAGAGAATATGTGTAAATATAGCACGATTTAATTTTTATATCCCCTTTTTACAATTGACAGATACGCAGTAGGCCTCTATTCTTTAGCACTAGATCTTTGTTGGATCTGGACGAAGCGATACGCTTCCTTTTTTTCATGCACACAGCAAACGATTGGCACTATTGTCTGCATCGGTGTTATTTTTCACTCCCAATTTAAATGTCTTCAAAGCAAAAGTAAATAGAACCAAAATATTGCGTTCATTAACTACGAGTCTTTATTTGTACCAAACAATCGGTTCAATAACTGTTTGATATTACAAAATCATTATAAAAAACAGACTTTTAAAAAACAGACTTGTATTATTTATATAACTGGAGACACTAAACCAAGCTTAATTTGACTTATTTAAATACTCTGTGACAAGGGTTACTTGTCTAAAAACACCGTTTGTAACTGTTGTAACTATAATTTGTTTTTAAATTTGACCTAAAAACCCTTCGTTAGAAATTGAAAACTATATAAGTAAGAAAATTAATATTTTTTGTGACGTAATAGGATTGATATGTGTTATTATTTCATTAAGAAATTTTAGAATATTTATTCAAGAAGGAACTTTTTTAAAAACTTTTAAAGTTTTTCAAGACATAAAATATTGATAATAATGGTATTAATAAACGTATGAAATGAAAAGCTTATCAGGATTATATGACGATGTGCCTATGGAATAATTAATTATTTAAAGTTATATGTCACTTTTCATTATATAAAATTGTTTTAATTAAACTGACGACTAAGTGGACAATTTTCTTTAAAATTAAAATTTACTATCATATAATTTACATATCATTTCTTTAAGAGGTTTTTATATAATTAAATCAAGAATTAACTAAAATGAAGTTGAAAAGTAGTAAATTAAACATACTATGTTACATACAAATGTAATATTTTGTTTATTTTTATTTTGTAACAATCGTTATGGCCAGAATATGTATTTGCATATATATGTACATATGTTTGAGTAGTTGGACATTATTATTTATAGACACTCAGGTGTTAATTTATGCAGATAAAGAAAATGTCCGTTTTTATAAAGCACACATAAATATTGTAAAATTTAGTCTGCTCGTTGATAAGATCTACGAAGCTTTGATGCATATATGTACATTAACTTTGATGAAATAAAAGGCTTGAGAATTATTTTAGTGTCTAATGTTAGCTACGAGTCTAACTCGCTAAGCCTGCCTGTATATACTCCGGGTTAAATAGAGTGCATAGCATGCATAAAATATTATTCTAACATTTTCTGCATTGTTTTTGTGTTTTTCTTATGATACATTTCATAAAAGTCATAGATGTATATATCTATGACTTTTAAATTATTTAAATCTAGATTTTCCAAAACGAATTCTGCTGATGCTTTCTATAAGCATAATAAGGATTTTTGTTGAAAAAAAATATATTATAAAATGCTTGTCGATGAAATCGTATGAATAAAGCTAGAAACGTCAAAACAATTAGACATTAGTCAGATTTGAAGACGTTAAAGTAAGCAGTGAAAGTATTTTATATTTCCTGAGTATCATTATATATCCTGATTCGTTGTAGAATTGTAAGTAATTAAAAAAAAGTTAAACAATTGCAAAAATTTCAAAGAAAATAAGATTATTTTATGAAACATTATACTTAACAGTTTAAGTCTGCCAGACGATATTTGATGTAGATAATCATATAACCCTTGTGCTTACGAGGATAGTGAGACCATGGTTTGTTTAATTTTCTTAAGTGTTGCTGTAGAAGTTATAGTCATTGAGAGGATTGACGAAAACTGGATTTATACTCGTATTAGGTACTAAATTTAAAATCATGTCACAAGCCCCCCAAGCCTCAAAAGTTACGATAGCAACGTCATTATAGTTTCTATATGCAATTTGATTTTTTTTGTTACTAATATTACTTTTCTAAATTATTCTAAATTGTTGATTTTTGTCTGTGTAAAAACCTTTTTTCTACGAGAAATTTTAGCTAAATAATACAATTTCTAATTTATTACATAAAAATGTAACTAGTTTACATAACATGTATATGTTTAAAGAGCATATAAGCAAATTAAAATATCAAGAAATTAATGTACATATATTAATATTAACATATCATGAATATGGATTGGAATGAAGTATAGTAACATGGCAAAAAAAAGATTAACAATAGACAAGCAAAACCGAAGAATAGAAAAAACTAATACCAAATATAACAATGAGAAAGAAAAATCAGCAAAGAGAAGCCACATTCTCATCCTCAGCATTCAAACCCATTGCGGTTGAATCTTTTAAATTGTAATTCTTTTAATATTGTCCGTTGAATAAACCCGTATAAAATATACAGCACTTTTATGTACAATCATTACTTTTAGACTTAACAACAATTAATCAAGTCTAGTGAATTCATAATTTTAGATAATTATATTTTTAAATCCTTCAATCTAGCATATGCATATGCAATCAACACCGAAAAGAATATTAAAAATATAATGTGGAAATTATAAATGTTTTTCTCCTTTTCTTGAACGAATTTTTGGTTCAAAAAACGTTTTAAATTACATATTTGACAACAGCGCCGTATTGTCCAAAATAGTTAAAAAATATATTTCGTTATGGAGGTATATGTACCTGTATATTCAAAATAACCGTGGTGTTCAATTATTTTTAAAGTTAAATCAATTATATATGAGTAAAACTTGCAGCTAGAGAAATAATGCTAATAATATGTAGGTGTCAGAAACATTTGAAATCGTTGAATTTACATTAATCAAAAAAAATAAACTTGGCTTTCGTTATGTTAATGGTACTCCGTTATCTGTTTCTTTTTTATCTAATTAGAACTTAATATTTTTATAGACAAGACCCGTACCTTTATCACTTGATATTCTGATTACAATTTATGTTAATTTTAACTTTAGCTTGCTGAAGGAATATTTAAACAATCCTCTTAAATGTTACCCTACTTCATTAGAATCTTTAATATGACTCTGAATGTCAATTATGCTCAAAAAATAAATTTTAATCTAACCAGAATCTTAAGTTTCTTTAGTCTTAAGAACAGATAAAATAATCATTATATTAATAAGCATTCCTTCTTTTATGTTTTAATATGTGAAATTTATTAATGATAAGGATTAAACATTTTCTGTAATCTTTCGGTGTATTCTATATAACGATACGATACGATTCTATATAACGATTCGATCTCTTATAAGTACATTATCACAACAAACCAAGAAACAAACTCATTTTATTATAAATTACTCGTAAAGGTTGCTTAATTTTAATTATAATAATAATTTGTGTAAGAAGACTCCACGCAATGCATGTCACAGGAAAAACGCAGATAATAAAAAAATATATTTAAAAAGGCTAAACAAAAATTAATCCTATAATTAAACAACATTGCTTTCTTTTAAAGTGATTTCTGAAAACAAATATAAAGTATAAAAATCTTGAAATAGTGATAAAACCATTGATTTCTTTCATTTTTGTCTCAAAAAACGGCAGCTAATTAAAATGACCTTTAATGATGGAAGCTAAAGTTTTCAAATCTCACATAAAATTCTTGGAAAATGTAGTCAACTAAACGTACAACGGAACAAACAACAATAAATAAATGATTGGCATACTAAAATATTACTTCAATTAATATGAAACAATCACATTAGTAATCATTTTAAATAAAATTTACATTCCTCGTAATCGAAATATCAGATTTTCACGCGATCGTCTGTTTGTTAAATTTATTATTGGATACCCTTAACAAATGGTTAATTTTAAATAAAATATTTGAATTAATTAAAAGTTGAATAACTTTAATGTTTTTATTTAAATATTATCAAACCAAAGAAAGCAATAATGAAAAATCTGGCTGTTTTTTCTCAATTTTATTCTTCTATTTTAATACATAGTTGAAAATGAAGTGTTAAACATAGTTGGGTATGAAATATTGAGATAAAAAACTGTGAGCACATTATAAATATTTGGTTCTTGAGCAGATGCTAAAGGCATGACATCCAAAAATTATGAAATAACTTGTTGGTCATTACATTGTCCCGTATTTATGGCTTATAAGCCATAAGAACGCCTTTTTAATACAAAATACATACATTGGTGGAGCAATGTATTTTGTGTTAAAGAATATATTTTTTATTTTTATGTATATTTGTTGTGCAATAAAGAGTTAAATAAAGAAATAATATTACAACATTGACAATTATAATTATATAATTTATTTGCTACGATTTTCATCGCAATTATTATGACTACGAATAAGTTTATAACGAAATAATTTCGAATAATAAGAACTAGATACGGTCTGATGTATTTATTATAATCCCGAGAGATTTCTTGTAAGGTGGTTGGGATCATATTTAGTAAGTCATATAATGAATGTTGTTTTTTTTGCTGTCAATCATACAAACACATTTACCATGGCTTTATGGGAGTACCTCGAGGCACTAAGTGGATCCTATATTATTTTGAGTTTTTATCAATAACTTATTTGAGTTTTTCAAATACCGTCAGTTTCATTTATAACTTAATGATCCCAAATTTGACATGAGCGTAATGAGTATAATAAATAATGTTTATGACGTAATAAAATAAACGTTATTATTTTTAATTATCTAATTATTATTTTTGATGGCGCTATTTGAAAACATACATAAAAATGTAAAATGTGTTTTATTTTATACCATTCAAAACGATGTAGGTACGAATATATATATATATACTTTCAAAATATAAAATGATTCATTGTAAATATGACAAAGGTTCAACCCGATCTCACTTACGTTCCGAGTCTGTATAGTCACTTTTCATTCAACATACGAACAATTTGCTTTGATGATGGTTATATGATATAACTTATATCACAACGTTTATTTAAAACTAGCAATCACTATTGAATATAATGGATATAAAATTAAATTTTATTAATTTTATATCCATTATATAGAAAAATTGTCAATCAATTGTTCGTTTCACAATTAAAGATGTAGTCTTTGAAATGAATGTTGTAAACTTATAATTCGGTTCGTCTATCTAACCTCTTAATAATGATTTCCGTATTACTTTTGATTTTAAGATTTTAAATTTTTAACAAAATGCAAACAACGCAAAATATAATCTTCGATAACTTTTCAATATTTCTTTTTTTTATCTTCGATGACAATAATTCAAAGGGCTATTAATCTTACAAATTTATTAATTCTGAAACCATTTATCAAAGTAAGATACAGATTTACGAATGATTATCAGGAGTTTAAATAATAAAAAATATGAATTATTATAATCATAAAATAACAATTGTTTTGTGAATAATAGATGTCAGTTATTTTTTTAAACATAAAATGGATTAAGTGTAATTTCATCTGAGATTTACTGAGTTGAGCTCAGTAGTTTCTGTAAACATATGTAAAAACGGTAAACCGACAGTACACACAAACACACTTCTTTTATAAACCACCATTATGTTTTTTATAGGATATAAAAATATAATATTAATACCGAAATTATAAAGACAAATTATAGAAAATAGTATTTTTTTAATTAATTACTTTAAGGTTAATAATTTAAGGTTCCATTAATACTTAGGTATTTAGTTGTTCAGTTACAGTCATACGAGTAGAATAATAATAGTTGTTTCTGAGAATTACTGTTATTACTATTCGTTATTTTGCTGGGGCAAACAATATCAGTCTATTATTGTTATTTAATTCCATTGCATTACATTAAACTTTTTCCTTTTCTATTTTACAAAGGAACAATGTTTTCATTGACGAACAGAATAAGTTTGAGAATAATTTTCATAATTCCAGACGAGACTTCCGCATTAAACAAGGTCAAAAACACTTTACGCTGGTTTTCTTAGAAACTTGACTTTGTCTATATCTCAAAAATATTTACTATCCTATTAATTCTTTCCAAGTCTAACATTAAACCAAGTCAACATTTTGTTTCTTTAGTTCCTAACTATTTGTATCTTAGCCAACGTCATATACGAATTTCATGAGAATATAATGCCTTTGAAATATCTTTGTTTTTTGTACTAAAGTTATAAATATTGAAAAAAGTATTTAAGGTGGTAGAGCCTAGCTGTGGTCAAGTGATTTCAGTACCACTCTCTCACAGAAGATCGGCGTAAAGTAGCCTAGTGGCTGCGTTTCGTTCGATGAGTGGGAGAGCCGGTTGCCCTTTCCCTTTTCCCATCCTTTGCTACCCCTTCCTACCCCTTCCCTTTTTCCTCCCCCTCCCATTTTTCCTCCCCCTCTTCCCAAAGCAAGGGTGGTGACACATCCGCAACATGTCTTATGTCGCGGATGACTATAGGCGACGGTACTACCTCCATCAGGTAGGCCGTCTGCTCGGTTGGCCCCTTTACCATAAAAAAAATAATATTTAGTGACATTTTCAGAGGCTACACAGAATGACATAAAATTATTCACAATTTTATTGAAAGAAACTTGACACTTTTAGAACGTTTTTCATTAAATTACAATTTAGAAACTGAGCGAAATATACAACAGTATAAAAAAGCACTTTACTTAGTTTATAAATCAAGTTATTACCGTTTTAGCAATTTCATTTTGGTGATCATTATTGGTATAGCGTAATACCATGTTATTTTGTCAACCTTTTACTTTAATGATCGTTTTTCATTGTTTTTATATCCTTTATTATATGTATAAATAAGTTAATATCACTTAATAAAGTTATAAAAAAGAAACTAAGTTTCTCGCATACTAAGCTTCCTTGTTTTTTTTTAACTACTTAATTCTTATAATTCGGTTCCTTTACAGAAATCGTAGTCACGGTCAGTGAAATATTTTCCCGAAACGTCGGTATTACTAAAAATGCGTATTATTAGAAAAACAAAACATTTTATTTATCGAAGTATTATCGTAGGTTAAAAGTGATTATACTCCAATTAAAAATTGTATTTAAGTATTTGAATAAATAAAAGCTTCTATAAAATATATGCAATTTGTATTACATATTGGCCGTATTTTAAATCCTACGTAAAACTGTATAAGAATAAAAAAATACGGCTTTTGATGATTGAAATTTTAAATTTGACATAAAGAAAGTATGAGCATATCTATATATATTAAAGAAAGTCGTGTTAGTTACTCTACTTATAACTGAAGAACGGCTGAACCGATTTAGCTGAAAATTGGCAAGGAGGTAGTTTAGACCCAGGAAATTGCAATAGGATACTTTTTATCCCGTTCGACAGCATTCCCGTGGGACTTGACATAAAACGTCAGTCACTATAAAACATGGAATAACGAAACACGATTGACAGCTATGCGATTGACGTATAATGGTAGATATGTAATGACGAATGGATGACAATTTGATATTTGTAAAAGATCTACTATATAAAAATAAGTCCGGTTTTCTATCCTGACGCTATAACTTTAGAAAATCATTGTTTTTCACATGGGCGTTATATTTTGCGTGTTCACGAGTTTGGAAACCATCCGCTTTATTTGTGTTTAAATTAGACCAAAAAACAAAAAAATGTGGTTTACAAAGGACCACTTCAATCAAACGGATAATTTGCGGACACGTATAACGCTTCAATTCGGTATCTACTTTGGATACACTTTAATTTACTTAGAGAAGTTCAACTAAATAACACTTCATTTTTCTAATCGAAATGAATTCATTACTGTTGAGAAATGAAATAAAAATTTTCTTTTTCAAAAATAAAACAAAAAAAAATTCTTCATCTTTTAATCACCAAACGAAATCCCTACTAATATTATAAATGCGAAAGTAACTCTGTCTGTCTGTCTGTCTGTCTGCTACGCTTTCACGTCTAAACCACTGAACTGATTTTAATGAAATTCGGTACAGAGATAGAGTTGACCTTGAGAAAGAACATAGGATAGTTTTTATCCCAGACTTTTGAAAGGTTCTCTTGGAAACGCGATATAACCGAACTCCACGCGGCGAAGCTGCGGGCGGAAAGCTAGTTTTATATAAAAGCCTTCTGGTGGCGAAGCGGAGTTCGCCGGGTTTACTAGTTTTAATATAAAAGGTACGCTGACCAACGTGAAAACGATGGATAAACTGAATCCAAACAAACATTTGGATAAATGGAATCCAAACAAACATTTTTAGTATTCAGAAAATAAACCAATGGTTCATATGACTGTCATCATTCCTGGTTTGCTCTGTTCTGTTTTGTTTTGTTATATGATGCAACAATTTTATCTAAATCAAGGCTCAAAATTCTAGAGTTATTTTTGAATCTAGGTAATAATCGATAAGGATTTATAAAAGAGAACACCAATAATAAGTTAAAATAAAATGTAATTATGACGATAAAAATTTATATATAAAAAAAACATTCTTAAGAATCATTTGAATTTTTACAATATAAAAGATTTTACCAACAAATAACATATCTTCAGTAAACTGACTTAGAAAGTAACAAACGAAACAGACTATAAGACTTACTGTGATAAGAGTTGTAAGAAGGAAAAAGGCATGAGAAGGTAATGTAGGCCAATCGATAGGCCACATTCTTACGATTAAAATGTAAGTAAGTAATGGTTAGTGATTTATATTCGTTAGACTTAAAAATACCATTTGGAAAATTTTATTTATAAAAAAGTTTTTGTATTTAAAGGATTGATCGTAGGTCCTTTTTAGTGAAAATTATTTCTTAGTTTCATTCATTTTATTCTTTCTATTAAGGAATATATTATTTTTTTGTAGTAGAATTTTATGTGGAATGAATTTAACACGGTCCAGATCAAAACCCTGCCATAAAGAAGTTCTCATTTATGATACAAGTTTTAACATGTGTCCTATCACCATCCTTGACTTTTAGCTGTAAAACCTGTATTATTCTACAGTTGATATCTATATGTAACCCAGCAACTATCAATGTTAGCCGTTTTAAAATTTCTACCAGCATTGATGAAGTTTTGTGTTTGAGAATTATGCTTCAAATGAGAATCGTAACGACTTCTGTCCAATGAACGATGACACAAATATGTGACTTGTAAAACAAGTTTTTAAATAACTATAATATCTTTTCATTAAACGTTATTACGTTTACAAATTTAATAACAAAATTGATCAGATTAGAAAATGAAAAATTGTTTCCATACAAATTCCTCCTTAAATAATTATAATATTAGAACCTCAAGTTCATGCTACAAAACATTAATCAAAGACAAAAATAGAATAAGCTTATGAAATTTTTTAACTTTGCTCACATTTTATGGATTAAAAGCTACCTCTACAACTCTTATAAGTGAATGAACACGAGTATGTTAAATACACTATGAGATCTAGCTTGTGACATTTTACATATTGTTAAAGTTTTTTTTCTCTTACAGATAACCGGGATTGGGCTTAGCGGAAAACTGTTTTAAGATGAAAGAGATTCAAATTTCAAACAAATAGATGGTTAATGAAAAATTGTTAATGAAATATGCGTATAGTTGTATGTTTTGTTCGACTCTCTAATGTTTGAATTTAGCTTCGATACGATTAAACCTACCTATGTATATGTAATCAGTTTTGGTATTAATCAATCGACATATTGTTTGGTGTAAGGTTCAGTTAGCTCATCGTGTACATCTTTTGAACATTTTATATAAACATTATTTTGAATGTATATTTTTCATTATAAATTATCTCCATGAGGATCAGAATGAATTAAATTTATAAAAATTAAACTATGCTGCTTACTTTTTTCTGAAGATTGTTATATTTTGAGTATGTTCTACGATATGTTAAATGATTGTAAAAATTAAAAACTGATGAAGGCTATTGTGTTCATTTATATCTTATAAATACAAAAATAGTTATGAACCTACAGTTAAGTGCTTACTGCTCGAAATGTATGAGATGTATCAACTTTTAATTTAATACATTTTTATATTCTTGTCATCAATAGATATATAATACTTCAGATCTACGTATTGAAAAAGATTATGTTGCATTATTCTGCACCTTATATTTTTAACCACAAATTATAGTCTTAAAATTATATTACATGCACACGAACACAGTGCATCTGCAGCTTTCCGTCGGTACAGAATATAACGCGTACATATCATAAAATTTTACGAGCGGATCTCGCCTATGAAAATCTTTAATAAAGATACTGTGAGTAAATATCATATATAAAAAAAATGGTTTTTGAATTTTTTTATAAAAAACAGTTCTTTCCGTATTTCTTTCATGTTTATAAAAGAAGAATTATGATGATATGTAATTTTTTGTCCGTAAGATTATGTAGTGATCATTGTGTGTACGACTTTGTAACGCAAGAAAAATCAATATAAAGTTGCAAGTTTTAAAGAAAAGTGTTAGTAGAATATTGAAAGGCAAATAAATAGAAAACTTTTTTTTTTTTTTTTTTTTAAAGAGGAGAATCTTTCATAGACTTCCCGCCGCGGGGGAAAACACGACGGGGGCGTGTGGGATTTCCACCCACTAAACTCCTCGGCGTTCTCTGCGCTGTGCGTAGACTAGTGAGCGGGAACGGCAAGCCATACTTCCGCTCACTACGCACGAGTCCCAAAAGGACTCCGCCTTCGGCAGGGGTATCAGTGGCTGACCACACCACCCCTCCGACTCAAGAGCAGCGTGCCGGGAACGCCAAACACGCCACTCTTCCTCTAGCCTATGTTACCCGGACGCCGGTTCCCCACCGACGCCCGGAGGCTCCTCACTGGGGAGGCAGGTCGCGAGCATAAGCCCGCTGCCTTCGACCCAGCCTTCGTCGGCGCAGCGGCGCCGAGGAGGGGTCGTCTTCCCTCACTCGTTCAGCAGCCTCCTTCTGCAAGATGACTCTCTCGCTTAAGTCGGCCACCGCCTGCCATGAAATAAATAGAAAACTGTTCAAGTTTCATTTAACCTAATTTTAAAAAAACCCAAGTAGAATTAAATAAAATTATAGTTACATTGAAATGAAACTAATATTTTAGGATTTACTTACTACGCGATTTTTTATTTTTGACTATAAACAACATACTCCCGATGTCTCGGCTACTTTACAGCAACCGTCTGCCCGTGATCACGTTTATTGGAATAATAATTACCTAAATTTGTTACATCAAATCTATTAGTAACATTAAGAACCGAGTTTAAAATTAATACTTCTTGTCAGATTAAGATACATAGTTTTATTTCTGTAACTAATATAAGCTGTGACGTAAAACGCAATATTTTAATATCTTTTCCAGATGTAAGGTTTACTTAAAATTAGGTAGGTATAAATATTATGATTAAAGTTTTGTTCCACAAATAAAAGAACTGTTTTCATTTAGAACGACAAAGTAGCAAAGATGGGGCATTATTTTTATGAATTAAAATTAGATATGGTCCTTAGTTTAAAAAGGATTTCTAATAATGAAATGAGTAACATTTGCAATACTAAAAGGTAAAGTTATTTATGAATACTGAAACGAACTCGTCGGGGTTTGATATGACACACTAAACTTTGTTCAAAACAGCAAAATGAGCGAAAAATACTTGATAACTCATGAAAAGCATCAAAGTATATAAAATTATATGTTGTTTTAAGTAATATCTACTGCTCTCTTATAAAATTTTCATGTTATTTCTTAGCAATATTTTCAAAATATATTTATATAATACATGTAATATTTAATTTAAAATATCATAAATTTTTGATGATTTTTTATTCAAGTTCATTTAAGTGAAAAACATTTTTTTATTTAATTTAATAACGGTTTCAAACAATGTTACGTTTTCTTTTGTTAGAGATTTTTAATAAAGAATATTTTTTTGTAGTTGACTGAATACTGTCAGGAAAATGAAATTTCTGTTATGACCGAAATGAAATTAAGGAATTTGAAATTAACATTTATTTTAATATTTTCAAATAATAATTAATTACATATTTTTATATTTAAATAAGTTTTCTGAATTCCATTCTACAATAAATTTCACTTTAAGAGATGGCTATAAGCGTATCAGACGTGGAATGTAATAATATTTTTAAAACACTCATATCTTTACAATTTATTGATCTTGTATTATAAAATAAAAAGAATAAAACGCAAATATATACTTTTGATTACATAATAATTATTAGGGTTAATTGTTTGTATTTAATTAATATTCATGAGCTTCAGGACATCTTAAGTACGCTTAGGTAGCTTCTTGAAATCGATCTATGCATACCTTATTAACTTGCATTCCTGAGGCGTCATAGTGTTACTGAAGCTATCTGCATTCCCTTCTTATTATTATTAATGAATATAACAATAATATTATTGGCTCAATTTCTAGGTAGATTTTTTGATTCAATCTATATTTTTATGAGGCGGTTTGACACTACGGTTAATTTATTTTTTTATAAATTTGCTCGAAATCAATGATAAGAAAACCGCGTAGAGTCTAATTTTATAGGATATGTTATTTATTAGAATATATTCAAACTTTAATAACACATAAATTTATGTTGCAAAGATTTTTAAAGGCGCTTCTAACATATAATAAACTTCAATATAACACTAAAAATTTTTTCATTTGGAAAATAAATACAAAACTCACAATAAATAACATCAAAAAGAAGATGAACAAATGCATAATTAATTATTTGTAAACAGATCTGCTTAATTATTTAAAATTAAAATGCAATATGAATCTGAAAGCAGACAAATTGATTTTCATTCATTAAAACCATAATCGACGCCAACACGCTTCAAACTTTAAATTTCGGGGAAAATGCGTCTCTGACATTTGCTAACTATGCTACATATCTTGTTATTACTTGATATTTAAAATTTAAATTTAGTGTCATATATGTATAAATAGTATTTTTATATAATTAAAACTTCCTTTTAGGTCCCGACAGACCGTAAATAAATAAGACTTCTTTCTATTCCACTTTCTACATTTATTTTTAAACGTATACTAGTCAACCCGGCGAACTCCGTTTCGCCACCAGAAGGCTTTTATATAACATTTCGTTTGGTGGTTAAAAGATGAAGATTTTTTTTTTGTTTTAAATTTGAAAAGGAATTTTTTTATTTTATTTCACAACAGCAATGTATTCATTTCGATTACAAAAATGAAGTGTTATTTAGTTGAACTTCTCTAAGTAAATGAAAGTGAATCCAAAGTAGATACCGAATAGAAGCGTTATACGTGTACGCAAATTATCGGTTTCATTAAAGTGCTCCTTTGTAAACCACATTTTTTGTATTTTGGTCTAACTTTAACACAAATAAAGGGGATGGTTTCCAAACTCGTGAACACGCAAAATATACGCCCATGTGAAAAACAATGATTTTCTAAATTTATCCCGCAAATGGTTTTAAGAGTTCAAACTACAAACACAATACCGGTTTGTCACATGAAATTAACTGAGCAGAGAACAATGAGTAGCTGTCAAACAATGTATCATGCACCGGCGCCATGTACTTAAAATATTGATTAAAAATTGGTTCGTTCGTTCTGAAATTATAGCGTCAGGACAGAAAACCGGACTTATTTTTTTGTAGTAGATCTCTTACAAATATCGAATTGTCATCATTACGTCATTACATATCTGTCATTATACGTCAATTGCATAGCTGTCAATTGTGTTTCATTATTCCACGTTTTATAGTGACTGACGTTTCATGTCAAGTCCCACGGGAATGATGTAGAACGGGATAAAAAGTTTTCCTGGCTCTAAACTACCTCCCTTCCAATTTTTAGCTAAATCGATTCAGCCGTTCTTGAGTTAGAAGTGGAGTAACTAACACGACTTTCTTTTATATATATAGATATCGGCGCTATCAGCTTTAATGACTGATGCGACGTGAAAATAATTTGAGTCTATCATCAATTCTTATTAAAACTCATTAGTATTCATGGTTATTGTTAAAAGTAAGACGAAATCAAATATTGTTTAAAAGGAGAATAGAACTATGTTTAATCTTGGTATAAATATGACGTCTGGACGCACGACGGCAGACTTGAGAATTCAGAGTTCAATGAGTGCGTATCATTGAAGTATGTGATTATGAAGAACCTTCAAGAAATACAGGAACATTAAGAACAATTGAAGTTTCATTTTAAAATATCATGGAGCTTTAGAAGAAGTGACATTTGTAACGTCAGCGAGGCTGGCGTCTCTCTCTTTAAAAACAATGAATTTGTAATAAATCCGACATCAGAAGTGGGATCGCTCTCGTGATCAGTTACTGCCGGTCTTATAAATCCTGATCCAGCTGAAGAAAATAATCTTGTGGAGAACTTGCGTACTGAAGAACGCTAAAAAAAAATTTTTTTTTCATGCAGTTGATGACAATAATGCAGAGAATGAGCGAATGTTTGCTACAAAGAAAACAAGCGATATCATGAAATTAACTGAGAAGATTATCATTATTTTTGGCATCGTTTGACCCCGGTGGTAGTGTGTGTCTTCGGAAATGGTGTCAACACATCTTTAAGGTTGTAAATACGTACTAAATCAGGAACCATGATTCTCAAATGAAAATGAAATCTTTAAAAGGAGCGAGCTCAAATGTGTGCAGACGATTTGTTACAAACATCTACATAAGAAGCACTAATAACACACACTTACACACATAACATTTGTTATCACCTTTGACCTAATCTCGTGTCCACTGTGTATTCTCAAGAGAACCATGAGATTCTGTAGGGAAGCATTGTGGACCCGTGAGGAGACAAATATACACCACAGATGTGGAAAGCGTACCTCTGAGCTAATCACGTGTTGCCCTTGAGCTAACCACAGGTCCTTGCTGTATGCTTGAGAATACCATGAGATGACGTAGAGAGGCCGTGGGAATCAATGAGTAAATATGAAGGCAATCAGTCTATAAGAGCTTACATGATTTTGATATCAAACAGCCGGCGTAACGGCTTCATTTAGAATCGACTGTAGCAGTACTCTTCACAATAATATTAACAACATGTATGGTCAACACACACAGCCAGCGTTGCCAGGCGTCCGGATAAAGCCGGACACAGTTAGGCTTTTTGATTGCATGTCCGGCCAAAATAAACGGTGTCCGGCTTGTCCGGCTTTTGTTAGGCTTTTTACATTTCACAAACAAGCGAGCACTGCCGAGTATGTTCTTGAATGGAATCAAGTTTCCGATACTATAAGTATCCTATCTCAAAACAACGTAAAAATCAACGATAGCAAATGTTTTGACCAACTGCAAAATCTTAAAACTGCAAAATCGTAAATACTAACAAAGAGAACGTGGATTTCAAGAAGCTATTAGCACATAAGAAATGGTTAGCCTATTTTAAATCGATGATAAGTCAAGATTGCTTTTCAGAATTCCTAACTATTTGTCAGTATTACTTTGCTATCCCAGGATATAAGGCAAACGTTGAAAGAGATTTTTCCTTGATAGGTCAGCAATGGACGAAAGAACGCAACAGATTACATGTTGATCTCTCTTTCTAATTTAACTGAGCTCTTACAGCAGGTTTCGACTAACCAAAAATATTAATAATAATTATTTTTATTGTGTAACTCAAAGAGAAAAAGTTTTTTTTATACATATTTTAACTTAAAGAGAAGTTATTGATTTTTTTAAGTTAAAAAAGTATATATTTTTTTTTAGTTTTAAGAACTTCATTCTCATTACGACAACGTCATTTACATGAGCACTTATAACTAACTAGTGTTTTTCTTACTATACTTATTTGTGTTTTTCTTATTATTTAAGAAAAAATCAAACATGTTGATGAATGTTTAGGTATCTAGAATTTAATTTTGACTGGTGATTATTTGACTGATTAATAATAAAGTACATATCTATGACAAATTGGCACTTGATTTTATTTATTATTTTACTAGATAGATACTTTAGGTTTGGCGACCTGGCAACGTTACACACAGCAGTGCCACCAAAAAACGATGTTGTAATTCAAATGATAGCATAATTGACTTCAATTTTCTAATACTCCTATTGCGAGTACTACGAGTACAGCTAAGTTGTGTTCCATTTCTGCTAATCGCGGTTAAACGTTTGAATCATGTCTTCAACGGGAAAGGGAGATAACGCCGAATTTCAATTCAATATAAAATGAAATCGAAGCACTTGACCAACACATTTAAAACAGGATGGTCGAGGCGGAGAGAAGATACAAAATTTGAAATTTAGTGAATCATACGAAATATAGAAAATAATAGAGAACGAAAGATGTCTTGTAAAGAAAATCATTGGAAACCGTGGACGACTTCAAAAAGTGCTCATGAAAAGCTAGGACAAGCCCCACAGGAGCTGAGAGAAGACACAGAATTAGTAAACGAGCAGCCGACTCCTCGACTACCTAATAGTTATCCGGTGAGCGTATTCATTTTGTTCTATTTACTTCATTTCAAACGCATTTCATTTTTGGTAGATAGAAGTGTGATTTTGAAACACTTACTTTGAGATGTATTACTATAAAAGATGCCTTTGATGGCGGATCCGAACCATAACAAAAAAAATAAAAAGTAAAAAAATGGTTAATAAAATAAAGTTGTTGTAGACGGGTGGAGAGGTCTTACGACAAATTTCTTCTTCTTCTTCTTCTTCTTCTACCTGGCAATTTCCCAGCTATAGCCAGGGTCTGCCTTAGGTCTTACGACAAATAAATAAAAAAAATGTTGTAGGCGGGTGGAGACGTCCTATGACAAATATTATGTTATGAATGTTCGTGTGATGCCCCAAAGCCATAGTAGCTTACATAATAATTGGACGTGATATTATGACCATCTGACGATGTTTCGTAGTAAACAACGTCACCCATATGACCATAACAAATTTAATATCCATAATTGTAACAATACAAAGTTATCTAGGTTTACTGTGGAAGTACCTAGACTACAAAAGTATTTCTCTGTTATCACAGAAAACAATGCAGATCAACCACCGGTATGACCGTATCGGCATGACTTCGGAAGATGAAGCATCAATTCTTGATCCTGCTCCATCTACTCTACAAGACGCGCGACTGGTCCAAGAACATAACGAACACCAACCAAGAGGGAATACATCACCAGGCAGGTGCAGAGCACGCACCGCCTGTCAGAATGGCCGTATCGGCGCTACCAGCTTTAATAACGGATGCGACATGAAAATAATTTGAGGCCGTCATCAATTCTTAGTAAACCTCATTAGTCATTAGTATTTATGATTATTGTTAAAAGTATAACGAATTAAATATTGTTTAAAAGGAGAATAGAACTACATATGTTTAAATCTTGGTATAAATATGAGATCTGGACACACGACGGCAGACTTGAGAATTCAGAGTTCAGTGAGTGCGTATCATTGAAGTATGTGATTATGACAAACCTGCAAGAAATACAGGAACATTAAGAACAATTGACGTTTTATTTTAAAATATTATGGAACGCTTTTGAAGTAACATTTGTAACGTCAGCGAGGCTGGCGTCTCTCTCTTTAAAAACAATGAATTTGTAATAAATCCGATATATACAAATATTTTACTTTTAATAAGTTTTAATAATTGCAATTCAACAATTGACAATATCACATCTCGTCTGCCCGTGATCACGGTTGCTGTAAAGTAGCCAAAACGTCGGGAGTATGTAGTTTATAGTCAAAAATAAAAACGCGTAGTAAATCCGAAAATATTCGTTTCATTTAATTGACAATATCATTTGATTTCATTGTTTTTTATACATTTTGAAATATATGTACATGACATGTACCTACTTAACATGTACATATGTATATTTCACCAAAACTATATGACAACAAAATTCACAGTGTAGACAAAAATTCAATATGTTTGTGAGATATATAAACCTATAATTCATAATTATCCATTGAAATTATGTTCGTTTTGAAAATTCGCTTTATTAATAACTAGCTGACCCGGCGAACCCTATATCAAGAAATATCTGTTACCTTTTTATCTGAATAAAATTAATTTCTTTATTAAGTATAACTGACCCGACAGACAATGGTTTGTCTTCTTACTGTGATTATTGGATTCTTATTGGTATATTAATACATATAAACATTATTCCAAAAACAAAGTGTTTATTATTCTAGTGATTTATTCTAACTACGTGATATTACCGCCAGTGACATATTATTTTAACAAAAAAGTGAAATATTGTAGTTATTTTCTTTTCTAGTAATTTTCGTATTTTTTTATTACATAAGAACCTTCTCCTAATAATAACAAATACAAAAAAAAAAGAATCAGTGAAATCGGTCCAGCAATTCACGCGTGATGCCGTGACCAAGGGAAAAAGGTATTAAAATTTTGATATATGTACATAGATTGTTCCTCATTTCTCTGAAATTTAGTTTTAGCACTTAATAAATGCACTGCGGTTGAAAATAATTTCCATATGACCATCTTTTTTAAAGTAGCCCAAATGTGTGCAAGTTAAAAAAATCAATCTAAATAATGAACAATTTCTTTTGCATTGAACTTGACGACAACTTTTGTAATATTATCCCTGCTTCGTAAAGGTCACTAATAGTTCCATACTATGATTTAAGAAAGAAGACACCAGGTTTAGAAGACTATATAAATACAGACAAATCAAATGTTTTTGATAAACCTTAGCATTAAATGTCCTTAAAATATAAATATGCATAAAAGTATTAATACATGGTTGGCAACTAGAATATTATCCGGGTCCTTATTGTAAATAGTTTTATACGGTAAATTTGATATTTTGTCTGAAATTTGAAAATTTAAATAGTTTAAATATATTGCAATAGCTAAATATGTATCAAGAATTCGACAGAGGTATATTTCCTTTATTTATATTCTATTTTAAATCTACAGATTCTTTGGTTGATAATGCTTCAAGGGGTCCTGTCTTAAACACTCTTACAATTCGAAAATCATATTCATATTCTGGTGATTATTAAAATGGTTTTCGTGAAACTTTAAAGCCATTACAAAATCTGAGTGTTAAATTAATATTATTTCTAGATTTAGCAACTGCTTTATAAGTTTGTGCATCATTACTTAAAATAGTAATATTTGTCTGACTGTCCTATTGTTAACACAAACACATTGAAATTACATTGTTTTAGGAATTTATTACAAAGTGAGTAGAAGATCTCAACGATTCACCAAATTTTATGAGTTTTAAAAAACTTAATTTGAACAAGTTATCGTTTGCGACTGCTAGAAATAATTTCTAAGATATATATCACTATAGGATATAGGATATATAGGATGAGAAAATCTACATACTATTTTATAAAATTCACCGTTTAATAAAACGAAAATGAATTTTCAACGGACAAGGTATTTGGCTTCCATAAAATTTTGCTGCTTGAGAAATTTAAATTGCAACACAGTACTTTTTTTCAGCTAAGTGCGGAACGAATGTTTCAAATAATGAGTATATAAGTAAAAACTATTTTGATCGCTTTTTTTTAAATCTTTTTAATATTAATACTAATTTTACAAGTAGATACATAAAATTTCAATAGCAACAATTAAGTTGAACGTATTTTGATATCATCATCATGTGGAGAAGGTTTATTAATCACCACCTTTGCCCAAGGCGGATTAGTAATTTGAAACGTATAATTTAGAATTATAAATTCAGTTTTCCTCGCGATGTTTTCCTTCACCGACTGTCAGTGGTGTCTTGATACTCTTAGAAATTATATAGGTACAACTCAAAAAAAAAATCAAATTGGTATTATTTTAAAACTACTATTATTCTAAACAAGTACTAAAGTTTCAACCGAAAAAATGGCATCTTATGCTTCTATCTATAAAAACGTCAATTCTGTAATCGTCATACACATTGTTAAAACAATTTTTATTTGAACATATTCAGTTTTAAAGGCTATTTATTTTTAATTTTCTGTGTTTAATACTGTAGCAGTTGCAGAATTAATATATATGAAGCAATTGCAATTAAACAAAAATACCACACGTAAATATTGGCAATGAAACTAAATCAATATGTGATTGTTCTTAACATACAACGAATTGAGAAATATAAATATCAAAGAGAAGCATATTTGCATTGAACGTCAATTTAAAGGTTTTTGTTTTTAGTATTGAGTTTGTTACTTACTCTGCTAAATGTTATCGTTCCATATGCGCGTATTTTTATAATGTGTGCTAAAAAACCTATCCATTGCATTTTATTATTCTTAAAAGAAATATGTGAAATAAATTAATCTCACTGTCACACTATTCGAGCATACAAGTTTATAAAGGTAGACTATTATATTTCACTTGTTTTATTTAATAGTAATATGTAAAACCAAAAACTAAATAATTAAAATGACGATCCTCAAAAATTTATATGCCTTCAAATTTAAGCTTTATTTACCTGTATATTTTCTAGCATAAGTTCATTTTTTAAGTATACGTTTATTTATATATGAGTTGAATGAGATTCATAAAATGTTTCTTTAAGAATAAATAAATTCCACGCGTTGACACATGACATTGTTTTAATATTTTTCATTTAACTTTAAGTAATTGAGCTCGTACACAACATTAACTGACCAATTAAAAAAATTCATGATCGATGGTTTAAGCACATATTAAGGCTGCAATCAAATATTTAACTTTATATTAATACTAAAACTGTTTCTTATTTTTTGATAATTCAACACTATTATTACATAAAAAATGAATCCTCATAATTTTAATGTTATCGTTTCAATGTATATATCTATATATATTATGCAAACTAAAACTAATAACTAAAATAATAATTGTTAGTTGAAGTAATAAATAGTTATTGCTTCCTATTCATTTAAAAACATCATTACGAAAATTTTATTATTCTTGTAAAACGATCTAGAAAATATGTGTGTATGGAAATTAATATATAAAAGGTTATAAAATCTTATATATTTATTGGGGCAGAGGTTCTTTTTATATTGATAATTATGTTCCTTTATCAAAGTGGGTTACATATTATAAAGATTTTTTTTATTTATTAATAAGGAGTGGGAAAGATTAGTCCTGGTTTATAATGAATATTCTAATTAGGTTCTGTTTATGTAATAGCAAAATAAGATAATACTTAGTAAAATTGCAATAATTAATATCAACAAACAAGACTTCGAAAGCCTATCAAACTAGCTATCAAAGTTGAGCCACCAGTTTGTGTATAATCCTCCTAAGGTATCCAACTAAAACAAATTTTTAATTTATTCAAAGCCAACAGATATTATTATTTCAAAAAAATTCTATGACTATCAAATTCTAATCTGATCATGACAGAATAAATTTTTTGTAACTATTGACAAGAAAATTTTCATATGTATATCTAACACTGCCATTTTATTCCGATAGCATCAGTAAGAAACAACATACACAATAGAAACAATGCCATTTAGTTCAATTTATAAAAAACACCCACAAAAAATAAAATTTAATTAAAAACTGTATTTCAGATTTTTTGTGTATTTTCCGTAACAGTATAATTTATGAACAGAAAGATTTGATTATTCGTGGCATATAAAATTTAATTGCCCTTTGTATTTTGATATATTGTTTTTGTAATTTTAGTAGTTAATAAATATGAAATTATTGGTAAGGATAACGAATTGTTTTGTTTTTAACAGACTCTTATTATCACTACAACTGACTTCACTTAATCTTATAACTAAATTAAAAAATCTATGTAAATGATATGAATATACCTATTATTAAATAATAAATGTAAAAGAATTACGCTGTTCTTATGATTTATTCAAAGATATCGTTCCAAAGCTGTTATGATATTTTTTTAAGACTTGAGATGATTTATGGCTTTCCACCGCTACGTGGTCTCTAGCTTTAGAAAGAAACCGCCTGTAACCGTTTGGTTGAATATTCCATGTTATTTTATTGTTTTAAGTGGGTTAGCACTAAAAAGGTTTATCGCTCGTGACACCTTTTCGCATTTTATTTTACCTATTCTGTAAGGTTTTTAACAAGGTTCCAACAACTTTGAATATCTTTTGAAAGCTTCTCATATCTTCATGTGTGAACGAATTAAATAATAGAAAAAAATAAATAAAACTGTAAATCTAGAGGACCGGAAATACTTACAAGTATCAACTCATTTTCTTAGTATTTGTGCCACATTTTTTACTTCCGGCAGTTTGATTACTTTGTAGCAATTGAACTGTAACTTAGTCAAAAAGTTATTAAAGTTATTAAATATTTGCAAAACACGAAATGTCAATTTTTCATCTTTAATTGTTTATAACCTATGCAAATTTTTATGTGCCAATACACGCTTTTGGCACAATTTTTTAGGCGTTTTTCCGGATCCAATGAGTCATCGCACATAATTTTAGGAGCAGTATCTCTATTTTGTACCATTTTAAACGTGTCGACTAGATTATAAGGTCGAAAATATAATTTTAATATCCAAATTTTGCTAAGAACGTGTTTGTAGCAAAAGTATTCGGCCTGCCTCATTTGAGACCTTAACCGTAGCGCCGACAGAACGAAAGCTATCCCACGTTTTTCGGTAATCCTTTAATATTAATTCCTGGCACGTATTCTGTTAGGACTAATTTAGCAAGAGATTAATTCCATATTCATATCACAAGATATTCTTCTTAACTTAAAAAAATGTTTATTCACTATAAAAAAAGAAATCGAATTGATCCCTTTCAGCTATTATATCGATTCAGTAAAATATAAATGTACAAAGGTTTCCAAAGTTAATAAACTAATAATGCCTTCGCTGAACCCAACTCAATTTAAGTTATAAAAGTATGTCCTCTAAATATTGGCTGAAAATCTTAGAGACGAAATTCTTAGTTTGTTTAAAATGTTTTGTCATAAATAAGAGAGACTTGAAGTCAATTATGTAGAAGGGTTTTGTTACTGAGACTTTGGTGAAAATAATTGAAGCTTTTTATGGAAAGTTTTGTGTATTACCTGGGACTTACCATATTTAATTATTTTAAAAATTACGTTTATTATTTCATTATTATTTTTTGAACAACAAAAGTTCAGTATACAATTATTTTGTTCTATTATTTGAACAACAAAAACAAAAATACGCTCTCTGATCAATCACGGCAATTTTATTTCTTCCGGGAATAAACGATTTTAAATTAACTGATTTGAAATATATACTCTATCTATCAAAAAATATACTCCTATCTATTTACATTTTAGACGGCCTTATATGAATACAAAAGCTACAAACGTTAAATATGTTGTTGCTTTAATTAATACGGAATATATTAATATAACTTACAGTCTTTTCTCTGGGTCCATAAGGATGCTGCAAAGAAATTTACGATGAAACTCGATGAATGTACCTGAAATTTTTCACTTTCACTTTATAATAAGTTTTAATTTAAACATTATATAAAACTTTCTTATGTCTTTCATTATAAGGAAAAAATATAAAGCAAAGTAGATTCAACAAATTTTATAATTATGATATTAACTACATTATGTAGTAGATACATACACATGATTTTCATAAAAAGAAAATATAATCTGAAAGCGTAGCTTAACACGTAGACTATTGCGAAACCTACTATTTTTTAGCAATCTCTTTTCACAATTGATTTGCCACAAAGTTTTATTATATGAAATGGGACATGACATTTTTTAAATTAGTAGAGGAAAGGTAAAGTTTTCACTCATTATTGTACATAATTCATAAAATATTATAAATAAATACGTTAATTAAAATTACATTTAAAAACAATCATTTTATTCCCAATGTTAATCAAGTGACTATATTTTTAAATTAAAATATCAAAAATTATGTATCAATCTCCATATACTGGTAAATATATTCTGTTTAATTATTGTAATATGTCTGAAGTCCTGTGAATTCACTATTATTGAAGTGATTTCGACATCAGATCGTGCGTTTTAAGTTCATAATAAAATATTATACATGTACATATATTATGTAGGAATATATTTGAAATCACCTATTATCAATTGTTAAGGGTAGGTATTGTACACCTGTTGCAAAACTTTACTTTACTTTATATATAATATGAATAATAACGATCTAATTTAACAATTTATTTACAATAAAGATTGTGGATTATAAATTTCAGTGGTCTGCTATTTGAGATTTTTATTTTACAAATAATTAAATGGGTATTCTTCTAGAATTTGTT
The DNA here is from genome assembly GCA_916720795.1 of Danaus chrysippus. Classification (NCBI taxonomy): domain Eukaryota; kingdom Metazoa; phylum Arthropoda; class Insecta; order Lepidoptera; family Nymphalidae; genus Danaus; species Danaus chrysippus. The sequence goes on from CAKASE010000055.1 coordinate 4,442,100, forward strand.
CGATTACAAGTTGACAAATAATGAATAAACAAAAAATTCAACACTTTCATTATTTCGACCTCGATAATGTTCGACCTCATTTGAATTAATAAGTTAACGTTCGAATCTACATCTCATTGTCTCGTCAAATATTTAAGAAATAAATCACTTAATTTATTCCGACTGGGATAGAATAAATTATATTACAATCGTCTCTTTAGTAAAATAGGTTTTTAATGCAAGTGTTTATAGATTTGTATTTTAAAATTTGTACATATGTCTATTTCCTACTATTCTTTTATAACTTCACAAGAAAAACTGATTGTAATTAACTGTCATTTAAACTGAATAGGTGTTTTGTTTTAGTCCATAAATATTTGTTAAAAACATTTTGAATAGTATTTTTTATATATGTAAATTAACTCACATCCCAAACAGTTATGCGCAATAACAAAAGTATCACTGTATGAATTTATCGTCATATTTTTGTTATCTTCTATTGTTGAGAGAGTAAATTCCAAAAACATTGCCCTTATCTATTTTGACATAAAAATAAAATTCCGCTTTATTAGATAGACAACCTGCTTCTCAGTAAAACACGGCAATGAAAAGGAAATATAAACGTAAAAATATTATTTATACTCAAAGCCGAAACTATGTACAGAAGTAATGTCTTTTTTCAGAAATTATATATAATCAGATTCACATTATCCTTTTTCGTGTATTAAGCAGGGATGTAACGGAGGTATTTTTATCGGAACCGAAATCGGAATCGGAGTTTTCAAATTTGGTTTATCGGAATCGGAATCGAAATCGGAGGCAGGGTAGGTTTGTTTAAGGTCAAATAAAACATGATTTATAGTCAATTCTTTTCATTTTTATTTTTTATTATAAATTAAAAAACAACTGAAAAAAATTGGCATATTTCCAAATAAACCAAAGATAAAATTAATGAATTTAAAGTTTAATTAAAATTAAAACCCGAAGTAGTGTGTTACATTTGGTTACATTACAATAAATGAACAAAATCTAAAATAAATTAAATGAAAATGGACTCCAAAAGTAATGTATTGTACTTTATGAACAAAAGCATTGATGCTTTTACAATCTATTTCTTAAAGAGTCGTAAATTAGGCCAGCACCACTAAAAAGTTGTTCGCTAGCTACCGAGCCCGGTGGACATGACAAATATTGCCAGGCAATTCATTGTAGGGGCTGGAATTTTGTATTTCCATTTACTTTCCACCACACTAACGGATCATCACTAATACTTATACGTTTTTCTTTGTTGTACTCATAAACGTGTCGTGGCCGTAACAAATAATAACAAGTGAAAAATTAATTGATGATAGAGTGCACGTAGTGGGGGTTTAAGGATTCCCGCGCGACATGTATGGACCTGTTCGGCACACGTTTCGTTCGACCTCGGATTAACATCCGATAAAAAAGTATTGGAACCGAAGTCGGAACCGAAAGTGTAATAATTATCGGAAGTTCCGACTTAACGGAACCGGAATCGAAGCTCCGTTACATCTCTGGTATTAAGCTTGGAGATGCATAGTACTAGAAAAATTTTAGTTATTTCAATAATTTCTGTCCTATAATTTGAAATCAACTTAAAACCCTTATAAATTTTATTCAGTAAAAGAAAAGTATTCGTTGTCTTCTTAGATATAAGAGGAACTTTTATTAAAAACACGATTTAACTAAGATTAATTTATCTTTTAATAATTAAGGAACGCAGCAAGGTTCAGACTGTAAATACAGTTTCTTTAGTACTTGCCTCTTCGTAATTCATAAAACTCATTACATTCTAATAGTTTTAGGAAAGATAAAGATATCTTGTTTTCTTTGCACAAATTTCAAAATAAAAGAAGAAATATTTTAAATCGCAAAAATTAAGGACATTAATTCTGAAATATTGAATTTTATTATTATTAAGAAAACTATTGTTATAAGAGGTTGAAGACATAAGAGAATTCTATATTTGTAATTTACCCCATGTATAAAGAAGAAGTATTCAATATACGTATTATGAGACTACATATATAAACACATTTAAAAATGTAAAAAAAAAAAATTAAGACCTAAATACAGATAAAGAGCTTTTAAGTGTAATATAAAATTTGTTGCAATTAATAAAGCCCACATTCTATGATAATATTTGACGAAATGAAAGTTTAAAACAGTAGCCAATAAATGTAAATAGCGTTTATTAAAGTAAAATACCCCAAATTCAAATTAAACCCAGTACGTCATGCTAATTGAAGGAGTATCTGTAAATTACAATGAATATTATATGGTTTTAAAACATAAATCTACCTTAGATTCTGCGTTATGGGTACATGTAAAAGTTTAAAAGACTACTATAATAAATTTAGTAAAGCAAGTTATAATATTATGTTCACGTTTTTATTATATTCGTCATCATAACACATTTCGTTTACCTCTACTATTTTTTTATAATCATTCCTTGAAAAGAAAGAAATTCATGAATTAGCTACAGTTGGCTTCTTTTACCTATCATAATGTATAATGATAACCGAGAACTTTTGATTTCTATACAAAATAATCGCAATTGGTTTGTAAGTCGACTCAACAATCGAACATACTTTCCCAAGAGAAAATAATATAATGACTATCCTAATAAATAAGCATTAAATATTTATTTTCTACCATTATTATGTTTCCCGTTCAAATCGCACAGTTACAAAGTAGACGAAGATATAAAGCTATTTAAGTTATACTTACGTCTCAATGAGGCAATTATTCCGGCAAACAACAAGAGAAAAATAAAAGTGATTTATTTTTATGGTGGTACTTTCAAAGACCATTTTGTAATATTATTGGTGGTTTCGAATTGAACTGTAACCACTGTACATTTGTAGATAGCTAGCATAAGCACTTGTCGTTTTTTTTTTCCTGTAATTTTGTTATTAAATAAAAGTTTTAAAATGGCTTTGCATTGCAAGGGGAAATACTTTATTTAAATGCTTTGAGACATTGATTTCTCTAAATTTCTCAGAAGCAGTATATAATAAGCACGTCATTGATAACTCACAACACAACAAGAAAATTTTAAATATGGGGAAAAATGTAGCCAAAAAGCATGACCACTTAAATAAGAAATAAGAGTTAAGTAAATTAAATGTGTTAATGCTTAGGAACAACTACGTTATTGTATACTTGAAATTATATTCTTTCAAGAGTTTTTTTTTAATTCAACTAAATACTTTGACAAATTTTTGCAAATCAGAAATTTTGTATAAAAAAATTATAAGAAGAAAAAAATTATAGACGAAAATTATAAGAAAGAGATATTTCAAGGCTATTCAGATGTACATCACAGAACGTATTTTTCATATAAATGATTGACCTAGAAAAACAATTGAGTGAGGATAATAACACTTTAAGATACAGACCAAATAGTTTCAATAATTTCATATATTCTGTTTCTCTGATAATGTTTTCTTTTATTATTTTTAAGTTTTTTTTTTTCATTTGAAGCATAATTGCTGTGCCTAATGAGATAACTTATTGAACACTACGGAATCAGTAACAAAATCCTATGCAAGATTTCATTCATTTCTGTATAAACATGTCTTTTAAATTTATTAGTGAATAAAAGATTATTTTTCCATAATGTATAAAATAATCAGAATCTGTAATAAGCTTTTAGGGATTTTTTACATTGACGAAAAGCGTATACAAGAGTCAAACTGAAAGTTCTTAGAACTGGCCACTTATAAACATTATAATAAAAAAATAATTCTAAAATTTGAAAATAGAACTCTGTCAATATTACTGAGTATATATTTCATATATTTGTCATTTGTTTTACTATTTGGCGGCAAATTGAAAATTGTCTGTGTCACGTCAACATGAATTTAACACGAGAAAATTTTTGTGCAATGATTTTTTATGACTTTAGATGTCATTTAAGTCAACAAGAAAGTTATGATAGACTACGATTGGCCTTTCACGATGGGGCTCCATCTCGTGCGACTGTTTACAACTGGTTCAAAAAAAAATAATCTTTGATAACGATAAATTAGAGGTATTTAACAAAAATTTACGAATCTTCCTAATTACATTTCATTGATTTGAAAAAGGCCATTTTGGTGATATATTCCATATAATTGAATGAGCAAATACATAAATAAGACGTAGTATTTACCAAATCATGCAAAATTCCTAACATATAAGGCGAATTCTAGTTTATATACATAAGAGATAATAACATATATACCAAGCTCCTATCCTGGTTTGTTTTCATATTTATTCCGTTCCTTCATGTGTATTTATTCGGCCCTGGTCGCTTGTTTATCTCCCCTGTGTCCTTCATCACTCTTATCTAGTTCTTGAAGTTGTTCCTACAAAAAATATACATTATAGATACAAGATTTATTTCATATATTAGTTTCAATAGTGCTCTAATTACGTGTAATTTTTTACAATGATATGACGGATTGTAAATATTATCATAATCTGTTGATAAACAGTATAAAGTGACTCGAAAATTTTAATAATATGTAAAGTTTTAGGCGTCAATTATAACTCTACTTGTAGTATTTTGTAATTTGTCAACTCAAAGTCACTAATGTAACTCACACAAGGCGCTGCGTCTTCATCATTTATAGGTTCCGTGTTCATTTGTACATTGTCATTTGTTCCTTTTTCCATTTCTGCGTTCTCAACTTTATCCTCAGCCGACGGATCTCTATTAGAAGGATCCGCGTTTGGATTGGGATCTTGGTTAGTCTCTTGTTTTTTCTTCATCTTTCGTTATGTCATCCGGATTCTTTGGTAATTCTTTCTCTGAGCCATCCTGTGTATCCGGTTCCGTTTCCGGATTGTTTTCATCCACTTGTGTCTCATCATCTCCTGTTTCTTTCAGTATTTCTTCGTTTTCATGTTTCTCTTTGTCTTGCTCCGTTTCAGTACCTTCCTCTTTGTTCTGTAATAATAAACACAAACATAACTATATTACAATTATTTTATCTTCGTAACTATATTTATTATATATTATACTATAAGTCTACCTGTTCATCATCGTTTCCTTCACCTTCTTCATCACTGGACACTTCTAACCCATTTTTATTTCCTATATCTTTATCTTCATTATCATTTTCTTTCTGCTCTTCTTGTAAAGCTTCTTTCATCGCGTCGATTTCAAACGGATTTTCAGTTTCGGTTTCTCCATTCTGAATGTGACATTTAGTTTATTATTATTTTATAAAATAATTATTATGAAGAGTTTCGTAAATAGTATATGTTTACCTTATCGTCTTTTCCTTCGCCGTCCAAGTTTAAATCATCGGGCTCAGGTAGTTCTTGTTGTTTTCCATGATAGGGATCAACCTTGAAAATAAATTATTTACTATATAGTTAACATCAACACTTAAATAATAACGAAAGATTCGAATAAACTAACCTGATCATCGTCAACTTCGGGTTCCATTTCATTAATATCTTATTTTTCCTTTCCTTTCCTTCACTGCTCATCTTTTCCTTGTTCTTATTCTTTAGAGCCCATTTCTTTCTCACCTTTGCCTCGTTCTTATTTTGTTCTTCGTCTATATCTTCTTCGTCTCCGGATCCCCATATTTGTTGATCGAGACTTTTCATTAAAGAACAAAAAAATAGAGAATCTATACTAATATTATAAAGCTGAAGAGTTTGTTTGTTTGTTTGTTTGTTTGTTTGTTTGTTTGAAAGCGCTAATCTCCGAAACTACTGGATCGAATTGAATAATTCTTTTTGTGTTGGATAGTCCAGTTATCGAGGAAGGCTGTGGGCTATATAACATCACGCTACGACCAATAGGAGCAAAGGTATAGTGGTAAATGTGTAAAAAACGGGAGAAATTATTTCATCATTGAAGCCTTCCGTTGCGTGCGCCGTGAAAACGGTTCAAGATACACAAAAAATATGTATTAAAGAATAATAGCACTTTTAATGATCTAAAAAACAGTCCTCGACAGTATATGTCTATCTTTTAAGATTAACTCACAAAAACCGTTTTTATGGTACCTAATTTGGTCGAAATAATTTGTTTATGTTGTATCAACATAATAATATTCATCTTTATTCAAATAAACAAATAAATATGTTGTTGGTTAAGAGTACTGCATTGTGAATTAAAAAAAAACATAGGTTTTATCCTGAAAATTCTATGGGAACTCGACCATTCCGAAGACCCCGCAAGAACGGGAACTATGTGGGAAGGACCAAAAATCTGCCAGAAGTCACTATTCCATGCGGACGAAGTCGCGGAAAAAATCTAGTATTAAAATAACTTTACACAAAATTACTTAATATTAGTGGTTAACTAGAGCTGTAACGTTCATACAAATGCAATTTAACTATACCGTGTTTTTAAAACAGTTTATAGAATCTTACTTATACAATAACGAAAATAAAGGCATCCTTTTATTTTCCTAATATCTTTCTTAACATATGTATATATTGGACGTTCTAACTCTTGCTAACCGACTTTATGACAATTTAACAATATTAGTCAATTTCAAATAAATTGGTTCTGCTTTCAATTATACATGTGACTAAAAACATATTAAAAAATATTCGATATTTAAGATCACATTTTACAATATTAATTATTGTAATGTGTGGCAAAAATAATGATGATATTCACTTACTTTTCGGCAGCATTATCTGTATCTCCCATTTGTTTATCGGCATCGTCATCATCATTTTCTTCATCTGATTGTTCTGGAATTTAAAAGGACATTTATTAAATTTACAACCCTATTTTATATGCTTAAAACTTAATTTTATATGACTATATTATCAACCTTTCTGTTCAACGTCTTGTAAATGAGAATCAAAGTCGTCAGTCATATTGACTCCTTCTCTTCTTCCTTGCAATCTTTATCTTGTTCGTTCTTTTCTTCACCCGGTTTATGCGCGTCGTCCAATTGATCCCTTGAAAACAAAAACAATAATTTTTCTGTGTGTAATAAATTTTGTCTACAACGCTAAAGTCAATGATATTTCAATAATTCTATCTATCCCTTTCCCACACCTGGTTTTCTTTGCGTTCAGAGACATCTTTCTGTCCCTCTCCCTCACCAAGTCCCATACCGCTGTCTCCAGTAGTGCCTTCTCCCTCACCCTCCTATGAATCTAGTTCTGAATGTTGGCAGAAACTGTAAGGAAATAAAGGAAGTTTCAATTTATTACTTGACTAAAACATTCTTAAACAATAACTTATTTAAGGATAATCTAACTACAATATGAATTAAAAAGCTTCAGTGGAACAACTTATTGAAATTATCTAATTTGTGTCAATTTATGAAAGTTTTTATAATATTTTATTATTTTCTGTACTTTAGATTTTTATAAAGTTTAATACATATTTAAATGCAACCCCAACTTATTCATTTTAACATTGTGGTATATTTAATCTAAATTGTATCGATATAATTACCCTTTCCATGCCAGATCCAAGAAAATCTTCAAAAGCACTAACAGTATTTTACAGGATACTCTATGCACAGCAACTTTTTGGGAAACAAAATATTGGACAAATAGTATAACTTGCTCCAATATCGGTACCAATCTCATAACAACAGTTCTAGCTTCTTCCATATCAGACCGAGTCGCAATATATTCCACATAGTTAATCAAAAGTTCGCGCAATTTCTTGAATCAGTCGAAATGTTCTCTTGGAGTAATTCTTTTAAATGATCATCTTCTAAAATTTCTTTGGTTTCAACTTTTTCACCTTCATGTATAATTTCATCAATAGCGTTTATATCGTCCATATTCTCCGCTTGTTTCTCTGGCGGCAGATGTTTTTTGTACAACGATTGTATCACAAGTAACATCGTAGCCACAACATCTTCACTCTGCTCTAACACTGTGCCGTCAGTTTCATCCATTTCTGGGTCTCGGTTCATACAATTTTTCAAGCTCTGTTTTATATCTTTAATGTAAGCCGCCATATTTTCAAGGCTTCTTAGCATTGGATGATGCGGTGTGAAGTCTTCTATGACCGCCGTTTTGAAAACAAACTGATATGCGATAATAATTTGCTCACTTTTTTCTATTATAAAGTCCAAATTATTCTTAGCTTCGTTTGTAACTTCTATATGACTTTGAGAAACTAGAGGTAACTCAAAGGATTCTTCGATTTGTTTTGGGTTTCGAGAAAATTGTTTAACAGTGCCTTTTATTTATCAACTAGAGATATAATTGACTTAATTTTTTTATTAAGAGACTTCCATTCATCGCTATCCTTGAAACAATCAGCCAAAGGTGAGTTTGATAGCACTCCGTCGAAATCTGGCTCAGAAACAGTATTCAAATGTTTTTCCGGAACAGACTTCAGAACGACGTTGAATCGTTCTAGAAGAATGCTCGTATGAGCGTAGCATTCCGCTAACACATTGAGAATTTCTTCAAGCGAAGTTATATTACATCCTGTAGAGTCTATTTCTAACGCGTTTGTAAGACTTGTAGCTACGGTTCGTAAATCGAAAATATGTTTCGTATAACGCGAAATCGACTTCTTCTGAGTGTTAGTATTTTTCTGGAAATAAAATGTATATACTTGAAATTTTAGCACAAATTATTATTTAACACTATTTATAATGTCATGGAATATCAATATAATGTTGATTTAATTTCTATTTCTATTATATTATATAAATGTTACACTTTTAACAATACACTTATAGCAAAAAGAAATATAAATATACTTTACAAATAACAAAATATTGGTGATCACACAGAACATGGACAAAGTCGAATGCTTTTGTTATATAGTTGGAAATACCTGCTTTTCAAATAGCTCATAGCGGCCTCGAAATCGACGGGTAGTATTGTGAAATTATACATGTCTTCAGAAGCCGATAGTATAACGAGACCCGTGCGATAATTCAAGCCGATTTTGTTCAAATATGTGAACAGATCCGATAGAGCTTTACGCTTCTGCTGCGTTATGTTTTTAGCTTGACATTTTTGTTTGTCCTTCGGCAATGTTGAATCCACCTACGATATAGAGTATTATTATTAAAATGTTTTGTATTTGTTACAATCTTAGCAGTAAACAATTATCGACAGCCGTTTGCAATGACTACAGTATGTTCACTTTATTATTTATGAAGACATTTTTTTCGGGTATAAGTCTAATTTTTAGAAATTATTTAAATGAAATAGAAATGACAATTCACATTTATATAAGAACCAATATAGAAAATGAAACAATTTTACGTGTATAAAATAAATATTCATTATGTTCACTTGTCTCTATAACCAAGGTTACAAAGTCGTCCAAGGCTTGTAGTAGCGCGGGGTAGCCCGTGTTAGCGATGCTATCCTTACATAATGTTCGAGCTTTGTTCAACAGACTCGGAATCTTTGCCTGGAGACTGTTCTTTTGTATTAATTGACAAGGCTGTTCGAGCTGCTATTCGTATTTCTGTAAAAGTGAATTCAATTATTAAAACATTATTGCGCAATATTAAAACATTATTGCGCAGTTGCATATTTATAACTGTAACTAATGTTTTTTTTTTAAAGACAGAAAAACTGCAATTGTAGCTTGCTACCTTTACAGCTAAATCAAACAGAAGACGGGCGAAATCATTCATAACCACCAAATCTTTTATCATTATTATATTTTAAGTGTAATAAAAATGACGTGTTTATATACCTTAATGTTTCTGTTCAGTACTACATGGTTCTGAAGATCTATCATATACGCTCCGCCCGCGGCGTTGCTTGCAGTGCCAGCCCTCTTTGGTCTATCCCAAATACCCACGTGATCGATAGACTCACTCGCCGTGTCCACCAGACAACTCGATACCAATCTCCTTTAGAACTTTCTGTAGACAATTTTTCAAGTAAGATATTTACTCAGAATTCACAAACACATCAATTACCTAAGATAATATAAGATGGTAAAGTACACAATAATGGTTTATATTACAAACATTGACTTAGAAATTATCGAAGGAATTTATAAATAAAAACCATGGAGTCCCTCCGTACGGAAGAAATGAAAATTCGTGTTGTTTCAATGAAAATAGGAAGTTATAAATATCAATTTATAGTGAACTCATATTGTTTCTTTAAGACAAACTTAATAAATATTGCTTAAAATTCACAATTGATCCATCCATTTACTATCGCTCTGTCTCTTTCTATTCCCCCTCCCCAGGAGCGTTGCACGTTTAAGGCAACCTTGTTGGAAGTAGCATTAGACGCTTCACTACAATAAATATATCAATATGGCTGACCTCAAACTCCTTGGTGTGTTTGTATAAAGCTTTATGAGCCTTGTCTGCTGCGTCCTTCACACTCCAGTAACTGAGGTCTCTGTCCCAGGTGCAGATTTTGACCAAGTCCTTCAATAACAATGTATTCCATAACAATGATAGGAGTTCAACTAAAACAGAACATATACAGGGTGACTGGTGAATTACTATCAATATTTAAGGAGAATACTCGGTACATGATTCTCATTCGAATTATGTAAAAAAAATAGGTACTTAATTTTTGACCAAATTTCCGTATAAATAAATAAAGTGTGGACACGTTCCAAGTGTTCCAAGTGTGGACGCGTGCGGCGGCGTGCTGATACAACACCACGCCGCCGCACGCGTGTGTTTATGTGTGTGTGTGTGTATACCTTATCTGTAGGGTGTTCACACGATGCGTAATTAATTACATAACTTTTGGTTTAGTTTACTCAGAAGTTTATTGATATTTATGTAATATTAATTTTTATTTTGTCATATATGATCGTCAAATATCACGTCTTCAAGTATTGATAGTAATTCACCAGTCACCCTGTATAGATAGAAGTAAATTATTGGATATTTCAGAAGACCCACAGTAGTTGCAGTATAAGATATAGATTAATAAACTGAACCTAACTAAACTTTTAGGAAATAATTAAAGGCTTTGTTAGGGAAAAAGTTTTGATTTTTGACATTAAAGAAATTATGGTGATAAATGTATGTATGTCGTCCAAAAAATTTTAAAAGAGAATAAATTATCTATCTATGAAAAAGATATAAAGTGTAGATATTATTTTTGATGTCTAATAAGTAAATAACTTACTATAAACTATTATTTCTAAAGTTCCTTGTAACATATATTATTTAACCAATGAATCTCACCGCGTCTTTGACCGGCGTCCAGATGTATTAAATGGCAGTGTACTCATAAACAATGTCCAATCTCACATCGAACTCCCCTAGATTGGACTTTTCCATGAAATCTTTCAACACGGACTCGACCCGCGCCGATGACATATCAGTCTCCTCCAAGTAAGATGTTATCACCGCATACATATAGATACAGTATTTATGAGCTTCGGCCTGTTGTCTGAAATGTTAATTAAGTATTATCCAAAACAGTTAAACTTTTAATACCTACTAAAAATTATTGTTCAATACAATAGTTTTATGACTATCTTATTCGTAAGTAGACCAATATTGTAATGAGATAAGTAGTTCTTACTTCATAACATGCTAAAAGCCATTCAAATTTTGTGACGTCAAGTTAAGAAATAACATAAATCAATGACATAATTTTCACCTTTGATACAAGTTGTTAAGACACTCCTTCCAATGAGTCATTTCGAGTTTCCTCCAGTTAATGATCTGTTGTCCTACATATATATCCAGCCAGTGATATATCAATCATATTGTTTCCTTTGTGGGCGTTTTTGTTCCATTCTTCAATTTTATCTCTAAGGAGTTTCAAACTTGTCAGGAATCTCGACACTGGACTGGTAATCGGAAAACCGATTATTCTGTCTACTATTATTATAATCTAGAATGATAAAAGATATTCTAATAAATCATAATATATCATTTCGATATTGGAGATTCTAATACCAACGATATAAACGGGAGTCAATGGGAATGTATGAATATGTGTTGGTCTGTCACATTAAATGTATTGAATGGATTATGAAGCTTTACAAAAATGTAGTTTGACTTCACATAACATTATTATCACTTCACTCCAAGTAGTTAACCAACACATAACACACGTATATAGTGTAGAAGTTTAGTGACATAGACGATAGATGTAGCTGAAACCTCCTTAATATATCTATTATATGAGATTAAGACTATGCAATTCGCTCTGAACTCAATACTGAAGAGAACGCGGTATGAGTCATCAAAGGAAACTAGTATTACATAATTATACATACATCTTTCAAAGTCGGAAAGTCTGGCCATTGATCCAATAATTCATTTGTCGCTTCTTTGACACTTTCTAGGAGACGAAGACATTCCCTTGTTTCGGAAATACAAGGTGACCGGTAGAAGTCAATTTTTGAACCGGTTCCACCTGAAATATACGAAAAATTATAAGGTTATTCAAAAATATAGTATCGTAACCTCGTATAGAAGGATTATTAATTTAAAGTTTTCAGTTGAATTGAAATTTCGGACAGTTGTGTTGAAAAAATAGCAATAAAATTACAAAGAAACGACATAGCACATTTTGGATACTCACTAACTCCATCGACTTTGTCTTTAATATGCGACACTAGCACCATTAAGCTTGGTAAAATAGTTCCTTCTAAAGTCACATCCAACGTCTCCCAAGCACCCTGTATAACCTGACTAAATGTTGGATAACGCAATAACAAAGCGGTGACGACACCATTCACAGCCAACTTCTTTGGGGTGGATAACCATTGCGCGTTCGTTTGGTTCCGTACGAAGTTCGAATGCCATCTGTATATCAGGGAGACATCGTCAGGGGAAAACAATAGTTTGGGTTTGATATTCCTCGGTTTGTCTTTCCTCTGTTCGAGAGTCGGCGGTTTAAACTCAGCGAAGTCGGAGTATGAAGGGAACATTTCACTTATCTCTTCCTGCGCCAGAGTTTCTTCGTCTTCGTCTTCACATTTCGATCTGGAACATTGAAATTGCATTAGATACAAGGTTTAAAATTTCTATATAATGGTCCTTTTAATATAATAGATAGACGAAATACTTTAGGTAGCTGAAAACTGGACGATTTTGGGCATTTTAAGAGTTGTATATTAATATAAAAACATCTTTAAAATTTAAATACAGCTGATTTTAATACAATGTGTTTGTGACGTGTTTCATTTGTTTTAAAAGTTACGAGAAAAAAAAGCTTTAAATAATAGAAAACTAGATCAAATTTAGCATAGAAACAGGTTATTGTCTTACTTGGTACCATATAAGGCTTCTTCATCTTGTTTTTGTTTCTCCCATGAGTTTGTGATAGCGTTTAGTGTCGTGAGTATAGCTTTCAAACTAATTTTATCAATTCTTTCCATGGACAAGCTGTGCGTACTGAACTGTGATAGATTAATTTTCAATACCCTATAAAAAAATTCAATTAATATGTCATTTTACTTTTCTCATTTAATAATATATTTATTATGACACTTACTAAAGATATTCCCGTCCAGGTTGTGACGCATCATCACTTCTAACATTCCTATTTAAGAGCTGCATAAGGTTGGATGGCATGTATCTATTAAGATGCTTTTCCCTTGAGGCTAAAGATGGTATACAGTTAGGATATACTAGAACAGATAGATGTCAACATTTCAGGCAAAAGTGGACCTTGTTCGATTTTGACAATATATTCTCGAATTAGGTCCTTTAATGACGTCACACTGTACATTATTTAAGACAGTGAACTTTGTAAGGGTTTCGCTAAGTATGGGAAAGCATCAGAATAAGAGACAATTTTTTTGCTAAACGCATTAACAGAATGCAACCACGAGGTCGTTTCCGTTAACACTGTTTGGGCGTTTTGTAATTGGTTTTGTGCTTTCTCGTAGGTACTGCTTTGTATAATATCATACATTGTACCTCAAGTTGACAAAAGGTTGGTATACAGGGTCTTCACTGATTTATCAATAGGACGGACTTTGTAAAGTGCTTGCAATCCTGTAAAGAAATCAATTTGTGATCAATAATTTCTATTATGTCTTACACTTTTAAATTGACGTTTTATTGTAAGTATAGCGGTTTAAAAAAACTATAAATTTAACTTCTAGTGCGTAAAAATTGTAAAAAAAGTTTATTTTACTTTCAATTGTTATGTAAGGAATTACGCGTGACATGTGGCAAGCCAGAAGTGAATTTTAAACGAAGTAATAGAGATATTTGGTAACATTTGAGTTTTGCTTTAACATAACATTAACATAACTATAAATACAATAGGATGCGGCCAGAAACAAACCGTTAAGTTTTTTAATCTTAAATTTTGTTTTTAAAAACAACAGTTATTAAATTACATGAAAATCTAAAATCATCGTGATTACGTGTCTAGGGAACATTTTTAACGTACGTCCTTATTTTTATGGATATAGTTAATTATATAAGTTCACACCTTTATAAAACTGGTGTAGGACGGTTCCTTGGGACGGAACGTATTCCCTGAGGCGTATTTATGTACCCTCAATGCGGTCTCCTGTTTGAGATTCATTATAATTTCGCAGTAGGGATGAACATTCTTCAGTTTTTCCCTCTTAGCCTGTTTAAAACAATCCACCGTCACGTCGGACGCCTTCTCTATGTTCCTAATCTCACTGATACCACACGTTATTACCCCATGAAGGTAATACACGCTCAGTAATTTATTAAATATATCAACATCTTCCTCTGTATATTTCACTTTGAGTCTGTACTTTTCAACGTGGTCTATGGGACTTATTTCTGCCATTATTCTAAGCCCTAAGGAATAAAAGACTAGTCAACAGTGATAATTCCGCAGTTAATATTTTCGTTTTATCTCTCATATTGTTTTCGTTTGCGATAGAACTTGTAAACTGCTTATACATATATATCGTTAGCTTTGTTCAACATGTCTATAATATTCGCGTCTCCTATAAAATATAATTGTATCTCTCTAGTTATGACGTCACATATCTATAATACTCTCATTTACTGTATAATTTTCTGAAATTATATATGACAGACAATCAATGAGCTGTTCGTATTTTTTTATTTCGAATATAGCGTCTGATTTCCTGTAAGAAAAATATTATGTTAACAGATGTGCATGTGAAGATTTAATTATTAATTTGAAAATATAAGAAAACAATAATTACAATTTGCAATCCAATGTACCGAAGTTTTTCCATAAAATATTCAAAACAGATTGCAACTGCATGGAATAGTCCGTACGGTCCTTCAAAGCAACACTTTCATATGCCATGACTGAATATGAGGCTGAAAAAATATTATTAAAACATTAAAATTACTGTAATCTAAAGCAGTTACCGAGAAGTAATACATAAATGCATTTGAATATATTAAAATTACCAGTGACGTCCAAACATGTCGTAAGATTTTGAAAGTAGAATGGCATTAAGGAGAGATTCATAGAGAGTTGAAATGTTTAAAGGAATACGGTCCTCTGAATTTAAAAAATCATTTATCTTTAAAAACGGTTCAGGATATGTAGCGCGCGAGTTCACAAGCATTCTATTCAGTTATATCCAAAAGCCAACGGGCAACGAAGAAATATCTGTTACCTTTTTATCTCAATGAAGTTAATTTCTTAATAATTATGTACAGCTGATTTGAATGACAATGGTCTGTCTTCTTCTTATATATTATATGTATGTTTAAATTAATACTATAATAGTATAAGTCTTTAGTATTTCGATAATCTGTCCCGATCTCAACTAATAACATTCAAAAACAATTTAAAAATGTAACATTTATATTTTTATTGTACATAAACTCTTTTAATCGGACTAATTATTATCGTCGAAAGGTATTCGGATAATCGAAAATCCGGATAATCGAATGTATGAAGAAAAGACGGTTTTGTGCTTATGTAGTTCATAATATGTTATATGTTTATTTTAAAAATAAATTACAATATGTATTTGGTGATATGAAACCTTTTCAATGTTCATTAAATTCGCGTTTGTACATATTGGATAGAAAAAATAAATATTGTATAATGAGAGATTTTAGTGAAGTTATTTTGGTGATTAGGAAAATTCAAAGCTAGACACTGTTTTAAATATTTCATATCTTAAAATAACTTGATGTAAAAACTGCTCTGGGATCAAGCGGACCTTGATATTATCTCTACCAGGGGGTTGGGTCAGACCTGTAGTTGCTGTAGTTCAAGCTATGGTAAGAAACGAGAGGGCAGTGGCGTGCACACAGATTTAAGGTACGGTAAACAATAACGGAATATGTTTGAAAAATAAAATAACAATTTCCATAATTTTTTCCCATTAAACATTGATAATAATTATCATTATTATCTTTCCCATGTATTGATTTAAATTTAGAAATGAAACTAATATTTTTATTGTTTTTAACGGGCAGACGAGATGTCTGTCGTGATCAAGGTTGCTGCAAAGTAATCGAAACGTCGGAAGTATACTAGGTACCCGGCACGAAACCTGACCTAACATGGCGTTTAGTCGTTGCGAAAATCACGTAGGTACTATCTAAAAATAAATAGTAGGTACGTAAAAAAACAACTGGTTAATTATTTTGTCTTTAGCATTATAAAAAAACATCATTTTTCGAGCTTGACTTTTTAGAACTATATTATTTTTTCTTGGCATTTTAGTAAAATTCGTTAAAATCTTTACTACATATAATAACAAAAGAAAGAACCCACAAAATCAACAAAACAAAAACAAACGACGGGAGACGCGGTGTCACTGCGCGGGGCCACGCATCCACCCGTTGCAATGGTTACTAGTAGGGCCCGGATAAATATGTATTAAAAAATCTAAAATATGGACGAAAAAATCAAAAATATGGAGTATAAAAAAATACTTTCATAATTAAACATTGTTTTACTATAAGAAAAGGGTAACTCGTGACGTACATCGTTAAGTTACTTTTAAAAAACGATGAAAAGAAATAGCGAAATATTAATTTCAACAAAAAATAACAGTTTTATTCAACTTCCATTACACTAGCCTTATCAAATTGGTTGCAATACACAATGACGTGCTTCTTTGAATTATGAAAATGAAAACTGACCTGGTTGAAATATAGCCTAATATTTGCTGAATGATCTCTCCGCGTCACATGACGTGATGGATGCATACCTAAAACATACTTAATTCAGTAATTGTGTAAGCCATGTCTACAGAACTCGAGACTTTCGCTCAGAATATTGCTATTTTTTTTAGCGTATTAATCCTTTATTTTTATCGAAAACATTAGTGGCGGGAACGTAAATTTTATCTATTTTTGTGAATATATGGATGATTGTGATATTTTCTTGTAAAATATGGACTTAACTTTGAAATATGGTAAAATATGGAAGATAAAAGTTGGTTTTTCACAGTCTAAATATGACAATCCATGTAGAAAACACATTCTAGACCGAAAATCGCATAAATTAAAAATATGTATTTACATATTAAATATTAATCCGGGCCCTAGACTTACTAGTAATGGCGGCCTTGTTTGCTGTAGTAAGTACCTAGTAACGCGCTCCTCGCCTCAGACCGCACATCAAACGACGTCTATTATTTGTTACTGCGCAGGGTCAAGATTCGTCCCGAATATTATAATATGTAGTTGTTAAACATAATAAAATATGTACGCGAAGAAATCAGAAAATATTAATTTCATTTAAATATTGATAAAATTCGCGCATAATGTTACAACTTACAGCAGTCCGATCAGAACGAACATCTATATACTTTATGAATCTCTCAACTAGGTACCTCTGAGCCACGAAAGTATCTTAAAAAGATTACGATCTGTTCCTCACAACTTTATAAAAGTTATTTAAATAGGGATATCCAGTGGAGATTCAAACATTCTTATTAGGTATTATCATTTGAAAAAAAAACAAACAAGGCAAACAAAGTAACTTATTCTTGTGTACACAACCTGCTAACTAATTAAAACTATCATAATACTTTTTATTAGAATGAATAACATTACCTTTCTTTTAGTTCAATCTTAACTGGTCACAAGTCACAACTCACACGCCTTCACTTTACACTTATTTTAATTTTATTACCAAACGACAATATTGAAAATCTACTCGTACCTAACTCATTTCATTAAACACATATCACAAGCACAGAACTCACAGCCATAATGTTCTATACTTCGTTAATAAATTAATCCACTGTTTACTAATTAAAACTTATTCACTTGTGCTTAGAAAAACAAATGACAATGTCACAATATTCAATAACAATAAAATGGCGAAAAAAAATATATGAACTGTTTACCGACCAATCAGAGAGCTCCATTTCATTTGACAATTACAGACTTAAAACAATACAAAATAATCAGTGCTTCCAGTGTTACCAGAATATTTTTTTCTCGAATCGCCAATCTCGAATTATTTAACATTAATTTAGTTTAAATAAAAATGCTATGAAATTATTGAAGTACAAATGGTCAAGATTTTTTTATGTTTATTGACTGCACTTTGTTTTAAAAAGTATTATTAAATAATTAAATACTATGAAATTTTATCTTAATAAGTACTATAAGATAACAGTATTTAAATAAATTTTAAATACTACATATATTTTATAGATAAACCTTTGACAGAACTGAGTTAATTTTTTTAACATACTAAAATAGGATAAATTACTTAATTTAGTACCTTAATCAAGTTGAGAGACTGAATAAGCGCATCATTACTCTTTTCACATGTTTGTACTGAGTCCTCCGAGCTTTCATAATTTTTTTTTAAGTAAACTGTAGGTTTTTATTACTTGTAAGTTGTAGGTTATTATTACAGCAATATCCGTTTACACTCATGTGAATTATTCTGATGCGAATCAGCGAAACGAGCATAGGCAGCAGCATTCGTTAGTTTTACACATACAAACATTTCCTATATTATTTATCCGTATGGATATATAATATAGGAAATTCTCAAGGATACTCGTGTATACGAGATTTATAAATTGTCCTTGAGAATTTTTGTATGGGAAATAAACAGAGAGTGGTTGTACCAACCGCCGTTCTGGCTGCAAAGCGGCGCTAGCAGTAGCCGATCGAAAATGTTTCGTTTTTACATTGTTAGATGGCACTTATTAACAAAGCAAGTAATGTCATTTTAAATGTCTATTAAGATTTGTATTTCGTAATGTATGATTAAAAATATGTAATGAAAAATTAAAAAATATAGGTTTAGTTGTTATATGCGTAGGGTATGCAGTGCTTATTCGCATCTATGGTGTGCACGCCACTGCGAGGGGACCTGCTATGCGGTGGTTATTTTCAACAAGGTACATTATTATCACAGGTATCATTTTCAATAATTTACCGACGAAAAACGAATATAGTGAAAGCCGCAAACAAAATGAGAATATGCAAATTTTAGCCCTTGATTCATTTATCGAAATAATATAGTGTTATAAAATAAAAAATACAAAGTTATATTGTTAAATAAACTTAACTTCTTTATTCTAAGATTATATTTTAGGTTACATATTATTTAATGGTTTATTATTTTCTATTTATATAATCTTGGATTTATATTACTCTACACCAGTCCTATGTACAGTGGTAACCATCTCATATTTTGTATCTGTTATTTCACTGGTTAATATAAATAAAAATAAATAAATCAGAAATAATACCGTTTACTATCACGTTGCCGAAGACCATATTACTGTATTTAGGTACTAGTTCTGGTGATGACTGAAATGATATAGTGATGCCTGTTAATGCCGTCTACATTTAAGGTCATGTCTATGACTATGTTCAAAATAAATATTTAAATGATCAGAGCGAAGAAAAAAAGCGGTATTGATGTATGTATACCTAGCAAATGTATGAACCAAAAGGAAGATATGAATGAAGTTAAAAGTAAAAGTGATAAATAAATTATACTTTGAAAAGGTTTCATATGTTTACTTTAACATGAATACAAACAAAGTGTAGCAGAGCAAGTAGCAACTTAGATTATTTGTTGTATTGTAAATTTAAAATATCCATTTCTATACATACATATTTGTTTATTAATTGCTTAAAATTAATTTAATATTTTTAATTCTTGCGACGGACAAACTTCTTATTAAATTGTACGTATGTATAAAGCGAGGATGCGCGCTGCGTCTGTTGTTCGCGTCGTCCGGGCCCGCGCACCTGTAGCCCCGCTGGCCCCCGCTGGCCCCGCTAGCGGCCGCGGGCACTGCGCCGAACTCGTCAGTCGTCAGTCCGCACTCCACATAGACTTTAGCTGTGTAACGTTTGTCCGTCATCGCTACGACGACACTCGCACGCGCACGCTCGCTTACGAAAGATAATCTCCTCCTGTATTAATAGCTTTTAAGTAGTTTAAATTGCTAAACTATGTTTAATTCGCTAAAAGAAAAAGAAAAGAAAGACTATTTTAATATAGATAGAGTAATCGCTTAACTCAATTACCATATTAAGATACTATCATTTAGCTCATAATAAAGCATGTACGTGAATAATTGTTCAATATTAATTTAATCCATTATGTGAAAATAGATTTAAACATTATTAAACTAAATTTGTATTATTATAACTATAATGAAACTTGAATAATTTTTATATCCCATACAATAAATTTCTAGTTCAACTTTTTATAAATAGAATAGTTTTCAAATAATTAATTAACGCAGAATAGAAATTCTGTGTTTTATATAATATGTAGATATAGTAAAATAAAAGCTTCAAAAATATATTATTATTTCAATTAATATCACCGTATATTGTTCTCTTGATAGTTACCGTCTATTTAAATAAATATTTTTAATTTAAAACTTTTCTCGAAAACTATCCTACATAACTTAAACCATAGATGATCCGGTGGACTTTGTACCGCCCTATAATCAAGAAATATTTGTTAATTTTTACCTCAATGAAGTTAATTTCTTAATTATGTACAGCTGACTCGAAAGACAATGATCTGTCTTCTTCTTATATATTATATGTTTAAATTAATACTATAATAATAAGTATATCTGTTGGCGCAAGCGCCTGTTAAAATTGTGAAGCAATTAAGTATATGGAGGTTACGGAACGATTTAGATGTAAGGCGCTTTGTTTATTGTAATTTTAATTTTTTACTTACCCTGTCATAAAAATATGTAACACAATAAAATTATCATTGCAACTAATCAACGCCTTTTAATATCTCCTCGTTAAATACTATCAAAATCCGCAACAATATCTAACAAAAATTAAATTCCTATTCCCTCTTGTGATAATAGTCAGTATAAATAGTGTTCAACAACGTGTTTTGCACATACAAAAGAAATGAAGCCTTATTATATAATTATAAAATAAATTAAAAAATATTTTTTGTTTGTTTATAACGTTAAAAGTTTCAAATTATACGAAGTGCGGTTCACGTCGTAACAGAAGTTGAAGAAAAATTACGAAACTGACAAAGACATGGAATAAAAAATGCAGAACTAAACTTAGATCCTATATCTAAGAGTCCTTTTCCCGAAATTTCCTAAAAATATCATGTTTCTTGTTTTATTTAGTTAATTTTTGATACACACGAACACGCGTTCGTTTCGCAGAGTAAGCAGCACTCTATATGATACTTTATCTATATAGTAATGCTAACCCGGAACTCTTAAAATTTTAATATGTGTTTCGCATACTTGATAAATTATGAAATACTAGCTTTTGGTTCTTCTCACATAGTTCCCGTTCTTGCGGGATTTTCGGAATGGTCGAGTTCCCGCAGAATTTTCAGGATAAAACTTATGTTTCTTTTTTTCGAGGTCGAAACTATATCTGTATAATTTTTAAAGTAAATTTAATTATTTTAAAGAACTTCTGCATATACTACATTTTTTGTTTTATTATCTTGTGGCAGAAAAACATATTGATGTTCGCCACAACCCGATCTTGAGAACGATCAGCACTCGATTCCCGTTGCCGGTTCGCCAAAGTTCGGTAATTCTGTGAGGCTAAACGCTGCGAACGTTCAACGCTTGATTCCCTTGCACGGTTTTGTTCAGTAATTTCTCGTTGAGTAGCCAACCTATGCATATTTTCATCCTCAGTTTCATTGCTGCGCAAGACTCGCAGCCGCTTTGCAGTAGCAGTCTGCCGAGAAAGCTGAGTTCTTTTTCTCGTCATTATAGTGATGAAGAAAAAACGTAGAAAATGAAAATTTAACTAAAGCGTATCTCGTAATAAAAAAAAGAAACGTAAGATTAAGAAGATTAATAATTAGGAACCTAATTACTTTTATTATTAACGATAAGTTCAAAAGAACAACCGTAAAATGAAAATAAGGTAAACTAATCTAATGAGAATAAATAGGTAGACCACACCTATTTACAGGTTTTATCTAAAGAAAAAAATAGAAACTAAATACGTTAAACTAAACCCTCATCTAATAAGAATAATTTAATCAGAAATTAAATAATTAATAATTAAATTCAGATGGTAAAGTTTTTTTCTAAACTTGCATAGGACTTGTAATTCTCTTCTATACCAAAAAATACCAAATTATTATTTTTTTTGCCTGTTTTTCTAAAACTCGTAGCCTTTTTTCTTGACTTTCCACTTTTTCCTTTAATTTTTGATGATTCTTTTCTATTGTTGAAAACTTCTCTTCAAATATACTACTAATATTTTGCGTGACTTGCTCTGTAACGTTCTTTTCCTGATTCCCGGATTTCCTGTCTTTGACTTTCCAAGTCATTTTTTATTTTTCTTTCGTGCGTCTAAAATTTCTTCCATGTTCGTTAGATTATATTGTTTTGATACTCGTGGTGCTCTCTTGTGGTTGTTGGTGAAATTACTTGGTTCGTCAGTATTGATGTTTGTTGAATCCGATGATCGATTTGTACTAAGCGACTGACGATTTGTTTTAGACAATGGCCGTGAGATGGCGCTTTTTGGAAAAAATATAATCGAACACGACTTAACGTACATATTGTTGATTTCTTTAATTTTACGTTATGTCGGAATCAATAATTTATTAAAGTAGAAAAGGCACAATTTGTAGAATGCAGAATTAAAAACTTAGGTTTCAACTCACTGTTAGTAATTAAGTCTCCTTACACTGAGAAAGTCGGTAGTTTTTATGTAACATGGTTTCGTATTATTGTTGTTTTAAAGCACTTTTTGTTAGTTTTTCACTGAAACTTCAAAATATTATATATTTCCTTGACTTTTTGTATATTTATTTTCACTCAATATTTGCTTAATTAGCGGAAATAGTTAATATATTGAAATTATACAGGGAATCGATGTTAACCGGCAACAAGCAATCCAGACACCTGCACTAAAATGTTACTGAACAATTATATATGTATTTTTGAAACATAAATGACACAGCGGTTCCATTTAATCTTATGTGCAATAAATCAGCGATTATTTTTCAAACAATTCCTTCTTAACTTGAAAAACGTTACTTGATTTTAATGATAATCATTATTGACGTAATTAATACGAATAATGTTGGAGTAGTATAATCTGCCGGTATGTGCACAGGCTAGTTTTAGTTTATGAAAAAACATTGTACGTGTGGCGTGGGTCAATTGTTTTATTGTCTTTTAAAGAATAATTTTTCATGTAAGCTTGTGTTCTTCATTAGGCTATGGGCCCAGTAATATAAATGTTTTTATAATTATGGCTTAATCAGTGATCATAGAGTTCCTGGATAAAGAGAATTACGAAACACGACAAATTAAGGTTCAAGCGTTATTAACAAACATGGAAAGTTCCCAATACGTAGGTGGGAAAAAATGTGAGACCGTATTCAACAACGGGTAGTGAAAAATTGTTAAATTATTGGTCAGCTGCAGATGAAAGAGCGAAGCCAGATCTGATTTTATCAATCAGCCCGAGTGAGTTAAAGTACGTAAGAGAGGTGTGGTTGAAACTCGAGACTATATAGGTATGCATCGAGAGGACCTGCACGGAAAGCAATTTTATTGAAACAGTTAACATTACATCGTATGTAATCAAGGGCAAGGATCTAAGTGAACATATTTCTAAATTCATGGAGGCTGTAAATAAACTTAGTGATATTGGAATCGAAATTCATAGAAAATTGTTATTAATATGTATTATTGTTATATAGTTTACCAGCGAGTTATGTTAACTTTAGATGTGCAATGGATTCCCGTGGTGATTTACCTACGTTTAAAATAACCTGTGTGGCAGCGACTGGCCTGTGTGGTAACGACTAGCATGTATGGCAATAACAAGCCTACGTGGCAACTATTAATTTAAATAATTATTAATTTATTTAAAGAAACATAGATCTTGGAATAAAAAATTATTTACTAGATCCTATGTTTTTTGTATGTTATTTTAAAATAAAATAAATTTAAAGGATATAAAGATAAAAAAATAATAATATTGAATATTTGTAAAATGTTTAGTATCCTTCCTGTTCGAATACTTTTTTACTCATTTAAGCAGATATTAAATTGAATCCGCATATGGGTTCAAACAAATGTAGTCTGAAATATCAGCTGTTGTTTAAATCAAAAATTCTTGCCGTCAATCTTTTTCAACACCATTCAGTTGGAGCGGTTGTCTGGAATTCAAGTAATACCAATATTCAGTTTTAAGGTCCAATTTTAATGAGATTATTATCTTGACTTAATTAAAGAGACTCGAGGTTAGTACCGACTGATTGTTTTACTTACAAGATATAATTAACTAACTATATTAACAAACTTTATATATATTCATTACATTATAAAGTTTATATTTATACAAGACTTTGTTGTTTTGCCCGTATTCTAAAATCCCCGCTTAAGTTCCCTTCAATAAGAGTATTCACTATCAAAAATTTTGCTTAGAATATCCTATAAATCCCAAAAAAAACCTGCAGAATTTTGAGCAACTTTATAAACGCTAGCTTAATATTAAAAATCGCATATGTTAAATTTTACAACAAGTATATTTCATATAAAATTAGCTATTTTCAAATATATATTCATTTATTTTACTTAAACGACGATTCTTTATTCTTATTAATATCTGATTTAAAGAAGATAAAAATCGCTTTATTAAATTCTCTATACAGCGAAAGGGGTAATGATGCTGAAGATATCATGCTTTACATTCATAATATTTTGCAAGGGCCTACGTCTATCAATCTTGGCATTGCTTAAACCCTCATTCATATACGTCAAGTACCGTGGGTGAATTTATCATTTTACCATATGATCCTTTTCTTCTCCAAAGTTTCAAATCATTAAAACTGATTTTATATTTCATTAAGCTTAAATTTAATCATTTTATAATAATTTTTAGATGCACCTGTAATACAGTAATAAAATTATCCTTTTTCTCGTGAGAAATAGTAGAAGAATGTCCTGAGAGTTGCTTGATAGATAAGATTAAAGATTAAGATTGCATGATTTGAAATGAAAGATATGGGTAAAAAAGGTAATATAGCTCTTTTCCAATCAACTAAGGAAGCCATGTACCTTCGGGATATTTTAGTTTATATTGGGGTGAAGTGTGAAGTTTGTGTATATTTGTTTAAATATTACAATTATTATCGAGGAATCGTTAAAATTAATAGTCCTATAGGGAATTTGTTGTGACACTTACCTATATTTTAAAGGAAAGTAAATATTTTTATTGTTTAAACATTGAATATTGCGACACTAGCAGCAACGTTTAAACGTTTTTTTTTATTACGAGTCATGAAATAACGGATTCGCTGATGTTTGCATCTTCTTGGTATTGACATCAAAATCGTTACAATAAAAGTTTTAATAATATTTGTTTTACATTAAAGAACAAGAATTAAAGCATAACTATTTGTATTTTACATTTCATATAATAAATAAAATATTGCAGATAACGATGTCCACAACTGATCACAATCTTTATTTCAATCACAGATCGAAACACAGTGCTACATTAAGCTTGCTAACACAAGTGAGGAACTTTCAGTCAAGGCTACACTGCGGCCGGCCACAATGGAACGAGCGTATGTATTATGTAATACAAGTTTATAACTTTAATATTAGTTTCGTCGTTTCCCCACGAGGTTATATTAAGCAACATTGATTCTTTAACTATACATATACTTCTAATACCTGGGGCAGGGGGAAAAGTTTGTTAAGGTTTCCATCGAGTTGTATTTAGAATAACTTTATTTAGAGCATCGTGCATTATGAACAATACAATACAAATTATATTTGGATCGTTTACGGTGGTTTACATTATTAATTTGTTTAAAACTTATTTCATAATGAAAATCAGTAAATAAATAAAATTTCTCTATTTATAGTTATTACGCAGAGTAAATGAAATTTCGTTTTAGTGAAGTTCTTTTTTTTGTTTCTTTTTTTAACTCCGTATTCGACACATATTCTTTTTTATATAAATAAAAACAATATTATTCAAACAAAACTCTACAACGTGAGAATCAACCATTCTAATTTTGGACCCACAATCAAACTCACTGCAATAATAATTATTGAAATAAGCCCTCAAAGTATGAAATCATTTATTGTAAATGTGACAGAGGTTCGACCCAATCTCATTTACCCTCCGAGTCTGTATAGTCATTCTCCATTCAACAAACGAATAATGTGCTTCGACGATGATAATATCACAACCATTACTCACAACCAGTAATCACTACAGATTTTAATGGACACGGCATTATAACGCTCAACAAATGTTTTGCAAGAAATTGTAAAGTTACTTCTTCTCGTAAAGTTTCAGGACTCCCGTCACAGACAATCATATTCTTTCACCCATCAAAATAATTTGTTATTACTTACATGCAGGAAATAATTTGTCGGTGTTATATTTTTTTTAATATTTTAATTGATACGAAGAAATCCTGCATGTATAAGCTATATAACAATACTACGAGTATTTTAATTTTATACTTGCTTTCAGGTTTTTAGCAGTCATTAATAAATAATTTATTATTTATCCATCAAACAATGTATCTAAAATAAGTACCTATAAATCTATATACGAGTATAAATAGAAATATAGTTGTAATACAATTTCATGTAAATTTATTTGAATAACAGAAAAAAACACTACGATCACAGACGGAGCAGATGAATTTTAACAATAGCGTTACATCTTTCTATGAAAGTAAAAAAAATCGTAAAACAAAGTGACACTGACAATTTTTTTGAAAAACTTTTTTACATTTTTTTTTATGTTAAAGGGGGTAACCGAGCAGACGGCCAACCTGATGGAGGTAGTACCGTCGCCCATGGACATCTGCGACATAAGACATGTTGCGGATGTGTCACCACCCTTGACTTGGGAAGAGGGGAAAGAAAAATGGTAAGAGGAGGAAAATGGGAAGGGATAGGAAAGGATGGGAAAAAGGGAAAGGGCAACCGGCTCTCTCACTCATCGAACGAAACGCAGCAACTAAGACTACTTCACGCCGATCTTCTGTGAGAGGGTGGTACTTGCCCGGTCGAGCCAGCCCATGTTCGAGCTGTAGTAACTTGACCACAGCTAGGATCTACCATCTCACATTACCCCTTAATTACTGTCAAATGACAATGAATACTCCTGTCAGTGGTGGCCTAGTGGTTAAAAGTACGAGGGCACTGTGATTTTTCCGAGTCATATGTACTTTCTAAGAGTATTTAGACATCACTGATTAATACATTCCCAAAAGAGGGTTGATGTCAAGCAGGCGGCCGGTTGTAAAAACAATTAGCCAAAACTATTCACAATATGTAAGGCAGACCCTGGCTAAAGCTGGGAAATTGCCAGGTAGAAGAAGAAGAAGACAATGAATACTCCTGTATAATAAATTGTCAGATAACTGATTACACAATGAGTTATTTAGGCAATTAAATTTTTGTTGTTTCTTTTTTAATATTTAACTAAAAGAAAATTAATGTACACGAATGAAGTCTTGATTTCACCTAGTAATTACTGTTATAAACACATTTTATGGAACGGTCTCATTTAATGAAAAATATAACAGCACTCTGTTTTAGATAAAAAACTGAGAAACTGTAACTTTATTTTGACTAAATAATGGTGAGTTCATAGTTTCAATGCGGATATCATCCCCCACATAATATTTAGGTAGGGGAGGAAAAGAGCATTTTATTATTTTTTGATATAAGTATATTGCTTTAATATAAGTGATATAAAATAAAGAAAGTTGAAGACGAAACGAGGTAACTTGTTTAAGGAAAACTTTAAAACTTATCCTATCGTTATCGATACATCTTTTTTCTATAATTTTTATCACTCATTCATATTTTCATTTAATTTTAAATATTTAATTTGCCTATCATAAAAAAATCATAGCTATAATAATTAAAAATAATACATACACAAGCTTGTTCAATAAATAATTTAGGTAAACGCCTTTACCTAAAAATGGTTAAATTCAAGGAGAACGCAAATTAACAAAACATATTTGATTTTATATATGTATATACGTTCCAACACTAAAAAATACCCAACTTATACAGAAATACTCAACTACAAAAATATTTAATTTTAAGATGATTATTATTAATTTAATACTTTCTAGAATCATTAATACTTACAATTATGATACATATTAGAAACGGAAATAAAGTTTTATGACTCAGTAAATTATCAAAATGCAACGCTGACTGGCCATAGATTTAAGATTGTAACTTGTATAAGTAGTATTGTCCAAAATGCCATATTTTTATATTTAATACCTATTAAATAAATATCCGATTAAATGTTATAGACATTAAGAAAGAATAAGGAAAACTCGCTCTCAGGTTGTGCCTTTGAAATATCATCATTACAAAAGTACAGCGAAGCAAACAGCAATTCCATTGTTAGTCAACAAAGTACATAGTGTGCTAGCTTAGACATACATACGGGTATGAACATAACATAAAGCTCATCATATTGTTCCGCCTTCATGAGTGTAATTATTCTATGTCGTCAAAGACCTCATTTGTATGAAAAATAAATATCATCTGTTAATATTATTTTATATCATGTGATTTTAACATACTTGTGTAAATTCCTATCATGTACTCTTATACTTTTCAGAAATTTCCTTATCGAAGTTAGATAAATTAATAGTCCTGCCATTGAATTGCAGATTTCTTTAAGTTTATAAATTAGATTATTTAAGATATATCATCTTCCACTTATACTAGACTGAATTAATCTAAAAGGAAATCAATGGTTTAGTCTTTTCTTTTGTATAGTCAAATGGTGTATAATCTAAAAAAGAAGTTAGTACTCACGTACGAGTAATTTAATTAAAAATACTTTTAATTAAATTACTCGTTAAAATTGAGAAAACTGCAAGTAGGATAATAAAAACAAAAATAAAGTATTTATTGTCATTCGCCTCTATTACTTTGTGTAAAATATTGCAGGACATAGTGGACCCAAGGATTTGCTTACTCTTATTGCGTTGAAATCACATAACTACCATATTTAGAACACGTCGTTCACAAAAGCACTCATGAACAGACAACCTTAAATTGCCCTTTCATATTCAAACGCTCGATCCTTGTATGGTGAATGAGATAATTTTATATTAATTAATTTTAGAAAGTGACACAAGGGCTAAAATATAGGAAAAGATTTTATTAATTTTCCCTTAATAAATAAAAGCTTGTTATATACCCCCTTTTATATGTATAATAACAATCTTCATACCTCATGGTTTAAAATTAATTTAGAAGTTATTTCATATTATTATCATAATTATCACACGAAGAAAATACACGAGTTTGTATTTATAGTACTATTACATTTGTAGTTACTGTAGACATGACGTTTTACGTGATATTGGTACCTACTTTACATAAAAAAGTGGAATAAAAGAGGTGTCGTCGATTAAAAATTCTGAAAAAAAGTCTTTTCAAAATTTGTTATTATATGGTTTATTGTAAAACTATATCACCATAATATGAATATTACTAAAAATATATATAGTGTTTAGAAAAACAAAATATTTCGTCATTAATTCGAAATTAGCACCTTAAATACGTATTTACAAGATTAATACAATACAAATTTAATATTATTTGTACAAGACATCATGTCCAATAAAGTTAAACTTTTTGTCAGTAATTGTATCAAAAAGTAGAACAACTGTCGGTCAGTTTTATATTTGGTCTTTCTGATCGAATTTCTTTTGGTGGTTTTCGAGATGGATGTAAGCAAAATCATGAGTGTTTTCTTTAAAAATGTCTTTAATATTCAAGACTTGCTCTTTTTAATGTTTAAGATTATAAAACTATTGTTTGCATGAAAAAAATTTAGAGAACTGTAACTTCCTTGCAGCAGTATATAGACTTATTGTCCGCAAGATAAACACATACTTTAGTTGGAGTTGCGAAATTGATGGTGTAGTATCGGCTGTCAAGTTTTTCGACGGCAGACGTAAACAGAGATGCGACTACTGATTTTGCATTCAGGAACTTTTTGCATTCAGCTAACGAGGGCTGTTATATATTCAGACGATGTTCAGTAGAACATTTTAGGTATCTTTTGATACAGATACCCTTTAGTAGACTTCGGGCATTTTGGTTTTACGTTCTTGAAATCTTTCAAGCTAACTGACATCTAACTTCAAGTGACTGCTATTGTCACATATGAGGCCGCCAAATTCGATTAGACATGAGTGGGGATAAATTGGTGACAATGTGGTGAACCTTCTTTTTTTGATGACGCAGGGAAACTCTTTTTACGAGCCGTCAAACCGGCCTTGGTGAGGCCGAAAGGGATGTGTGAGGCTCGGCCTGGGCAGGCCTCTACTCACTAAAACCACTGCGAAAGCCATCGGCCGCTATGTCGGCATGCTTTAAGTTTGTTGTTTAAAAGAACAACTAATTAATCTTATTTTAGGTCATATTCAAATGGATCTAAATGACTGATGGTTATCAATATTATCTTTTCCCATAAATAAACCACCAGCACGAAACTGGATAGAGTAGATCATAATTTCTACATGGAAACAAAAAAACAGTCGATGTCTAGGAACGAGCTTTCTCCCCGAAGATAAAAAGAGACTCTAGTTCGGTGGTAAAAGGTTCGGTGGTAAAGTGAAAAAAATATAATATAATGGACATGCGTTTTTCCTTCCGTCCTTTAAAAAACGAAAGTTAGATATAATAACTTTATTCCGCCAACTTTTTGAAAACTTTAGTAAATACTATCGTTGGTAAGCTGACTCTTTATAAATATTATATTGTCTCATTTTAATTACATGTAAGGATTTATTGGTGTGAGTAATATTGATGTTGCATAAATTAAAAGTAATTAATTACATTGTTGCAGTAATTAAAAACGGCATCGATGGTGCCATTTTTTTATTTTTCTATTTCAGATATTGAAAACAAATTAAAAATTATTAATTAAAGTACCATTAACTAAAGACGACCATAACTAATCTATAAATTCAAGATAAATAGTGGTTCAAAATTATCTTTTATTTGTTTGATATGTTGCGGCAAAACACTCGTTGAAAGATCTTTATGGATTAAGTTATTACATGTTTGATATATTCGTCACTGTGTACAAGAATTTTTCTATATCTTTATTTTCGTATAATTCTTCTCTATGTAAGCTTGGCTTGTGTTAAATTTTCTTAAAACAAATTAAAATTATTATGTTGTTATGATATTTAATAAGAAACTCTATAACTGTAATAAAAGTTCTATAGAGGCGAAAAGGTGTGGTGACATTATAAGTAGGTCAATCGATATGACACATCCTCAGGAATCAATGATTCGATATAGAAAAAGTTATATCTGGCACCTTGCATTCAACTACTAAAATTATTTTACCGAATGATGTTTAGAAATTGTATTGTAATTGCAGACGAGACAATGTGCATTTCTTAATTAATAGTTAGAGTCACCCGTGAAATCAAAGTTATCATTAAGGAGAAATGATTAATTAATCTTATGGCTTATAAGGTAATTTCTGTAAAGAAATATTTAACAATTAAAATATATTTGATCCAAAACGTTCACCAAGGATAATTTCATTTTAAAGATAAGTTTCTAACTTTGTGAACTTATTACCGGCAGTTTGTTTTGTCAGTGTACATATATAAAGTCTATATGAAATGAAAGTATACATGAATTATTGTAAGAGCACTTTATGATTTTTATTTTTTTGAAGTTATCTAGTCTAACTAAAATATTTAAATAAAACTCTTTCATTAATCTTTTCGGAATATGTAGCAACTTGTTTTTGGCAGGTGAATTGACGAGTAGTGAATATCTTCAATTTAGGTAAAATGCCTGAAACCACTCAATTCGTGGAAACTATCGTTCAAATTTAGGTCACAACTTTTAAAATTGCAAGGAATTGTCGTATTAGTCAGAAAATGGAATATGACATATGGCAAATTACATTGATAACGATATCGTTACCAGTGTACCTTTGTGTTTTTGTAAAAAAAAATGTAAAAAGCCGTAAAGTGTTAGTAAGCAAACATACCAATTATCCTTGATCATAAAATTTGGAGAAAAATTTGTATCTTTAAAAGCTTAAGTAATTAAAAACAATGTTCCAGGTAATTAATATTTAAATAATATGGTCGTTTCAATATATGAATATCCCTTATACGTTTTCCATCAGGAGCAGAAATTAACATATCAATTATGTCATATAAAATGATGTACTAGATGTCATTTGATATTTAGTTAAATAAGGTTGTTTTGTATGTTATTTTTATGAAGAGGAGAAATCGACTTTCACTTTAGGCTCCTACATATATACGGATAAAAACTTTGTAAAGACGGAGTGTCTTTACATAAGGACATAGTATGTTACAAACACAATTATATTTAACTGGTTTAAAACTTAAGTGGTTTTTTGTTTCCAATTCAGCTTATGTCGTTAAAAAATTAAAAATTATGATTAATATATATAATGTTTTATTATTAGGTAAATATCCCATATATTTTTATAAGTTTGATTTGAATGTATATTTATATTGTACATATTTATAGGAAATAGAGAGAAACTCATAAATGTGTAAAATAATAATAGGTACATATAGTAACCTGCGTTGCAGCCTATTCTTTTCAAATAACCTAGATACCAACTGCAGCGCCATATGCAGAACTGAATTTTGAATCCAAGCCATCTGGAGCGTCAGTCGTCACCCAATTGCATTCAAAAAAATCATTGAAATCTGTCAAACTCCTTAGGAGTTCAGTGACATGATGTACACTTTCATTAAAATTATTTTTTTATTTGACTAACATTCATTTTATATTTTGCTTTTATATGTGACTTTAAATATTGCAATATTTTTCCTCTCTAGTTTTTTATTCACAGGCCTCTGATTTCGTTTTTGAATTTCCAAGAATATTTTTAAAAATATTTCAATGCTACTCCTTAACAAGGAATTCATTTTAATATTTCCATTATGTCTTTCGACTTTTCACTAATTCACAATAAGATAATAAGTATATTTCTTTTCAATTACTCCACCTAGTTCTGATAATAGTAATTTAAATATTTCTTACTTTAATCTTTTAGTGCATATTGCAGTAATAAGTACCGTTTTATTACAAAAACAAATGTCTGTTTTTGGAAATCAATATAATCTGCTTTTTTATTTCATATTTTTTATTAAACGGAACTAATAATGTATTTTAACCATTTCACAAGTTATAAACAGCATGAGAAGAAAGTGATTGTAATTGATATTCTTAAACATCATTGTATTGATAAAAAAAGCAATTTTATAAAAAAAATGTTTCAAAAGAAATAAATATGTCCCATACTTTCACGTTCCATGAAACTAAAGAACACCCTTTATATATTTTATAATAATTGAATTAAATACTAGCTATATATATTTTAATAAGTAAGATGAGTATATACTCAATATATTAATAAAGTGGCTCATATTACTTGTTTTAAAGTTCCCAACAAATTTTAATGTAAGTGTAATATTGTACCTTGAAATTGAAACATATTCATTGTCGTCTTCCGGAAGTGTAATATGAGAAGGGTTGATGGAAAATTATAATTCACACTTTTTGCCAATCCTTTATTACCGTTCCCATTTTATAATAGAAGGTCGAAAACATTCAAATTACGTATAAATACAATGTAACTGATATATGTACATATGCCTGTGGTGTATTTACTTGTATCTTAATGTAAGCATGCCACATCAAGACAGCTCCGGTAGTTTATAGTGATTACTTTGATCAATAATAACGTACTTCCTGTCTTTGACGTTCCAAGTAATTTTTTATTGTTTTAGTGCGTCTAAGATTTCTTCCATGTTCGTTATATTATATGGTTTTGATACTCGTGGTGCCCTCTTGTGGTTGTTGGTGAAATTACTTGGTCAGTTAGTATTGATGTTTGTTGAATCCAATGATCGATTTGTACTAAGCAACTGACGATTTGTTTAAGACAGTGGCCGTGAGATGGTGCTTTTTAGTAATATTAAAATCGAACACGACTTAATTATTGATTCCATTCTTTTTAGGTTATGTCGGAATCAATAATTTATTAAAATAAAAAGGCACAATTGGTAGAATGCAGAATTAAAAACTTAAGTTTCAATTAACTATTAGTTATTAAGTCTCCTAGTTAATACTGAGAAAGTCGGTAATTTTTGATGTATTGTTTCGTATTATTGTTGTTTTAAAGCACTTTTTGTTAGTTTTTCACTGAAACTTCAAAATATTATATATTTCCTTGACTTTTTGTACTTTTATTTTCACTCAATATTTGTTTAATTAGCGGAAATAGTTAATCCAGTGAAATTATACACGGAGTCGATGTTAACAGTGGCATAGTGGCGGCTCCTCCACAATTATGTATATATGTATATAGTAGTTATATAATAATTACGAAAATAAAATATTAATATAATTTAACGCGCGATGACTTTTTGTTTCATGTATGACTTTGGTGTTTCTACACCGATTTACATGATTATTTTTTTATTGAATAGGTTATAGTGTCAACTTTTTTTTAATAAAACATGAGTGATAGTTTTGTAAACGTTAGAGTAAGAAATACAATCAGAAATCTCCGAATTGAGTTTCACGTGTTATTGTGAGCTATCGGGAGTTTCACGTATTATTGTGAGTCAACCATAAAAGACATATGCTATCCAGGACTAATTTTTATATAATTTTAAGGAAAATATTTCCGTCATACATGATTTCTATGTAGCTTTAACCTATAAGCCTACATACGCGACGGAAGCTTAAAAAGTGGAGTATTTTCACCCGTTTTTCCAGTATTTCCCTTCACTGCTCTGCTCCTATTGATCGTACGATAATGAAAGTATACAATAACCTGTTTAAGGGTATGAAGAATAATTGTGCCAAATTTCGTAAAAATCCGTCGAGTAGTTTTTGTTTCTATAACGAACATACAGATAGACAGACAAAAATTTTACTGATTGCATTTTTGGCATCAGTTGCGATCCCTAACCACCGCCTGCTAGTTATTTTTTAAATATATTTTATGTACAGAATTGACCTCTCTACAGATTTAATATAAGTATGATTACGCTACCTAATGAATTATGGTTGAAAAGAAGGGTCAAATTTGTGTCACATTTCTCTTTATTACATCTAAACCCAAAGCATTATAGGGATATCAAATTGAAACTGAAAAAGAAGTAGAAAAATTATTTTAAAAATGCAGCCTTAATATAATTCAATCAATTAAATTTTTCAGCTATAAACTCGAGCGGGAAAAAAAGACAAGTACCAAATTGTACTGAGCTTGAACGGCTATTAGTAATATTGGAAACAAATTTAAAGATTGTGCTTGTACATTTTTAAAACTTCATGCGTTTTTTAAACCTCTTTAAGAATTTTGTGTTTCATATTCTAGATTCTTTTTGCACCAAAATTTTTAATCGGACAGTGAAATGAGGAATCTTAAACTTTATTTATAAAAACATGCATCAAATTAATCCGCGGTAATTTCAAACAGAATATATAAGTTCTGTTCATAAATATATCAAAACCAATCGTTCCGTCTACTTTGTACAAAACAACCAACAGCCCAGAAGTCTTAATTACTCGGTCTTATATTTTTTATAAGGTTTTATTTCACTCGTTATCTATGTTCATAAGGGTGGATTTGTGAAACTCAAAATCTTCAAAGTAATTAATTTTTTGTATAGACGTTCCAATACGTTATTATGTCATAATGTCACCCTAGAATCAAAATGGGTTGGCCGAATATTTTGAATGCTTTCAAAAAAAATATGATTATCAAATTAAATTCCTTAACATTACTAACTTTAATAGTTGTAAATAAAGTAAGGATTCATGATTAGGAGATAAAACATAAAGCCACAAAGAATCAAAAACGATACAGTATACATTATATGTATTTTAAACTGAATATACTTCATAACAAGGTAAATAGTACTTAATTACACTACTGCTTAATTTGCGATGAGTGTCGCTGCCATTATTACCCAGTTACGTCTGACTATACAAAAGCAACTAATATATTTAAAAGTAAGAGTTCTTTATGTAGAATAAAATTTGAACGTAGTTTCGTTAAAAACTTATTGATGTACTAAAAGTTATTTCACGGTAACTATACCCAAGCAAGACATGAGTTTAGCAAACTTATTATATGTTCGTTCCATATTTGTATCTTTAAAAATGATTTCAAGTATTTTATTCGACCTTTTTAAGTAAGTACTTAAAGTTTTTACTTCCTTTTATACACTTAAAAGTACTTAAAATTTAGAATGATAAATTTGTTCTATGCTATACTTATATACTTCAAGTTTTACAACTCGGTTTACTACCGCCAAATATATACATACATTTTTTTTATTACAAAGATATGTACTTAATGCAGTTTAAGCGTCTAGACGGCTCACTTATATTTTTTTCTTAAACGATTGCAATTTTGTATTATTTTAAAATTCATTACTCCAATAAGTGATAACAGGTACTGATAATAATATCAATATTAATATTTACAAGTGATAATAAGCAATTTTTAACTTTGAAGTTACTACACGATGAATTACAGGAAAATAATTGGATATACCATGTATATATGTAATTATCTATCCATATAATTAACTCAAGTAAAAATCATGGTACCGTTTAATTCCATCACTTTTCATAATGAAACTTGTTTAATAAAAATTTCTAAAAGCGTCAATGTTCTTTGTGTGACCTTTATTTTCCTAATATTGGACGTTACTAATATTTTTATAGAAAATCTTCAATTACAAGATAATTTTGAAGTCCTTCGAGAAATATAAGTTTCATTTATTAAACGGTAAAGTTGAAAGGCTATTCAAATTTCTTAACTTCTTTAACTTTCTTGAATACATTAATTCTCCTTATAAAATATCTACATTGCTCTTTCATTGTTTTAAAATATATTTAAATATTTTTGCAAGGGAAAAATAATATATAGATATAATAATGACACCTCCCTCTGAATTTATCTGCTAAAATGTATAACTGTTTTGTTTATCTACTTCAGAAAGGGCTAAATAAATAAAATAGCAATCACGAGGTTCCATAAAACGCAGTTTCAAATCCTACTGTTAAAGAGTCACTACTTACTGTCAAAGAAATACTTTAATAATGGATGGTAAAACTGGTTAAGACTAGTCTGAATAAGAAGAAGACTAAATTTCTTACTCCGTTAAAAAATAAAGTAAAAAATACCATCACACATCAACTTCAAATATTAATTAAGGATATATAAAAATTGATGTTGAAATTAATTATTATCAATGTACAGATATGTCAATACGTACATTATATAAAATTATGATTTTCAATGAATGAATTAATTACTAATAGAGTAATTAATATAAAAAGATACATATTTGATTGTTGTGAAAAAGACAAATGCAATCATAAAATACAAACAGACTAACCAAACAGATTTGTTTGTTATGAACTTTCTTTTATCATTGGTATAATTATCATTATTGGTATAAATATTTCCATCTAAGTAGATGGATCAAAAATATTATATACTCTATTTGTAATAAAAATATAAGGAAATGCAGGAGAAAAGAGTTTTGTAATATTTAATATTAAAAATTAAAAAAAATCATTACGACTTTCCATACAATATCTCGCATCTCATAAAGTCAAGTGACACCTCATTTAAAATTATAAATGAAGTGAAAAGTTAAAACGCCCACGCCGTATTACAGTGACCCGGTTATATGATTTTCACTACCTACATTGACATTTAATCCCAATGAGAAACGGGCCTTGTAATTTCCGACTCATAATAATATAATATCTCAATAAATGGGTTCATAATGTTCGCCAGAAAATCACAAGCTTTTAAGTAATACATCGTCATCGTCATCAGCCTATCAGAGCCCACTGCTGAGCAAGGCCTCTTTCTCACATGGAGAAGGATTGAGCATTAATCACCACGCTTGCTCAAGACGGGTTGGTGATTTCAAACTTATAATTATGAAACTATAGAGTCCAGGTTTCCTCACGATGTTTTCCTTCACTGTATGTCAGTGGTGTCTAAATATTCTCAGAAAGTACATATGACTCCGAAAAATCACATTGGTACTTGCCAGGTTTGAGCCCGCGCCCTCGGCAACGAGAGGCGGGCCCCTTAACCACTAGGCCACCACTGACTTATGACTTTAAGTAATACAATGAATGCATAAATATTATTAGCAAAGATTTTGTTATTGATATCGCTTTACAATACACACAAATTCAATACACATAAAAAACTGTAATTTAGACTAAGTACGTCTCAAGTTATCTATTTTAGATATGTATCATTGTTACTTTGCAGCATCTGTGACCACAAAATAAACTTCTATTCGTAATATTTTTATTCATGAATTTTTAATGACGTCCTTCTAGATATGAAAAATGAGAAATAGGTATAGAAAACAGAGACGCTTGATCCCTACTAATATTATAAATGCGAAAGTAACTCTGTCTGTCTGTCTGTCTGTCTGTCTGTCTGTCTGCTACGCTTTCACGCCTAAACCACTGAACTGATTTTAATGAAATTCGGTACAGAGATAGAGTTGACCTTGAGAAAGAACATAGGATAGTTTTTATCCCAGACTTTTGAAAGGTTCTCTTGGAAACGCGATATAACCGAACTCCACGCGGCGAAGCTGCGGGCGGAAAGCTAGTATTTGAATAAACATAGCTTTCTATATCAAGCGAATATTTAACATCTTGATGAAACTAGATCAATTGTGACTTGAGTAAAGATTTTTCAATTACGATATTTTATTTTTAGTTCTAGAATTGTTTTTAGTAAACGGTATAATTAGATTAATTTTGGCATTTTAATAGATAAGCATCAAAAAGCCAACATAATCAACACTTTTTATTTTAAAAAAATCAGTATAAAATAATTGTAATTTTGTTTTCGCTTTATCATAGTAATGTAAATATGTAAATATTTAGTAAATCCTCACTATAAGTGGTGTAAAATAGGAAAATGATAATAAATCTACATATATTACAATACTTCTAAAATATCTTAGAATGTTTAATATAAATGTCTAAAAGATATACAAAAATTATGTGTTGAAAAGAAACCTGAAAAAATTAAGAATTTATTTAAAAACAAACATTTTAAAGGAATGAAATCAACGTTGGTATATAGTGAAGAGTCTGTATACTACAACAAAGGAACTTATTGTGGTTTGAAAGTCAAAATAACAGCTGTAGGTATAAAGATACAGCCTGTAATTAAGCGGAAAAAAAGAAAAATCTATAGTAGCAAAATAATACTTATTTGAGTGCTATTACGTAAAGTGTGTTTATTTTTTTGATTAGTATTTCTTTTGTTCATTTCGTGTGACAGTCCTTGGTGATATAAAAAGTCCAAAAGAATACCTGAGCTTCCATATAAAAATGACAACTTCTTCATCCGTACATAATTCTTACAGTTTAAAGTTTGTGAAGAACTAAAATGATAATAAAGTACAGGTAATCCATAACGCGCAAAACCTATAACACTATAATTGCTTACATACGTGTCTATGTAATCGTAATTTGTTAATAAATCAAACAATTTCATAGAAAGTTCGGTATGTATGATGCCAACAATTTATTACGGGCTAAAAAAGACTTTTTATTATTTAATTATTGTCATTACAAAGAGAGGTTGTAGTGCTACATACAGTTTATTATTATAAGGTAAAGAAACTTATTCGACCAAAGCCGGGTTATTTCGACGCTAAATGAAACTTGAGGTTAAATCGAGTGATGTTACATGGAGTATGTACACTGTATTTAAATAGTAGATGCATTTGCACGTACACGATTATAATTATCATTTAAAATAAAGGGATAATAAAAAGGAAACAACAAACCATAAGTATAATAAAACATACATAGGTTTTATCAATTTAACGTTAGCTCTGAACCTCCTAAATAAAACACTATTAGACCAACTTTAACGGTAATGTAAGGTGATCTGTTATACTATTGCAGAAAAGCAATAACCAATATTAATGGTACAATCTTGGGAACATATTTTTAATATTTGGAGAACTTCGAAAATGGAGACTACTTATTACATTTTGATATGACCACATGCCTCCATTTCGCATTCAACTC
Source organism: Danaus chrysippus (assembly GCA_916720795.1). Taxonomy (NCBI): domain Eukaryota; kingdom Metazoa; phylum Arthropoda; class Insecta; order Lepidoptera; family Nymphalidae; genus Danaus; species Danaus chrysippus. The sequence continues at coordinate 4,482,565 of CAKASE010000055.1, forward strand.
AAGTGGATCCTAACTTGCCGATGCAGCAAAATTTATATTCTCTATACTGTTTATTTCATGTTGTTCCTTTACATTACTTCTTTTTATCTTAAGAAAAAAAAATATCTTAGGTGACTCCCATTAACGATCTCTATGTTCTAATAACAATCATATCCTTAAAATTTCTGTCAAGGCCTCCTCCTGTTTCTCACATTCCTTTACCTTAAAAACTGTGCGACTCTGGAACTTCTTTTATGTATATAGGTTGTCCCATAAGTTTCTTCCCTTTTTTTGATGCGAAATGAATACACGATATTTGTTGTTTGAGGTTGATTTATTGTGTTATATATGAACCGTTCTGTTCTATAACCTTCTTTCATCTCTCAGGAAGCCTCATTATGTCCTCTTTCCAAAATTGTTGAGGCTTAATTGCAAAATATTCGTCTGTGTGCGTTTTTATTTCGCTTATGGATTTGAAAGATTTACCACGGAGATATTTTTTTAAGGAGAGGAACAAGTAATAATCGGAAGGAGCAAGGTCTGAGGAGTACGGAGGATGAGGTAGAACGTTCCAATTGAACTGTAATAATTTTTGTCTCACGACCATCACGACGACACGACGAAGAAGCAAATCGCACGTAGAGACGCGGTTCAAAAGGCCGGTCTCCGTCAATAGGTGTGGAACCCAAACTTCATACCGATTTGCATATCCCATCTTGATCAAATGCTTATGTACCGTTGTCTTGGGAATGTTAGTGTCATCCGCTATCTCGCGGATTTTCAGAGAGCACAGTCTTGATAAGGTCCGCATCCGTCGTTACTGGGCGGCCGCTGCGGTCTTCATCTTGCAAATCAAATTTTCCGGCTCTAAATTTCTTAAACCAATTGCGGACGGTCCTAATTGTCGTAGTACCAGTCCCGTAAATGGTGCAAATCTCGTCTGCAGTGTTCTTTGCACTATTGCCTTTTTTAAAGCAATTTTGCATAACATGCCGTAATTGCTTCTTTTGGTTCTTCATATTGAACGGGGCAGATTTGTTTTTGAAAGAGGCTTTGTCACCAACGAAACGTACTTTGAAAGAGCTTTGGGACGACTGACACCGATGCCATAAACGGCTAAGAGATAAGCCTGCATGTTTATATAAGCATAGCCAGTCAGAGTCATTCATAGCGTAGCGCGGAAGAAACTTATGGGACACCCTAATATAATTTATTAACTATTATCAAACTATCTATCATAGTACCCCAGTATTAAAGATCCTGACAAACGTTTTATAATCACATATCGCCATATAAATATGTTACTTCCTATTTTTATATGTTACTACCTATTTTTATATATAGTTTTTATAACCTACAATTTTGCCATATAATTTTTTTCTGTAGGACTTTTAGTTTTGCCGGAAATCGAGAAAACCCATTTTTTTTTTACCCTTAAATACCCATCTCCATACCCTTCCCGATCGCAGATCGCCCGTAAATTATTTTTCCTTTAATTTTTATAATATTCCCCTTCTTTGCTCATGAGTTTCATTCTATTATAATTTATTTTCATTTTTTATTACTTTTAAAGGCATCTGCACTGGCCTATTGTATTATAAAATGAGTGGCGGCTTAGGACAGTAATAAATTTAAAAAACGCCAAAGTTTTTACGCTTCTCTTCTTCCCTCCGGTTTATATGGCGAGTTTTAATAAAGATATATTCACAGTTTCAAAATTCGTTTTAAAAATTCGAAAATGAATTTTCGTACATATTAGCCACCGTTATGAATAGTCTAAGCGTGGAAGACACATCCATTTGTAAAAAGAAAATTACGAAACTTTTATAACCTTCGGTATGACTGATGCTGACAGTCTAGATTAGTAAGTGTCAGAATAATTAAAAAACGTACACAGCTTGGAAGTTTTCACTAATTAAGAAAGGTACATACTTTTTATTATTTCATTGTCGTCGTTGTTGACAGTTGGGTGATGCTATATGGACCGTATTAATGTATGGAAGATCTTTTTTTTTTGTTCACGCGTTGACCGGTTTTATACCTACCCCTCCGTCTAGGGGAGACGAAGGCGAAGACGAAGGCAAAATTATAAAAACATATATATAATTTTTAAATTATTCAGCTTCTGAGTCATCGGACATAAAACTGGGATCTTCGACATCTGCACCTTTTTCGTCATCACTCTTTGTTTCAGTTCTTTCGACAATATCAACTATTCCTAAAGGTGTATGATCCCCAAGGAACCCTCGTGCTTTTAAATATTCATCTAAGTACCATCCGCAGCTTTCAGGTTCAAGTTTGATGCATATTGGATGTGTTGCATTCGGCCACATCGAATTTAAGAAAATAGTTTGTAAAACTTTTCGTGTTAATGATATCCAGCACGGAGGTCTGGAGTTAAAGTCAAAGCCTTTTCATCCATTGGACAGACAAAGAGAAACATCAGTACAAGGGTTAAGGAACACATTTCAGACGTCAAGAATAGGTGCGCCTCGAAGTCAGCAGTGTGTGAACATGCATTGGACAAACCAGGCCATTACATTAAATTTTTTAAACTTTTATATTTTATTTTTAAGAATAATTATAATATACTTTTTTATTTTATCAAGTGTAAACTCGAAGAACTTTATATTTGCAATAATAGGTAATGTAAAAATCTTGAGGTTAACACAAAGAGATAGGCTAATAAAATAAACGATTATTTTTACGTTCTGATATCGAAATAACTATATTTTAGTGTTATCTTCGATATACAAAAATGCCAAATATATATGTATACATAATAATAAAAATGTTAGAGTAGAATTGCTAAGAAAAATGTTTGCTTCCTCTAATCAAATAATGTTTAAGAACCGTGTAATCCCAAAACATCCCTGGAGAGTTGATAGGGAAAACCCTGTGTGCTTGATCCGAGACAGAAAAGGCACTTCCCCAGTCGGATATACTTTAACTTTGAAATACAAGTCTCATTTATTTCTCAAAGTGAATTTTCTGAGTCATTCGTATAGGTCGCTTTCGAGAAGGATTTGAGTTTTACATTTCCAGTTCTTGTTGAAATTGAGGGCAGTATTTTGTAACCTAACAATGTATTATTATTTATTTAGGCCGTTTAACGTTTTTTAAGATTTATCGTGATATTAATGTAATTTAATAATTATTTTGAATAATTTTAGGCGCGCTATGAATAAGACATTGTGTCTTGGACCAGTGATTGGTTTTTCTCCATTTCTTAATATCGTAAAATAATTTAATTTCAAAGTCCTATAATTTTCAATTAATCTAAAATATGAAAGAATTAAACATATCATATAGTTTGGATAATCCTTAATCATGTAATCTTATTTGGTACAAATTGTCTTTTTACTATATTAAAACAAACTGCTTTTTTAATGTATTAATGTATGTAATGTGTATATAATACTAAATAAAAGCATCATTAAAATTTATATGAAACAAGACACTGAATAAGGTTTAATATTGCTAATAGATAGTTATTACTCAAGAGGCTTAAGGGTTCATTAAGGAAGTTTGAAATATAAGAGAGTCTAATGCGAAAACAAATTCATAGCTCGGATTTGAGACTTTGGACGTTATTAAAAAACTTTTAGAATGACTCTTTTGTAATTTACGTTTGAATTATGAAAACAATTTACCTTTAAAATTATAATGAAGTTGTTAAAATTTATGTGTTCAAACCTACTTTAACTTCTACTTAATTGAATAAATTAACATTTTTTAGAATTCATTTAAAATAATGTAGACAACGGATCGCACTTACTCTGTCATATGATTGATATTAAATCCAATAGGAACTAACTACAAGAAATATTAAGCACAAATATATTTGATTAACATTTATTTAAACATAACTAACCTAATAAAGTTACGAGTTATAAAATAATACCGATCAAAGGATACAAAGTGATATATTTTTTTAAAGTTGCTCAATCTCTCCTACAATATATATAACACGAAGATGTAAAAGTTTTTATAATAATTAAGCAAATATGAATACATATAGATGCAATGCTAGGCCATAAAAGGTGTTGAAATTACATATATTATTAGTAAATGTAGAAAAACTAACAGAAATAAGTAAATAATGTTCTAAATATCAGTCATACATAAAATGCAAATCATTCCGTTAAAAACTTATTAAATTACTTATTCGTGTAACTTAATTAAAAACGATATCTCACTATATATATTTTTTATTATAATTATAAATGCATTGTCGTACAGTCTAGAAAGAATTTACATAAACACATTTATACAAATATAAGACATGTATATCAGTTTGTTCTTAAGTAGGCTAACCATCAACTTTTGATTTATAAATTCATTATGACAGATCAAAAAAACCCTTGCTTTATTTGTATGTTTAAATTGTGATTACTAAATAAGATGAAAGAGTATTCGTTAATTCTGATTTATCTTTCCTTTTTCAACCTTATCTTTCTTTAATTTTGACTTGAATGTTTTGAATATCAAACGTTGATGGTACGTCTACTACATTAAAATAATTCACAAATCACAATATATACATTTAAAACATCTTAATATTAATATAAAATAATTTCATAAGAACGTCTCATGGATACATATCTTCTATATATATAAAAATGGATTGCTGTTCCTTAGTCTCGCTAAAACTCGAGAACGGCTGAACCGATTTGGCTAATTTTAGTCTTGAAATACTCCTGGAATTCCAGGAAAGGTTTGAAAGGTGAGAAAAATTGGAAAAATTGCCGGAAAAACCCTAAAAACAGCCCTTTTCTATTTCCCATACAAACGATTTTTTGACATTAGACTTGACAACTAACTAATATGTCAATCATTCTGTTCGATTGAAGTAGTAGAAATTTAATAAATACCAATACCGGGTTATTGAAGACGGAATAGAGTTTGCCCGTTCAGCTATACCTATATTACTAATGACGAAATTAACGCGGACGAAGTCGCGGGCAAAAACTAGTATGCAATAATTATATTGCTTCCACGTTTTTTTAAGTGAAAAACGAATATACTACAATATAAAAAATTATATCCGTAATATATTGATTACAATCGATAATTAATTTCCGGCGTACGCCAATAAGCAAAATATATTTTAATATATAATTAAAAAATAAATCTAACTATAAACAGCCATAACCTTAATAGCCTTCATATAAATGCTCAAAAGCCAAAACACTTCACAAATTAGCATGCATATAAAAAAAATCACCAAACACTACACTATACGAGGAAGATTGGCCAAATAAAAGAAATTACCACCAAGCGAAAAACGATCACAAAACGACGGGGAATAAGGTGCATTTTATACATTAACCACGGCAATGAATGGAAGCGATATTATATAGCATCAATCACACGTTTCAAACATTGCAGTAGAGTGCCTACTCTAGGTGCTTCGAAAGGGACAACCGATAAAAAATGCGTACAAACAAAACCAAAAATATAAGTGCATCACGTCCAATCATTATATATAACAGATTACTACAATATTTTTTTATGTGTAATCTAAAAAGTGTTCTATTTTACAGGTTCATTACTAGCAATGGAACGCTCCCATACCTGCGCGTGCGCAGCCATTTGAGTATTCCATCACTGGGATGCGTACGCATCTACTATCCGAATAACGTGTATCAGCTGACATGAATTACGTTCTTTCAGCAAAGAAAAATATGTCAAAACACTACGAACGTTTTTTTTTCGACTTGCGACTAGTGAAATCAACTCTACATGACCATTAATCGATCTGTATTCTTTTAACTCGACTAGTTCGTCCCATGCACTATGTAGTATCACCTACGACACTGTTCGATACATTTATATATTTCTCGATATCATATAACCTGTATACGTATCAGAAACAATGATGTTTTCAACGTGTCAGATAAATCGATCCCAAAAATTAATATCTGTACTCCCTAAGAAACCTTCATTAGCCAATTTCTAAAATCAAAAAATTCCATTTCTTTATATATATACCGAAGGTTTAATTTTACAATGATAAGTTAATTTGAACGGAGACATGATTCAATACAACATAATTGAGGTTAGTTTTAAAATAATTGAATTTCATATGAAACCTATTAAGAGTATGTTGAATAAGTATTAAAAAAATATCTGAGAGATTAAAAGTTTTCTTCAAAGTATTTAAATCAATTTTTTAATATATTTTGTATGCAAATGAATAACTCGATGAATCACATCTCCAGTAATGGTTAGAGTTGACTGTTGCGGCGCTATTCCGCGCCATCCTCACTAATTGTCTCGCTTGCTTTCTCTTGGGAAATGTTTTGACCTGAAATTACAATAATAATTTAAATATATTTTCCTCCTATGTACAAGTCAGTAATAAATCCTAGCCTATATTTGGGTTGGATTTTTATTTTTTGATTAAATTTGAAACAAGAAAAATATTATAAATAATTATCCAGTGATGATCCTAACTTCAAATAACAATGCATACCCAACATTTTTTATATTATGCCATTATAATGAAGAATTTATTGAAGACATTTCTGTGTGAATAAATTTTTATGTAAGTAATATTAATTAAGCATTATTACTATAAATTATAAACGTTAAATTTGTTCTCCTTGATCTATGTTGACATTTATTTACATTTAAGACTGTTTATTACAGACTGTTTGACATGTGGAAAAAAAGGTAATAAAAGAGAATATGTTAAAATAACACTTTATTTATATCCTTTATAAATGGTAGAAAGAATTTACTAGATCTTTTAAATTGATGAATATATATACTATATTTATATACGGTAGTATAGTAGATGTATACTTAATATTACATACCCTTTTTCGCTGATGAAATATGCACTTCTTGCAGCTTATGAAGAAAAAGGAGACACGTTAGAGTTAGGTGTAGAGGGCGCCAGGTCCATGGTGCGACACACCTAGCATCCGCCATACGGATCCACTCGTGGTTCTAAAGAAATATTTATTGTTCATAATTGTTATATATATAATTCGACATTATTATTCATAATTCTAATATTTATTACATTTAAAACTCCTGACGTTTATTTACTTTGGAGCAACCGTGATCGCGGGCAAACGATTGTTATTTATTGTTTAAAGTTGTGGTTCATGGTCAAAGTGATTCATTATTTAAAATGTGATTCAAGGTTTATATATTGTTATTTTTCACTTGCTAGGGCTATTCATGATTTAAAATTTTATTCAGGTCTTGAAATTATTGTTATCAATTCGATTTATAGACTTACAAACGATCTTATGGCCACTCTAATCGTAAGTGGCTAATGTCGACTAAAAAAGTGTGTATGGTTACAAAATTGTGAGTTTAATCAAACTAGGATTAATGAGAGAACTGTTAAAGTTTCAAATTATTTGACTAAACAGCCCCCTAAAACTATAGTGGTAAATTTACCTAATTGTTTAAAGCCTCTATATTTATATACAAAATGCTTTAAATTATATATAGATATAGTCAGTCAGTGTAGATATTAGATATTTTTCTTGACAATATGTTCTTTAAATTATATATGTATAATGTATATATCGGCGCTACCAGCTTTGATAACGAATGCGACACGAAAATAATTTGAGGCTGTCATCAATTCTTATTAAACCTCATTAGTATGTATGATTATTGTTAAAAGTACAACGAAATCAAAGGAGAATAGAACTATGTTTGAATCTTGTTATAAATATGACGTCTGGACGCACGACGGCGGACTCCAGAATGGGGACTTCAGAATTGATAATTACAGAGTTCAGTGAGTGTGAATCATTGAAGTATGTTATTATTAAGAATCTTTGAGAAATACAGGAGCATTAAGAACAACTGAAGTTTCATTTTAAAATATCATGGACCGTACTTGAAGAAGTGACATTTGTAAAGTCAGCGAGGCTGGCGTCCCTCTCTTATAAAACAACGAATCTGTAATAAATCCGATATATATATTAAACAACGTTTCACAAAAGAGATTACAAATGTACATTGGATACTTAAATAATCGTCTCATAAAATATTTTTATGTCAGGAATATATTCCCTTATAAGGGAGCTTTGAAAAGATATAATTTGAATTTATGATAACTCGTGTCATGAATATATTCGTTTTGTTTTATGTGTATTCAAAAGTCTATTGCATTTTTTTTATCGCTTATAAAATCATGTTGGATACATGCTTTTTAATTGTACCATTTTCACAACCACAGTTATGAGGTACACGTTGATGCATAATTAAAAAAGGACCTTTAAGGTGTTGGCTAGAAACCATTTAGTTTTTACTTATTTTAATACACCTTTACGATGATTCGGTTTTGATATCTCAAATACTTATGAATTTGAAAAAAATGAAACTCCCACCGTCATATTTTCTTAATTTTTTAAATATAGGGAATAATTAATCTTTAGTGGTAGATAACAGTTAAGTAGACCAACTGACAGACATTTTTTTACGTCAACTCATAATCACGGTTGGTGCAAAGTAACCCAAACGTCGAAAGTATGCAATTTAAAATAATAAAAAAACGCGTAGTAATCCGAAATTATTAGTTTTATTTAACTGAAAACTCGCGGAAGTCTTAGATATTATTATTAAAAGGTTTTTTGTTTCTTTTAAAAATAGTATCATAAAAATAAATTTACTTTTTTTAAATATAATTTTGTATAACTAACGCACAATTATTGAAACATAATATGTTATCATAAATATATCGTAGTCTTTCTAAAAAGGACTATCAATAACTTTGTCATTTACTGTGTATCGGTACTTTTGTTTAGTTATCCGTTTAGTTGGCATTTATTTACGTATTGTGAAAATAATTTTCCACTTACGTCATCATGTACATATATACATAAAGTTTAATTAAAAATTGTATCATTGGTGGCTCAAACGTTTGATTCTTTAATAAAATTTGATATCTTTAACTAATGTTTACAGAAAGTTTGATGAACTATCTTACGCTTTTGTCAGTCTCGTACATAATGAGGAAACAAATAATCAATATATCTTTTTTAAAAAATCGTTGGTTTATTTTAGAAATTATTGTTATGAAAACATAAAATTCAGGTTTATTTTGAAAATAAAAAAAGATAAATTTTTCAAGGACTCTATTGTCTCTCTGACACTAAATGTAATGTTCGCGCATCAATAAACTCTTGTGTCGTATAGTAGTTATTTAGATAATACTAGTTTTTTACTAGTTTACTCCACGATCATTTCAAGACTAAAATAAGATAAATCCGTTCAGCCATTCTCGAGTTTTAGTGAAACTGACGAACAGCAATTCTTTTTTATATATATACTAGTAAAACCGGCGAACTCCGTTTCGCCACCAGAAGGCTTTTATATAACATTTCGTTTGGTGATTAAAAGATGAAGATTTTTTTTTGTTTTATATTTGAAAAATATTTTTTTTATTTCATTTCACAACAGTAATGAATTCATTTCGATTACAAAAATAAAGTGTTATTTAATTGAACTTCTCTAAGTAAATGAAAGTGAATCCAAAGTAGATACCGAATATAAGCGTTATACGTGTTCGCAAATTATTATCCGTTTCATTGAAGTGGTTCTTTGTAAACCACATTTTTTGTTTTTTGGTCTAACTTTAACACAAATAAAGCGGATGGTTTCCAAACTCGTAAACACGCAAAATATAACGCCCATGTGAAAAACAATGATTTTCTAAATTTATTATAATAATTTTGACAAATGCAAAACCATGGAAATTGGTTCGTTCATTCTGAAGTTATAGCGTCAGGATGGAAAACCGGACTTATTTTTATATAGTAGATCTCTTACAAATATCTAATTGTTATCATTACGTCATTACATATCCGTCATTATACGTAAATTGCATAGCTGTCAATTGTGTTTTGTTATTCCACGTTTTTGAAGTGACTGACGTTTCATGTCAACTCCCACGGGAATGCTGTTGAACGGGATAAAAAGTATCCTATTGCAATTTCCTGGCTCTAAACTACCTCCCTGCCAATTTTCAGCTAAATCGGTTCAGCCGTTCTTGAGTTACAAGTGAAGTAACTAACACGACTTTCTTTTATATCCCTACTAATATTATAAATGCGAAAGTAACTCTGTCTGTCTGTCTGTCTGTCTGTCTGTCTGCTACGCTTTCACGCCTAAACCACTGAACTGATTTTAATGAAATTCGGTACAGAGATAGAGTTGACCTTGAGAAAGAACATAGGATAGTTTTTATCCCAGACTTTTGAAAGGTTCTCTTGGAAACGCGATATAACCGAACTCCACGCGGCGAAGCTGCGGGCGGAAAGCTAGTATGTATATAGATATGTAGATGGATTATATCTTTATAATAGACATTTTGAAGGGTTGCTTACGCGACCGTAACGAAATACGTGCTGTTATTACAACGTGACAATACGATAAGGAGATAATATTCAACTATCATATTTGTTTCAAAAATTAAACATACCATAAATGAAATTATCAATTCATCTTACTAAGAGACGAAACCACTCAGCATTCAATGGATTCACCGTGAGGGTGTCGGGTCCATCGCGTTGCAGGGAGAGGAGCTTCAACAGTGCCTAGGACTTGCGACCCAGGTAAAGGTTAAAGGGGCATCTGTCTAACGCGCATTAAACGCTCGCCTGCACTGTCCAAGCTCCTCTCTCTACCTAACTAAATTTGAAAAGAACTTACTAGGATTGCCGTCGAAATACGTTCCAAGAATGAATTGAAGTGAGTTTTGGACAGGCCCTAGTCTCTTAGTAGGTCGCATTATGTATTGACCTTGATGTCAATATATATTACGACCTTGACCTTGATGTCAATACATATACATATATGTTGGTTTCCCAAGGTAAGGTAAGCTCTATCATCACAACGCGTTTTAAAATTGGCGAATACATAAATGTGTCTGGTCTTACCTTTTACATAATTAAATTTTTAATTAATTACAAAATAGGTAGGTATCCAAGATATTTGAGTAGCTGCTTTAAGATGACGGCTCCCCTTATAAATAAATAAATCGAAATCAGGGGAAGTATCTCGTTCATTTGTCGCACAAATAGGTACTCAATGCAAATTTAAGATTTATAAGGTTTTCTCATAGTTGCCATTGTCACAAATGGATGACATTGAAATGGGACCAAAAGGGAAGCACCAGTTTTCAAATTAGTAAAAATCTTTAAATCGCTTCTCACAGTCAAAGGTTATTGGGTAAAAAACATAAAAACAAAATACGAATTGATAACCTCCTTATCTTTCAAAGTTGGTTGAAAAATTTACAGGTTTTATTATTTATGTTATTTAAGAAGTGTTTAACACTACAAAATTAAAAGAGAATTTATTCTGAGATTTATTTCAAGATAAATATGACAATATTGCGTATCAGTATTGACACCTGTGTGCAGTCTATTGTAAAGCGATAAGGAAAATCTATGTGTAGTTATACAAAAATATTCTTGCTAATTTTTGATCATTCATACAAAGAAATAAAAATGGAGTCTATTTCTCATATTAAAATGACAACTTGACTAAATGGATATGGACGCAACCTCTATGTACCAAAATAGGGTTTTATATTTTTTCTGTCTGTCTGTTTGTATGTACCCACCCGCTAATCCTCTAAATCAGGTTTTGAAAGACTTGCATGATAGATAGCTCAGACAATTAAGAATCACCGTGGCTACTTTTATTGTAGACGTTTCTTTATTTTCATTTATATAGTAAATAAATATAACTGTTTCACGTGAAAGAAGTTACGTCTAGTTTTAGTGATCAAAATAATAAAGCTATTGGTAAACGTTCTTTTCTTTGTGAAAACAATTAGGCATTGTTATTATTGTATTGAAATTCAAATGATTTCAAAGCGATAAAATATTATCATATTTTCCTATTTAAATAATAAGTATGTAACAAATATTTCAAAACCATCTTAATAGTAACATTATAAAAAAAAAAAAACAATCAAAAATTTACAATAAATCTCTAAAGAATTCTGAGGTTATTTATTATCACTAAATTTCAAACACATGAAATTTCTATTAAACTTTGAATTTGATATAATAATTTAATCACAATCAACTATCGCTAGATCATTTATATCTAGATTTATAAAAAAAAACACATCTATTGTTATAAACACTGTATCGTGGGAGTGTAAATAAATGTAGAAAAAATACATATCGCCATTAAAAAGTTTGCTGATCCGAAACCAGCTAATACTGTAAAAATTAAAACTTTAAAACGTTAAGTCAATTATGTATTCAGTAGCATTGTTTCAGTATGTGGTCGAAACTTTCAGTTCCAATTAGTTCTAAAAACTCAATTAAAGATTAGACCTCAATCCCTAGGCAACTTTAGTTTAGCCAACAGTAAGTGCTTAACACAGTAAGAGAAGTGGTTGAGCATAGGTACATAACAAACATGTACAATGTTATAAAAACAATACTTTTCTACTTTGTATACCATATTTTTTTCTAATACGTTAAACATAGTTCATAACTTCTTTAAGATTTATTTGGTGCTGTAACAATAACATCTTTCATTATACGCATTTGAACTTGTATACTGATAAGTTTGTTCAAACCTAGATTTTGCTAAGTTGATTACAATCATTTCTACAAAGAATTTTTAGATAATTTAAAAAGAGATTGTTATGGTCTTATGAAAAACTTTCTCTGATTTTTATAATCTAAATTACCTACTAGTACGCCAGGATTTTATTGCACAATCAAAGTGCATATATGTATATAAAACTGAAGAACAACAAGAAACAAAAATATTTTTCATTTAAGCCCCAAAACTAAACTTAAAAAAATATATACATATATATATACATATACTAAAGTAATTTCGCTTCCGCACCTTTTAAATATAAGCTTATTTCTAGGTCTTGATAACTTTGCAAATTTCTTTCGAAGGCTCTTTCATTATTCACAAAAGGATGAAACGGATGCTTTTTTCTCATGCTCGCTTCATAATATAAAAGATAAAAATAATAATATCTGCATACCAAGTTTCTTTTGTAGCTTTTTGTGACAATAAATACGTAGCGGACCTCATTATTTAGTATTTATTTTAGTTCGTTAGCTTAACGCATTCCAAAGAGATCGGGTCAGACAAGAACTGGCAGTAAAACAGTCCAAATAATCATAAAATTAAACTGTATGGGTCCCGATTCAGAAATATTCATTTGAAATCTTAACTAAAATGAAAGATTAAAAATTGATTTTATATTAACTGGGTATAGTTATACAATAAACTTTGACCCATAAACAAAACGCTAAGAATAACGAGTTCTAATCAAAATTCAGTAAAAAGAAAATTTGTACAAGAAAAATAAGGTACGCCTTTGAGTTTTAAGCCCAATATTAATAAATTTCAGGTAATTTATCTAAAATAGAAGTATGTACCTGTTTTATGTAAAAACGAAATTCAAATCATTCTTCGACGATCGTTGGTAATGAAAGTTAGACTGAAACATTTAATAAAATTAACTTACCGTTTTAAACTCGGTACTCAACTTTTAATTAAATATTATAAAAACACCTAGCGCAGCATTGATAATTATTACAAATACTTATGAACTTATATACATTGAAATAGCCATTACAGAGTGTTTTCAACTGAGGACCACTCAATAAGAGTTCAATTACTTTATCTGCTAAATAGCATCCATGGATATAAGTTAAAAAAAATATAGTTTCAAGTACTTACTCGTGACTAAGATCTATAAACACATTATATATAAAATAGGTTAGAATATATTTAAAAAAATTCTTGATCCACAAACACGAAGGCCCGTGATTATTGATCAAATTAATTACTAAAAACCCCTACATGACTAGATGTAATTATTTAAATAAAGAAGGTCATTGTCTAACATATTTAAAGCTTTCCAATTAAAAACACATATGGTGTTCCATATTAGGTTAGAAATTACTTATCGCATTCAAATTAGGAAGATGTTATACTAGGACCTTTGTTGTGAATAATTACCTACATTTTAGTGCCATTACGAGATTCTACCGGAGCTGTCTTAATGCAGCTTACTTGCCTCAAGATATGAGTAAGTATACCACATTCATAGGTATATCAAGTTACATTGTCTTTATAAGTAATATAAATGTATTCGACCTTCTAAAATCTTAGAGAGAATAAATGTATTATCAAAAACTGTAAAATTAAATTTCTATTCTGAATTATAACTTTCCATTTACCCTACTCATATTACACTTACACTACCGGAACACGACAATAAATCTGTTTCGATTTCAAGGCATAATATTACATTTTCATTAAAATTTAGTTGGAACTTCAAACAAATAAAATTTACCACTACATGAATATTAGTATATAAACATATTTTTTAAGTATAATATACATTATACATATTGTATTATATAGTTATCCAATAATCTAGTTAACTATTATGATATCAAGTGGATGAAGTGATTATAATCTTCTATACAGGGTGACTGGTGAATTACTATCGATATTTGAGGACGTGATATTTGACGATCATACATGACAAAATAAAAATTAATATAACATATATATTAATAAACTACTAAGTAAAGTTAACCAAAAGTTATGTAATTAATTACGCATCGTGTGAGCACCCTACAGATTAGGTATACACTCACACTCACACATACGCGTGTCGTGACGTAGTGTTGTATCAGCACGACGCCGCACGCGTCCACACTTTAACACTTGGAACGTGTCAACACTTTATTTATTTATACGGAAATTTTGTCAAAAATTAAGTGCCTATTTTTTTTACATAATTCGAATGAGAATCATGTACCGAGTATTCTCCTTAAATATTGATAGTAATTCACCAGTCACCCTGTATATATAAAAATGGATTGCTGTTCCTTAGTCTCGCTAAAACTCGAGAACAGCTGAACGGATTTATCTTATCTTAGTCTTGAAATGTTCGTGGAGGTTCAGGGAAAGTTTGAAAGCTGAAAAAAATTGATTCATTTCCGGGAAAACCCTACCCTAACAGCCCTTTTCTATTTCCCATACAAAGGTTTTCTTTGACATTAGATTTGACAACTAACTAATATGTCAATCATTTTGTTCGATTGAAACAGGAGAAACCTGATTATTATTAATGGCCTATAAAACGGAATAGAGTTCGCCCGGTACGCTATACATATTTTACTAATGACGAAACTAACGCGGACGAAGTCGCGGGCAAAAAGTAGTATCATATAATTTTAATGTACCTGTGTATGTCATTGAACTCCGAAGCGGTTTGACCGTTTCGAATGAATTTTTTGAATACATTTAGGTGGCGACCCAGATGGCTTAGATTCACAAATCGGCTCGGAATATGGCGCTACAGTCGGTATCTAGGTTATTTAAAATAAAAAGACTACATCGTAGAATACCATATGTACCTATTTTTATTTTACACACTTTGTTTTTCTCTCTATTACCTATAAATATGTACAATATAAAATCAATTCAAAGGTGCAAAAACATATAGAATATTTATCTAATGATATAACATTATATCATTTTTTATTACTACATAAGCGGAATTTAAAAAAGAAATTGGTTGTTTGTAAAGTAGGTTTACGATCGAGATGTTTACGTGATAACGTCTTATTGGTGATATAAGTTTTTGGGAAGTAAGGAATTAATGAAGATAACAATTTTTTCAAATTTTAAATAACATCTATCGTTTTATTCACACTTTTGATGATAAATTTCGCGTGTATTCGTTTGTATGCCGCTAGAGTGAGAGAGATGGAAGATCGGTCCACTCACTCGAACGCTATGCCTGCCTCCGCTCGTGAGGATTCCGCGTGACAAGTTTCACGGAATGACTGGCAGCGCTCGAGATGAGACGGGAGATCGGTCCGTCTCTCTCTCTCTCGTTATACCTGCGATCGCGCTCGTGAGGTTTTGGTGTGACACAAGTTTCTGAACATGTCACCCGACTAAAACGATTTTAAAGGCGTTATCACGACAAAAATACTCTTAATTTAAACTAGGTAAATATAGTTGAATTTGTAATATACCATGTCCTTAGGAGTGTGTTTACAAAGTGTTTATCCGTATATTGATAAAGGTAATATGTACGAACATGTAAAGTGAAAATCAATATCTCTTTTTAGAAATCATAAAAATGTCAGACAAAACAACATTATAACTTAATATCAAATGATATCCTAGTACATCATTTTATATGACATAGTTTATATGTTAATGTCTGCTTCTGATGGAAAACTTGTAAAGAATATACATTGAAAGTACCAAAGAATTTATTTAAAGACACAAAATTTTCTTCCAATTTTATGACCAAGGGTGATTAGAAGTGTATTCACCTTTACAATGAACCCTATCAATTGGTATGTCTGCTTGCTCTCTTATAACATGGCTTATTTGAAACACGAAAAATAAATGGTTTTTTAAAATTTTCTTTTTACAAAAACACAAAAGTACACTGATAACAGTATGGTTTAAGATTTTTCTTGAACAGTTTATTCTGCTTTTTGATACAATTAATGAACGAAAAATTTTACTTTATTGGACATTATGTCTTGTTAAAATGATATTTAAAATTTTTACCTACTGTGTTAATCTTGTAAATAAGTTTTTGAAGTACTAATTTCCTATTAATTAAGAAAAATTTCGTTTTTCTAAACACTATATATTTTTAGTAATATGAATATTATGCTGGTAGAGTTTTACAATAAACTATAATATAAAAACAGATTTTGAAATAAAACTTTAAATATTTTTTTTAAGAATTTAAAATCGACGACACCTCTTTTATTCGACATTTCTTTGTGTGCTTTAATATGAAATAACTACTAAATTAATTTTAAACCAAAACGTATGAAGATTGTAATTGTATAACAAGCTTTTATTTATTAATACGAAATTATCTCATTCTCCATACAAGGATCGAGCGTTTGAATATGAAAGGGCAATTTAAGGTTGTCTGTTCATGAGTGCTTTTGTGAACGACGTGTTCTAAATATGGTATTTACGTGATTTTAATGCAATGAGCTAAAGCTAATCCTTGGATCCACTTTGTCAGTGCAATATTTTACAAAAAGATATAGAGACGAATGAAAATATATTCTTTATTTTTGTTTCTATTATCCTACTTGCAGTTTTCTCAATTTTAACTAGTAATGTAATGTACTTAAATGTTTTTTTAAAACGAATAGTTTTATGAAAGTGTATAAAAGTAATGACCAGATCAAGTGGCACAAAAAACACTACAAGTATTATTTTTTTAAAACCTTTTTAAATTCAAACGAAGGTTTTTATTTTACATTCCATTCTCAATGGTAAAAATGTAACACTAAAGATGAGAACTTATTTCTTTTTGGATTATACAGCATTTTACTATACAAACGAAAATGATTTCTATTGTCTGTTCCTCATGAATAACAATATTTTCCTCCTTGCACAAGACTAAACCATTGATTTCGTTTCAGATTAATTCAGTCTAGTATTAGTTGATATATCTTTAAGAATCTAATTTATTAATATAAAGAAATATACAAAGCAATAGCAGGAACATCACTTTGTCTAAACTCGAGAATGAAATTTCTGAAAAGTATTACACCCATCTGAGGTATCCTATCGGTTCCTATTGTAATTTAGACTTCATAATAGGAATTTACACAAGTACATATGTTAAAATCAGATGAAAATAAATAATATGAACACATGATATTTAGTTTTCATAAAAATGAGGTTTTTGACGGCATCGAATAATTACACTCATGAAGGCGGAACAATATGATGAGCTTTATGTTATGTTCATACCCGTATGTATGTCTAAGCTAGCACAACGACTTTGTTGACGAACAATGGAATTGCTGTTTGCTTCGCTGTACTTTTGTTATGATGATATTTTAAAGGCAAAATCTGGGAGCGGGTTTTCCTTATTCTTTCTTAATGTCTAAAACATTTAATCGGATATTTATTTATATAATATAATCGGATATTTATTTATATAATATAATAAATATAAATGTATGACTTTTTGAACGATTTTACTTATATAGGTTGCAAATTACAATCTTAAATCTTTGGCTAGTCAGCATTTTGATAATTTACTGTGAGTCATAAATTTTTTATTTCTGTTTATAATATGTATCATAATTGTAAGTATTAATCATTCTAGAAAGTACTTAATTAATAATATAATCATCTTAAAATAAATAGTTTTGTAGTTGAGTAGTTTTTAGTGTTGGAACGAGTATACATATATAAAAATAAATATATATGTTTTCTTAATTTGTGTTCTTCTTAAACTATTTTGAGTTAGTTAGTTAGTTATAATATATTGAATAAGCTTGATTATGGATTATTTTTTTAATTATTATAGCGATGATTTTTTTCCTTTGATTAAATATTTAAAAATGTGTATGTGTATGAAAACAAATAAAGAAAAATAATTGTATTTTATTTTTGGAATAGTTTCACAATAAAATTAAATATACTTTTACCATAAAACTGTTAGGTATTAAAGCAATATAAAAATGAATAAAATGACAACTTTTCCATTTAAATTACATTTTTAATAAAAAAATAAAAGAAAGTTAATATTTACACTACATAACATAATTATATAAGTATATATTTAGGTATTAAATCATCTCACTGAGGTTAATGATCTTACGATAGACAGTTTCTAAAGACATTTTTATTTTCAAGCGGTTCACAATTTGACTCTTCTATTATAACATATATTATCACCAAAACAGTGAAAATATTCCCATATAAAATGCAATGTGACAAGACCGAATGTGGTAACGAAATCAATAGGATAAGTTTTAAAGTTTTTCCGAAACAAATTACCTCGTGTCGTCTTCTACTTTCCTTATTTTATATCACTTATATTAAAGCAATATAGTACTAATATCAAAGAATATTAAAATGCAATTTTCTGCCCTACCTGAATATAATGTGAGGGGATCATACCCGCACTGAAACTATGAACCCAGTCTTATTTAGTTGAAATAAAGTTACAGTATCTTAGGTTTATATCTAAAACAGAGTGCTGTTATATTTTTCATTAAATGAGACCTTCCTTAAAATGTGTTTATAACAGTTATTACTAGGTGGAATCAAGAATTCATTCGTGCACATTTATTTTCTTTTAGTTAAATATTAAAAAAGAAACAACAAAAATGAAATTGCCTAAATAACTCATTGTTATATCAGTTATATGACATTTATTATACGGGAATATTCATTGCCATTTGACAGTAATTACGGGTTAATGTATAAAAGGTTTTAATCAACCTAACCTAACCTCATCAGCTCGGGTTCTCCGTGGTATTACCGGTAAAGTTTGTCAAAAATCACCACAAAATAAAATGCTCGCGCCACGCCCGCGGACCCCCGCCTTTTTATACGTGTGAGTGCGGCAACCGATACACAAAAAAAAGAAGAGGGGTCAAGGGACACCCGGATGGAACGAAGTTCCTTTTGATTAATTAGTGAAGGAATTGTAATAATTTATTTTTTTTAAGTTATAATAATACTTTTTTTATTATTAACAAATATATAATGTTATATAAACTTAATCAGTAGGCTCAATTTACGTAACAATTGGCTTGTGGTAACTGAAGTAGGAAGCATATGTTTGGGATTCTATTTTATTTAAATCTCTTGAAAAAACTGCATCAATGTCAGTATTATATTTTGTTGTTGATTCTGCTGGATTATTGTTAATTCTTTAATCAAATTCTGCCTGTTTTTCTAAAACTTGTAGCCTTTTTTCTTCACTTTCCACTTTTTCTTTCAAGTTATGATGATTCTTTTCTATTGTTGAAAACTTCTCTTCAAACATAGTACTAATATTTTTTGTGACCTGCTCTGTAACGTTCTTTTCCTGATTCCCGGATTTCCTTTCTTTGACTTTCCAAGTCATTTTTTATTGTTTTTAGTGCGTCTAAAATTTCTTCCATGTTCGTTAGATTATATTGTTTTGATACTCGTGGTGCCCTCTTGTGGTTGTTGGTGAAATTACTTGGTTCAGTAGTATTGATGTTTGTTGGATCCGATGATCGATTTGTACTAAGCGACTGACGATTTGTTTCAGACAGCGGCCGTGAAATGGCGCTTATTGGAAAAAATATGTATAATCGAACACGACTTAACGTATTGTTGATTTCTTTCTTTTTACGTTGTGTCGGAATCAATAATTTATTAAAGTAGAAAAGGCACAATTTGTGGAATGCAGAATTGAAAATTTAGGTTTCACTTCACTATTAGTCATTAAGTTTCCTAGTTAACATTGAGAAAGTCGGTAATTTTTGATGTAATGTGGTTTCGTATTATTGTTGTTTTAAAGCACTTTTTGTTAGTTTTTCACTGAAATTTCCTTGACTTTTTGTACATTTATTTTCACTCAATATTTGTTTAATTAGCGGAAATAGTTAATACATTGATATTATACACGGAGTCGATGTTAACCGGCAACCGATACACAAAAATAATCCTTATATATGTAGTATCACTCTGTATTCACGCGCAATAACTTATTATTTCATATATAACTTTGGTATTTCTACATCGATTTACATGATTCATCTTTTATTGAATAGGTAATAATGTTATCTTTTTTTTAATAAGGAATGAGTGATAGTGTTGTAAACGTTAGAGTAGACAAATACAATCAGAAATCTGCGAATTGCTAGGCTATCGGGAGTTTCACGTGTTATTGTGAGTCAACCATAAAAGATAGACATATGCTGTCCAGGAATACTTTTTATATAATTTTAAGAAGAATATTTCCGTCATACATGATTTCTATGTAGCTTTAACTTATAAGTCTGCACACAGGACGAAAGTTTAAAAAATGGAGTAACTTCTCCCGTTTTCCCAATATTTCCCTTCACTGCTCTGCTCCTATTGATCGTACGATAATGAAAAGTATACTTTAACCTGAACAAGAGTATGAAGAATAATTGTGCTAAATTTCGTTAAAATCCGGCGAGTAGTTTTCGTTTCTATAACGAACATACAGACAGACAGACAGACAAAAATTTTACTGATTGCATTTTTGGCATCAATAGCGATCCTTTATCAAACCCTGATAGTTATTTTTTAAATATGTATATTTTATTTACAGAATTGACCTCTCTACAGATTTATTATAAGTATAGATTTACACTTGCCTATAAGCCTATCAGAAGCCCACTGCTGAGCAAGGCCTCTTTTTCACATGGAGAAAATTTGAGCGTTAATCACCACGCTTGCTCAAGACGGGTTGGTGATTTCAAACTTATAATTGTGAAACTATAAAGTCCAGGTTTCCTCACGATGTTTTCCTTCACCGTATGTCAGTGATGTCTAAATACTCTCAGAAAGTACATATGACTCCGAAAAATCACATTGGTACCTGCCAAGATTTGAACCCGCGCCCTCGGCAACGAGAGGCGGGCCCCTTAACCACTAGGCCACCACTGACTTAATTGTATAACACAATTACACTTGTATTAATTAAATACAATCAATATGAGGAGAATCACCAGTCGCCTCCAGAAAAACTGAATAATAATATTTAAATTTTGGTGTCTTGCTTATCTTAAAAATTGTTAAACTTTTTTTATATTTATGCCATATTTTAACATAGGTATTTACACTCATTTAACAATCTACATCACACGTCTAACTGTAGACTAGCTTTTATATTTGAAAAAATCATCATCGTTAATCATAACGTATCCTTAAATTGCATGACTGTGATAGTATAGTTTCAGATATTTACACTGTTCAAAATTCATAACTCTCTTAGCAAATAGAAATTTATTATCAGATTCGGAGCACAAAACTTTTGGATTTGTTGAGTTTTCCATCCAGTGTGTTACTATACTTTAAGTCAAGGGACGAAAAAGCATGCGTTGGAAATATGCAATAGTTTTGAAGTTTGTGTGTGAATATTTCATACTTATTTAATTCAAAACAACTAACTCCATGTTTACAGTATGTATTGTGAATTACAATATTATTCTCTTCGATTTGCATTCCATTCCGGTTTTAAGTTAACAAAATTAGGTCATTAGGTTTGATTAGATTTTAGAAATTGCAATAGTATTATAATTTTATTGTAGAAAATAAATTTAACATCATAACCACATTTAACGTGAAAACCTCATAATAATAAATTTAAGTAATTGAAATTGTTCTGTTTATATTATTATTATTTCCCTGTTCTATTCTGATGTTTCTAATGAGTAATATCTTTTCTTAGTTGAATAATTATTTTATAAATATATCTATATAATTATAATATAAATGTAAAAAAATACTCAGCTCAGTTCTTTTTTTAGATAAGGATGTCACTTGTACAAGTTCGACGGATCTTACCTTTGTAAACTAAAACATAAAAATATACTTAGTACATTTAAAAATGAATTATGAAATAATAAAAAGGGTTTCTTTGTTTTAAAATTAGTAACTTCTTTAGATGTAAAATACATTTTTTTATCGTGATCATAATTATTACATTATAAACATGTATTATAAATAATTGTTTTTTTGAAGACATAGTCTTATATTAACCATAATTATACTTGCTTAAATCTATAGATTTATATATATAATAATCATATTACAAAACTAAATAATTAAAAAAGTAAGATACTATAAAGAACGTAGAAGTTGATGTCACAGCCGTACATAAACAAAATAGTTTTAAGTGAAGAAATATATAAACAAGAAAAGTTTTTCCGACTTTAAAACTAATTTAATAAACTTCTGCGTCTGACATGTCCAAAGGCTAAAACTAAATCTTATAATGAGATAAATTTCGGATAAATAATAAGTATTTATAAAAGCAATTAAAATATTATTTAATTCAAAGAATGTTTCGATGCACTACAACTCTATTACTTAAATAAAATGCGAAAACATTAAATGATTTAATACATATGTAAAACATAAATTTTTATCACTATTTCTTAATTAACAATGACACTATTTAAATTCTTAAGAGTTTTGACGACAACATTGATTCTAAAGTAGTTTAATAATTGAGAAACTTGTTTTAACTTGTTTTTAAAACTTGTTTATTTTATGTTAGAATATCAAAGTAAAAAAACTAGCTCAAATTTTTGCCTCAGTCTACGCATGTCGCATTACAGCCAGCCAAGTGGGGTGCAAATCTAATGCAGCGGAAGTAGAGACCTGCGCCAGCTCACCGAGTTAGATTATCTATATTAATAAAGAGGAAAGATTTGTTTGTTTATTTGTAAAAAAGTGAAAATGAAATTATCATTTCATGACAAGAATGCTCGCTTTCGCTCTATTATAACTCACACAATAAACTTGTATAAATATTTTAAGATAGTTAACAGCAATAACCATTAACAAAGATTAACGATTTCTTTAAAAAAAAACTACAGATTTAATTAACAGAATTTGGTTGCAAATCAATGTTTTTGGTAAGAAATTCATCTTTTTGTAGTTATTTTCAAAATTATGGTTATGATGTTGTATAATTAAGATTTTTGATCAATTGTAATTCAAATCCAGAATTAATTGAACAGAGTTAAGGTTTTAGGTTTTATACAAAAACTTTAACATAGAACATTAAAGATGTAGAAGCATTGCCTCAGATGAGGTCACCCATCAGATTCCAGAAAAGGGAACAAAAATAAAAACACTAAGAATAAGTATTTAACGAAATTCAGTTTCAGTAAGGCCAAAATCATATAAATTAATTATTTCACGCAAATTTATATACACCAATAACTGTATATTAAAAACAATATTTTTAATTTACATCTATGCACAAAATTTCTGTTTATGAAAAGCTATTCTGTTTTTGCTTACGTTACATTTAATTATTTCTTTAAGTACGTTGCTTCTAAAATTCTGAAACAAACAGTGTCGAGGATTACTTTAATTATATTTCTAAATATGTATGAACAAAATTTTGAAACGATAAGTGTGTCAGTAATAGTTATTAAAGGAGAATGTAATGAGAAATTTTAAAAGATATATAAGATTAAAAGGGAATAACATCAAAGCATCTAAGATTCAAGAGGGAAATATCGTAATCTAATGGGTACTTTAAAGAAGCTCTTTATAAATACTTAAAATAAATTTATGTCTTCAATTTATAATAAATGATAAAATTATTTCAAAGCTAATATGAATATAAGGTCTTATATTTGTTTCTGCTTATAATTGTGTATATTGGGTAATTGTGTTACCATTGAAAAACTATGTTCCCTTCCGAATTAAAATAAAATTTGGTTATGGAATAGCGCTGACACAATACCTTAACTTTTTTTCATAAATATCGTGCGCCGTTGCATTGGATGACAAAATTCAGGTAATATAAATAAACCTACTTTATAAAAATCTAAAACGATTTTTTTTATGTGAAAGGTGGCAAACGAGCAGACGGCCTACTTGATAGAAGTTTGTTACCGTAACATGTGTGTTGCTGATGCGTTGTCATCCTTGTTTTTTTTTAAATAGTGAGGGGTGGGGATAAGGAAATGTTTGAATTGAAAATTTTAAACCCTGCTAAAAATCTAGTCTCAGAGAATTAAAATAAATACTTAATTGATTTTCATGTTTCAATAGCAGCTTAACCATTGTTACGGATAAATTAATTATCATTCTGGAAAGAAATATGAATGAATATGAAACTGTTACTAAAGCATAAAATATTTTTAAAAAAAAGTTGAAGGGGAAATATTGTTTTGAGGTACAAAATTTACTTCATACAGTTGTTGCTATTTTAATTTGCTTTGTTGGAACAGATCTCAATAATATTGCCTTTTGTATTGAAAAATTTACTTTAATTCTGGAAAATAATGATATCTATAACATGTAAAATAGAATTAAATTTACATCATTATTAGAACTTTGTTAGTACATCTTGTGATATCGTTTGAGAAGTAAACGTGTGCTTTATTTCCCACAATTTAATATTCAAAAAACTTCCAATTTCATAACGGCTTTAATAAAATGCAAATGATTTGGTTTCACGAAATGAAAAATTTATCATCCATATTTTTTGAGAAAAAGTTTTAAATTAAAAAGTATTTACTTAAATAGACGATAGCAATCATGTCAATAATATAAGGCTAATATTAATTTAAATTATAATAAGCTGTTATAGTCCTCTTGAAGTTTTTATTTAACTAAATGATTACATAAGTAAGTAAATAGTATATACTATGGCATGCTAATACGTACAACACCGAAGGTATTCCTGAAATTCGTGAAAAATCGCCTGCAGACAGATATAATTATTTAATATACATCGTCATTCATCATATCATTGTGGAACATAGTTATACAAGAATTTATTATATAACGCTACTGGTGTATATCTTAATGTACATGTGTACTTCAGGAATCAAAGAGTTCACACATTTTAGGTGTTGTGATAAATAATTTAATCTTTATGTTTAAAATTAACACTTACGTATTTTTAAACGGCTACACACTTTTTTTAAAATAAAGATGTATTAAAATTTGTCCTGCACTTTATGCATCTCTTCATTTTAAAAAGTAATGCTCTATTATTATTGTTTCACCTTTAAGGTGCCTTACCAAATACCTTTTTATAAATATAATATTTTATTAAATATATAACGCAGAATAGAAATGCTATGTTTTATATATAATTGTTCACATTTTATTTGAATATCTGCAATTTCAAGGCTTTTAATTTTTATTAATCTTGAATTTCCGTGAAAACAATGAAATAATACTAGGCAAGTAATTTTAAGAATTGTTCTTTGATATAGGCTAGAAAATTATTTTATGGGATATAACTTAATCGAATAATCATTATAGTTATTATACAAGACAAGACAAGTTAAATAACGCACATAACAATTTGTTAGGTGTATTGTATTTCTATGTACATATTTGGAAATGTATAATATGCGTTAATATGTAATGAAGTTAAAATCCAATGCAATGAAACTAAATCACCATCAACATTAGTCTCATAACAATAATGGTTCATATTGTATAATTGTGATATTGTAAACTTAAATAATCTGTAACGGCTCATTTTGAACTTGCCCTTCAATTATAATTGCCACTATATTTTACGGCTAAATTAATATACAAGTACATTCTTTATTAAATGCTAAGTGGAATTATCTTAATCTGATAATTGCATTAAGCGATTATTCTGTCAATATTAAATAAGCACTCTTTATTTATATGTCTTTGCTGTATACATTAATAATTCTTATGTTATTTGTTTCGTGTGTAAATTTAGAAACATCATTTTGTTAAACGACCTTACTCTAGTAGATTGTATATCGCTGGCCGGCAGGACCATGACGCTTGGTGATTTATACATGTGATAAAATCTCTTGTGTACTGGCAAGTTATAGTAGAGAATAATTAAGGAATTTGGTCAGTTTTGCTACTGCCTAAATTAGATTAGGTTTGTACGTATATGTGTATAAAAATTAATGTATATTAGCACTTCTATCTGAAATAAATTATGAATAAAAGTTTTAGCAACACCGATATTTGTTATTAACATATACAAATTAACATATACATTATAATTATTCGATCAAAAGAAGACGTTAATAAGCTAAAATAATTCTTAATTATACGTAGGTACATAGGTTATACTTATTGTTCTATAGATAAAATTTCTTCTAAAGATAGATAACATCAGAGATAATATTTTAGAATTATCAGATTGTACTAACTTACAAATATTTATAGACAGTATACCTACTAACATAAATCTATTATGCATTCATATAAACATTAGGTCAATAATCAAAAATTTCTCAATACTGGAATACTGTATTCCGCAAAGTTCAAAAATTCCCGATGATGTAATTATAATCACTGAAGCTAATATACATATCAGAATCGCTAAGTTATTTGTACAACCTACAGGGATATAATATGCACACACAGTTGCGTACGGGACGCAAAGGAGGAGGCATTATAATGTACGTACGAAAAATTCATAAATTTACCACTAAATATTACAAACCGCAACATTTCGAGCTTCTTTTTGGTTAAATTAACACTTCATGGGGATATAAGGCAACTTTGTGTGCTATGTATAGACCACCTAGTAATAGAAAGCACTTATTTGTAAATGAACTAAACATATTTCTTAGTAAAGTAGAACAGAGTCAGGATATATGTATATGTATAAGGAGATATAAACTTTGTCTTAAAATATAACTGTCCTATAAAGCATAAATATAGCACTGATATGTATAATCACGGGCTTGTGTGTGGGATCTCGGAATATACCCGTGTAGAAGAGTGTAGTAAACAAATTAGTAAGACATGTATAATGTATCGATCACATTTACGCGAGATCCTAGAATATTTTGTTCCAACATTTTTGAACAATCTTACTAATGATTTTAAATATGAAATAAGTATAAGTAATAATATATATTTTTTTAAATATTAATAATAATACTTAATATTACTAATTAAATAATATCTCATAAAGGGAAACGTATCACCTGTATTTGCACTATCTACAAGTTATTTGTTTCAAATGCATTATCGCAAAACCGGC
Organism: Danaus chrysippus; assembly: GCA_916720795.1. Lineage (NCBI taxonomy): Eukaryota > Metazoa > Arthropoda > Insecta > Lepidoptera > Nymphalidae > Danaus > Danaus chrysippus. Next base: position 4,510,073 of record CAKASE010000055.1, read on the forward strand.
TTTAATGACCGACCGGCCGAGTAGTGCATCGTAAATACCTATTGTATTATTAACATAATTTAAAAATCTTTTAACGTATACCCTCACATATGAGTTATAATTAAACTAACATCAGTTATTCAAAATCTTATGTAGTTAATAATGTAATAGGTAGTATATTTATGTATTAAAAGTTTCGAGTGTACTCGATGAATGCCGGTGTACGGATAAACCCGACAGGGATTTTGTAACACCGTAAAAGAAATTTGTAATATGTTATATAAATAAAGAATAATAATAATAAAAAAAATGAATAAATTAACATATACAAATGATTAAACTTAAAGTAAGAGTACATAATTAAAATCACCATGTACTTGTGTAAATATGTGACAATCTGGTTATTCAAAGTCAATATGCATATTACATATATCTCTAAACTAACAAAATTACCAATTAATAGTAACAACTTATATGAAGAACCTGTCATTTTCGAATATAACAATTGAATATTTTAAATAAAAAAACAACTTTTTGGTTACTTAGATTATGGTCATGAGAGACCTTTTTTTATAGGAAAAGGGGGCAACCAAGCAACGGTCTACCTGATGGAGGTAGTACCGTCGCCCATAGACATCTGCAACGTAGATTTGCGGATGTGTTGCCGCCCTTGATTGGGGAAAAGGGGGAGGATAAGATGGGAAGGGAGGGAAGGAAAGGTTAGGAAAGAGCGGGAAAATGGAAAGAGCAACCGGCTCTCTCACTCACCGAACGAAACGCAGCCATATAAGACTGCTTCAAGCCGATTTTCTGTGAGAGGGTGGTACTTCCCCTGTAAAGTCAACCGATGCTCGAGCTGTAGTAATTGACCACAGCTAGGCTCTACTACCTCAAAACTTAATGAAAGGGTCCTGTTAAAGGGATAATATTTCCCAATAATCTAGCAATGATAAAAATTTAAACAAAATGAAAGCACAAAACAAATTTTAAACCCGAACCTTCTTGTTACGTAAGTGCCAAACATTAATATAATAAATAAACATCGGTGGGGCAACATCGTTGATTAAGAATTTACGACACTATCGATAAAATTTAACAGTATAATTTTATATTTTTATTTTGAACTACTATTTCGATGAATAAAACAAGGACTAAAATTTGGATATTCTCATTTTGTTCGCGGCTTTCACCACATACGTTTTTAGGCTATAAATTATTGCAAAGGATTTTTTATCTTGGAGAAAATAACCACCGCCGCCGCGGTCAAGTCCTTACGTTACTTATCATAGCTAGAACTACGGTAACTACAGGTCTGACCCAACCCCCGTGTAGTGATCCTATCCATGTAGGTCCCGTTAATCCCAGAGTAATTCTTCTGTCAAGTTCTTTTAAGATATGAAATATTTTAAAGGTGCTTTGAATTATCGTATTCTCTAAGATCACTTCAATTAAATCTCGCATTATATATTTATTTTTTCTATCCAATACCAACGCGGATTTAATGACTATTGAAAAGTTGACTTATATTATAAATATATATTTATTTCTCCAATTTTTATTTTAATATAGAACAAATTGGTATACTCCGTAGTAGTATACATTCCAGATGACTCTCCCAGATCAGAGTAACTTAGTAAGATGGGATAAAAGTACCGAAAAAACTTGCTATATCTGTGGAAAGGCAGTTGGAACTGCTAAGCATCTGCTGGTGGGATGTAAGGTACTCCTGGACAGCGGTCAATAGTCGCGTCGTCACGATAGGGTTCTAGAAGTCATACGTGAAGCGGTTAGTCTTTCGGTAGCCAGAGCGCAAAAGGAAATAACCACAAACGAACGATCAGTAGGTTTTGTGAGAGAAGGCACTAGGGCTACAAAATCAAACAATCAAGCCTTACTCCATCCTTAAAGCGGCGTCGGATTGGACTATAATGATGGACACGTATGAAAAACAATATAAAATCCCCGAGGATATTTGTGCGTCCGCCTCCAGACCAGACATATTTCTATATTCGCGTATTTTAAAGCGCGTTGTAATGATAGAGCTTACGGTGCCTTGGGAAACCAACATCCCCAAAGACCATACCATCAAGGTCAACAAATATTACGAGCTCACAAACGAACTCACTCGAAAAAGGTTCGTAGTAGATTTGTACGCGGTAGAGGTGGGAGCGAGAGGTATAACAGCGAAATTTCTCTACAACCTACTAAAGGACTTGGGCTTGTCCAGAACTCACATTAATGCATTCTTGGAACGTATATCGAAGGCAGCCCTAGTAGGTTCTTTTCAAATTTTGTTAGATAGGGAGAGGAGCTTGGACAGTGGAGGTGAGCGTATAACGCGCGTTAGTTAAGGGGCCCCTTAAACCTACACTTGGGTCGCAAGTCCCAGGCACTGTTGAAGCTCCTCTCACTGCAACGCGATGGACCCGGCACCCGCACGGTGAATCCATGGAATGCTGAGTAGTTTCGTCTCATTGAGTGTCATAATGAGAATTATCTTTCAGTAAGTGATAGGTTTAACATTCAATATGATTTTATTATAAAATATTTTTTTGTAATAAAATATTGTACTAAGATAAGAGTATGTTAAGCAATCAGTGAGATTTTCTTGTTTATTTAATACATATATTTTCTTTTCTGGTCTGTGTATGGAGCCGGCAGGTACCTATACAATACATATATTACTTATATTTTACGCAAATCGGTCATAGACGGTTGTTTTATATAAAACTAAAACTATTTTAAAGAAATATTGGTACGAGTATTGAAACATCTAAGCAGAACATAATTTTTCTCCATCACAGTTTCATCATCTTTCATGATATTGAAACAAGTACGATTTCCTGCTCCTAGGAGTAAAAGGTAAGTATACTTTGTAAGAATAAAAAAAATTGTAACTTATATAAATATTGGAACTTAGAAAGAAGACTAGGAAAGTATGTAAATAATAAAAATGTAATAATGCAATAAACCTGCTCCAAAGAGATTAAAACCTTTGTATGAAGATACAAAGGCTTATTATACTAAAAATAAAATTGTATTAGAGGTATTCACATAATGTTTAACATTTTGCTTTTCTTTTTTTTTCTCATTAAACTGATAGTACATTATCTGTTTAAAAGTAAACAATGCTGAAAGATTTATATTCTGTAAGTAAATTTTCTATCTAATTAAACTGAAGAGAAACGCGTTTTAAATTTTTTATTTCACTTATAAAATCTATGCAAAGAATTTGAACTGAGCTAAAAAGTTTGATTTTTTATAATAATTGTTTACGTTATTTATACATATTTATGTATGTATGAAAATTTGGTAGGACACTATAAAAAATTCAATTGTTTGGTAAATATTTAAAAGAAAATTTGTAAATTATACGGAAAATCGTGATCGCGAGGTATCGATTCTTTCTACTACTATTTATTTGGAAAAGGCTCTGGAATATAATTTAATTTATTTTTAAATTAAACCAAACAAGTAAAATTAAGGTCATAAAAGGTAATCAAAAATTATTTCAGGAAAATAAAAAAAATAAATGATAGGTCTTCCTGAAGTTGGTAAAAATACTTTGAGTGAAATTACTTAGCCGCGATTCATTACAGTATATGTTTTATGACTAAAATATTTATAACTTTATCATTTTCCTCTTAATTTTATTGATATACTAGTAAACCTGGCGAACTCAGTTTCGCCACCAGAAGGCTTTTATATAACATTTCGTTTGGTGATTAAAAGATGAAGAATTTTTGGTTTTATATTTGAAAAGGAAAATTTTTATTTCATTTCACAACAGTAATGAATTCATTTCGATTACAAAAATGAAGTGTTATTTAGTTGAACTTCTCTAAGTAAATGAAAGTGAATCCAAAGTAGATACCGAATCGAAGCGTTATACGTGTCCGCAAATTATCCGTTTCATTGAAGTGCTCCTTTGTAAACCACATTTTTTGTTTTTTGGTCTAACTTTAACACAAATAAAGCGTATGGTTTCCAAACTCGTGAACACACAAAATATAACTGCCCATGTGAAAATACTGATTTTCTAAATTTATCCCGCAAATACTAAATGGTTTTAAGAGTTCAAACTACAAACACATTACCTAAATATTTTTATTTTTATATAGTAGATTTCTTACAAATATCTAATTGTCATCCATACGTCATTACATATCTGTCATTATACGTCAATTGCATAGTTGTCAATTGTGTTATTCCACGTTTTATAGTGACTGCAGTTTCATGTCAAGTCCCACGGGAATGCTGTCGAATGGGATAAAAAATATCCTATTGCAATTTCCTGGTTCTAAACTACCTCCCTGCCAATTTTCAGCTGAATCGGTTCAGCCGTTCTTGGGTTATAAGTGAAGTCACTAACACGACTTTCTTTTATATATATAGATTATCATGATTGGAACTTTCAGACTATTATACATTATGCGATTCTAGAAGTATTCTCTCATAGTTATTAGTTATTTGACAACTGAATTAAACATTCAACTATTGGTTGATGTTAAGTTTTTGCTATTCTTCAAAGTGTATTGAGGTTAGACTGTAGACTCATATTGCTTAATTTATTATTAAGTAGTACACACACATATAACCACTTCAGTAACATTACTATCATTAGTAGTCTAACTTGATGTATATATTATTTGTATGCCAAAAACAAAATTCCTAACAAAATAATTATATTTGTGATAAAGATATCCAAAAATATTTGAAATAAAATATATTTTTAAAAAATTGTAATAAAATACATTTTTAAAATTGCCGGCCAATAAATAGCATAGTCAAAACCAAAGTCAATCAATTCTAAAATATCAGTCCCAATTGCCATTTAAATATAATAACAGCGCTAATTTTAAGTGTAAACATTTTTCTCAATATAGTAATGAAAAGTAATGAAAAAGATCACGAATTACAATGGAATTTTGCTCTTTTATAGTAATGGACTAAATTAGTAAAACTTTTTACCTTAATATTTTGTAATTTGTCGAGTCCATTAAGAATTCCGGTCTACTATTTAATGTTTGGTGGGAGTTAATTGCCTAAATCGGCGTCTCTTAACTATTTGCCTATGCTTATTAATTATATGTGTATTGTATATTGCCTAACTTTTAATTACTGCTATGATTAAAACTATGTTCAATAACGGTTGCTGAACAATATACATACGTAGATTCCCAACTTGTAGCTCGGATGTACAATGTTCGTATGTTATAAATTGTGCAACCACGGTTTAAATAAAATGCTACTTTAAGAGAACTAAAACATATAAATTGGTGATTACTCGGATTCTGGGGAGTTTTAAGGGTTTAGGTAAAAAGTTTGAGCTTTGCTATAAAGCATTTATGGCTATTAAATAATATTTAAATAAAAAATAATCTTACTTTATAAAAAATAACTATTTTTATGTGCTATTGTTATAAACATGAATAAGTTTTAGTAATAAGGCGAGACGAAATTTTTTAGTATTCTATGGATTCACCGTATGGGTGCCGGGTCCATCGCGTTTGAGGGAACTTCAACAGGGAGGATCTTCAACAGTGTCTGACATTTGCGGCCCAGGTTTATAGTTACAAAGGGCTTCTATCGAAAGCGCGTCAATGGTTTACCACCGCCCAAGCTTCTCTGTCTACCTAAAAAAAATTGTAAAGAACCTACTAGGGCTGCCTTTGCAATACATTCCAAGAATGAATTGATGTTAGTTCCGGTTAGGTTCAATTGTTTTAGTAGGTTGTAGAGTCTTTTAGCTGTTATACCTCTCGGTAACACTTTAACCGTATACAAGTCTACGTCGAACGTAATCCTAGTGATTTCCTTGATATAAAATGTTTGTTTTATTACACTAAAAATCCGCTCACTAGATGACTGAAACGTGAGTTGTAGACAAAAAACTGTGTTTGTTTTGATTCATTATATGTATTATCTATTTCCTTTGTAATTCTAATTATGTAAAAATGTTGGTCATAAAACACTCTAAAGATGACGTGTTCATTAATTATAACTTAATGTTTGTTGTCCGTTGATTAAATATAAATATTTGATTTATAAATTTTTTGTAAGTTTAATAAGCCTCTGGACGAAAATCTTTAAAGTTAGCGATTTAACTTAAACTGTCAATCAGGCTACTTATTTCTTTTTATATTAGGAATCCAAAATTGTCAAGGGATTTAGAAAAAAGTGTAATCGCGTACTAATCTCCTCTCTGCCTTTTTTTAATAAACTTCAACTCATTTTTCTTTGTAATAATATATAAAACTTTATGCCAGTAATATTTTAGCAACTTATTATTATAGAGTTTTTCACAAAGGATAACTCCCGCAGTATTTTATTACTTAGCCTAACTTGAGGATGATGTACTAACTTGATTCAACTTTGCTTAATTATAAATATAAAATGAGTTAAAATATGGGGACTAACGCAATTTTATATTATTTCCCTTGTTTGAAGTTTAGATTACTTTACCGTATGAATATCTACAGACATGATCGGTTTATTTCCACTGCAGCATTCTAATTTGTTTTTCAATATCAGTGGCTTTAGTTTTCTTGCGTAAACTTTATTCGTAACTCGGTTTGAGGTAAAAGTAAGAATATGTCACGCTCCTTGACTCGGCGAAAGACCTTGAATATATGGACCAGTTTTATAGTGAGTATTCAGGCTGCTTGCTATTTTTGATAATTTATCAGTGTGAGTGATTCAAATATACAAAACCTCGCCTTTTTTGTAATAATTAATGAATTATCCAAGTATTTATTTACAAGTATAATAGATTTAGCCTTCAAAAATGCGTTAACACATCTCATGGGAATGAATCACTAGTTATGTGACAGCACATCTCCTTCGAATCATTCGTTATATGAACAAAAACGTGTACATCGAAGTCAATCTAGAAGTATATTCATTATAGCTTAAACGTTTGTATTTAATTATGTGCTTAATATAAATAAAATGTCGAGCTAATAGATTGTAATATTTAAATAGAAAATATTAAGGGAAAAATGAATCACCCAAAGCAGGAATCGAAAGAGTATTAAGTTGTTTTGCCGATCAAACTGTTTTATTAACGAGTTTTTATGTTATATTTAGAAGTTGCATTGTCTATTTTAATTGTATAATGTCTTGTACGTTAAATTTGTTCATTGTTATTAACATAAATGATTGAAATGAGAGCGACAATATATTATTAATTGAATTAAAAACAAGCCACATTCTTTTTCGCATTATTTAAAAGATTTTATACAACATAATATAATAACAAAAAACATTTTTTTGAGTTTCATAAAAATATAGTCAGTTACAAAAGAGAGTTATTTTAATATATTCTTCGACTTCCATTTCAATCTCTTTAAACAAATTGTTTCACAGTTAATGGTGTTAAATTCCATGTACTATTAACACTTTTGGTTAAACAATACTACATTTTGTAATTCTGAGGGAGTAATAAATTCACATATTAATTTAGAGACTCCATAGACGTGTCTATGACAAATATCATTTAAATGACCAAAATGTTTCAAAGTCAAATATTTCTACTTAACAAAATGTAATTTAATTTGATTTAAATGATATTATGCATGCTTGTAAGAATTTCTAAAGCTTATTAAAAATTTTGCAAAGCGAAAATTTTATTAACGAATTTTGTTTGATACCTAAATGGTAAAATTTCAAATAGAATAATTTTTAGAGCTTTTATTAAACTTAAAAACTCCATAATGACAAAAAATATTCGTTAATTGGTTAGAAAAAAATATATATATCCAGAATTAGACATGGAACAAAATTTTAATTGAGCTTTCAGTGTAGACACGCTTCTACGAACATAAACCAATATAGAAAAAGAGAAAATCCAATTAATACTTTATTACTTACGTGTGTTGATTAATGCAAAAAATATTAAGTTTGAATTTTTTTTTTCTATTTTTAATAACTTTACAGATATCCAACAGATTAAAAAAAATAGGTAACAGAAAATAAGTGAATAAGCATTTAGTAGGTTTTATATTTGGTATATTTAACAAAAGGTGTCAGTATGTCAAAATGACAATGAATGAACCACGTATTTTGTTTTAAAGCTTAGGTTTACCATCAAAGAAAGTAATCAAATATTCAGTGTGTTTCGATGTTTCCATAATATTGTTACACTCCTGCTCCCATTATTTAAATTCAAATGTAATAATTAAAATCAAATCCTTTAAAAAGTTAGCGAAAGTAAAAAAAAATTAATAAAAGGAAGGTTTTTTTTTTGAAAGCAAGTTATTACTTTAAAGCCCACGAGGGCTTAGGCAAGTTTCAGAGTATATTTTATAAGAAATTCCTCAAAGATTTCTATGTAAAAATTAATACCTGAACATTTATAAGAATTTTATATTACTAAACTAAATGATTTGATTTATGGTCTTGAATGACATATATTGTATGTTAGTGCCCAAAAGTTTATTACTACTTATTTTTGTTTATATTCATTAAAAAAAAGTAATTCCATAGATCCCCGTTTCTTTTCCCGAAACTGCTGAGTTCATCTCTATAAAGCTATGTGTTTAAACGTTTTACATCTAAGTTAGAGAAATAATACTTGTTTTTTATTCAGTTCATTTGTGCCACAGATTTTTTAAGAACATAAAGCAAAGTGTCATATTCGTAAGTAATAAAATAAAAAAATAATATCATGTAATATTTAAGTGTTATCTAAATATGTAAATATCGACGAAAATACCCATTTTTGTAATTTTGATTATAGATTTATTTTATACAAGTTGAAGTTTACGAAGACTGAGTTTTTGGGCGCGTGGAGGGATCTACTGTCACGCTTTCTGCTGTACGTTTTGATGAACCACGCCGAGGTTCCCCGCTGATCTTGTATTTCTTGAAAGTGCGGGTATGGCCAAATCAATTACTGAACTGTTCATTTCTAATTTTGCCACCCAACGTTGAAGGGTCGACTGTGAAAAACCACCACGTCTACCGTAAAAATGACGCAATGCACGCAACGTTTTGCACTAACGAGCACTCATTTTGATAATGAAGTTTGACCATTTGTACGCCCTATTTAATCGTGTAACCAGCTTTGGTGATTCGGCATAAGTAACTGAATAATTAACAAAATATTTGACAAATATCATCAAGACAAAGTGACCGCCCCGGGCCGCCAAAATCTATCTGCCTTTATTTGCAAGCTCTTTATCTCCACAGATATTCCTTTAAGAATAAGAGAAATCTAATTTAATACAAAAAATATAATAAGAAGGTTATATTCTCTTGAAATATTTGCAAAAAAATGTATAAAATTGCATATATTTTATTAAAAATAAAATGAGGTTATAAAAATATTTGTACTAAATAAATTAATTTAAAAAAATAATGACAAATTTTGCTACTGGTGTAAAATGGTTAATTTTGGGTAAAATATTTTTTGAGTGCAGTACAATTTTTTTTTAAAGATCTGATTCTGTTTGGAGTAACTTAGTTAACGTTTATTTGTAACAAAAATATTTCACAGAAATTTTATCCATAATAATCGTATCCATTACATTCAAATGTGATAGCTGACTTTGAGTAATGGGTGTGAATAATCATTGTCAAAGCAAATTATTCGGATGTTGAATAGAGAATGACAATACGGACTAAGAGCGTGAATGGGATTGGGTCCAACCTTTGTCACTTTCACAATGAATCAAGTCCTATTTTGATTTGGTATTTGAAAAAATATTTTTCTTATAAATTTGACTTTGAAATATATTTTTCTCTATCTAAAATAACTCTTCTATTTAGACTTAATTTTGGACAACAATTTATAATTTTCTTTTAAATTTTTAAGAGATATATTCTTTTAAAAATCTATAATTATTGTTATAATACAACGGGAGTATGCATATTTTTTATTATTGCGTAAATATTTCCACACTAAAGCTAACGATTTGAAAATATTTTTTTAACTCTTCATACAACTTTAACGGTTCATATATGTAATTTTCGTTTCGTTATTTTAAACACTATAGTTAACATTATGTTTGGAAACTTAAAGTATAATATAATATAATAAGTAAACAACAATACTTTTCCCTTACTCTTTTCCCACGAAGTACTGACTAAAATGTAAAAACCCTTTTTGAAATTTCACTGTTATGATAAACGCAAGTAGAAAGTTACATAAATACATATATATTTGGTTGTAACCATATATCACAGTAACTCATTGTTCCATTTGGCATGCAAATACTCTTTTGTATTCTAGTCTAGTAAATAATTTTTTACTTCCCTGTATGACTTAGGTATAATTATTTGACGCAAAGGAGGTTTGTTTAGTGGATTTAAGTTTTTTTATTATTTCTACATCGCAAAAAATAATAAAAACAATCCTGAAAAGTCTTTTGAAAATAAAAATTAAAATAACATGTATGTATACAATAATTCACTCTAATTAATATCAGAGTATATTTCTGTTCAATATAGCAAATTTTTAATTACTTAATGGTGCCGTAAAATCTCACAGAAGAATGACCTGAATTGATGTTTAAAATATAATACACGAAACCAAGTTGACTTACAAATACATTTTGTATTTCAGGAAATTAGTCTAGACGACGATCAGCAAAAGCAATCGTCTATCTACTTCCGACGATGAATCGGAAAGATGGATATTGCGACTGGCTTCTGAGAAATAATGATCCCTTTTATAATAATGCGGTGCAAATTAAACAAAACAATATGATTAATAATTCATTCAAGAAATCTGTTGATTCCATTAAATAAACCGATTAAATTTCTAACTTCTTCTTCTAAAAACTTTGACTATCAAACACATAGTAGTTTGAAAAATGATAGTTTTTTTCATTAATGAAAAGTTTGGATATTTAGAATGATGCTTATTAAAAAGTTCACTTATAATATCATTAATATTAAACGGCTTAGATATGTTAACTGACTTCTAAATATATATGTATAAACATATGTAAACATATATAAACATATGACATCTACAATAACCACTTATTAGAAATAACCAATATTTATAAAAAAATCGTATTATTAAGGATCCAGATTTTCAGATCCACTTTATGCAGTGATTTTTGTTTACCTGGTAACGAGAGGAAAGTTATGTCTCACAACTTTTTTCATTAATTTCCTTTCGTACCTTGATTCTTTAAAACGTATCAAAGCTATGAATACCGCCCGTTATTATACGTCATTTTTCGTACTGATTAGAACATCATGAATATTATAAATACTCTTATAACATATGGTTTTTTAAGAATCTTATCAATAAAATTGAATTGTCTGATAGTAATATTGAAATAACACTACTTTACTACATACGTATGATTATATATACACAGGATACATTCACTGAAATATCGCTTATTATAATTTTGTCTGTCTGTCTGTTTGTTCTGGTAGTACTAAATATAAGTTGGGAATGTTATGCCTTCTTATATTAACTGGAACGTTTCTACCAGTTCCTTTCTAAGGTTTTTTACTTATAGTTAGCTTGTAAATAATATTGAGGTTTAAATTCAATTGAATTAAGTACGATAAAATATTAACAAAAAAACTGTAAATTAACCACGAAAACGCTCCATATTAATAAAATATTTTTATAAACTTATAATTTATATTTAAAATAGCTAAAAAATAAGTAGGACATTATAAACTACTTTTAAGTAACGACTCTCAAGTATCAATTGTGATATCCGGGTAAATATACATAACAAGGTTTAGGATTTTCATAATTAACTAGTAAACCCGGCGAACTCCGTTTCGCCACCAGAAGATTTTTATATAACATTTCGTTTAGTGATTAAAAGATGAAGATTTTTTTTGTTTTATATTTGAAAAGGAAAATTTTTATTTCATTTCACAACAGTAATGAATTCATTTCCATTACATAAATGAAGTGTTATTTAGTTGAACTTCTCTAAGTAAATGAAAGTGAATCCAAAGTAGATACCGAATCGAAGCTTTATACGTGTCCGCAAATTATCCGTTTCATTGAAGTGCTCCTTTGTAAACCACATTTTTTTTTTCGTCTAACTTTAACACAAATAAGTTTCCAAACTCGTGAACATGCAAAATATAACTGTCCATGTGAAAAACAATGATTTTCTAAATTTATCCCGCAAATACTAAATGGTTTTAAGAGTTCAAACTACAAGCACAATACCGGTTTGCCACATGAAATTAACTGAGAAGAGAACAATGAGTAGCTGTCAAACAATGTATCATGCGACGGCACCATCTACTTAAAATATTGATTTGTAGTACATGTTATGTATGATAGCGCTGTATGTGACAAAAGATTTTCCCCCTTTTCTTGGTTCTTTCGTTCTGAAGTAATAGCGTCAGGATGGAAAACCGGACTTATTTTTTTATAGAAGATTTCTTACAAATATCAAATTGTCATCCATACGTCATTACATATCTATCATTATACGTCAATTGCATAGCTGTCAATTGTGTTTCGTTATTCCACGTTTTATAGTGACTGACGTTTCATGTCAAGTCCCACGGGAATGGTGTCGAATGGGATAAAAAGTATCCTATTGCAATTTCCTGGTTCTAAACTACCTCCCTGCCAATTTTCAGCTAAATCGGTTCAGCCGTTCTTGGGTTATAAGTGGAGTCACTAACACGACTTTCTTTTATATATATAGATGTTTATACTCCAGAATAATATACATAAGTTCAAAACTTTATAGCTTGTCAGTAATTGAGGAGTAAGTAATTTTATTGTCATCTGTATAAGTTACTATTTGTTTGTCCATGAGTATATCGTTAATATATGTTGCATTCGATTATTAGATGAGAAAATAAAATAAACACGTACTTATTGTAAGAAACCCTCACAGAAAAATTGGTCTCTTAAATCTAGATCTTAATCTGAATAAACAGAAAGGAACACGGTTATTTCTGAAATAATAAAAAACAATGTTATTTTATCACAGTAGGCTGAAAGAAAAGATCCTGCACAAAAGATAACAAGCAATAAAATAATGAAATGGAATTAATGGGTGGCTTTTAAAGTTAATCTTCAATGGAAAAAAATATATAACCTTTTAAAGAATGCAAAGTTTAAATGGAGATTTATAAAATTAAGTAGAACTTGTGTATAAGTGGACGATTTAAGTTGAATACAAAAAACAGTTTCATGCATAGTTGTCGGCGATTAAAAGTGCCACCAGGTTGCTTTCAAACAACCTAATTCATAGAAATACGTGCACAAAACGTCAGCTGGTTGTTAACGAGTAAAAAGTTTCAAGTATTACTTTTATTATTATAGCAGTGGTTATAAAGCAATGAATCGATATTTCTGATCTCGGAACTGAACCAGTCTGAGTAGAGGACAAAATACTTTGTTGTTATTAAAACACTCCAAGTTCTTAAATCTTAATAAATATATTAAAGTAACTTTTGTATACTAAAATGTTATTGTTTTAGAAAAAAAGCAACTGTAACAATTAAATTTTCCTAGTATCGTTTGATATATATCAGTAATTATATTAATTTTCGAGAGCTCAGTTGAACCGGCAACGTGACTGGGAATTTATATTAATTTAAATTTCAATAAAATAAGTATTATAAATAAAGAATGATGGAATTATTTATATAGAAAACCTAATTTTAAAGGTTTTTTTAACTCGAAATTGTATGGTAAACTTTATTATACTCGAAGTTACTAGTATTTACTAAGGGATATACAGACGTTTAATACATACTTTACTGTTACTGTTGTCAATTATTGAATTGTAATTGGAATAAAAATATTCGTGAATGTTAATTTTGCCACTTTTGCTGATAACAATGATTTATAATCTTCAAATAATCGTGGATATATTGTAAACCTGCTGTTAAATATTTACTGTTAAAACAGATAGCTGCCATGACTGAAAGAAGGGCAGATAGACTTAACAAATTAGATATAAATTTATTAGGTAAATATGTGGTACTTTTTCATTCAAAAATAGTTAGTGCTGAATTTTTTTTATTAAGTTTAAATATAGTTTTGCATATTCCTTTTACATCTTGAAGTTGTAAAGTGTGAGGACCCGAATACTAATAACTTTTTTGTTTGTCGAATTTCACTGTCTAAGATAATTTACTTTTGTTTGTAAAGAAATAGCTTAATTCATAACTACTGGTGCAAATTGTGTAGGTCTTCTGACGAAGCACATTTTTTTCACTACTATTAAATGGATATAAATATGAAAGAGGATGATTTCTATTTGACTGAATTGTCTATTTTTTTATTAACTGTAAAAATACAAAGTATAAATCTACGATACATTAGATATTTTTTTATAGATAAAACAAAATACATATATTAATTTATGACGGTACGATAGGCTTAGCATAAAACGAAGACATTTGATTTGACTTGAAATTTACTGGTAAATAACTATTAAATAACACCTAAGAAAAAGGACTATTCAGCTTATTCGGTTGCTTTTATTATACATATGTATATGTAAAACAACTCTACTCTTAGAAAATGTGGTTTCGTAAAAAATATTTGCTGATTTTTCCGTTCACTATGCTTTAAAATAAAGAAAAAGCACAAATATTTTTGAAACCAAGCTTTTGAGAGCTTAAATTTTACTAGAAACTGTGCAATATAACAATTTTAATAAACAGTTCATGGAAGATTTAAACGGTAGGAATCTTAATGTGACTACAGGGCGAATTAGTGAAAGAGATGATAAAAAAATTCGTTTTATCTTTGTTTATGGTACAGAAGAGGGGTGATCAACAATGTATTCAACGGCCATGGCAAATGAAAAGTGAATTTTGTATTAGGAATCAAAATATTAAATATAAACATTTTGCTAAAACTGAAAATGTATCTAAGCCCCCCATTTACAACAAAATTGGCCTTTTGAAGCAATTCGTCACAAAGCTAAAATATTTGAGGCTTCAAATTTTCAGAAAACTTTTTCCATGCCGTCAGAAGCAAAGCTGAAATTTTTGTTGACCCATAATAAAATAACTTGTTGCTAGTGACAAAATAAAACACAAGTAACTAGTGTACATTAAAAAAATAATAATATCGAGTACAAACAAATTAAAAATTGTTATGACATTAAATTATTCGGCAATTGTTTGAACAATAAGTTGATTATATTATAATTATTATTAAAAGATGATATGATATATTATAATTAATACTAAAAGTTTAATTGAACAAATTACACGATGATTTTAATGAAACAGTAAGATCTAATATTTTCGCGGGTATTCATTTAAATGAAACTAATGTTTTCGCACTTACTACGGTTTTTTATTTTTGATTATAAACTACATACTCCCGGCGTTTCGGCTACATTACAGCAATCGTGATCACGGGCACATGAGATGTGAGTGTCTGTCAGTCGGTCTTGTTATTTTATCACTTTTCATTTCTTAATTTTATTGCGTACCGCTCTGGATGCCGGCAGAATGCGCTCACGGTGTCCCAAGGTCCTGAGGTGTGGTTTTAAAAATATAAAATCCCACGTCCCTGACACACTCAAAGGCATTACAATGTACGTTTAATATTTCCATCATAATAAAAGACTAAACTTTACCAGTATATAATAAAATTATTAAAACTAACACTTACAAATTTAATGTTTCAAATATTGTTATATAAACAGTGTAAAATAAAAATAATAACAGCATAACAAGCAACAAAAATAATGAAATGATAAAAAAATAATAACTTAATTGAAATTAAGGCCCTAGAAAATTCAGTATAAATGCAGATAAAGGCTACAACAAAATAATATTAAAAGAAATATTTGACTGACTTAAATGAAATTCTGGTAACCTAATGAAAATAAAGTTCGAGCATACAGGAATTAGGATTAGGATTTTTCCCATATTTTAAATGGTCTTATTGTTAGTTTTTTCTCAATAACGTGTTAATTATACATACCGCTTGAGAAATTTAGAGAATTCAATGTCTCAAAGCATTTAAATAAAGCATTTTCACTTGCAATTCAAAGCCATTTTAAAACTTTCATTTAATGACCAAGTTTGAGAAAAAAAAAACGAAAAGTATGCTCGCTATCTAGAAATATATATAGTGGTTACAGTTCAAATTTGAAACCAACAATAAAATTGCAAATTGGTCTGTGTTTCTTTGAAAGTACCGGCATAAAAATAAATCAGTCTTATTTTTCTCTGGTTGTTTTCCGGAATAATTGCCTCATTGAGACGTAAGTATAATTTTAATATCTTTATATCCTTGTCTAGTTTGTAGCTGTGCGATTTGAGACGGAAACATAATTGTTGTAATAAATAAATATTTTATGCTTATCTATTAGGATAGTCATTATTTTATTTTCTCTTGGTAAAAAACGTTCGATTATTTTGAGGTCTACGTATAAAGTAAATTGTGATTATTTTTAAGAAATGAAAATTTCTTGGTAACATTATACCCTGTGATAGGTAAAGAAGCTATCTGTAGCTATTTCATTAATTTCATGCCTTTTCTAAAAATACTTATCAAGAAAATAATAAGGGTTTAAACGATATGTGTCATGGTGACGAATAACAATGTGAACATACTAATGCATTAAAATTAACTTCAGTAAATTTGTTATAGTCGTGGTATAAACTTTGACATGTAACAAATGATGGTATGTATATATATTTCAAATCACATGGTTTACGTAGAAATTTACCTGTACTCTTTCAATTACCATAATTTTAATTAAAAAAACTCCCTTTACTCTTGTTTCAGACTTTCATTTCATCCATTTTTTTTAAACGCAACCTTTCCTTAATTGCAACAAATTTCTTTTGACACATGGGAACTCTTTATCTGAATTTAGGTCTAAAAAAATTATTGACAATTTTTAATTGTGCTCATAATATGCATTCTCATACTAAATATATTTCCTAGCTCTTTTTTATACATATCAATAACAAATATAGAATTCTCTTCTCTCTAATATTTTTGTCTAATACCAATAGCCTTCTAAATACTAATAAAATTCATAATGTCAGAATTAATGTCCTTAATTTCTATGTTCTAAAATAGATCTTCGTTTTATTTTGAGATTTATAAACAGAAAACAAGAACTCTTTATTACTCATTAAACTAATAGAATGTAATGAATTTCAAGAATTACGAAGAGGTAAATACTAAAGATACTACATATATACACAACCCTAATTTTGCTGCGTTCCTTAATTATTAAAGGGGTAGAAATATTGGAGTACTTTAGTGCGAACCTTAGTTAAATCAGAGTTTTTAATAGAAGTCCTCCTTACAATCCCTACAGTCCCAACAATCTTCGAAATTTCATTATTATCTTTAATTTTTCTTTGCTTTCTAGTATATCCTAGATCTACAAGGTTAATACACAGAGAAGGCCAAAACTCAACTGATATATTTAGATACATAAGTTGCGAAAGAAAATATTCATTCTGTACTTTATTTTGGTTTTGTGTATAAATATATATTATATTTTTACGTTTATTGAGTTTTATTGAGAAGCAGATAATCTATCTTACAAGGCGGTATTTTATTGGTAGATAAACAATATTTAACTTCCATATGATGTTTTTATTTCAAATCCGGTACGACATTTCATAGATAAGTTTAATTAAGAGTCCCGTTTTCATTTAAAAAGTTTACTCGGAAATTGTTCTCATATAAATTTTGACGCAAAAAAAAAACAATTAAGCTTAAATGTTTACAATAATTGACAGTAATTTTTACGGGTTAGTCGGATATTACGTATTTTTTATAGTACATATATACCTACTACAAAATAAGAATATTTAGTAATATATACATATATGTACATATATTTTATTAACACGTAGTAAATAAAACATTGTCAAAGCCAACCCACAACAGTGTCTTAGTTTTTTAAACATTAATATTCACAATCCATTATACTATTGGATATATGTATATTGAAAGCTCATGTCATCTATTCAACCACTGTAGAAAGAATTAATTACGATTCGAAAATATTTAAATGGATTCAAAGAATATAACTTAGGAATGAAAAACTCGACTGTCTTTTAATTGTAGATTTGAAAATTTATAATCTTCTTTGAACAAAAAGAACCTTTATTATATTTCCATAGAATAAACTTTTTATGGTTATTATGGTGTAACAAATAAATTAAATCGACTCTGCAAAATATAATCCAAAATATGCACACAAAATTCTAAAGTGATAACAGAGTTTAGACACTGTCCTATGAATTTAAACGTTACGCATTTGGGTTCTTTATAAAAACGTCAAAAGTCCAACAACGTAGGCCAAAAAATTTGGTAATAATGAAAGAAATTCCTAGTTTTAGTTAAATGATTACGCAATTTTTGTTCTATGACTCAAAAATGAACCCGTACCGTAGTTTGTTTAAATCCAACATGAAATAATTATTATTGGTGAATGGTGCATTCTTTCACGTTAGCTTAATGGCTTTTTTTAATTTTTATTAAGGTCCTTTTAAAATACAACGTAGCCACTGTAATACAGGCTTTAAATTTTAATTTATGTAGGTTGATTTGTCAATTCTAGAAAATGATTCAGAATATCTTTAAAATGACAAGAGTTGATGAACGGAGAAAATAATGAAAGTGTAAAACAAATATTACTAATAACGTGTTCTGTTCGTTACTTTTAAACTGTTACGAGTATAAATAGTGTCTGACCCAAGCATATTTAACATGCCGTTCCACTGGAAACTTTGTCACGTTTAATCGGTTACACCCTAATGACTTTCACTCTAAACACGACCTATGTATATAATACATAGATCGTGTATTTATTATATATATGTATTTATATATTTAACCTTTTTCTTAGTTGTATTTATTAAAAGTTTGTTTTGTAGGTCATACTTATGTCGAAATTCATGTTTATTACGGAATAAATACAAAATAACATAAAAAATTCTGTATTATTAGTCTTTTTGCCTATAAACAATTTCTTTTATCAAGGAGATATATCTGAATCCAGTTTATCATATAATGTCATTTAATATCTTTTGCCATGATATTCCTGTTTAGGCTGTGTTATTTATATTTGATTTCGAAAATTTTTTGTGGTCAGATAGCAATTACATTTTTATAGTTTTATATATTTATGACATTATCCAAGTAAGCAAATTTTAAATAATAAAATTCTGCGGCGATGGACTTAATGCTAACGAGAGTTTGTACATATTTAATTAAATCTCATAAACAGATTTAATATCAATAATTTTTACTTGTTTCCTACCTCAAGCTCGCAATATGGTGTGCTTTTTGAAATTTCCATTTTCTTGTACAGTGAATACGACGCATAATCTTGTGTATTTAATATGAACTAATAAAGGAGGATTCACAATGACATTTGTGATGAAAATCTCCAGTGGTTATTTATTAAATCGGCTAAGTATTTTGGTTAAATTACTATAAAATTCGATATGACATTTAAAAATTCATATTGTTTATGATTTGATTAAATCCCAAATGTAAACATAACGATAGTAGGTTCAACTCATATATGCAAATTTTTGTGAGATTTATTCTAAAAAAGAAATAATTTACTTGAATAAAAAAATATTAAGATTTCAACTTAAAAACCTTTCATAATAATTGTTTTGTATCTTCTTTCTAAATAATTAATCATTCCTACTATTAACGATGTTAAATATCATAATTAAATGCTTCTTCGAGAGCTATAATTCTTTTATAAAAAATTAAATTAAGCAAGGCTAGAACACTAATATGAATTTATTTGCCTTTTTCAGTTTCAAAAATCAGATTGAATTGTATTTTACTTTTCATGTAGTGAAAATACCATTCATTGTTTAAGGTAATACAGAGTAGATTCTGTTAATAAATATAAACATTAAATTTTCTTTCTCCCGGCCCTTCAGCGGTGTTGCTTCCAAGAAGGATTCGCGACACACTGATCATTTCATAGAATAGGCACTTTTTTATCCTCACTACCGATGGATACATGTTCATTTTGTGGAAAATAGTAAACAAATAATATATTGGACTACCTGAGTTCAGGTAATATTAAAATAAATAGTATAAGAATGAGATATAATACAAGATTTACAAGGCATTGTTTATTTTAATTGTAACATAAATAGATCGCCTATTGAAAAGTGACTCAAGGACATTGACTGGATATATTAATTATATATACACTATAAAACACGTTTAGCATAAAAAAGAGTTATATCATCCAAACAAAGTACGAAATATAATTCATCTTCATGAGCAGTACACGTTAAGTAGTAAGTTTTGTTTCTTTTGGATTACTTGATTATGTAATATTTAATAATATATAACTGTGTGGTAAGGAAATTCATTTGAATATTAAAGAAGTTCGTTGATGTCGGTGCCGACAAGTTTTCATGTAACGAATATATGAATTACTCGTACAGATATATACGAAAAATATTTTATAATTGAACTGTTAAAAATACAAATGTGTAAAATTTTTTAGACATTATTCAATATTTTAAAATAAGCGAAGTTGTAACAAATAAAACTACAATGTTTGACACCGTTGTGACATTATTAAATAAGCATTAAATTTCAATACCAAACAAAATGTTTATAGTATGCTGCATGGGCACATATTTATTCATTATTACATTGATTTCAACTTAAGTTTTATAAAGTGATTGAAATTTATTTTGCGAAAACATGTTTTTTTTTATTCTATTAAAATATAGTTTAGACGAGACGAAACTTCTCAGCATTCTATGGATTCACCGTGCGGGTGCCGGTTCTATCGCGTTGCAGTACTTTTGTTAGACGTATATACATTAGACGTATATTTTATATGTATTACAATTATTTCACGATAATTCAATTTATTAAAATCACTTTAAGAAGCTAGCAGTATTTTTGACTCTACAATACCTCTAATAATAATGAAATGTAACTCAGATCAGATATTGATAAGTTTTTTTATATATGTAATACTAGTAAAACCAGCGAACTCCGTTTCGCCACCAGAAGGCTTTTATATAACATTTCGTTTGGTGATTAAAAGATGAATATTTTTTTTTGTTTTATATTTGAAAAGGATTTTTTTTATTTCATTTCACAACAGTAATGAATTCATTTCGATTACAATAATAAAGTGTTATTTAGTTGAACTTCTCTAAGTAAATGAAAGTGAATCCAAAATAGATACCGAATCTAAGCGTTATACGTGTCCGCAAATTATTATCCGTTTCATTAAAGTGGTCCTTTGTAAACCACATTTTTTGTTTTTTGGTCTAACTTTAACGCAAATAAAGAAGATGGTTTCCAAACTCGTAAACACGCAAAATATAACGCCCATGTGAAAAACAATGATTTTCTAAATTTATTATAATAATTTTAACGAATGCAAAACCGTGGAAATTGGTTCGTTCATTCTGAAGTTATAGCGTCAGGATGGAAAACCGGACTTATTTTTATATAGTAGATCTCTTACAAATATCTAATTGTTATCATTACGTCATTACATATCTGTCATTATACGTAAATTGCATAGCTGTCAATTGTGTTTTGTTATTCCACGTTTTTGAAGTGACTGACGTTTCATGTCAAGTCCCACGGGAATGCTGTTGAACGGGATGAAAAGCATCCTATTGCAATTTCCTGGCTCTAAGCTACCTCCCTGCCAATTTTCAGCTAAATCGGTTCAGCCGTTCTTGAGTTATAAGTGAAGTAACTAACACGACTTTCTTTTATATATATATATACTTAGATATAGATTATTGACAAAAGCGTTTTTTAAGTTTCTGGTTGCTTTTTAACGGCAGCGGAGATTTTATAAAAGTATAAGTATAAAGTAAATATAAAAGTAGATTTTTTTAAACAAGGAGCACCGTAAAGCTGACTAAGGCCTTATTTACATAAAAGTTTACTTAAAACTTTGTAACCAATTTACGTCAACATTAAAAATTTTATTTATTAGAGCAAATTAATATTTTAGACTATCATGATCCATTGACTATAAATAATATATAAAATATGGACCATAAAAAAACGAGATTAAGTAATTGTATTGTCTGAAAAGTTTGTGTACGAAGTATATGCGTTTCGTCCAGACGTGTCTTGAACAGTATAAAAAAAGGATAGCACAAAAATATATGTTTCTTTAGTATTTTTTGGTTTTATACATTTATTTTGTTGATTGAAATGGTATGTTCTTATTCTGTAAAATATGCCTATAGTCATCAGTATTATTTTTAAAAATAAAGGATTGAAAACATAGTAAAAAAATGAAACGTATACTTGAGATGTTTTCTGTATTTATATAAATTGTTTTGTTTAAAAAAGTGTGTTGTTATTCTAAAAGGAATAGAAGATAATCCAGCTTTTCCTAATTAAGGCTAGAAATGAAACTCAAGCTTAGAGTGAGAAGTAATACCGAATATAATATAACAATTGAATATTCCTATTAACTAATATACCACAACACCATAATTTTCTGTAACCAATATTTATACAAAAAAGATAAAAACCATTGATGCAATCAAGCTTAAAACATTTTCTCGTGTTTTAATAAAACTTTAGGATATGTTTTGGCTCCGTCCAGGGCAAAATGAATTAATGCCTGCCACTGACACTTCGATAGACATTCTTTATAGTGACTGTCAATGGAAAATAGAATTTATAAATCTAATATGAATATAACTATGTGTTTATATGTATATTATACAGTAAATTTTGCATATGTGACTTTTTTAATTCATTACTTTTATTGTGGTATGTATTTACAGCGCCCAAGCGTTCTTTTCTTTACATTCAGAAGTTTTAGTTGTATTTTATATTAATACTATGTTGATATATTTGATATATTTGTTATAAAGAAATGAATATTTATAATGATAACTATAATTATTGTTATTGATGGTAAAAAAAGTTTAAATCTTATTGTGGTTTTCTTTGTTCTAAAATATGTCTAATCAATATCATAATTTTATGTACATAATTATGTCTTTATGAGAAAAAAGTTGCCTGTTAAATATGTTTCATAAGAAAAGCTTAATATAAAATATAATATTTACTTGGGAAACAAAAATTAGTCTACTTACTATCTTATAATTCGAAAGGAAGAAGCAGGGGTTTAAAATAACTTGTAATTTTGAATAATAAAAAAAATACATTTTCGTTAGAGATTAAAGGAAGAAAAAATTATATTGATTCTGTTCGCTTGGTTTTCTTGTCTTAATGAGTTTTTTCAAAGAACAATGACTACAGTTAACAAGGAATACAGTGCAGTCTTTACTAGGTGTCATATACTCGAAAATGAAATTTTCCTTTAATTCTAACATTTTAAGCAAATGAGAAACGAATTCTAAGTACAGTTTAACTTTAATTGTACTTAAAAAGAAATTCATTTAATTGTATTAATAACAAAAATATTTCAATACAAGAAATAATTTACTCAAAGGAATATGAGTCATCTAACAGAAAATCGTAATCTTTTATGGACATTAATTTAACCTTAAACTACAGAATTTTACCTTCATATATTCTCTATTAAAAAAATATATATAAAAAAAATTAGAAACATGCCCTCAACGACCGTTCCTCAAACTTAATCAAAGTATTTATAAATCAATTATATCCAGGGCTTTTTTTTATAAATTAAGTTTTTGTTTGTTTTCATGTTCAACATTGAGGCAGATATTTTAAAAGCTTATTGGTGAAAATAATTTCATTCATATAACGTGGTAAAACCATTCATAGTTCAACACGATCATATTTGTGGTTTTTGTTTATTTTAGAGTTTATAAATATAGAGTTTATAATCAACTATATCAACATTCCTATTGATTTAAGTTTATAAAAAACTGATGATCTATGTAACAATACTCTCCAATAATTATTACATTTGAGATAACAAAGATAACATATCTAATAATATATTCAACTAATAAGAACAACTTTAATATACTTTTTTACACTATGCCCCAAATAATAAAAACGATCAGTGGGACAAAACGCATGATCCAATTTATTACAAGATTTATTAAATAAATAATCAAACATCACAAATACCTTAAAGCACCGTCAAGTCCCGCTAAACAGCTGCTGCAATGATCTTTCGCTTGCCCCTTCTCCGTAGCTTGTCTGTAATGTGACATGCAATAGGTGTATTGATTATTTCAAATTAATAAAGCACTTAAAAAGCTGATAAATATGAAATAATACAGATCATAAACAGTAATAATTTATAAGCTAGAGTTAATTCCACATTTTCCCGCAGTTCAAATGCACAAATGGCGTATAAATTACACTTTACATGAGATATTTTGAATTCGACTGTACAAGATGTTACTCTTTTTTTGAAATTAGTATTATTTCAGTATAAATTTTGCAATAATCTCATTAGTATGAGAACATCTTAATTCATGAAGTGCCATGAATGTGAACAGGGCACAAGTACCACAGACATCTAATCCATCTCTAGCTTCACATATAAACGATCTTAATATTCTACAGTAAGCCTTTGTATAATACTCATAAATATAAATTATTGTGCATAACCTATATATGTAACATATATGTGCATGTTTAAAATTAAATATTATGCTGTTTTGTGATAAAGGCCTGTTGGGTCTTAACGAAAATCTATTTACCTTAAACTTCATAAATGTATTAATTAATAGTCCCTCAAACAAAATATGATTATGAATTTTAAAAACAAAATATATTTTACTTGTAGGCAATAGCGTTTTAAATATATGGGATATTAACAAAATTTCAGACTACATAATTCAAAAATGTTTGTTGCCGTACTTTGCGATGGAAGAAAATTCAAGCTTATTGACCGTATCACTTTTGATAATGAACCTTATCACACGAGGTGTAATTGCAAAACAGGAATGAACTTTCTTATGTTAATAACTATCTATGAAACAGTATAATTCAGGGACATAATTTGTTTTGTATTGTTCAGCAGACAGCCACTATTGATCTTCAGTTGAGATATAAATTGTTCTACTCTTTAGTTTTACATATGCATAAATCTAATTATTTATGCATCCCTAATGATCAACACGATTTGAATGTTTGAATATACTATACGTCTCTGCACTTATGAAGGAAGCCCCTAAAAGACTGTCGCTGGACATTAGATTATTAGGTTTTACAAACACAAGAACAACTTGGTTTTTATATTTCAAAAGAAAAAAAGAAATCTTAAAACCCGTTGTTCTGAAAATTTCGTAAGTAGTTTCTACTTGAAATAAATAGTTTAATCAGATCGACCCATTTCCTTTCATTTCATTTAAAATAATGTTCATTATTTCGAAATAGCTACGATACTTGACCTACAACAGAAAATGGTAAGATTTAGCAAATGAATTCACAGCTACTCTGAATTAGTGGTTATTTCAGTTTGGGAAAAAAATTAAAATATTCATATAACTTCTTTGGGCAAGTACCAATCGTTCATAATTATAAATCTTTTTACTTTTGTTGTCGTTAAAATCTAATTCCATAATTACGAAAGATCATTAAGGAACAGTATTATGAAGCGATCGAGATAACGTCCTATATAACACGACTACTTTTCACTTATAAAAAGTCATTATGTCTTATTCAAAACCATCTCAGCATTAGCTTAATAGGTTTATACGCATACGCATAAGTACATATATACATATAAATGATAACATTGGTTTAGTAATTAAATTATGAAGAAAGGTAATACAACTGAAAGACAAAAACTTATTTTTTCTATTTTGGACACAAACCAATAAACTGTTAAAGCAGCGGACACAGAGGAAAATTTGAGACTCAATTTATTTTTACAATGAAATTGAATATGGACGCAATACGGAGGACGGACAAGCGATTCGACCGTCTATACAATTTTATTCTGTTAAGCTTAAATATGTATAAAAGACTTTTCAATTGGTCTTGCAACATTGAATTCTACGACATCAATTGCTCTTTTTCAATCTCGCTCAGGCCTTGAAACGCTTTTACCAACAACTAGTGTCACTATAAAAATATTTAAAGCTGAGTATAAATATATTTGTTTTTAGAAATTCTATTAAGTATTTAACTAATGTTACAAGTAAGTCAATCACTTTCATAATAACAGTATAATATCATCATCAGCCTATCAGAGCCCACAGCTGAGCAAAGGCCTCTCTCTCACATGGAGAAGATTTGAGCATTAATCACCACGCTTGCACAAGACGGGTTAGTGATTTCAAACTAATAATTGTGAAACTATAAGTCCAGGTTTCCTCACGATGTTTTCCTTCACCGTATGACAGTGGTGTCTAAATATTCTCAGAAAGTACATATGACTCCGAAAAATCACATTGGTTCTTGCGAGGTTTGAACCCGCTCCCTCGGCAACGAGAGGCGAGCCCTCTAACCACTAGGCCACCACTAACATAACAATATGTATAATATGTATTACCAAAAAGGAAAGAAATTCAAAACATTAATATTAATTTTCACTTGTATTATTATATAGATTAACTGACATGAAAATTGTATCCTTGAAAAAAATTACATTATTTCTACTATATTTGAATTATGCGGTTAAAAAAGTGCATGCAAGATAATATGCATAAATATTGAAGAATTATTACAAGATGTACAGGAGTAAATAATCTGAAAGTACTAACTCTTTACGTTTATACTATAATCTGTTTATTATGAAGTGACAACAAATAACTTTTTATCTTTACTTTATCAAAATATAACTATCGTAGTGAAAATAAAGTCACAACAAAAGTATTGGAAAAATTTAGATTAAAACGAATAAATTGACATTACAAACAACAGTATTAAATTCTATTCGATACTTTGTACAATTAGAATATGGGGTTACTGATAGCAATAGGAAAGCTGATATAGTAAAAGCACCGCTCGCACCAATTAAGCTTGCGTGAGCTTCACCACCTAATGCAAACTAAACCAAAACAAGCCATTATTTCATAGTGTCATATATTTGAAATTCAAATGACATAGCCCCTTTTGGCAATTACTATAAATAACAGATGATTCGAAATTTTTGTGTATTGAATATATACTTCCACCCAATAAAAAATATTTGAAACAAAATAATTTAAGAACTTGAATCACAAATATGTATGCTTAATTTGTTTTAAGTTAAAGTTTCTTTCTCACCATTTTTGTTTTTGGATTTTATCAAAAGACAACAGTTCTCAAATTTTCTGATTTGGTTTTATATTGGATAATAAATTATATTGTATCTAAAAGACTTCCTCTTATAACGGCTTAAAATAAATAAACGTAGAAAAATATGTAGGTATTAAATTCTATAAATCAATATTCTAAACATTAATTGAAATGTCTTTTGTATGGAAGTTTCAACTGTAAGTTAATATTTTATTGCTCCTCTTGAAAATATCATTGGAAATTTTTTAATTTGTATTCAATTATGTGGTTTTAGTCATACAAAAATTGAACTAAAACACTTTAAATGAATTTGAGAAAAACTTTTGTTATAAATAAAATTAGTTAAAATTTAAACTATTAATAAAAACGTGTTTTTCTACATAAAGCTGAGACAAAATTGATAAATAATGATCTAAATAACAATGAACTTTTCTAATAAACAAATACATACATATGTTACGGAATTTTGGTTCTGGTAAAAACAAGGTTTTTCGTAAAAAACTCGAATCGCGGCTACTACAACTTAAAATTTAAATGTTTTCTATTGCATGAGAATCCTCTTTAAATAAACAGGAAACTAAAATGAAAACGAAATCAATAGATACTTTGATTTATTTATCCACATATTATAAAATAATGAGTTCATCATTTTTAATATAATTAACTCGCTCTAATAAACTACGAAACAGAAATAATTTTCTACCAAATCTTTTCCTATTTTATATATATCTATACCTCAAACCCAATTCGTTTACACGTCATAAACGTGGATGTTCTGAAAAGATGATGTCCATATAAGGAGAGATAAAGAAATTATATTCATATTTTACATGTCTTTAAATTGAAGGGTACATACTTCAACTGACTAAGGTATGATATAGCGCACCGGGGGAGGTGTATGGTGTGATGTATGGAAGGGGGGGGGGGAGGAGAAAAATTACTTTAAGAGCATGTTTAGATATAATTTTTCCTTATTCTGAGGAATTTGAGAATTAACAAGTGAGCTCCGAAGACTTTGTACATTTTGTAATGTTCTCTAAAAAATTCACCTTTATCACATGTAATTAAATTAATAGAATATTTTTGTTAATTTACCTTCTACTTGCTTTTATATACTTCTCATTCATTTTCAACCTATATTTACTATATACGCACGTCTCAGCTGTAGACTCTCCGCTATTTTTTTACGCCCTGTATATTAAATCTCCGGCCACGTGAGTTTAATTTCGAACTATTGGAATCCTAAATAATATAATATGTTTTGATAGCCGGATTGATAACTAAATATAATGGTAAAGACAAGTCTTATAAAATCATCCCACTGAAGGTATAGACAGTAGGAAAAAAATAAGGTTCCATATCTTTCTAAATGTATAAACCGTTAACTTTTAATAACTTTCTCTTAGCGAGTAAATATATTTTTTCAAATTCAACTTCGATTTATGGACGCCGTCTATACGGGAATATTAGTAAAGTTGGAAATCTCTCATGACTGAAGTAAAAGTTTCCCCCTTTACAAATAATGTTATTGACACGGAACATTCATAGCTTTTATTTTGTTATACATACCTCTTATAAAATTTGTATAATATGAATTTTAATTAATTTCTTTTAGTTTAAATAAATATATTAAGGTTCACAATATTAATACAAAATTATCAAACATTGTGTAGATTACTTAAGGTATTCGAACAGAAGAAAAGAGGAATACGAACGAATATACAATAATCACGTTTACAAGTAATGTGTTTAATCAAACTAGCGCCCAGACCACTACTAAGTTACTACTAATTCCAACAGAAATGACTTACATACTGTTTCGAATCCGAATCGTTCAACTTGTCTTTCGTTTTACTAAGTTACACTACACTACAGTAGAATGGCATTTCCTAGAATATCCCTGTCAAATAGCTGCCATCAAACTGTTCATATGATTCCTTTTGTCTCTGTTACAATGACCATCTTTGAAATATGTCTAACAATCTATGTTTTTTTTTTATAATAATAGAAACAGTTCAATAAAATTTCAATTAATAGTGTCGGAAATATAAATACGTATAAGTATTACTTTAATAAGTTCCCTACCAAAACAATATGGATCACAATAAGTAATCTGAAGATTAAAAAAAGTAGGTGCTTAATATATAAAAAAATCCACTGTCAATGTCTACGGAATTGGTTTAAAAAGAGCAAAAATATAATAATAAAGAACTATTTAATTGATTTTTTAAAAAAATAAAATAGACTTTCCAAGAAACTTTTAACTTCTTTGAATAATCATACATAATAATAAAATAAACCTTATCTAAAGGAACATTTATTGACCATAGGATATTTGTCATTTCAGAAAAAAACAAAACAATTTTGGTATATAAAAAAAGTAAAACAAACTATCATGCTTTAATCTCAGAAGAACGTCCTTAATTTTGCCTTATTAAGATCATCGAATATATCGTAATGACTTAAAGTCACCATATTATTTCCTTAGCTTAAATTAGCAAAGATTTATATTTGTTATCATTATTCTATTTTAAAATTTTCTGTTTTGTTAATCTTGTTTTATTTACGTTTGTTTTATATTATAAGGATATCTTATAGTTTTACACTAATCCTAAATTTTTCGTCTTCGTCTTTTTGACAATTGTCCCAATCCTTAGACTTGACAAATCAAGTGTAGAGTGAGCAGAAAATATCGCATAATTTCACTCTAGTCACTTAACAGAAAATTTGCATTTAGCTTATATTCAATTCAGGCATAATTTGTTGTATTTGAATATAAAAGTTTCATCGTCATAATGATAGATTTGAGTAATTTGTATTTAACCAAAATGTTTTTATAAAGAAGATTAGTCACTTACGATGCAATCCAATTTTGTAATTTCTTGCAAAATAACGCCAGGAAAGTCTGTTATTATCAGACGGTGTTACTTATTATTTCGGTATATGTATTTTAAATGTTTTTTTAGTCCCTAATACCAGATGGTTGGAAGATCTTTGTACAATTAAAATAATTAATAGTTAAACAGAAACGCGTCTTTTATTTTACATATCCACTGTATTGCTTGTAGCATCAAGGTCCCTCTCATAATTTGTGGTATGATTAATTCTAAGTTTTGAGTCATATTTAGTAATATAAAACTAACTAATAGCCACAACAGGTAGACTTAAAAGTTTTACATATTCTTATAATCTTAAAATCTCACTCAGTATAATAAATGTGTAAAACATCTCGAATTACATACAATTTTATTGCAATTGCTAAGTAAATAAAGTTTATTTAAGATATGCTTGAAAATTAACTTGTATGTCTCAATTCTATTGAAAACACATTGTGGTTGAACTAAAATGAAGTTTTATTGCTCAGTCTGCAGTTTTGCAACGACTGGTTGGAAGTTCAGTAATTACACTGTAAGTTTGTTAAGTAGAAGAAAGATGAATGGCACAAAGATTCAGATTAATGTACTAATTGTCATAACTATTCTGTTTTAAAAATAGATATTGAACTTATATACAGTTTTACAAACTTTTTTAAAGTCCCTAAATCAATGTACCTAAATATCAAAAAATGATTAGGTGACAACTTATCAACACAAAGCTTACCACATCGTTCCGTAATTAATAAGTGGATAAGATATTCTTCTTACTCACTTTCTGAACTCAAACTTCCTTATAACATCAAGAAGAAATAGTGTTACTCAATTATATTATTATACTCGTAAATAATATGAATAAGAGAAAGAAAACTACGGCACTAAGAGTACAAAAGAATAATCCCCAATGACTTTAATTAATTATTTTTGACAGGAGTAAAATTCTCCGTTCTGCCAGACCAGATCTGCGGTTTAATACATTTACATTT
Organism: Danaus chrysippus; assembly: GCA_916720795.1. Taxonomy (NCBI): domain Eukaryota; kingdom Metazoa; phylum Arthropoda; class Insecta; order Lepidoptera; family Nymphalidae; genus Danaus; species Danaus chrysippus. The sequence continues at coordinate 4,541,026 of CAKASE010000055.1, forward strand.
TGTCAGCATAATATATCACAGGCGTATTATCAGAAACTCCTACAACCAAAAATGGCTTTTAGATACAATGCTTAATATTAAAATAGAGCTCGCTGGAGGAACATAAATGTTTTTTTTTTTGTGGGTTCCTATCTAAGTAACAAAAGAACATGTTTATTCTATGTATATGAAGTGGTATTTTCGTTATGTACATATATACCACTTACGAATATATATTATCTTCTACATATATATATAAAAATGGATTGCTGTTCCTTAGTCTCGCTAAAACTCGAGAACGGCTGAACCGATTTGGCTAATTTTAGTCTTGAAATACTCCTGGAAGTCCAGAGAAAGTTTAAAAGGTGAGAAAAATTGGAATAATTGCCTTGAAAACCCTATAAACAGCCCTTTTCTATTTCCCATACAAACGATTTTTTGACATTAGACTTGACAACTAACTAATATGTCAATCATTCTGTTCGATTGAAACAGTAGAAATTTAATAAATACCAATACCGGGTTATTGAAGACGGAATAGAGTTTGCCCGGTCAGCTATACCTATGTTACTAATGACGAAATTAACGCGGACGAAGTCGCGGGCAAGAACTAGTATTAATATATATATGTTTTACAATTTTTTAGTTTAAAAATTTCTGCGTACAATTAACAACTCTCGACCTTAAAATATAATTCTATAAAAAATTGTTTTCTTCTTTATAATAATTATATGTCATCTTAAATTTAGCTGCCAGTATACTGGCCAGTAAAATTGCTTCTAAAAAGGTTATATAATTTTTATATATTAAATTGGTTGCTACATATATATACACTATTAGATCCCATACTGCTACTCAAATTACCAAGAAATAAGTAAAACTATAATAAAAAATGAAGAAAATACTTTATAAAAAAAAGCTAAATGTAAATAACGAAAAATTAAATCGAAAATTTGCTTACAAATACTTCTGGGAAATATAAGGTTCGACATTAGAAAGCAACAAATTCATTAACTCTTGACGAGTATAATAAATACTCATATTTAGCGATATAAAATATATTAATTATATCTTTGACAGAACTGCCTAAAGAAGTAAAAACATATAATATACATACTTATTTTAACTGCATTTATGACCAAAATTGGAAGAATAAAAAAAGTTCCTTGTCATTTTACGCGTATTTCTTTTTTTTACCGTCATTAATAATAACAATTTAATTAGATTATAAGACATTTACAGGCTCACTCAGACCTTGTTATTTTAATCGCCTGTATCCGATTTTAGTTATATATAAGCGTTATTTAACTAAAAACTCGTAGTGGCCTAGTGGTTAAAGGCCCGCTTCTCATTCATGAGGGTGCGGGTTTGAAACCTGGCAAGTATCAATGTAATTTTGCCAGTCATATGTACTTTCTAAGAGTATTTAGACACCACTGACAGACGTTAAGAGAAAACATCGTGAGAAAACCTGGATTTATAATTTCCAATTATAAATTTGAAATCGCCAACCCGCCTTGAGCAAGCGTGATGATTAATGCTCAAGTCTTTTCCAAGTGAGAAGAGGTCTTTATTCAGAAGTAGCCTCTGATAAGTTGATGGCGATGATTTAACTTAAAAGCTATAACAAAGATTGTATTAATTAATTTTAGCAATACTTTTTACTTTTTTAAGCAATGTCATTAAATATTCTAACTAACATTTGCATAACCGCAACATGTAACCGTTTATACGAGAGGTTCTCAAAGAAAATTTAGTTTTACTTATTGAAAAAAGAAGTTAAAAATTATTTCATCTTTATTCTTCTTAATTTAAAATAATGAGTTATTATTATATCCAATTATACATATAGTATTGTGTAAGTTATATTTTATATTAACTACATATTATAGTGGGAGCTGAAATAGAATTGTATTTTATTTGTATGATAGTTGTAATGTTAGTTTTTATGCCAAGAATGCTCTTTTGAGCTATAAAATATTTAAAATGTAAGATATTTTTCATCCATCGCTTTTAAATAAAATACTTGGATCAGAATGTTTCGTCTCTTTCACGACAATCGCAACGTGGTTACCGTCACTGAGTTCAATTGACATTCAATTTTCAATACGGTCTTTTCAATTTACTGAAAGATTTATGTTTCTATTGCAAATCTAAAAAGGGTAAGTGAAAAATTATAGCCAAAAAACGGTTATATAAAGAGGAAATAATCTTTAAGCAATATATAAAAAAAAAACCTAAAATTTTTAATATTAGAAGAAAATTTTTAATGTCAGTTACATTTGAGATTCTAAATAGATAATTATATCCTTCTGCGTATAAATATCAAATCCTAATAGTTTCTGTGATCCATTAAGTGACTGTTTATAATAATAAAAGAGCGCTTAAGAAACTATGTAATGATTTACATGACTACTAATTGTGAGAACAAACAGTACTACCAAAAGTTTAGTTGTTAAAATTTAATTAATAATAACTCTGTAGGTTATTTAAATACGAATTAAGATAAGTTTATTTGTTCCCTCATCGCCAGCAAAATAAAACTATAACATTTAATAATATAATTGCAACCTGTTATATCGCTCTAAAAACTGGAAAAAACAATTTTAACTAATTTCCTATAACCCATATTTTTACAGTACGACACTAATAAAAGCTCACAATTTGTAACTACAAAACAAAACGAATGTAAAACGTATTTAGTTTATGTCAACTTTGATACCTCAACTGAACTAAACAAACTTATGTCGTAAAATGTTAACCATAACTTTGGGACAGTCCATTATGAGTGTAGCATTGTATTAGTGTAAGATTAAACTTTTAAATTCAATTAGCACTACAAACTCTATTAAAGATTAGATATGAATCGCTCACAAACTCCGGTTATTTAATGAATGTATATAAATCTAAACCCACAAGATTTAAGATAAACTATAATAATTGTAAAAAATTATATTATTAGAAATATTTTTTTTAAGTTGTCTCTTGTATACAATTCAATATAAATAATACGAACATCATTTTTGTTGATTAACTATTTTTAGTTTTTCAAAGTACTTTTAAAGTCCGATTTGTATTAGGCATCTAATCTGAGTGAGTAAAATAATTTCGGACTATTCAAAGATTTATAACATTTTGCAAACATTCCTTGAGTTTAGTAAAGACTCCTTTTGTATGGTGTTCTAGATACAAAGTTATGTTTTACGTCATAGATTTTGTAAATTAAAAGCACACTTCTCTTGATAGCAGCATCATTTGGTTATTTAAATGGGAGATATATAATAAGTCTATCATAATATACATATATGTACTTTTTCGAATTTGAAAATGTAATGATAATATATATTATAAATATTGTATGTATGTAAATACAAGTATAAGTAATATAAGTAGAACATTAGCACTCTCCACTGTTATATCTGTTATACTGCAACAGTCACAAGTGTGTACACTGAAGTATTGACGCTTTGGAAGTAACGGTGCTTAATACAAACATAGTATTGATCCCAACAGACAAGTTAACAAATATTGGAAATCACAGATAGATGAACATATTATTGAACTTAAACACTCTGTGATAGTTCAAACTATTATTACTATGTTTTAGCCCACACTTATTTTTAAATTATGCCTTTTTATACTTCCTGCCTTAATGTTATGTCCTTAAATATCTGTACCCTTATTATTTATTTTAACCAAAATTTTCAATTAAATTTTTAACAGCAAAATCTTAAATCCTAATCCATATACAAAGTCTCTATTGTATATTTTCCTGATTCATTAAAGGTTTGATTTTTGATAATAAATATTGTAAGTAAATTACGACGAAATGAACATTTTTTAATTGAGTGGCCTCGAAGGTAATCATTTAAATATTTTTATTCATTATTCCATTACAACAATTCCACAGTTAATAGACCACTTGTAACTTAATGTTCTCATATATTTTTAATATGACAGCTTTTGACAGATTATTTTCAACTGTAAGAATGAAACGTTGCTGTATTCAAACGTATAAAATCATCAGTTATTCCAACATTGTATTACGACATTTATTATTATGAAAAAAATGTTAATTGTAGTTACTACTCTTTGAAAAATTCTCATTAAGCCGAGGAAGACAATTATGAAACTAAGTAAGTATAAGTAAATAATTAATTTATAATAAATTTGCACTTAAAGTATAAGTAAATATTTTAAGTGCAAATAACAAACTGCCGAGTGAAATTATGATCAAATAAGTATTAAAAACGTTACCATTTTTAAGAATAAACATATTGCACAACTGATTAAATCTAGGTTATATGTGATAAAGAACAATTTTTTAATTGTTAATGTAAAATGTCTTATTTTTTGTGTTATTTTGTAAATGTTACCCTTATTGATTTTTTGTTGTTTTTATTGTCCAATTCAAATAACACAATCTATAGTTTTAAAGTTAATATTTTCGGCATAGTCACACAGTTGAATATTTCTATTAGGTAATACGCATTCTACTTACATATATTATTAACTAAAAGAAATTGCCCCTGATAACCCTTCATGTCAATGATTGTATATAGAGTATTGTATTCGTATAATTTAGTATTTAAAAAGGATAACATATTATTGTTAATCTAATAAAAAATGTTAAAGTTTCAACAGATTTAAAAGTTGAGAAAAAATATATATAAAATACTTATTATGGAATTTTTAATATAGTTGGACATATTTCATAAGTTCAGAATCGGTCTTCAAAGTTTTACAGCAAAAGTTTAGTAAGCAATACCTTATTCTTAGGACTTCGTTGTTGTATTTCTCAATAACTTTAAGTTTTAATATTGCATGACTTACTCTTTTAACACATTGCAGTGCTCAACATACAATACAGAATGTACATTTCAATGATTTACGTAAAAATAATCGTATTTGTCTGGAATTATTACATTTAAGATCACAGTGAATTTTTTTATTTGTTCTTAACAATGGCTTTTACAGTTTATAATTAGCATATTTTACATAATTTTCAGTGTTTCATTATTTAATTGAAATTCTTATGAGGTGAACTAGTGCCTTCTGTATGATGTTATAACTTACTTACTCTCGCCTAAATATTACCTTTGAATATTTAAAAAGGATGGTTGTGGAGAAATACGCAGCTAAGTGGAAGTACTGCCTAAATTGTTTCTAAAAACTAACAAATACCATCAATTGTAATACAGATTTCACCATATAAAAGTCCAAGTTACCTAGAAAAAATATTACAGCGAAGCTTCAGTAAATAATTGTTTTCGAATAAAAGTTTGTTATAATAAGATTACGTTGAATATACCTTAAGCTGTTGTTTAATTTTCTGTGTCCATTTAATACTTACTGTTTTCTTTAAATAAACAGATTAAAATATAAATTATATCAGTGAAGAAATTCGAGTCTTTTATTAACTTTTATTTCATACATTTTAAAGTAATGAGGTTTTAGTTTTACTCACTGCTATATAATGAATTATAGATAATAAAATCGGCTTTATACTACAGAGATAGATCCTTAAGCAAATTAATATTTTGTTTTTTTAAATTTTACCACCAATGTTACTAGCCTCCAAAAGCATAAAAAATATTCTGTTTCATTTTTGTTCTTTTGCAATTTGTTCTTTTGCAATGTTTTAGTATTTGCAGATAAAATATTTATAATATCAAAAACCTGTGATTTCTCTTATATTTTATCTATTTCGAAATACATTTTTTATAATCTTTTCAGTCTACACATATATTAAAAGTTTGAAGGATGCTTACAGTTTGTACCAAATCAACAACAAAACTATTTATATAAAGGGTCGCATTTCTCGATCCTCTGCTATTCGTCTACGAGTATATCCAATTTCGAAATAAAAATAGATTATGTGACAAATTGTCCTTCACGTCCGTTGGTTTCACGTAACTTGAGGTCTTTATTGGCAGAATTATTTTTACTTTACTTATAAAAGAAAGTCTTGTTAGTTACTCCACTTATAACTCATGAACGGCTAAACCGATTTAGCTGAAAATTGGCTGGGAGGTAGTTTAGAGCCAGGACAGCATTCCCGTGGGACTTGACATGAAACGTCAGTCACTATAAAACGTGGAATAACGAAACAATCGACAGCTATGTAATTGACGTGTAATGACAGATATGTAAAGACAAATATAATATAATATGTAAAGATGACAATTAAATATTTGTAAGAGATCTACTAAATAAAAATAAGTCCGGTTTTCGATCCTGCATTCGTTGGAAAGATCTCGGGCTCCGTGAAGTTTATAACAAAAAAAATTCAACAGAAAAGCGGGAAAATCTTTTTTCACATACAGCGCCATCATACATAACATGTACTACAAATCAATATTTTAAGTAGACGGCGCCGGTGCATGATACTTTGTTTGACAGCTACTCATGGTTCTCTGCTCAGTTAATTTCATGTGACAAACCGGTATTGTGTTTGTAGTTTGAACTCTTAAAACCATTTAGTATTTGCGGAATAAATTTAGAAAATCATTGTTTTTCACATGGGCAGTTATATTTGCGTGTTCAAGAGTTTGGAAACCATCAGCTTTATTTATGTTAAAGTTAGACCAAAAGCAAAAAATGTGGTTTACAAAGGACCACTTCAATGAAACGGATAATTTGCGGATACGTATAACGCTTCGATTCGGTATCTACACTTTGGATTCACTTTCATTTACTTAGAGAAGTTCAACTAAATAACACTTCATTTTTGTAATCGAAATGAATTCATTACTGTTGTGAAATGAAATAAAAAATTTCCTTTTCAAATATAAAACAAAAAAAAAATCTTCATCTTTTAATCACCAAACGAAATGTTATATAAAAGCCTTCTGGTGGCGAAACGGAGTTCGCCGGGTTGTTTACTACTCTAATTTCTTGTTAAATATATTTTTCTTTTTTTAAATAATACTCAAACTCTGTACTAAAACATTACTTAAATCCTAGAATCAATTATTTTAGAAGCTTAAATATTAATAATACGTAAAAAGACCATTTACAAAAATTATATAACAATATGGATAATTAAAATCAACTATTACTACAGTAATATATTTTTTAAATTTTACGATTTTTTTTGTTTATTATAGAACCTATTAGTGAAAATTCCTTAATATATGACAGGGACTTCAGACAACATTTTATTTAATAGAACTATTTGCCTGTATTTTGTTAATTATCATTTCTGTATAACAAATTGCACAAATATGAATTTGATATTGTCACAAAGCTAATGCTAGTACGTACTATGTACGATAATGTACCTACACTCATAAATAAATGGAAAGGTGCGTTTGTAATTAAAACAAAACTAAAATTTTTTTTTTGTTACTATTGAAATGGGCACCTTTAATGCAGAATACTTGTTTATTATTATATTTAATAGCAGATATGAAAATGTTTTATTAATTGCCCTACAAGAATTATAAATAAAACAAAGTGAAAAAATTTCAGAAATTACATGAAAAACATTCTTGATAACATAGTGGTATCATAAGCTATTGAAAAATTGAGTTACATTTTTACTATCAATATTAATTTTTTTAATATATAAAATATTTTTATATGGGTTAGCATAAACCTAAATAAAAAAGAAACGTTAATTAAAAATCTTTTTTTTTTAATGTTGGCTGCTATCACACAATAATAAATTTATGTTTATTTTTTGATAAAATAAAGGTTTTTATTTATAAAACTAAACGATATTATTCTATTTGTGTCATAAGTGTAATAAATAATTTACGCATTTAAAATTATTTAAGGGAAAAAAACTAAACAAAATAATTTTACTGAAGGCAGGCAAATGTATATACATATTTATGTACTTATTTAATTAATCAATTTAGATATATAATAAGCATCATAAGCATCACAGCAAAAAATATATTATTTCGGTTCAAATTACAAGTTCGTTAATTAGGATATAAGCTAAAAAACATAGTCTTAATCTGAGATCAAATCACCTCAGAGTGTTTTCTAAGAGAAATGTTTAGATAAGGTATTAATTATTAAGAACATGATACTATTTATTCCGATACCAGGAAAATTTTAACTAAAAACGTTTAGAAAAATTGAAATTCCCCTTTTCTTTTAAGTAATACAGTATCAAACACTTGATAAAAAGGATATAACAGGTATTTTTATTAAATATTAGTTATGTAACAAAACGTTAAAATCAAACAATTTGAAAATTTTATTCAACTCAAAACAAGAATTAATTAAGACGAAAAATGTACGACCTGGTCTCTGATTTAATTAAATAATTTAAACGAATCAGTTAACGTCTGAATCGACAAATTGGTTCTCTCATCAATTACTTAAGAAATAAAATAAAAACGCTTTTTATATTTCACTAGAGAACGATTAAATTATATGTTTTAATTCAACGTAGAAAAAATATAACCATCGATATATTTCATAACACTTAAGTCAGTTAAAAGATTGAAATTTATTTTAAAGAATTGCAATGAATATACGATAATTAAAATGTAATAATAATGAATTTTATTATTATCATTTACAGTCATTTGGAAATTATATAATTGGTACAATTTATTAATTAAATTAATTCTCACTCAAAACGCTAACATGAATCCAATCATATATAAATTTTATATCGGTAATGAGACACTTATAAATTAATGAGAGTAAGTAAGTAGATGAAAACAATAAAAATACTTATATAGTTTAAGAAAATAGTTTATAAATATATATATACATATTTATTAATTTACCATACGTATATATAATATACGTATATATTTTCTCATTGCATCTTTTGTGATTTCAAATACTATCGGTAAATATATGTATATTTTTTATATTAACACAGTTTATGATACAATCAATTTTGAAGTTGATTAATGGTATTAACGTGCCAATCATTTAACGTTTACTGTATATATAAAGTTTTTACCTGTATGAAGGTCCTAGAAATATTTTAACTGAAAAGCGATCACTTATATTTTTTTATCGAATTTAAATAAGTAAGGCAATATCAAATCTGTTTCGCTGAGGAACTAAAGAATGGTAATCATCAGCCAAAAAAATAATGGTAAGAAAAATAATAATTGTTAATACTATACGACATTTTTATTTAAAGAAATATGTTTGTTTTTAAACGATATCTATGTTCTCGTTATATAGAAAGAAATGAATTACTTGAATTGAAATATCAAACCAAAATTTACAATTTCAGACACATCCAATATGATGAGTATGTGATGCTTATGGTATGATGCATCAGCTTCATACCACAGCTCTTGGACAATATTTATTCTCTCAGACTACATTGTTTTGATTGATGGTATCGTCACGAAAGTTTTTATATTAATAAAAATAATGACTCTTCTATTTTTAAAGTTTGTTTTATTTTTACTTAGAATAAATTCGTAGGAGTGAATTGCATTTATCATGACCATGATTAACAAAATCAATCTAGCCAAGCTTCATCAAATGCCTAAAGTAGCTCATCTTTCGTATTTTATACACTTCAGAGAATATGTGTAAATATAGCACGATTTAATTTTTATATCCCCTTTTTACAATTGACAGATACGCAGTAGGCCTCTATTCTTTAGCACTAGATCTTTGATGGATCTGGACGAAGCGATACGCTTCCTTTTTTTCATGCACACAGCAAACGATTGGCACTATTGTCTGCATCGGTGTTATTTTTCACTTCCAATTTAAATGTCTTCAAAGCAAAAGTAAATAGAACCAAAATATTGCGTTCATTAACTACGAGTCTTTATTTGTACCAAACAATCGGTTTATTAACTGTTTGGTATTACAAAATCATTATAAAAACAGACTTTTAAAAAACAGACTTGTATTATTTATATAACTGGAAACACTAAACCAAGCTTAATTTGACTTATTTAAATACTCTGTGACAAGGTTTACTTGTCTAATAACACCGTTTGTAACTATTGTAACTATAATTTGTTTTTAAATTTGACCTAAAAACCCTTCGTTAGAAATTGAAAACTATATAAGTAGGAAAATTAATATTTTTTGTGACGTACTAATAGGATTGATATGCGTTATTATTTCATTAAGAAATTTTAGAAAATTTATTCAAGAAGGAACTTTTCTAAAAACTTTCAAAGTTTTTCAAGACATAAAATATTGATAATAATGGTATTAATAAACGTATGAAATGAAAAGCTTATCAGGATTATATGACGACGTGCCTATGAAATAATTAATTATTTAAAGTTATATGTCTTTTTTTCATTATATAAAATTGTTTTAATTAAACTGACGACTAAGTGGACAATTTTCTTTAAAATTAAAATTTACTATCATATAATTTACATATCATTTCTTTAAGAGGTTTTTATATAATTAAATCAAGAATTAACTAAAATGAAGTTGAAAAGTAGTAAAGTAAACATACTATGTATATACAAATGTAATATTTTTATTTTGTAACAATCGTTATGGCCAGACTATGTATTTGCATATGTACATAATATGTTTAAGTAGTTGGACATTATTATTTGTAGACACTCAGGTGTTAATTTATGCAGATAAAGAAAATGTCCGTTTTTATAAAGCACACATAAATATTGTAAAATTTAGTATGCTCGTTGATAAGATCTACGAAGCTTTGATGCATATATGTACATTAACTTTGATGAAATAAAAGGCTTGAGAATTATTTTAGTGTGTAATGTCAGCTACGAGTCTAACTCGCTAATCCTGCCTGTATATACTCCGGGTTAAATAGAGTGCATAGCATGCATAAAATATTATACTAACATTTTCTGCATTGTTTTTGATTTTTTCTTATGATACATTTCATAAAAGCCATAGATGTATATGTTATATATCTATGACTTTTAAATTATTTAAATCTATATTTTCTAAAACGAATTCTGCTGATGCTTTCTATAAGCATAATAAGGATTTTTGTTGAAAAAAATATATTATAAAATGCTTGTCGATGAAATCGTATGCAAAAAGCTAGAAACGTCAAAACAATTAGACATTAGTCAGGTTTGAAGACATTAAAGTAAGCAGTGAAAGTATTTTATATTTCCTGAGTATCATTATATATCCTAATTCGTTGTAGAATTGTAAGTAATTAAAAAAAAATTAAACAATTACAAAAATTTCAAAGAAAATAAGATTATTTTATGAAACATTACACTTAACAGTTCAAGTCTGCCAGACGATATTCGATGTAGATAATCTTATAACCCAGTGCTTACGAGGATAGTGAGACCGTGGTTTGTTTAATTTTCTTAAGTGTTTTTGTAGAAGTTATAATCATTGAGAGGATTGACGAAACCTTGATTTATTAACTAAATTTAAAATCATGTCACAAGCCCCCCAAAGCCTCAAAAGTTACGATAGCAACGTCATTATAGTTTCTTTATGCAATTTGAATTTTTTGTTAATTTAATAAAAAAATCGATCTGATTAGAAAATGAAAATTGTTTCCATACAAATTGCTCCTTAGTTAATTATAATATTAGAACGTCAAGTTCATGCTACAAAACATTAATCAAAGACAAAATTAGAATATGCTTATGAAAATTTTTAACTTTGCTCACATTTTATCGATTAAAAGCTGATTCTACAACTCTTATAAGTGAATGAACACGAGTATGTTAAATACACTATGAGATATAGCTTGTGACATTTTACATATGCGTGACATGTTAAAGTTTTTTTTTTTCTCTTACAGATAACCGGGATTGGACTTAGCGGAAAACTGTTTTAAGATGAAAGAGATTCAAATTTCAAACAAATAGATGGGTAACGGAAAATTGTTAATGAAATATGCATATAGTTGTATGTTTTGTTCGACTCACTAATGTTTGAATTAAACTTCGAAACGATTAAACCTACCTATATGTAATCAGTTTTGGTATTTATAATCAATCGACATATTGTTTGGTGTAAGGTTCAGTTAGCTCATCGTGTAAATTTTTAGAACATTTAATATAAACATTATTTTGAATGCATATTTTTCATTATAAATTATCTCCATGAGGATCAGAATGAATTAAATTTATAAAAATTAAACTAAGCTACTTACTTTTTTCTGAAGATTGTTAAATTTTGAGTATGTTCTACGATATGTTAAATGATTGTAAAAAATTAAAAACTCATCTAGGCTATTTTGTTCATTTATATCGTATAAATACAAAAATAGTTATGAACCTACAGTTAAGTGCTTACTGCTCGAAATGTATGAGATGTATCAACTTCTAATTTAATACATTTTTATATTCTTGTCATCAATAGATATAGAATAAAAAAATATGACGTTGCATTATTCTGAACCTATATTTTTAACCACAAATTATAGTCTTAAAATTATATTACATGCACTCGAACACAGTGATTATAAAATTTTACGAGCGGATCTCGCCTATGAAAATCTTTAATAAAGATACTGTGAGTAAATATCATATTAAAAAAAATGGTTCTTGACTTTTTTTATAAAAAGCCGTTCTTTCCGTATTTTTTTCATGTTTATAAAACAAGAATTATGATATGTAATTTTTATATTGAAATAGTCCGTAAGATTATGTAGTGATTTGTGTGTACGACTTTGTAAGCAAGAAAAATCACTATAAAGTTGCACGTTTTAAAGAATAGTATAAGTAGAAGATTGGGAATATTGAAAGGCAAAGAAATAGAAAACAATTCAAGTTTCATTAAAACTAATTTTAAAAAACCCAAGTAGAATTGAATAAAATTATTAATAAAATCATGCTTAAAATACGTAAACATTTTGAAAAAACGAATGAAAAATGTGTAATTCTTTAGAGTAAAATTTTAAAAACTAAATAATAAAAACCCCTTACAGCGTCAGAGCGATGACAATTTTATAATACAATAAAAAAAGCATAACGAATTAACAAAAAGTTAAGAGTTCTTAAAAAATAAAATTGAAGCTTTCAAAACGTATATGTGTCGTATCTTCATAATTCATAAACAAGTAGCAGATAAAGTTATATGCAATATACGACCTACACTCGAAAAGAATTTTAATTTGTTCAACAAAATATTAATTATCATGTATTTAATTGTTAAATAAAATATTGTTATATAAAAAAATGCTCTTTAAATGTAGGTCCTATATTACATATTACCTTATTTTGCTATTTCTTTATACGATATGCACAGAATAAATATTTGAAATATATTTACATTCAAATGAAACTAATATTTTAGGATTTACTACCCGATTTTTTATTTTTGACTATAAACTATATACTCCTGACGTTTCGGCTACTTTACAGCAACCGTCTACCCGTGATCACGTTTATTAGAATCATAATCATTCATAAGCCTCTAGTAACGATTACGGACACTTATTTCTTACCTAAATTTGTTACATCTAATGTATTAGTAACATTAAGAACTGAGTTTAAATTTAATACTTCTTGTCAGATTAAGATACATAGTTTAATTTCTGTAGCTAATATAAGCTGTGACGTAAAACGCAATATTTTAATGTCATTTCCAGATGTAACGTTTACTTAAAATTTTAATAATGTTTACAAATTAGTTACAAAATGGTATTAGGTAGGTATAAATATTATGATTAAAGTTTTGTTCCACAAATAAAAGAACTGTTTTCATTTAGAACGACGAAGTAGCAAAGATGAGGCATTATTTTTATGAATTTAAATTGGATATGGTCCTTAGTTTAACAAGTATTTCTAATAATGAAATGAGTAACATTTGCAATACTAAAAGGTAAAGTTATTTATGAATACTGAAACGAACTCGTCGGGGGTTGATATGACAAACTAAACTTTGTTCAAAACAGCAACATGAGAAAAAATACTTGATAACTCATGAAAAGCATCAAAGTATATTAAATTATATGTTGTTTTAAGTAATATTTACTGCTCTCTTATAAAATTTTCATGTTATTTCTTAGCAATATTTTCAAAATATATTTATATAGTACCTACATTTAATATTTTATTTAAAAAAGCATAAATTTTTGATGATTTGTATTCAAGTTCATTTAAGTGAAAAACATTTTTTTATGTAATTTAATAACGGTTTCAAACAATATTCCGTTTTTTTTTGTTAGAGATTTTTAATAAAGAATATTTTTTAGAAGTTGACTGAACACTGTCAGGAAATGAAATTTCTGTTATGACCGAAATGAAATTGTTATTAAGGAATTTGAAATTAACATTTATTTTAATATTTTCAAATAATAATTAATTACATATTTTTATATTTAAATAAGTTTTCTGAATTCCATTCTACATATAATAAAATTCACTTTAAGAGATAAGCGTATCAGACGTGGAATGTAATAATATTTTTAAAACACTCATATCTCTACAATTTATTGATCTTGTATTTTAATATTAAAAGAATAAAATGCAAATATATACTTTTAGTAACATTATAATTGCTATGGATAATTGTTTGTATTTAATTAATATTCATGAGCTTGAGGACATCTTAAGTACGCTTAGGTAGCTTTTTGAAATCGATCTATGCATACCTTATTATTATCTTGCATTCCTGAGGCGTCATAGTGTTACTAAAGTTATCTGCATTCCCTTCTTATTATTATTAATGAATATAACAATAATATTATTGGCTAATTTTCTAGGTAGATTTTTAGATTCAATCTATATTTTTATGAGGCGGCTTGACATTGCGGTTAATTTTTTTTTATAAATTTGCTCCAAATCGATGATAATAAAACCGCGTAGAGTCTTATTTTATAGGATATGTTATTTATTAAAATATATTCAAGCTTTAATAACACATAAATTTATATTGTAAAGATTTTTGAAGGCGCTTCAAACATATTATAAACTTCAATATAACACTAATTTTTTTTCCTTTGGAAAACAAATATAAAACTCACAATAAATAACATCAAAAAGAAGATGAACAAATGCATAATTAATTATTTGTAAACAGATCTGCTTAATTATTTAAAATTAAAATGCAATATGAATCTGAAAGGAGACAAATTGATTTTCATTCATTAAAACCATAATCGACGCCAACACGCTTCAAACTTTAAATTTCGGGGACAATGCGTCTCTGACATTTGCTAACTATGCTATCTTGTTATTACTTGATATTTGTAATTTAAATTTAGTGTCATATATGTATAAATAGTATTTTATATAATTAAAACTTCCTTTTAGGTCCCGACAGACCGTAAATAAATAAGACTTCTTTCTATTCCACTTTCTACATTTATTTTTAAACGTATACTAGTCAACCCGGCGAACTCCGTTTCGCCACCAGAAGGCTTTTATATAACATTTCGTTTGGTGATTAAAAGATGAAGATTTTTTTTTGTTTTAAATTTGAAAAGGAAAATTTTTATTTTATTTCACAACAGCAATGAATTCATTTCGAGTTAGTTGAACTTCTCTAAGTAAATGAAAGTGAATCCAAAGTAGATACCGAATAGAAGCGTTATACGTGTACGCAAATTATCGGTTTCATTAAAGTGCTCCTTTGTAAACTAACTAACTTTAACACAAATAAAGGGGATGGTTTCCAAACTCGTGAACACGCAAAATATAACGCCCATGTGAAAAACAATGATTTTCTAAATTTATCCCGCAAAAGGTTTTAAGAGTTCAAACTACAAACACAATACCGGTTTGTCACATGAAATTAACTGAGCAGAGAACAATGAGTAGGTGTCAAACAATGTATCATGCACCGGCGCCATGTACTTAAAACATTGATTAAAAATTGGTTCGTTCGTTCTGAAATTATAGCGTCAGGATAGAAAACCGGACTTATTTTTTTACATTAGATCTCTTACAAATATCGAATTGTCATCATTACGTCATTACATATCTGTCATTATACGTCAATTGCATAGCTGTCAATTGTGTTTCGTTATTCCACGTTTTATAGTGACTGACGTTTCATGTCAAGTCCCACGGGAATGATGTAGAACGGGATAAAAAGTTTTCCTGGCTCTAAACTACCTCCCTGCCAATTTTTAGCTAAATCGATTCAGCCGTTCTTGAGTTAGAAGTGGAGTAACTAACACGACTTTCTTTTATATATATAGATATCGGCGCTATCAGCTTTAATGACGTGAAAATAATTTGAGTCTATCATCAATTCTTTTTAAAACTCATTAGTATTCATGGTTATTGTTAAAAGTAAAACGAAATCAAATATTGTTTAAAAGGAGAATAGAACTATGTTTAAATCTTGGTATAAATATGACGTCTGGACGCACGACGGCAGACTTGAGAATTCAGAGTTCAATGAGTACGTATCATTGAAGTATGTGATTATGAAGAACCTTCAAGAAATACAGGAACATTAAGAACAATTGAAGTTTCATTTTAAAATATCATGGAGCTTTAGAAGAAGTGACATTTGTAACGTCAGCGAGGCTGGCGTCTCTCTCTTTAAAAACAATGAATTTGTAATAAATCCGATATCAGAAGTGGGATCGCTCTCGTGAATACTTACTGCTGGTCTTATAAATCCTGATCCAGCTGAAGAAAATAATCGTGTGGAAAACTTGCGTACTGAAGAACGCTAAAAAATTTTTTCATGCAGTTGATAACAATAATGCAGAGCATGAGCGAATGTTTGCTACAAAGAAAACAAGCGATATCATGAAATTAACTGAGAAGATTATCATTATTTTTGTCATCGTTTGACCCCGGTGGTAGTGTGTGTCTTCGGGAATGGTGTCAACACATCTTTATGGCTATAAATACGTACTAAATCAAGAACCATGATTCTCAAATGAAAATGAAATTTTTAAAAAGCGTGAGCTCAAATGTGTGCAGACGATTGGTTACAACATCTACATGAGAAGCCATGTATAGATATTAAGCGGAGATATTATGCGACGATGTGGTGATATAACTGAGGCAAGACGGGCACGTTCTAACTGAATGTTGAGGCTATAGCAGGCTTGACCAAATACTAATACACATCCTGAGTTTTCAGATACTAGCTCCTCTCAATTAGAAGAACCTGGCGAGCTGAAGTAAATGATTACTCCTAGTTTGCTTCAAGTATGGTGAACGAGACTACCTCGCACCGCGCTGCCCCGGTGTTGAAATTGAGGCCAATTAAGCATGGACCGAACGACGCGTGAATATTTGTTCCGTCCAGATATGGTTCAGTTCTGGAGTGAAACCGGTGAGAGGTTTTCATGTTGTTTCGACTCGGGTACCGAATGTTTTCTAATAAACAATTTTTGAAAGATAGATTTTTAAGTAAATCGAAATATAATAATACAATTGCATTAGAAGGTGTAAGTAACGCACGCATTAAATGTAATATCTAAATTCTTCAAACAATTTAAATTTAGAGTTATTCAGTAAAGTGAGTTTTTCATGTTGTGTATTCATTTAGTTTCAACGACGTTATGATAAGACAGGATCTGCTTACATTAGGGTATTCTATAGAGATTAAAAATAATGTCTCATTCTTATAACAAACAAGATTGGTTTTATTTTTGATATAGGTATTAAAGTAAACAATTTCTAAAGTATATGCAGCGACGTTCCTTATTATGACAAAGAGAGATTTATTGGTTAACTGAAAAATTATATAGAGAGTACACCAACTGGTAGGGTTAGCACAAGTCAACTGATAATTAAACTAATCAATCGTAATCTCACGGTTCAATGTAGACTACATAGCTTACGTTCAAAGGAAAAACGAGAGGCGCACTGTCAAACCAAAAGAACTTTAGTCAACTCGCATACACGATAGTCCTTACCCCTTCGCGAGCCCCATCATCCTAGTAAAGGAGGACAGAAGCGACAGGCTATGCTTAGATTAGAGAGAATTAAATAGGAATACGGTGTCTGATAGATATCCTTGGCCACTTTGCTTTCATTTCGCTCGCTTGGCCACTTTGCTTTTTCTATCCAATACCAACGCGGATTTAATGAACATTGAAAAGTTGACTTATATTAAAAATATATATTTATTTCTCCAATTTTTATTTTAATATAGAACAAATTAGTATACAATCTCGAATGTACGATTATCTACTGCCTACTGGGTTAGTACTGGAAAACATTTATATTATACTTGTGTGAATTAGTGCACCTACTAATGATTTTTTTTTGCATTCAAATACACAAAATATAGCAAAATTTATTTAATTTATATCTAATCCTTAAGATTTTTTATCGTTAGTATAATCTATGACACATCGTTATAAGATGTTTTATCGTAATAGTTATAATAGACTGTCGAAGCCTCAAACAGAAATATAGTTTTTCTTAGTAAAGTACGATCGATTACGCGATTTGTCATACTAAAATTTACCCTGTTGACTATTTTCTTAAAGAGAAGACACTTTCATCCGACAACCAAAGTTTTAATTGTTCTTTCGAGTTGTTAACGGAAAAGCCCTCATTTAAAAACCAAACTTTACCAATATAATATTCCAACAACTATCCGTTTTAATCGAAACATTTGAGTTCTATGAGTTAATGTTTTAACAACCAACATTTTATACTCCTATTCTAGGAAGAAGTGGCAATTAATTTTTATGGCTTTAAAAAAGTCACGAAAATACATACGTAAGTATAATTTGAATATTATTCGCAAATTTGGAGTACAAAAATGTCGATCTATTTACAATCATATCTCAATTTTCATATTAACAATGTTTCCTCACTCTATGTATGGAAGTGACCCGTTTGATATTTGAATTAATTTAAATTTTTTTTAGAATTTTCTGTTCAAATATAAATTATGTTTATTTTATTATAAGTACATATATGTACATTTATATGACATTTTATATTATATCTCATAAGTATTTTAAGTTCCTAGATATTAATATAAATAATTTACATAAATTTGTAACATAATGTACAAATAATAATCTTAATCTATCAAAAGTCATTACTTGTATATTTATCCATATTACAAAGACAATACAAGAATATAAACTATCATATACATCTATAGTATATACTATTCAATTATATATCATTTTTCCTTATCCCTAGCAAGTGCTATAAGTTCCTTATATGTACATGTAGCATGTTGTTCATGGTACCTGTCATGTAGTGCATGTAATCTCGCTCGAGGTATCACGAGGGCTGGCGGCGGGGGAGGGGAGTGTCCGGGAGGCTCCGGGGCCTGCTTACTGTGTGATGTACACCGGGACTACAATAGAATAGAATACAACTAAAACATACATACATATAGAATACACACTTCATGAACAACGAGCATGATTCAACATTGAAGTTACACAAGAAGCTTCACATGAAACATTAATTAGTTTAAATGGTATTTGTAATAAATATAAGATTGACTCTCTGTCTAAGATATGGAGGATGAAAATGTTGTCTAATTAAGTGAGGTCATAAATCATGAGTGTTTTTAAAAATAACTGGGAGCTAAGAAATATCGTGTTTGAATGCTTGTGGTGAATATTGAATATTTAATTCAATTGATTTTTTTCTTACTTTTGATGGTACATAAGGCAGTGAAGCATTCTGTATGCTACAAGTCTGCTTCATTTCTTTCAGCAATCAATGCTCGTCTATCAGCTCTTTGCTTTGATGGAACATTACCCTGGAAGAAAAATTTCTATTGAATTTATACTATAACTGATGATCTCTTAGAAAGTACTTGTGACTCGGAAAAATCACATTGGTACTTGCCAGGGCCAGGATCGAATCCGCGCCCTCGTGCATGAGAGGCGGGCCTATTAACCACTTCTATCTGACAATATTGTTTAGAAATTTAGTACATATAGCTACTATAATTTTTGCAAAATGTTTTGTATTACATTATAGATAAATTACCTGATGTAAACTTGGCATTCCCTGCATGCAACCAATAACAAACATTTGATTCGTAGGATTCTTCTGACTGCAGCATCTTTTCGAGGCCCAGATGGTCACCACTATGATAATCAGAGCTCCTACTACGGTGAATGTTATTAATACAGCTGAAAATGAAACATATTTGATATAAGTTTTATGTTAAATTACATGACATTTGACATAAAAAACCATACTGATCTGAATACTGGCGTTGATCAAGTTATTCCTTTATGGATAGGTAATATTATAATCGTCATATTTTTTAAAATAAGCAACACTTTTAAGAGATAGTGAATAGTAGTAGTTCTGTATATATGGATATATTGAACCCTGTGGTATACTTTATAGTGTAGTCGTTCCAGATTACTCAAGTCTCATAAGTCTCTATTTACCTTTCAGATTGACTTGACAACTTCGTCCCGCGTACCATTTGAAACATTCACATATCATCGCGTTCTCACGATCGAAGCAGGTACCATGATAGTTGCAGCCCGCACAGCCTATTGCGTCATTATTTGTAAAATTTTATTAACGTTGGAAATCTTACAACGCTTTCAAAGTCAAATTATATATAAGGGTTATGTTTTGATGTCTAAAATACCCCATATATTACAAGAACATATCCTTCCAGGGTATAACCCTTTGAGTGTTGACGCTAAGGTCTGCAAAACCTTCTAAACAACTACTATTGTAAGTTCCACGAAGGTTGAAACAGCGTGAGTGTTCGGAACAGTCATTGAACTGACTACTCGTGCATTCGTCGAAATCTGAAACAATTCAAATGTTTCTAAGATTTTTATAGTATATAAGTAACAGTGGCGTGCACGATAAAATACGAGAAATAATCAGAATATATTAATTTAAATTAAATATTGATAAAATTCGCGCAAAATGGTAGGGACAGCAGTCCGATCAGAACGAACATCTATATTATACTCTATGAATCTCTCAACTACCTCTGAGCCACGAATGACGAAAGTACTTTAAAACGATTACGATCTGTTCACCACAGCTTTATAAAAGCTATTTAAATATATAATAGGAATATCAAAAATAATAAGAAATATTCTTATTATTACCTTTTGAAAATAAGAAACAAGGCAAACAAATTAACTTATTTGTGTGTACACAACCTGTTAACTAATTAAAACAATAACATTACCTTTCTTTTAGTTCAAACTCAACTGGTCACACACATTGACTTTACTCTTATTTAAATTTTATTACCAAAAGGCCAATATTGAAAATCTTCTCGTAACTAATTTCAATAAACACATATCACCAGCACAGAGCTATAATTTTACACAATTCGTTAATAAATTAATCCACTGTTTACTAATTAAAACTTATTCACTTGCGCTTAGAAAGACAAATAACAATATTCAAAAATAATAAAATGGCGAAAAAATATATGAACAGTTTACCGACCAATCAGAGCGTCCCGTTTCAATGGACAATTAACGAACGAACGAAGTTTCGTTTTAACATTGATAGATGGCACTTATTAACAAATCATAAATCAAAATATATCGTTTTAAATATCTGTTAACATTTATACCTAATTCGTAATGTATGATTAAAAATATGTAAGTAAGAATTTAAAAATATAGGTTTAGTTGTTATATGCGTAGGATATGCAGTGCTTATTTGAATCTATGTTTGCACGCCACTGAGTAATAAGACAGCCAAAATTGTGTTTGTTGCAAAAGTTCTGTATTTATAATTAACTGACTTCAGAGTGTTCACTTACCACTGACATTAAGGCTCTCAATAAATTCTTCAGATGCATACATTTCTGTTCCACCAAGACTATAATTATTATTCCGTAGATATTTCTCTATAACTTCCTTCAGTCTGCTTTCATGAGCGTTATCGGAAAGCTAAAGAAAAATTCATTTAAAATAAGCTGCAAACAACATATTTCAAGTCTTTACTCAATGGTTACCTGAACGTAGAAATCATTGATAACTCCCTCATATGCACCGTCTTTTGTTCTCATCTCAATAGGATGGAATCCATATCCTGTTATGTGAACTCCGTGATAAACATCCTGTAAGTCTGATTGCATTATCATTCAATTTATTCATTCATGACTAGCCAATGACAAACTCTCATATTCTTTAGTAGAATTGTCCGATAAATTCTTATGGAATTTGAGCACCTTATTGTTTCTAGATCCTAATCTTACTGAGTAGGTACGTGTATGTTGCTAAAATTGAGCACATTTAAAATATTATGTTGAAATAGTTAAAATACTAACTGGTTGTTTATTTTTAGTATAATAAAAAATAGTAATATCTTACGTTTACACGGTCGATCTGGGAACATTCTATCGAAACCTGGTCTACACACGCACTTCATAACACTATCGATCCTTTGGCATCTTTCATTTCTCGAAGCTTTACAATCTGGTTGACATTCTTTAATATATCCTATATGAGTGAAAATTAATTCATTAAAACATATTATAGCATAATAAGTTCCGCGAAAACTTCATTCGCGACTCATTCTGAAGGAATTTATATCTATACTAATATTATAAAGCTGAAGAGTTTGTTTGTTTGAAAGCGCTAATCTACGCGGACGAAGTCGCGTCAAAAGCTAGTTTAATCTATACTAATATTATAAAGCTGAAGAGTTTGTTTGTTTGAAAGCGCTAATCTCCGAAATTACTGGTTCGAATTGAATAATTCTTTTTGCGTTGGATAGTCCAGTTATCGAGGAAGGCTGTGGGCTATATAACATTACACTACAACCAATAGCAGTAAAGATATAGTGGTAAATATGTAAAAAACGGGAGAAATTATTTCATCTTTGAAGCCTTCCGTTGCGTGCGCCGTGAAAATGGTTCACACAAACGGATACACAAAAAATATCTATTAAAGAATAATAGCAGATTTAATGATCTAAAAAACAGTTAGCGACAATATATGTCTATCTTTTAAGATTAACTCACAAAAACCGTTTTTATGGTACCTAATTTGGTCGAAATAATTTGTTTAAGTACTCATTTAAATGAAACTAATATTTTCAGATTTTACTTCGCGTTTTTTATTTTTGATTACGAACTACATACTCCCGACGTTTTGGCTACTTTTCAGCAACCGGTTTCACGGGCAGACGAGATGTCGTCCGTCTCGAAAAACCGAAAATATTAGTTTTCTTTGTTGTATTAAGTATTGTAGACAGAGAATTATTGTTTATTTTAATTAAAGAGGAAAATATAATTCATTGGTTTTGTTACATGAGAGCTTGTAATACTATGTACAATGTACATTCATTAGTTGTTGATATGATAGTGTATACTATTCTATTAGTTTATTTTTGTTAAAAAATAATTAATAATTATATTTCCGAGCTTAACATAGGGGCAGACAAAATTTATATTCAGTCTGTTCAAATATTATTTTATATTATTTATTATAAACATTACTGTTAAAAAAACCTTTCAATTAGTAAACTTTATTTTGGATTATAATACCTACCAAGTAAATTTTTAACTCTTATATAATTATTAATTAGCATTTATCATGGTTAAATATTTTTTTTTATTAAATTTATCAATATTACATCCTAGTAAATAAATATTCACTAATTAATGGAAGCAATTTTTAATTTTAATATGACTCTAAGATTACCTACATACGTATAGAAAACGGTACCTACTGTACAAACAATAAAGTGATAACATACGGCTGATAAAATAACGTCCATTTGCAACGGTTCGATAAATCACGTTTACTAATTAAAATATAATACATTAAATTAATTCTTTAATACAGTATGTTATATTGTAAGGGAGTAATCAAAGCCTACCTTTCAACAAAGTTAAACTAACTAACTCTATATCAAATTTTGGGAGTTTAAATTCGAGTAGTAGTTCGTACAAGGGTCGTCCGTACCCCTCCTCGACCGCTGCTGTGGTCACCCCACTGGTCTGCTCGCGCTGACATCATCATCGTCATCGCCGATCAGCTGACCGATAGGATGCGTTGCGCGATGCGCTGACACAAAAGCGTCGACATCGGGGTATCGATTCTTCAAACTCGAATGGTGATCTAGTGAAATATTCAGTGGACCGTATTTTTACCGTAAATATGAATTATTTTGTTTTGCAAAGTTCAAAAGGATAAAATAACTTTTCTAAAATAACACCAATTAACCGTAACGGGGATTTTAGGACAACAATTTCAAGTTAGCTCGCCTACAAAATGCCAAGTAAACAGTATGATATCGTGGTCAGGTCAGTTTATATTATATTTTCTAAAGTATTCATATTGTGAATATGTCTTTGACACTGAAAAGTTGAGCTGTTTCCAGATATAAGAAATTAATGAGTTACAATTATGGTTACATTCACTATATTATGAACATAAATTTTAAAAAATCTCAAAAGCAAAATTAATACATTTCTAAAATTATAAAGTGATATGAACTAAAGCAGTTTAAATAATCTTTTATTATGTGTAACATATGTATAATCTGTGTATATATTGTAATGGTATTAATTATAATTAGAAGTCCATACATAAAAAAGTACATTGATAATAATTAATAGAACGTCTCAGATGTGTCGCGGCTTGAACACAAAAAACATATTATGATTTATTTGAATGTCACGTGACTGATAGCGACACAACCAAAGAAGACGGATTAATGTAGACCGAGACATTAACATATTGTAAGATAACATACAAGAACATTATATTAGGAAAATAAGTAAGGACTTGAAGTTTTATTCCAAAACAATAGGTAAAAAAACTTTTTAAGTCAAACGGTTTTACGTGAAACATACATTGCAATGTTTAAGATAAAATATATAGGGTACTAAAGACCAAAAAATAATAAAATAGATACAGTCGTGGGAATTATAAACATATGCACAGACTAGAATAAAATAAAAGCGTGGGGCACTTCAATTGTCTGCAAATTATCGACTTAATGTGCGATAGAAGAATCGTTTAATTCGTCGTTAGGCAGTTGGCCCGCTGACGGTGAGGAAATTACTTACTATTCTTGCTCATGGAAATTACAACTGCCTAATTATAGTGTAACATTACAAGACAAATATTTTAATCAATGATTGTATTTTATTTTGCCCCACGATCGACTTTCAACAAGTAATTAGTAATGACATGGTAATGACTTAAGGAATTGATTAAATATCGTTAATAAAATAACGATATTTAATCAATAATATTTTTATACGCGACGACGGAATGTGTTCAAAACTTAATATTATGTCCGTAATAATGGTGAATCCTAATTTATAATTTATTAATATACATATGTATACATTTTACGTTGCATTGCTGTGATACATAGAAATCGTTTGAAGCGAGATAACAAAGCACTTCTCGGCTAAGTGTCTGTGGAATTAAATTCGCTGAAATATAATTTCATTTTGTTGAATCTCTCTCGTCTGCTGGTAAAAGTGTTTATTGAAATTAAATGTTATATTTTTATGACATATTTCTTTAATCAAATTAATGCTATCATTCAAATGTTAACTTATAATGTAGGTACGGATAAATGTGAAAATACATTTAAATACTATTTGTGGGATCAAATATACAATCCTCGTTGATACTAACATGAAACACATCAGTATAGTAAGATAATTAATTCTAATTTGAAACAAAACATTACCTTTTTGTTGTCATTTATACCCAGACTTGAGGTTGACGAAATACAGTGCCATTACTTTATATAAATTTGTCACTAAAAATATCTATATTTTCTCAATTCTTAATATAATCTATATATATAAAAGAAAGTCGTGTTAGTTACACTATTTATAACTCAAGAACGGCTGAACCAATTTAGCTGAAAATTGGCAGGGAGGTAGTTTAAAACCAGGAAATTGCAATAGGATACTTTTTATCCCGTTCGACAGCATTCCCGTGGGACTTGACATGAAACGTCAGTCATTATAAAACGTGGAATAACGAAACACAATTGACAGCTATGCGATTGACGTATAATGACAGATATGTAATTTAGTATTTGCGGAATAAATTTAGGAAATCATTGTTTTTCACATGGGCAGTAATAGTTTGTGTGTGTTGGGAAACCATCCGGTTTATTTGTGTTAACGTTAGACCAAAAAACAAAAAATGTGGTTTACAAAGGAGCACTTCAATGAAACAGATAATTTGCGGACACGTATAACGCTTCGATTCGGTATCTACTTTGGATTCACTTTCATTTACTTAGAGAAATTCAACTAAATAACACTTCAGTTTTATAATCGAAATGAATTCATTGCTGTTGTGAAATGAAATAAATATTTTCCTTTTCAAATATAAAACAAAAAAAAAATCTTCATCTTTTAATCACCAAACGAAATGTTACATAAAACAAAGCCTTCTGGAGGCGAAACGGAGTTCGCCAGGTTTACTAGTAATACATATTTAAAAATGATTTAGTTTGCCAACAAAAGTAAAATGATTACTATTATTATATTATATATTAAATTAATTGTTTAAAAAGTTATGTATTTTTGTATTGGATTAAATTCTTATCTATATTATAGCCTTGTATATTAATAAAACTTTAACAACATAATCACTAATTCATATGGTTGTTTTTTTCATTAGATTTTAAGGACCTTACAAATCATCACACAGTTACTTACATTATTTTTTTCTGTAAATAAAAGGAAGGTTATTACTTATTAAGGACATACATGTATGTTGAGTCCACTTTTATAATTATTACAAGAACGTTGTTCATAAATTACATTTAATAAATTGGAAAAGATCTTGTTATATAGGAAATTCAGAAAGAATTGTAACCTTGTACATGAAAAAAGCGTGAATAAATTAACATAATTTGATGAAATAAAAACACACAAAAATGCTTATATGTATATTCATGTTTTATAATATCGGATAAACAATGTAACAAAAATATATTTTGAAGACTTGCGAGTATTTGTACCCCACACCTTTTAAATATTATTGGTTAATAGTGTCCCGTGTAACAAAATAGTGTTATAAATAATAATTATTTGATCATTACGTCATCCTTCCAGCTACTGAGATCATTCATACATTTTTCCAGTAGTGGGTTTCCACCTAAACGGGCGACCTGTAAGAAACCTAGGTTGTATACTTCTATTTAAAACAATCACACATCAATGAATACTATGTGTATATAAATGATTCACCTCAGCCCGAGCTTCTCGATCAAGTTCACTGAGTCTGTTTCTCGTGTACTGTATGCTGCCCGCCTTCTACAACAAACACATACAGTACTTCTTCAGGTCAACATTACGGGTGCGCTGTGGTAAGATACCTGATAGTAATAAAAATATGATCACAAAAAACTTTACAATCACTGAATTAAAATCTGGTTATGTATATACATATATTTACCAAACACCAAAAATAATGACAAAAATTGACATCAATAAAGTATTACAAACAGAGGATGAAGGAAGAAACTTTATAAGCGGAGATGATCTCATGAAACGAGTAAAAAAATCACACGAAGTTCTCAAAACTCTTAATTTTAAATTGATATGTAACTCATCAAGTTTATGAAATAACATGATGCAATTATGAAAAATAATGATTGCATATTTATCAAAGAGTTACATAAAACTGTATTGTTTGATCCACATAAATACGTTCTCATATACAATAAGTAACTGAGTTTTAGTGTACTCACGTAAAACTTCGCTTCCCACTGATGTTTTAGATGCATGTATATATGATGGGCAAGGAAAACTTTCCTTCTGTTAAATCTTCACAGAAACTGCCATTGCTGTTTAACTGGAATAGTAAAACACATAATAAATATGATATAATTTGTTTTAGAAGAAAATATAATGATCATCGTTAATTGGAAAAACATTCACATTTCAATTAAATTTCTCTAAAACTGTTATGATAAATTTAAATTTGTTGTAAATATAAAGTCTGTTTAATGTATAATATTATCAGTGAGATGTTCGTTCATCTGATAGTAACGATGTTTATTTACATAGGACAGATTTGTTAAAACGTAGAGGTTAGAAAGATGTATAAGTTATATATTACTCATATGTGTCATCTTTTTGTATTGATCCTCAGTGGGACAAATGAAGTTTTGCTCCCAATAAATCTCAGTGCCTTGTTCCTGCCACATTTCGTGTATTTGATCCGCAAATCGAATGACTTTCTGTAAAAAATATATATTATTCACATAATTTATATACATAGTCTACATTATTGTATCATTTTTTTACAGTTTTCAACAACACTTTATGAAAGGGTTTCGTTCTACAATTTATATTTAAAGTTACTTCTGTTAATTATTAATTACATTAATAAATAGTTATAATCAGACCGATGCATCTGGTACTAACTCGAGGTCTATTTTCATTGACTCCGCCATTACTTGATCAGCACAGTTGATGGTCAAGGGAACACCGTAGACCAAATGTGCTGTTGGTTTTCCTCGACGAACTAAAGAGTTGTCCTGTGTAATAATTATTTGATCATTATTTCATCCTTCCAGCTACTGAGATCATTCATACATTTTTCCAGTAGTGGGTTCCACCTAAACGGGCGATATGTAAGAAACCTAGGTTGTATACTTCTATTTAAAACAATCACACTTCAATGAATACTATGTGTATATACATGATTCACCTCAGCCCGAGCTTCTCGATCAAGTTCACTGAGTCTGTTTCTCGTGTACTGTATGCTGCCCGCCTTCTACAACAAACACATACAGTAGGTATTTCTTCAGGTCAATATCATGGGTACGCTGTGGTATGATACCTGATAAGTGATAAAAATTTACTGTAACTGAATTATGTTTATACTTATTTACCAAACACATAAAATAATGACAAAAATTAACATCAATAAAATATTAGAAACAGTAGATCAAGGAAGAAACTTTCTAAGCAGACCTGATCTCAGGAAAGGAGTAAAAAAATCATACGAAGTTCTCAAAACTCTAAATTTTAAACTGATATGTAACTCATGAAGTTAATGAAATAACATGATGCAATTATGAAGAACTAGCTTTCCCCCGCAGCTTCGCCCGCGTGGTGTTCGGTTATATCGCGTTTCCAAGAGAACCTTTCAAAAATCTGGTATAAAAACTATCCTATGTTCTTTCTCAAGGTCAACTCTATGTCTGTACCAAATTTCATTAAAATCAGTGGTTTAGGCTTCAAAGCGTAACAGACAGACAGACAGAGTTACTTTCGCATTTATAATGTTAGTAGGGATAATGATTCCGTATTTATCGAAGGGTTACAGTAAAAACTACTATGTTTGACCAACACAAATACGTTCTCGTATGTATACAATTAGCAACTGAGTTTTAGTGTACTCACGTAAAACTTCGTTTGTTGGTAAAAATGTTTTGGATGCATGTATGATGGGTAACGTGAACTTTCCTTCTGATAAATCTTCACAGAAACTGCCATTGCTGTTTAACTGGAATACACATAATGAATATGATATAATATTTTTTTCGAAGATCATATAACATAATTATATCAGGAACACAAAACCAACCTCCTTCACATGAAGATTACAATAGTCATCTCGAAGCTAAGAGTAGTGTCCCAGAAGTCGCACTAGATCGTCATAGGTTTTGTCATGATCACTGACCACTTGTAGTAATCTGACTCCAAGTAATATAATTGTAGCGGTTTCTAAGGAAAAAGGTTTTTTTCAATATTTTTTATGTATATTCTCGTTTGTACCGATTGCCGTTTAAGGTTTAACTAAATTCATATAATAAACAATTATTAAAAACAAAGTAAAAAATATAATGATCGTTAATTGGAAAAACATTCACATTTAAATTGAATTTCTCTAAAACTGTTATGATAAATTTAAAATTTGATGGAAATATAAAATCTGTTTAATGTATTATACTGTGAGTGAGATGTTCGTTCATCTGATAGTAACGATATTTATACATATAGGAC
The DNA here is from genome assembly GCA_916720795.1 of Danaus chrysippus. NCBI lineage: Eukaryota > Metazoa > Arthropoda > Insecta > Lepidoptera > Nymphalidae > Danaus > Danaus chrysippus. Next base: position 4,570,771 of record CAKASE010000055.1, read on the forward strand.
CGATTTGTAAAAACGTAGAGGTTAGAAAAATGTATAAGTTATAGATTACTCATACGTGTCATCTTTTTATATTGATCCTCAGTGGGTCAAGTGAAGTTTTGCTTCCAATAAATCTCAGTGCCTTGTAACTGCCACATTTCGTGTATTTGATCTGCGAATCCAATGACTTTCTGTAAAAAAATATACAGATCTTATTCACATAATTATTTTACGTAGTCTACATTATTGTATCATAAAAATTTTGTACAGTTTTCAGCTACACTTTATGAAAGGATTTCGTTCTACAATTTATATTTTAAGTTACTTCTGTTAATTACTAATTACATTTATAAATAGTTATAATCAGACCGAAGCATCTGGTACTAACTCGAGGTCTATTTTCATTGACTCCGCCATTACTTGAACAGCGGAGTTGATGGTCAAGGGAACACCGTAGACCAAATGTGCTGTTGGTTTTCCTCGACGAACTAAAGAGTTGTCCTGGATATCATCGATCCTTTAAGTGAAGAAAACAAGTATTAAATATATGCTTAAATAATAACTTAACAGCCACGAAAGTTAGGTAGGAACGGACAAAAAAAAAATTCAGTGATAATTTTCACTCAAGCGTCTTGTACTTTTTTTAATAAATAATCGGGAACTTTATACCGGTAATTGAAAGACCATGTTATTCTGCCACGAAGGAGTACTTCGTTAAATTCTGTAAAGTGTGTTGAAGGGGCAAGAAGCTCCTGTGAAGAATACAAAACTTTCATTCTAGAGTAAAACTTATAGCTAATTAACAACCGCTAATTCTTAAACTGAAAAGAAATAAGTATGAATTGGTCTCTTAAACATTTAATAATTTAGATTTTAGACACTGACCTTCTCCAAATATTGTTTTTCAACTTTATTATATTTCTATTCATTGCAAAAATTTCAATTCCAGCTAGTGTCTTCTGTAAAGTATCACTTAACAATGACTTCTTCTTTACCTCAAATGTCTGTTTTACTTCCACTTCCTTGCCGTCTGTTCGCAGCCTGCCGCCAGTTCGTCGTTAACGTATGCCTTACTCGATTTCCATGTCGAACCACTAGACAATTTATTATATTATAGAAAATAACAAATGAAATGCAATAAAATATTTCCTATTGACAATAATAAAACGGACATAACTTTTATATCTATCTATATACATATATATAATACTACAAAAGTGTATCCTTGCAAGAAAAATCTTTGGAATTCATTATTATAAGTAATAATTAATATTACTATCTTCTTTTTTTAATACGAATGTATACTTACTAAGAAATATGTATTATAATTAGATATACCTCATTTTAAAAACCAATAATAAATTATTATTTTATTGTAAATTTTACCTTCGTCAAGTCTACTGACTTGACGAAGTCTTTTTCGGAAATATTAAACTAATAAAGTCGGCAGACTAATTACAATACACTTATCACTATTAAAGATATTATTAAGATATACAGTATATAACACAAATGGTATTATGTGTTTAGCGAATTACGGTTTAACAATTTAAACTACTTACAAGCTATTAATACAGAAGGAGATTAATTTTCGTAAGCGAGGGTGCGCGTGCGAGTGTCGCCGTAGCGATGAAGGACAAGCGTTACACAGCTACAGTCTATGTGAACTGACGAGCCCGGTGCAGTGCCCGCTCAGCTGGCCAGCGGCGACTAGCGGAGCCAACGGGGCTACAGGTGCGCGGGCGACGCAAACAATAGACGCAGCGCGCATACTCGATATATACCTAGTACAATTTAATAAAAAGTTTGTACGTCGCAAGAAATAAAAATATGAAATAAATTTTAAATTTATAATATAAAAGTTTGAAATCTTAATGTTAAGTAGCTCCGCTACATCACCTCCCTCCTAGGACCGAGTTACAGGCGATAATCTTCTGGGAATCGAACCCTGCGCCTCGACCGAGTCTGGCGAACTTGTTCCTTGGTTTCCAACAATTCCCGATTCTGTTTGTGTTGTGTGTGTGTGTGTATGATTGGTGTGTGTTGTGTTGTGTGAGTGGTCTCTGAGTCGCACAGTATGTACCTAGGCCGAATTAAGGCGGTCCACTGATACAGTGACCTTCTTACTTATGATAGTGAACATTACTTACATTACTTAAGATAGTAAAAACCTTATCCCAAGCTGAAACACTTCGAATGGACCTCTATCTACGCCGCCTTCAAAGTTCCACCAACAGTACAATCACGTCGGGGTCACCAGTTTAGCGAATTAAACAAGGTTTAACAATTTAAACTACTTAAAAGCCATTAAAACAGAAGGAGATTATTTTCGTAAGCGATTGTGCGCGTGCAAGTGTCGCCGTAGCGATGACGGACAAGCGTTACACAGCTAAAGTATATGCGGAGTGCGGACTGACCGTCTGTCACTGACGTGCCCGGCGTAGCAGTGTTACCAGAATTTTTTTTTTCGAATCAAGATTTTTTCTTTTTATTGATTGCATTTTGTTTTAAAAAGTAGGTATTATTAAATAATTAAGTATTAAAAATATTATCGCAATAAGTACTATAAAATAAGAGTATTTAAATATTCTTTAAATATGTATTACATATTTTTAAATAGATAAACCTTTTATAGAACTGAGTTAAAAAAAAAAATTACATACTAAAATAGGGTAAAGTACTTAATTTTGAAGTAATAAGTACCCATTTTCTTATTTTGTAAGAATACGATAAGGTAATTACAATCAAAATTAAATTAAAAATTACAATCAACACAAACACAGGTAAGCCGGTCCTTTTCCAACAGACAGTAACATACCATCGAACCCACATTAGTAGTGAAGCCACTAGGATTTGATATAAAATTATGTACCTATATATACATATATGTATATATTGCGAGACAGTTAACGTTTTAAAATCCATGTAATACCATATACATAAAACTTATTGAAATTGAGTGTCGGTGTTGCAAATCTTTTTTTTCTGCATAAAAATGATTTATTAATTAAATATTAGCGCATATAATAATATCGCAGCTAGGTAAGAGAGATAGCCCCATTGGCGCTAAATAGCCCCATCTAGCAACACTGAGGCGCAGTGCCCGCTCAGCTGACCAGCGGCGACTAGCGGGGGCCAGCGGGGCTACAGGTGCGGGGGCCCGGATGACGGAAACAATATACGCAGTGCACATACTCGCTATATACAATTTAATAAGAAGTTTGTCCGTCACAACTCGCAAGAAATAAAAATATTAAATAAATTTAAAATTTTAAGCAATAATTAAATAAATATAATTAAAGGAGATGGAAACTGGTGGGCCAAAAATGTAATGAGTTCAAAATTGATTTAATTTTTTTTTGTATGAAATACCAAAAATCGGCATAAATTCTCAATCTACAAGCGGAGAAATATGCAAATAACTGTTTTTATGACGCAATCGATTGACGATTAATTAAATAAAATGATTATTCGATTATTTATCTACAAAATAAAAACTTCACTCCTAGTTTTAAACTTATAGTAACTTCATTTAAACTACACCATATATGTCTATAATTCAATAAAGATAACTTTTAATAACGTGTATTAATATAATAATAATATTAAATATTATTTTAAAACATTATTTTCGATTATCGATTCCATATCGATCGAAATCATTCAGTATATAGTCTATGGCAACATGACATTGACAAATGACAAATGACACTTAACAATTACCATGCCAGATGCATTGTTATCTGAGTCTGACTTGTTTCGTGTTTTTCGATGCGTTTCGAGTGCCTTCCCGATCGTTTTACGTTTTCAACGACCACTGCTTTGTTTTTTACGGACTCCGAACCCGCCTAACGTTTTACGACCCTTGCTTTCAGATTGGACACCGACGATCGCCTACACGTTTGACTTGGAATTGTTAATTTGGATTATTTCGCCGGCTTATGGATTGGATATTACTGAAACGATGCATCGCTGTGGGAATTGTGGGATAGCAACTAGTAACATTGTACCCCCTGCATAGTTCCTAGACGATATTTTAATTATTATTGAAGAGGAATAAAACATTCAATTAAAATTATTTCTTTTATTTTATGACTTTTATCACATAGTTTACTCCTCCTGGTCCTCGTAGAATTCCTTACTTGTTACCTATATCTGTATGTCTTTGAGTCTTTATTGCCTTGTTTTGACTTATCAGATATTCTCTTCTAAATAAAATTATTATTTTTCACCTACTTTTAGGTGTATTAATCTAACTCTTAAAGATAATGCAATATAACCTCACTTTTACTAAACCTCCAATAACTCAGCGATTTGATTGTCAATTTCTATAGAATTTTCAATGAAGTAACTCTTAATTTTAAACCTTTAATTGATACTTTTTTCATGTCTTTACATTTAGGGCCCAGAAATGTATGAAATACTTTTGATCTCCTTTCCTTCTAAATTAGAATATTTTTTAGTTATTTTTATTTATATTACCTACTTTGTTTTCGTGACAGAATTTATTAAATTATAACTATTATAAGAACATGCATTTATTTAAGTTGCATGATAAAATTATATTTGAAAGACAACTTTTTTTGCTTTTACGAAGTTATTCTTGAGGTCGTATCTTAAGGTAATGCTTTAAGTTGTTCAAAAAATAAAAAGGTTTAGTTGTTAATAATATTAAAACATATTTTTTCATCTGTATCATTGTAATATAAAGGTTCACACTGATTTCTGACCTTGTAGAAAATACTTTTAAGAAATATACATCTATTCTCTTTTGGGATATACTTACTTCATCAGAATAGAAATACATTTATATAATACTATTCATAATATCAATACACATGAAATTAATACACTTTAATATATACATATATACACAGTATGTTAACTAACAGAGTGCGTTTCCGTTAATCCGCAATAATATAACATCTATACATGCGTAAAAATATTTTACCAATCGAAAACAAAATGTCTTTTATTTTATTAATTAAAAGAAAACAATATAAATGTTAAATTGACACGCAAAAGGAAGACTCCGTACACGCATAGTTGACGAACAGCATCGTCGCAATTTATTTATGAATGACGATTGATCGATTGATCTACGATATTAAAGTGTCGCCCCCCCCCCCCCGCCCCCTTCCCCCGAACGTCCTCATAGGTAATTATATTCGGTAGTAATCTCACGCGCTGACCGGGATTTGACGTCCATTATTTTCGCATTACTACGTATTGCGTCCTCCTCGTGTGAAAGATGCCGCGTTATCAGTTTAGTGCGCAGGAGTATGTAAATGTTTATTTCTGCTGAGTGTAATTATGACGGCGCACGTGCTCTGAGGATGTATGCTGAGATACCTCTCAGATGCACACTAACCGCGGAATTCTAATGTAATTGTGAGGGCCCTGGTGCGTATGAGTAACAATGAGCCCGCGACCCGTGATTTCAGTGCGGCAGGAAGAGAATGTGCTAAGGCATTTTGAGGAGGAGCCCAGGTTTCCGTGAGTAGAACTTCTGTATTAACTAGTATTTGTTTATTTTGTGACCACGAGCCCGCGAAAACGGCGATGCGTCGCCACAGTGTCGCGACATGTCGGCAGAACTCAAAGGCGCTGTCGCCCCACCACCACGCATTCAATACTTGGCCCCTGTCAAATTCTCTGTATTTTAATTGAAATGTTATTGAAACGTGGCTTAGATATGTAGTTACATGAATTTAGTTTTTTTTAAATTACTGTTTGCGAATAGGTACCTCAGGGACACGTTTCTTTGTAAGCGATACATTTGAGACGGGTTAAGTGTTATTGCTAACTTATTTATTTATTTCTATTTTCAAGTTAATGTTAAACGTTATTACTCAATAAATGATTACCTTATGGACGATACATAATATTGTAATAAATTGATGAATAAAAAATAAATAAAATATACAACTTAATCATGTATCTATCTCTCATTGTTAATTTTGATTAATATGAATTTATAATTAATTGCATTGTTTAATTTTAATTTCTAATTTTAATTTAATGGTTAATTTGAATTTATAATTTAAGCCTAACATTTGCATGTATTAAGGTAGAATGTACTGGAACTTATACTAGATTCTATTATATACACCTATATTCTGTACCTACATTCGGAGCAAATAAATATTATTACTATTATTATTATTTAGTAACAATGACTCATTAATTACGTTTGGTGGCAGCGAAGGATGCAAGAAAAATCCGTTTTACTTACAAAATATATTCAATTACCAATTAAGACTTAAATTTAACTACTAGCTAGGGCGGGGTCTTTAAGTCAGCGATTGACTTAAGACCCATTCTATAATTAAGTCTTATAACCAGTGGCGGCTGTACCTTAAGTGCGCCCGTGCGCTGAACCACCAATTCAAAATATTTAAAAATTACAAAATATTATGTCATCTTAATTTTTAAATTACCATTTTAATATTTATTTTTTAAACATACAAAAAGGTATAAAAAAATTTATTTCCAATTATGGTCAAAAAGTTTGAGCGCTTTACTAAACTCATATCGTGCGCTCCGGCGAGTGCACGAGGACTGCTAATACATCTTGTATGAGACACGCATTAATACGCCTGACGCGTGAGACAAAAGATAGTTCATAGAAATGTACCGAGTAATGAGTCGGTTCTCGAGCGCCGCACGAAGCGGCCGAAGGTCACCGAGAGCACCCGATGTATGACGTATTGAGCCGGCCGGCAAGGGGCCGGCCGAAAGGATGGGTGCTATGATTGACATTTCGTTAATCGTTATTGGTATTGTTTCAACTTTCACTGTATGCGTGACGCGTTAATTCGTTATTGTTTATAATTATTTCCGTAATTCGTTTTAGTTTTTATTTCGTTTCTATAATAGAACTTTTATTCTGTACTGTGTTTTTTATTAGTTGAAAATGTATTTATAAATAAATAAATAAATAAATGAGTATAAATATTGATTATATTAAAGAAAATAACAAAATTTTTCAAAGTAAAGTGAACATAAAATTGGCCGGGCCGCCACGGCCCTTTTTAAATTTAAAACAAGAGTGTAAATCGAAAAATAAAGCATTTATACGAAGTTTTAAAAGGGAAATGTATAATAGAAAGAAATGGTTGTGTGGATGTGAGCGTCTTAATGCATTCTTTTGTTTTCCTTGCATTATTTTTGGCGGAGAATCGATTTGGACAGAAACTGGAATCAAGGATTTGACGAATTTAAGTGAAAAAATAAAAAAACACGATTCTTCACAAGTACACCTACAAAATGTAATGAGTTTGTCTGTGTTAGGCACAGTCGATATTCGTAATCAGCTAGATTCTGTGTATAGAAATAATATCCAAAAGTATAATAAACAAGTTGATAAAAACAGATACATTTTATCACGTCTTATCGATTGTGTCAAGTTTTGTGGTGCATTTGAGTTAGCTTTGCGAGGTTACGATGAAACTATTGAGTCCAGTAATGCTGGAGTGTTTCGTGGATTAATAGACTTTGTATCAGAGTTGGATATAGTTATGAAGGAGCATCTATACTATACCAATGACTTCAGTAGAGAGCGAGCGATGTTTTTCGACACTGAAAAGAATCAAAACTTTTCTCAGAAATACCATGTCTCAGGATCGGCTAAATGCACTTTCTGTGCTTAGTATTGAAAAGAAATTTATAGAAAAAATACCAGATTTTAATAAGAAGGTGATAGAACATTTCGCTACAGAAAAATGTCGTCGCATCGATTTAATGTACAAAAAATAAACATATTTTATGTCAATTGTTGTTTTTGTCAATATTTTAGTAAAGTGAACCACCAGTTCGATAACCCACCAGCCGCCACTGCTTATAACTAACTACATACTAAAGAGGTGTCTGTGAGTCAGCGGTTGACTCCAGACTGAATATATGTAAAAATCCCATTCTTCATTCTCACCGATGGTGCAAGGCGTGTGGTGTCCACTTCACTTTCCCAGTCCCACCGATGGCTCAGAGTCAGCATTCCGTACTTTACACAATTGTTATACCGAAAACCTAATATCGGGTTACGCTTGCGTAACACATTTAAAAATAATACATAGATTGTTTATAAAAAATTAATAATATATAAATTGTTAAAATATAATAATTAATCAATTAAAAAAAACAAAACTAAACATAGGTACATTTAAAATGTTTATTTTTACTGATAACAGTCCGACTACGTGTCTTTATAATTCAATATGCCGCCATTATAAAAGTCGTGCGTATTGAGAAGTTGCCAGTTTGGGCAATGTTACTACGCTAGATTCCTACCTACTATTCCACGCCATTATTTTTATTTTGCACAGCTTTAAAATTTATTGTGAATTAATTATTTTTTAATTCAGATTATTTTATGCTTGTTTTTCTATGCTGATATATTTATTTTAATCTATTAGTGATATATATTAACGAGTTCAACGGAACCTGTGTTACATAACATACTGTATATATAAACACTGTTGCACCTACAACTACTATTTATAAATGTAAATTAATAAATAAGAATCACTGTAAAGTATTCGTTTTCATAGCATTTTTAAAATCTCTTAGTAATATTGGATGCGAATAAATGAGACGCGCAGTTAATGTAGAGAAAAGATTTTCATCTGGAGGTTTACTCTAAATAATAATAAAATATTTGGAAGTAAAGGAAGGAACATAAAATATTGATTACAAGATTGAAGATATGAACCAATGCAATCAATGAGATCAAAGTAATTTCATGCCGGATATATATTTTTGGCCGTATTTTTAGTAACCAATGGGATATAACTGTCACTAGGAAAAAATTATTCAACCTATAATTCAATATTCTTCAAAATAACTAATTTGATATACATAAATTGTACAGTTTGAAGAGTAATAAAATTAACGAATGGACTTTGTGACAAAATGCATTTTTTTATATAGTATTGCACAGTATTATTTGTATTACGATAAAATAATGTGATTATAATTTAGTCTTCATTCAATGATACATTTACTATTATCGATTGCAAAATATATTTAATTCACATATAAAATAAAATCCATGCAGGTAATATTAGTATTAATGAGATCAAAGATTTTCGCGAGTGTTCATTTAAATGAAACTAATGATGATTAACTATGAGCAGCGTTTTTTTTAAATATATATATACTTATTTTTATTTTGGATCATAATCACAGTCATTTTGTGTAGCTAAAAAACCTACTTTACTGTAATGCTTCTCTATATATACAATATTAAACGTAATATGTACATATTAAATTACGTGATTCTTTAATTTGACATAACTTTTTTATTTATGAACCGATTGACATGAAACAGACACTAAAGCATAACTGAAGCATACCACAATATATTCGTGAAAAACGCATCCAACTCGGATCAGCCGTTTCTGAGATTAGCGCGAACAGACAAACAGACAAAAAAAAATACATATCAATAACCCCTGCTATTTTTTTTTTAATTTTTTTTTTCAATGTACAGACAGCACTCTTCTACAATCTTATTATATGTATAGATTGGTATTTTTTAAACGACAGTTTCCGGATTCACTGAGCGTTTTATATACGGATAGTTCTACGTTAAGAGGTACTATCGACGGCTACATGAAAAAATCATACATAATTTGATAATTCGCGGAAATCCTCAGTCATATTTAATAATAAATAAAGCATACTTTTTTACCAATGAATTACAGTATCTGAATTAACTTAGTTTAGCTATAATTTCATGTTGACCTAGAAAAAAGTATCTAAGTATCTGGCCTGTCTCTTTACTATTCTGTAACAAACTCTTCCAAATTTAACATATTAGTAATTCATTTAAAATCTAAGCGTTATTTATTACAAAAAACAGTATAATTAACAATAATGAATATGTAAAAAAACTCTCAAATTACTTTAATTTTCTATTTAAAAAAAAATATCAGTTTTGGTCCCTCATATACTAAGTAAAATAGGCAGGGGAGGAGCCCCTGCCTATTTTTCGTCCGTTATAAATGCCGCAAAAATACTTTGACGCTTCAAATTCACATTCATAATCATCATCATCATCAGCTTATCAGAGCCCACTGCTGAGCAAAGGCCTTTTTCTCACGTAAAGAGGGTTTGAGCATTAATCACCACGCTTGCTCAAGACGGGTTGGCGAATTCAAACTTATAATTGTAAAATTATAAGTCCAGGTTTCCTCACGATGTTTTCCTTCACCGTATGTCAGTGGTGTCTAAATACTCTTAGAAAGTACATATGACTCCGAAAAATCACACTGGTACTTGCCCGGGCCAGTATCGAACCCGCGCCCTCGGCAATGAGAGGCGGGCCCTTTAACCACTAGGCCACCATTGACTTATATACATTCACCTCATCAATATTCATACATCGTATTTCAATTTTCCATCATCATGTAATATACGAGGAGTTTCCTTGTACTTTTTTAATAAACTTAGTCATTACAAATAATTATGGAAGATTTATGAATACAATACTGCCCTTAATCAATAAGGTGTTCAAATATATTCCTATTAATTTGTCTCTGTTGTTCAGTTTTCTAACATTAATTAAAAATAATGCAATCTAAATACTTAGAAGAGCTTTAAACAGCTGCCATATAGGTTAAAATAATTTAATGGCACAAATGTAGCGAATTGAAAACTTTTATGAAGATGACTTAAAAGTATAAATTTTCCCCAAGTAAGTTAAGAAACTTGAACGCTTTAAGACAGATAAGGGAAGTACACAATATGTTCACTTAGTGCCTATTAGCAAAATTTTGTATGAAAATATCTCTCTCCTATTTAAGTAAACAAAGAGTATTCTTATTAGCTATATCTGATAACGAATTCGATGGATCTAAAGCAAATCCAACAGATTTACGAAAATATTTCAAGTTCAAAATAAAACAAAGCTGGAATATAAGCTGGAAAACAGATAACACATCGAAACTCTTCGGTATCCGAAATAGTATCTTTGATAAATCCCCTGCTTCATTCACTTGTAGAAAAGACCAAGTTGTTATCACAAGATTACGTATTGGTCATACAAATATGACTAGTATTCATTTAATTACAAAAAATAATAGAACTAAATGTAAATGTGGCTTAAACTTGACAGTGCTTCATCTTTTCGAAAGTTGTACCGCTTATAATAATAAAAAACAAATGTGTGATGTACCCATTAATTTAAAAGATTGTCTTAATAGTATAAATGGATGTAAATGTACTTTAAAGTTTCTTAAAATGATAAAATTGTATAAATTAATTTAAATTGTATAACTGTGATCGTTAATGACCTTGTTGTTAAAAAGCGACCGTATATAAATAAATAAAAAAAAAGTATTCTTATTATTAATAGAACATATTATATTCAAGCATTTCAATTTAGCTCCAAATGTCTTTAATCTGGAATAATATGATATAATAACAACTTCACTCTAAACATAATGTTCGAGACGGACTCATTAATACTGAATAAATAGGTATTACTGAATTAAAATATAGTCAAGTACAAGGAAATCTTCGATGTAGATTATATTTAAGACAGAAATATCTCGCTGGGAATCATTTACTATAAATTATTGGTCACGGATCATATCACATATTAACAACGGATACTGTAAAATAAACAATATTCTTGCGCAAATATGTTTGAATATTCAGAAATATATATGATCAAAAATAATAAAAATTGTGACGTCAAAATTCTTTTTTCTTTTCCGTTAAAAGTCGACATTAAATATTTTCAACTAGTCCAAACGTTGTCAACTTATATGTTATAATGAAATCCAGGACTTTCGCGAGTATTTATTGAAATAAACAAATATTTTTGGGATTTACTAGGCGTTTATAATTATTTTTAACGACATACTTAATCTCGACTTTTGGTTACTTTACAGCAACCGTGATCCCAAGCAGACGAGATGCATATGTGTCTGAAGGCCTGCAGAGCGCGCAAACTGTTTCTCAAGGTCTTCACGGACATGGGATTTTATATTTTTAATGAGCTCAATATATTTTACAGGCATATTGTTATCCTTTAACTCACCTCCTACAATCTCAATGCAGTCAAGAACAGAGAAACAAGGAAATAATGACTTTAAATCAAAACTTACCATTATGTTATTGTTTCTAAATTTTACATGTTTTATATCATTGACAAAGTGATAATAACAAATAATTGTTAGTGACCACGGAGTGCCGACTGGTGATAATATATTTGAAAGAAATTTAGCCAGATTAAGAGTTAGTAAATCAATAGGGCAATAGTTAATTCTTTTTTATGGACTTTGGGTAACTAATACAATTTTAATGGTTTTATACACGACAGTATGAATGATTTAATATCTAAATATATATTTTTAACATCTTTATTTATTAAGATATTGGTTTCTATAAGTACTTTACTAGTCGGCTCTTTATTAACTTTTTTATAAATGGAATTATCTGCAAGAATTTCAGTTATTTTTTATCATACTCAATATTAACAATTATTACGGTCGCTTTCCCTTTATTTATTTTTAGTAGTGTTCATAATATTTTCATATAATTCTTGTTTTATTATCATTATATATCCATTACAATAAATATTGTCACAGGTTACATCTAATGTAACTTAAATAATTAATCAGATTTTCGAGTATTAGTTCTTAAGAAGCACAAAAATGTGTTTTCTACAGAACACTCTTAACGCATTAAACGTTCACCTCCACTATCCAAGCTCCTCTCTTTACCTAACCAAATTGGAAAAGTTCCTACTAGGGCTGAAGTCGAAGTACGTTTCAAGAATGAATTAATGTGAGTTCTGGACAGGCCCAAGTCTTTAAGTAGTTTATAAATACAGTTCAATAGAGTAGTCAACTAAAAATATCACTAAGACCATTACATATCGGTTCTATGTAAAATGTTAAAACATGTTGTTATTTATGCTTGAAGCAATATTAATTTGCAATAACAATAAAAAATATCTAAAACAAGAATCTATGTACTACATTTGTAAAAGATTCTGTTAGCTCGTTGTAAAACGAAATAATTGAAAAATATATTTATTCTCTCTAGGTAACTTAAGTTACTTTTAGGATAATTTAAATATGATGGTGCAGTTTTTGTTAACAGATATTATAAATTGCAAATTACTTCAGTCACTTCAAAATAAATCAAGCCGTTTTTGAGAATAAGCGAAACAAACAGGTAGATTTTAGAAAAAATGCTATTTTAGCATAATATGTGCGGCTCATATATCGAAATATCAGCCTATCAGCGCCCACTGCTGAGCAAAGGCCTCTTTCTCACATGGAGAAGGTTTGAGCATTAATCACCACGCTTGCTCAAGACGGGTTGGTGATTTCAAACTTATAATTGTGAAACTATAAGTCCAGGTTTCCACACGATGTTTTCCTTCACCGTATGTCAGTGGTGTCTAAATACTCTCAGAAAGCACATATGACTCCGAAAAATCACATTGGTACTTGCCAGGTTTGAACCCGCGCCCTCGACAACGAGAGGCGGACCCTTTAACCACTAGGCCACCACTGACTTAGTATAATCGTATGTCCGAATTAGTGAGCATTGTGAGGCTACTGTTACACATGCTTATTTCAATCACGAAAGCATGCTTTAATTGAGCATTTGCTGAGATCTAAAATTATTGCGAGTACTGATGTAAATGAAACTAATATTTACGGATTTTCTACTAGTATTTTATTACTTTACTAGTATTTTATTGTAATAAAATAACAAGACCGACTGACAGACACTCACATCTCGTCTGTCCGTGATCACGGTTGCTGAAAAGTAGCTAAAACGTGTATTCATTGTTGCTTAAAATAAGCATGCTTAATTAGAGCATGCTTTAAAATCGACAGGTGTGTAATTTTTAAGCATGCTACTAGCGGCGCGGGTGCAAGGGTGGATGCTTTAAGCACGTCTAAACACGTTTGCTTATTAAGCATACTAGTACCGATCAGTTAATTACAACAGATGAAACGTCGTCTCCTCGTATTTCTGTAAGTAATTTAGCAATTTATCCCCAGTCCTATCTTCTCGATACTTAATTTAATTTAAGCTTCTGGACGCATTGCATCCCCAACAAAAGGATGGTCTTATCTTTGTTTGAACGGACAGAGAGCGAGAAAAGTATGCTTTAAAAAAGCATATGTATCTGGAAAGTTTGTTTTAAGATTGCTTATTGCCCGCAAATATAAACGGCTGCCAGGTATGCTTGTTTAAACCATATGTGACTGTAGCCTAATGTATGTATATATATTTGTTCCAGATGTCTGTCACAATGCCTAAACGATAGTATCGTTCGAGAAGGACCCAAATCGTTATTATAGTTTTCATAGCCGCCTCTATAATATACCTACTACATAAGTCTCTCTGCTACTTACAAAGGGAGCAGAAACTCGATATTACCAGGAGGTATGTACATAGTTTTAGAAGCTTCTTTTATTATTAAAGGGTTATTCAAGCAATTGTGACAGAATTTCTCGACTGTAGCTATCCTGAATATATATTTAATTGCTTTGTCTCATTACTTCAACTACATTAAAGAAACGAAAAAGATTCTGATGCTACGTCATAGATAGTTTATGTTAAACAAAAAAAAAATGGGTTACTTTAATTTTACAAACAACAAATGGATTTGTAATAACAGCCGTATAAACGGTCCTAATTTGTAGTTAGTTTTAATAATCTACCATTCATATTTTATTCTATTAAATAAGTTAATAATGATGCTGTTCGTATTATATTTGCTATTATTTGAATCTTTGTTTTTATTATGTTGGTGATTGATAAATTATATAGTTAGGAAACTCCTTGGTCAAGAAACAAAATAGAAGCCGAGTTAGGAACTCCTTGGAAAAGAAACAAAATAGAAGCAGTGCGCAAAAGAAACAGGGGCACTTTCCGGTGGTCCGTCGTCGAGGCAACATCGCTCATGGGTTTTCGACTATTAATATTGGTTTAGCAATTAGTCTAAGGCTATTTTAAGGATATTACTCTGTAAGTACTTTAATTGTTGTTTAACTGGAGTTAACAGGTTATCATTTCATTCCTTTATTTACCTTTTATATTTGTTCATTTTAATTAATATCGCATAGTCAAATTGTCAAATGTCTTACTGTTATTTTATTTTTAAAAATCCGAACGAAGTTCCTTAATTCAGAAGTGGGATAAAGATCTCTTTTTTATAAATTCTTTGGTCGACCGTATTTTGTTTTCTTTTTGACAATTATGTCTAAGAAAATGAATCGTAATCGATCTAAATCAGAAAAAGATGACGCCATGAGAAAAATAGATTGATATCTAGCCCACATAGATACCCTAGTTATTAGTTGTCGTAGATCGAGACACGAGTCAAGCTGCAGTAAAGCTTCCCGACACTCACCCGCATCACACTTACTTGGTAGTGATTCATTGAATGATAATTTGGATAACATTTTAGTAAGACTCAAAGCTGTCGATCAGTTTAGTAATAGTGTTGTAGAGTTACAACATAATTATAAGGAAATGTCGCTGAATCGGTCGTAAGAAATGTCTGTAGTTCACAATCACATAGTTAATAGTGGCAACGAGTCATCAAACGTAAATAGTTGAGATAACTTAAACGGTGTCCCTCAGACTACGACTCACGATCAAGGTACTGTTCGCTGTTCTCTGTCCCGATACTATGTCAGTTTCGTATTTTACCATTGTGGCAGAAGCCTTTAAGAATCTCGCACTCATAAAATCGCTTCATTATTGCGTGTAAATTTTTGATCCTTCTGATTGATTTATTGTGTCTAGAGGTAGATCGCGCAATGATAGTGGACAGTGGAAGATCATGTGTGTTTTTTCCCGGAAAGCATCTTATTTAAAAGGCGACGCCAAAACATAACTAAATTCATAGGTCACAAATGGTCGTACATGGATATTTTTAAAACTCATTTAAGACCTCTCTGTCCTCAGAAGTTGGACTCCGTTAACATTTCGTTTGCATGTATGAACACGACATACGCTGGGAATGTGAGACTTACATTATAACGTTTACGATTGGTTAAGGATTTATCTGCAGAACTTCGAATTGTAATAATAAACAAACCAACATTAACAACTTTCAGAATAAAATTATACTCCCGCTGCTAAGTCGTCTTAATACGCGCATTTATTAAAAGTACAGGACACTGTGAAGACGCATGTTTTGTCAAGAATAGGTCAAGATTAACTAACTACCAAAATGTAAGCATATGTTAACCGAAGCTGGTGAGAAATATCGATGTGGTTCCTGCAGTTGATAGTGCATACCGATTAACATATTTATCAATATTGGTGATCACAACATATCACTGATTTCTTCTGACCTTTTTAAATTACTTTATTGCCAATCCAAGTACATGACGTACATTACGAGACGTTAATGAATACGAAACCTTTGCCTTTCCTCACAATACAGTAACTATTGAGTTCAGCAATATTTCATTTTAAGATCTAGTAGTAGTACCGTCAGCCTGCATGAATAACGACAGATGTTTTGAATCGTGTTGGAGTAATGTATGTAAGAGTAACAACAACAGTATATCACTCGCTGGGATCAGTCAGGTTAATCAAGTACTAGCCACCGAAAACTCTTTATATAAAATCCCTCTGCCAGGTAGTAATCTGGAATTACCAATGTTTGTATTGTCGCCTTTCTCGGATTTTCTTGTGTACCGCTGCCACTACAGTACAGTATAGGTGAGATGAATATCAAACTTACTAGTTCAATTCCAATAACTTGTCGCCCATACAATTTATTTTACAGGAAGATGGTACAAGTTAGCGAAATAATGAAGGATCTCTTAGATAAAGGCATCATTAGGGAATCTCGATCCCAATATGCCAGCTCAATAATTTCAGTGACGAAAAAGATTTTCGAGCACTTATTCGCAATACAGAGAAGGAAAGATATCCGTTTTCATTTATTGACCATTAAATTGATTTTTTAGGATGACATAACTTCGTCACCGGCCCTGATATGGCGACTTCATGAAATGAGAATCAGGGACGACTGTATTCACTACACAGGCTTCTTTACGTCCGCGTCAGGAGGGAACTACGAATACTGAAATTGCCATATGGTTTGACAAACTCATCTATTGTTTACAAACCTATTATCAATTAATGATATGCTTCGGGAATTCATTGATTCTGATGACTTGCTCGTTTATATCAACAAAGCACTTCTTCTGAATTTTAATGCTAAAAAAAGGTAAAGGTAGAATTCTATTTTTTTCGATCAATATTAAAATAAAATACTCGTTTCTGAATACCGAATTTGAGAACTTAGACAGACATATAAGTGGTGGTCAGGTTAGCCCGAGCGCTAGAAAGGAGGAGGCTCTGCAATTACATCATTACATGAACTCATCTGCAATTTTATTTTTATTTTATTTTGTTTATTGGAAAAAAAAAACAGATCACAGGAGTATAACAAAACAAATATAAACAACAATACAGCATATTAAAGACAAAATACCTGTGTCCTCAAACATTTCTCACCAAGAAATATAACTAAGTAAAAATGAGAGGATGCTTGGGTACGTACCTCACTAATAAATAAATTTGAAAGGCGATGTGTAAACCTAATCTAGTATGTGAAGGGAGCGATGACGAATGTGCAGAGAATATCCAATACTTAAAACAAACTAAACTAAATTCCCAGTCAATGTAAATGAAAAACAGGACTGCTAGGTGGTTTATTCTTTTTTCAATAATATGTCCCGCAACTTGCTGTGAAACGCGGCAGAGTTATGACGTAGAATATCAACCTGAGAAAATTCGTTATTATGAGTACGACATATTTTTCGTATTGGGGCGCGTAATCCCGCATTCGTGTATGATCGCGGTACATGAAATAGAGATTAATTACAATAGTGAAATAAGGTCAGGGCCTTAAAATATTTCCACCACAATCTAGTTGGCATCCAGTTTAAAATTGTAATCCAATGTAATGTAATGCTCTTAAATCAGCTCAACCAACCACTCAACATGTGATGCCATGGAATTTAGAATGGTGCCCAGATACTGGTGCTATAGTATTCGATGGTGAAATTTTTGAACTGTTTTGTCACTTTGCTCATTTTCTTTTAACGACTGTTCTCAGAAGCAGTGGTGACAAGTTTCGCGAGTCGTCACTTGTCGAGACGGGGACATCCCGCTGGCCTGCAGCTGGTGGAGGTTCGAGACACCGCAGGCGTCTCATTGACCTGCTGCCGGGTGGGAGTTCAAGACGCAAGTCTACTCATCACCACTGGCGTTTGTCGCCTTGGCGTTAGTCGCCTTTGACGTGTGTCGTCAGTTTGCGTTAGTCGCATTGGCGTTTGTCGCCTTGGCGTTAGTCGCCTTTGACGTGTGTCGTCAGTTTGCGTTAGTCGCATAGGCGTTTGTCGCCTTTGACGTGTGTCGTCAGTTGCGTTAGTCGCATTGGCGTTTGTCGCCTTGGCGTTAGTCGCCTTTGACGTGTGTCGTCAGTTGCGTTAGTCGCATTGGCGTTTGTCGCCTTGGCGTTAGTCGCCTTTGACGTGTGTCGTCAGTTGCGTTAGTCGCATTGGCGTTTGTCGCCTTGGCGTTAGTCGCCTTTGACGTGTGTCGTCATGTGCGTTAGTCGCACGGGCGTTAGTCGCCCTTAACGTTTGTCCTCAGTTGCATCAGCCGCCATCAGCGTTGGTCGCCACTGACGGGAGTCGCCACTGACGGGAGTCGCCACTGACGGGAGTCGCCACTGACGGGAGTCGCCACTGACGGGAGCCGCCACTGACGGGAGCCGCCAGTGATGGAAGTTGCCGATTGCGTGAGTCGCATTGGCATGAGCTGCACTTCTATGGTGTTGGTAGCCCTTCAAAGGCGTGAGTCACCCGACAATGGTAATGTACTGTGGGGATGTGAAATTGTTGGGATACCGTCGATTTCACACCTTTTTCTTTATTTTCACTTTATCTGTCTTGGATGCCGTTTAGCTTACATTACTTTGTTTATTTGAAAACCATTTGGACACTACAGTCATCCAAACAATAATGTTTCCGATAGTAATGGTGATGTTATTTCAAAATTCAGGATGACAATGTTAAAGGTGCTTCGGCCGGATCGTCTATGCCAAACCTTGAAGACGAAGATCGGGAAGGTGGCGCAGTAGGCGAGGCTACTACTGAAAAACAGAGAGAATGTGGCCGAGGACGACCAAGAGTCAGGAGAGGCCGAGTTAGGAAACTCCTTGGTCAAGAAACAAAATAGAAGCCGAGTTAGGAACTCCTTGGAAAAGAAACAAAATAGAAGCAGTGCGCAAAAGAAACAGGGGCACTTTCCGGTGGTCCGTCGTCGAGGCAACATCGCTCATGGGTTTTCGACTATTAATATTGGTTTAGCAATTAGTCTAAGGCTATTTTAAGGATATTACTCTGTAAGTACTTTAATTGTTGTTTAACTGGAGTTAACAGGTTATCATTTCATTCCTTTATTTACCTTTTATATTTGTTCATTTTAATTAATATCGCATAGTCAAATTGTCAAATGTCTTACTGTTATTTTATTTTTAAAAATCCGAACGAAGTTCCTTAATATATATATTTCAGGCAGCCTGTTATTGAGTAAGAAGACCTATTTATTTTGACGTATTTCTGTAGCGTTCAATATACTTTTTATTTGTATTGTATAGTTATATACCTTTTTATATACATGGGGAGGTGTTAATAAAATTGGAATTTCATGCAGCGATGAACTTAATTTTATCAATATCGGTTAGGTGATATCTGTTTTATTTTATTATAATATAGACTAAATATATAAATAAATCTTGATTATTTTCTAGTGTAAAATCCTATATTTTATTTGTAAATATTTTGAATTTATGATTTAATTCGAAAAAACCGTTTGATATTTCTAATCCAGGTCCATGGAAAGACGATTAGAATAATCTCTGAAACAGGACAAAGGCTCCGGGTGTGAGATACCCCGGTTGGATCCATTCTCTACAGAAGTCACGCAGTTTGATAAGGACATACCCAAGGTTATGTGTTTGGGAACGGATTGGGTTAAATGTTATGTGAGTTAATTTGATTTGGATACTGCTTTTGTAATAAACCCTGATGTTAAACACGAAAGATAACATATGTATATTCTATGTATTAATATAATTTTTTTCAGCATTCTAAATGTAGGGTAGTTCCGAAAATATTAAATACCACCGATAACATAGTATGTTCATACCAAGACATAATATATGAGAGTGATCAAAAATATACAATTGGTCCTCCCACAGAGGTCAGAGGTGATAACGAATATGTCCTCACTAAGAGCGATCATGTAAAGGTTAAGTGTTCAGGGAAACATAGGGACAGGTGAGATTATGTGCTAAAAGCAATAGAAAGTGTAGTGAAAAATACTTTTCAATAATCATGATAACAGAAAGATTATCGATTAGTCTTAGTTTTTATAATCTATTACTGCTGTTTCTTGAGATCTTTCACTGTGGTCAAGTTATATATATTTTTTTGATTAGTAATTTTTCAGATATGTTACTTGCTACTCATATTTTTAACAGTCTTGATTATTTTCCCTAGTATAGACGTCACGTTACAATTTTGAATAATTGTTACTAATGGAAATCGGAACAAAATGTTTCCAATGTATTCACGATTTTCCAGTATACTCCCATCCAAATGGATCGGCCACTCTCTTGGCTTCCGTTCCACTGTTCTTGCAAAACTCAATCAGAAAGGAAGAGGTGACTCCTTGAACGTTCTCATCCTGGGATTCGACTCCACCTCCAAAAACGGATTCATACGAAAAATGCCGAAGAGCTATAAAGTTTTAAAGGAAACATTGGGAGCTACGATTTTGAATGGGTATGTAACAACCAACATGATATTTTGAATGATATATTACGGGGTAAGTTTTCTTTGTTGTTTTTCTTAAATTTATCTGCATCTTTTTAATGAGAAACTTTATAAGAAAACAATATCTAAAATGGTAAACAACTTTACATTTCGTTACTTTATGTTTCTCTTGAGGAATTCTAATCTAAATACCGACCCCAATAGTCTTAGTAATATTAGAAAATTTCAATAATATTTTATGATAGGTACAACATAGTAGGCGATGGGACGCCCGCCGCTCTGTTCCCGATCCTCACAGGGAAGACGGAGTCGGAACTGCCTGACGTGAGGATGAAGATGAAGAACAACAGAACCTTGGACCACATGCTCTTCATATTCTATAAGCTGAAGGATGAAGGGTGAGACTTGGTGGATAGGGTGGACTTAATTTTGGGGAAATATAATAAGCGTCAGTCTTTTTAATCTTTATCTTAATGTAATCATTCACTCTTCATGAATCACTTCTAAAATGAACATTAATACTAAGAGAAATTAAGACAGATATTATTAAGAGAAATTTAAATGATTTTGGATTTTCAAAATGATATTATTTACTTAATCATACATTAAATCGTCTCTATTTTGTAGTTCGTTTCTTGTCAATTAATTAATCTATACCCTTATTCGATATGACTTGTGCAAATTATTTTTAGCTACAAACGAGCAAAATGCATCACAAACTTACTGATACTTAAAGATCTGTTTGATGTAAGCATAATATGTATGATTTCAGTTACCGAACAGCGTTCTTCAAAGACATGCCCTGGATAGGAACATTCCAGTACAGATTCAATGGTTTCAAGAATCAACCCGCGGCTCATTACTTGTTATCGTTTTATATGGAGGAGTCAAACGGTGGTAAGAAATGGTGGACGAGCAGCTTGAACAAATACTGCGTGGCAGATACTCCGCAGTATAAACTCATGTTGGATATTACTGATCAGGTGCATGGAAATTATTCTTTAAGTTTTATTTAATAAGGTATATTTTTGATTGGTTCATCATAATTTTTCAATAAAGTATATAGAATATTGAAATACTTACTACAATTATACGTTTTAGATTTTATCTGATACAATAACTCCGTTATTCTGACGGTGCTTAGTTCTATAAGTAAAATATTATTTTCCTGTTTTATCTTTTTATTCGTCTTCTTTTCAGTTTCTCCGTCTGGACGGAAAACGTTTTGCGTTCACGTTTATAGTTGACATATCCCATGATGATTACAACATGATATCTATAGCTGATGAAGACACTGCGGAGTATCTTACAAGATTCCATGACCGATGTAGAGAGGACACCTTGATAATTGTCATGGGGGACCACGGAACTAGGTAAATATTATAATTAAATCAAATAAACAAAAAAGCAAATGATATATGTAATGTTATTATATTTAATTTTTTACAATTGTTTTAATTGTAGTACTCATAAATAATAATCATCGAATTGCCTCTACCTTTTATTTTTTCGTTATGGGTTAATGTATAAGAGATTTACTCAAGAAAGTATCATATGTTTTAATATTGCCATTTGTTTGCTAATAATATAATACGATTTAGCAACTAAACTAAAAATGAATTAAAACTTGACTTGTAAAAGAGATCCTCAAGAATTATCAATAAATAAGCTTGCCACACAATGTTTTTACCATAAAATAAGGTACGCAAATGTTCGTGATACTCTCCAAGGGAAACTTGAAGAGAGATTACCTCTCATGGAGTTCAAACTTCCAGAAAAACTGAAGAAGAGGAGAGCAGAGGCGGAGAAGAATCTGAAGGAGAACGTGGAAGTATTGACGACACCTCACGACATATACGCTACGGTGTTAGATGTACTGGACATGACGCAGTTCACTAACACATATAGAGTTAAAGGAGCTGATCTGACGAGAGGACTCAGTCTGTTGGAACCGGTCAGTACATTATAATATCATTGATAAACTCGAGTTAACATGATAGTTCAGTTTGAGAAACAGTTGGAATGCGATATTTTGGATGCAGGTTCAAATCCTACTTAGTCCGTGCCAATGAAGTTTTAGTCCAATAGGATTTTTATTTGACGTATTTTGTTATAAACTGCTTTTAATTTATATTATGATAATCAGTGGCGGCTGTACCTTAAGTGCGCCCGTGCGCTGAACCACCAATTCAAAATATTTAAAAATTACAAAATATTATGTCATCTTAATTTTTAAATTACCATTTTAATATTTATTTTTTAAACATACAAAAAGGTATAAAAAAATTTATTTCCAATTATGGTCAAAAAGTTTGAGCGCTTTACTAAACTCATATCGTGCGCTCCGGCGAGTGCACGAGGACTGCTAATACATCTTGTATGAGACACGCATTAATACGCCTGACGCGTGAGACAAAAGATAGTTCATAGAAATGTACCGAGTAATGAGTCGGTTCTCGAGCGCCGCACGAAGCGGCCGAAGGTCACCGAGAGCACCCGATGTATGACGTATTGAGCCGGCCGGCAAGGGGCCGGCCGAAAGGATGGGTGCTATGATTGACATTTCGTTAATCGTTATTGGTATTGTTTCAACTTTCACTGTATGCGTGACGCGTTAATTCGTTATTGTTTATAATTATTTCCGTAATTCGTTTTAGTTTTTATTTCGTTTCTATAATAGAACTTTTATTCTGTACTGTGTTTTTTATTAGTTGAAAATGTATTTATAAATAAATAAATAAATAAATGAGTATAAATATTGATTATATTAAAGAAAATAACAAAATTTTTCAAAGTAAAGTGAACATAAAATTGGCCGGGCCGCCACGGCCCTTTTTAAATTTAAAACAAGAGTGTAAATCGAAAAATAAAGCATTTATACGAAGTTTTAAAAGGGAAATGTATAATAGAAAGAAATGGTTGTGTGGATGTGAGCGTCTTAATGCATTCTTTTGTTTTCCTTGCATTATTTTTGGCGGAGAATCGATTTGGACAGAAACTGGAATCAAGGATTTGACGAATTTAAGTGAAAAAATAAAAAAAAACACGATTCTTCACAAGTACACCTACAAAATGTAATGAGTTTGTCTGTGTTAGGCACAGTCGATATTCGTAATCAGCTAGATTCTGTGTATAGAAATAATATCCAAAAGTATAATAAACAAGTTGATAAAAAACAGATACATTTTATCACGTCTTATCGATTGTGTCAAGTTTTGTGGTGCATTTGAGTTAGCTTTGCGAGGTTACGATGAAACTATTGAGTCCAGTAATGCTGGAGTGTTTCGTGGATTAATAGACTTTGTATCAGAGTTGGATATAGTTATGAAGGAGCATCTATACTATACCAATGACTTCAGTAGAGAGCGAGCGATGTTTTTCGACACTGAAAAGAATCAAAACTTTTCTCAGAAATACCATGTCTCAGGATCGGCTAAATGCACTTTCTGTGCTTAGTATTGAAAAGAAATTTATAGAAAAAATACCAGATTTTAATAAGAAGGTGATAGAACATTTCGCTACAGAAAAATGTCGTCGCATCGATTTAATGTACAAAAAATAAACATATTTTATGTCAATTGTTGTTTTTGTCAATATTTTAGTAAAGTGAACCACCAGTTCGATAACCCACCAGCCGCCACTGATGATAATATTTTAGACCCGCTCACAACTCTTGTAGGTGTCTTATTATATGTTAAAATCAATTGTTGAGCTAAAATTATCCAAACTAATGTTTTACGTTTTAAAAGTAAAGCATTTATAGCCTAAATACCCTGATCTTGTAATAATAATATCAACCATAGAAACAATATGTCTTTTATGGTAGAAGCGAGTGTAAAATTGTGTTAAATTTCGGTCTAGAAGTTTTAATTACAGTTTGTACTATTTTAAGAGCTCTTTACCAGAAACTAGGAGATCGCAATACCTACATATGTTTTTTGAGCTAGTACATCCAAATTTTTGACAGAAACTAAAATTTTACATACGATAATTATCCACCTTCAACATAATCTTAATAAATTTAATGTTTAGCTTAGCAATTATTAATCAGAACTTGATATTATACTTGAGCACATGTCCTTCTCCAGATACCAAAGAACAGATCGTGTAGCGAGGCGGGTGTGGAGGCTCACTGGTGTTCGTGTCTGTCGTGGCAGAACGTGACGCACGATGACGTCATGTTCAGGAGGACGGCCGCCGCGCTCGTGGACTTTATTAATGATCTCACTGAGGAGAAACGGCCCGTATATATAATAGGAGAACAAATAACTTATTGATATAGCACTTACCTAACTATAGGGTTTGAAGGGAAGTGGTTCCGTGTATTATGAGACAAAACCTCTTAGCATTCAATGAATGCAGTGTGTAGGTGCCGGGTCCATGGCGTTACAGGGAGAGGATCTTCAACAGTGTCTATGACTTGCGACCCTTGTTTAAGGGGGCCCTGTCTAACGGGGGTTAATCGCTCACATCCACCGTCCAAGTTGCTCACTCTACTAAACCAAATTTGTAAATTTATTAATGTTATAATGTACGTTTATCTCCAGGTCGGTGTGTGCGGTCCGCTCCCTCAAGTCAGTGTCGTGGGTGATGCGAGCGAGGCCTAACAGCGGCGTATTAACGTTCGTAGAGGCTCGCGGCACCAGGCACCAGGGAGAACTATCAGCTTAAGGTAAGAAGAAGTAAAAAACCTGAAGTTCTTTACTATTAAAATAGTTTTTTTGCACGCTTTTAATAACCCCTTTCCAACTATTAGCAGCTTTGTTATATCCCATAGATCGAATTGTAAAAAATATTATTATACTTACTTTGGATTGCGGGTGGATAATTTAATGTAAAAGAATCCGTACCGATAGGATGGAGATCAAACGTTAAACGCTACTTCTTAATCTATATCCATTAACTGGTTTCGTGGGGTTGGCGCGGCCTCCAAGCGTCTTATTTTTTTCATTTCTTTAAAACTATTTAACTTGCGTGGAAGCCATTTTGAGTAATCTCATTACGTCCTGTCTTGCGACGGGTGACGGACTTTCGGCGTTTTATTATTTACCTGAGTGGAGGTACGTGAATTATGGGGATCACGCGGCCCCCACTATACCATTTACGTCAATTTTTAGTTAATATTTTATTTCATTTGTTCGTATGTTTTAGAGTTATTTCGTTACGATGGAAAAACTGTTAAGTGTAAAAACGATAGAAGACATATTGGCTTCGGATTCCGAATCCGAATTAACGTTAAGTGACTATCTAGAAGAACATGTCAGTGACAACGATGAATTAAGCGATCTGGAGCAGTCATCAACACACGATTCAGAAAGCGGTGAAGATCTAAGTCCCGATATTGAAGAATGTTTTTCAGAGAGTGAAGGTGAACCTACTGCAGGACCGAGTCAAAGGAGTTATTATGGAAAAAACAAATACAAATGGTCTAAAAACCCACCAGCACCTTCACGTACTCGTCAACATAATATAATAAAATAAATACCTCGATTGATTGGAACAGGAACGACTAAAAATCAGATGTCTACCAAAGAAACATTTGAGCTGCTCATAGACGATAATAATATAAGAATATTAAAAAAAATATACCAACGAAAAAATTACAAAGAGCTTAGAAAAGAATTCTACGGTCGCATTTAGTCAAACCACGTTTCTGAAACGGAGATGAAGGCTTTTATTGGTCTTTTGTTTTGTTTTCAAATCTGGACTTGAAGATATAGAAGATTTGTAGCACACAGCACAGTACAGTAGCACAAAAATACTATGTACTAGTTGTCAAGATTGATCTTAGTTTACTTGTAATTTTCCTGAGCCCTTAGTATTATATTTGTGTTGATTTCTTTTAGAAAACGCTAATCAGTGATTTATTTCCTTATATTTCCAGAGTTTCTTGTATAAAGAATAAGAAAACATATACATGTATAATAGAGCCTAAGATTTTGAAAATTATTATTTTTTTAAGTTAATATTATGTAAGAAAAAGAAAATGCCAAAAATTTTAATGTTTTTGTGATCACTTGTAATAATTAATAAAAAAGCATTACAGTAATAAAAATTTATTGCATCAATTAAAGAAGCTTATTATTTATCTTTTCTTAATTAAAACTTAAATAAAATTTCGATCATTTATACCTTAGGTGTAGTTTAGTGATGGTTGATTCCAAGTGCCGTTTAAAAAAAATCTGGATATAATTTTAGAAATTTATTAGGGTTCTAAGTTTTATTTGTTGCGAATGTACTGCTCATTGTGAAGAAGACTATACTGTTATCAGTTATCTCACTCATCGACATAAATGAAAAAACGTAAAAATAGTTTCAATAAAGTTTAATTGAATCTACTGTCCATATATTCATATACAGTTTATTAGATGATTTAAGTGATAACTAGTGATAGTCATTGGTGGTTGAACACTAAATGACTGAAAGGCTGAAAGTCCTATGTTTATAATTTCAGATCGCAGTAGGACCTGGTGTCGGTAAATACGAAGCATTAGTGACTTATGTTATCAACGAAAACAGATTTGAGATAAATTCAAGAGACATATCAAGGACTAACGCGTAAGTAACAGAAATATTAAAATCTATTAGTCTATACTGGGAGCAATACATTATATGTAACGAACACAGTTATTTTTAAAATGTATATATCGGATTTATTACAAATTCGTTGTTTTTAAAGAGATTTTAGAGAGAGTTTTTAGAGAGACGCCAGCCTCGCTGACGTTACTCATGTCACTTCTTCTAGAGCGTTCCATAATATTTTAAAATGAAACTTCAATTGTTCTTAATGCTCCATTGTTTCTCGAAGGTTCTTCTTAATCACATACTTCAATGATACGCACTCACTGAACTCTGAATTCTGCCGTCTTGCGTCCAGACGTCATATTTTTAACAAGATTCAATCATAGTTCTATTCTCTTTTAAACAATCGTTGATTTCGTTTTACTTTTTACAATAATCATGAATACTAATGAGTTTTAATAAGAATTGATGACAGCCTCAAATTATTTTCACAACGCATCCGTCATTAAAGCTGATAGCGCCGATATATACAGGGTGACTGGTGAATTACTATCAATATTTAAGGAGCATACTCGGTACATGATTCTCATTCGAATTATTTAAAAAAAATAGGTACTTAAATTTTGACCAAATTTCCGTATAAATAAATAAAGTGTGTACACGTTCCAACTGTACCAAGTGTGGACGCGTGCGGCGGCGTGCTGATACAACAACACGCCGCCGCACGCGAGTGTGTGTGTGTGTGTGTATTCCTAATCTGTAGGGTGTTCATACGATGCGTAATTAATTACATAACTTTTGGTTAACTTTACTTAGAAGTTTATTAATATTTATGTTATATTAATTTTTATTTTGTCATATATGATCGTCAAATATCACGTCCTCAAATATCGATAGTAATTCACCAGTCACCCTGTATATATAATACAAGATAATATACTAATAATATATTATACATATTACAGTTACAACAATGAGCCGAGCTGTATAAGCGCCACCCACCCTCACCTCAACATGTACTGCTACTGTAACCAATAGACATTAACAATATATAGTATGGAAATGAAACATTATACGGATATGTTTTATATTATATATGAAAAGAATTATATATACAATAATATAATACAACATCAATATATGTTATTCTGTAGGTGAATATAATGTTCTACTGTGATTGTTAATACACATGTCTTTCCTTATATATTATATTATATAATTGGCACAAACTATTGTTTTAGTACCTATAAATGAAGATATGTTTATACTCAGTATGTATTCAGTTCAAGTTGTTTATAGCGGGGAGATGTGTTAGTGTTCCTGAGTTACCTGTAATGTTAGTATTATCTATAAATTTAAGCCTCTCATAATTATTAATATGAATATAATAACTCGGTGATTATAATTAGTTTTTATTTTTATTATGTACAAAAGACATACCAAACATTATAATATTTTTTGTAATCTACTTTGATATTTAACTTTCTACTATTATGTTATCTTTTACTTTTGAAATAATTTATTGCTAGATTGTTATAATCTTAAAAAATCGTTTTTCTATAATAACTACGTTTTTTATTTTAAAATACATAAATACTTATGTTACCAATGGAATTTTTATAGTTCCACTTTTTAAATGCTATTCTATAGGCATTACTTTGTAAATACAAATGAAAATAGGGTATTTGGATACTATGCGTTCCTCTTTATTTTATTACTACATAATACCCAAGTTACGGATCCTTTGCATTAACCGTGATCACGGGCACACGAGATAAAAGTGTCTGTCAGTTAGTCTTTTTATTTGTCACTGTGTCTCCTAAGGTATTCTGGTATGATTACGGACATAATATTTTATATTTTTTTTATTAAGGGGTCCCAGGTGTTAAATAAATTCCAGCCTTCTCTAATGAAATTCAAAAAACATCCGCTTTTCAATCCAGAAAATGACTGGACTGGTAAGGGGCTGAAACGTCAGAATTGTCTAGTTGAAAAATAATAAAAAAAAGAACGTTGCAGTATCTGAAAACTTAGTTTCATATAAATGAATACACTCGAAAATCTTACATATTATGTTTAAGTAATATACAAAATGAAACAGTGATATGTACATATTTTTAATAAGATCTAGATTGTTATGACTATTTTAAATATTAATATTACAAGTACAGAAAAATAGATTTATTATTAAATACTAATTTTAATATAATAAAGAAGTACCTTATAATAGAGATAAAGTTCTTAGTAGGGGTTCATCTCTTTCATTTCATTACATCTACTCAAGTAAGAGTTCTTAAATATATTATGACCAGAAATAAACAATGAACTTGATTTACGAAATGAATATAAGTTTATAAAGAAACCCTTTTCTGTTATATTTCTGATACTCCGTTGTGATATTGGTTATAAACTTGAAATTATAAAATGGAGAAAAGGGACACGAGTTTTGTTTTAATTTGATTTCTCAACCAGAAACCGATATAATCTTTTAAAACAATGTTTGGACAAACAAAAAAGGCAATGATTTAAAAAAAATAGTATTGGAAATATACTACTACTACAACAAATAAAAAAACTAGGAGATTCTAAAATGTACTTAACGAAAAATTTATAATTAAAAATGAATTTGTGAATAGGTTTTGAGATATTCACACTGAGATAAACTAAAAATAAATGCTTCTAGACAAAACAGGATTTAATGAACATACAACGTTTTGATTTCCTTAAATGGCTTAAAAACACGAAGAACTAACTTTTATTTACTTCTGATGTTAATATAATAAAAAAAAAATAATAAATGTCACTTCAATCAAAAGATATACATATTTTTGACAATTTGGTATGCATGCAAACGCATGCAAATGACATCACTAGCTTTTAAATTATTATTATACTAGTAAACCTGGCGAACTCCGTTTCGCCACCAGAAGGCTTTTATATAACATTTCGTTTGGTGATTAAAAGATGAAGAATTTTTTTTTGTTTTATATTTGAAAAGGAATTTTTTTATTTCATTTCACAACAGTAATAAATTTATTTCGATTTTTGTTTCGAAGTGTTATTTAGTTGAACTTCTCTAAGTAAATGAAAGTGAATCCAAAGTAGATACCGAATCGAAGCGTTATACGTGTCCGCAAATTATCCGTTTCATTGAAGTGGTCCTTTGTAAACCACATGTTTTGTTTTTTGGTCTAACTTTAACACAAATAAAAGCGAATGGTTTCCAAACTCCTGAACACGCAAAGTATAAAGCCCTTGTGAAAAACAATGTTTTCTAAATTTATCCCGCAAATACTAAATGGTTTTAAGAGTTCAAACCGTGGAAATTAGTTCGTTCCGGACCGGACTTATTTTTATATAGTAGATCTCTTACAAATATCTAATTGTCATCATTACGTCATTACATATCTGTCATTATACGTCAATTGCATAGCTGTCAATTGTGTTTCGTTATTCCACGTTTTATAGTGACTGCCGTTTCATTTCAAGTCCCACGGGAATGCTGTCGAACGGGATAAAAAGTATCCTATTGCAATTTCCTGGTTCTACACTACCTCCCTGCCAATTTTCAGATAAATCGGTTCAGCCGTTCTAGAGTTATAAGTGGAGTCACTAACACGACTTTCTTTTATATATATAGATAATACTAGCTGCTCCCCGCAGTGTTACCCGCGGATTTCCGGGATGTAAAGTTACCTATATGTTATTCCTGGACGTCAGCTTTCCGTATACAAAACTGTATCAAAATCGGTTCAGCCGTTTGAGCGTGAAGAAGTAACAAACATACACACACACTCACAAACTTTCGCAATTATAATATTAGTAGGATGTTATATAATCGATAAATTACATGAACTGTTAGCGAGCTTATTTATTATTGAAAAAAGTTATTTATAATAACTCTTAATTGTTATAAAGAAAAAAATTAGAATTTTTCATACTAATTTATTTACGAAAATACATTACGCAATCTTTAAAAAAAATAAAGACTGTAACATAGAAATATTTTGATATATAACTGGGACTCCTAAAAGTCTTCTAAATATAAATTAATGTATTTACATGCGGTTATAAGAGTTTTCATTGTAAC
This sequence comes from Danaus chrysippus, assembly GCA_916720795.1. Lineage (NCBI taxonomy): Eukaryota > Metazoa > Arthropoda > Insecta > Lepidoptera > Nymphalidae > Danaus > Danaus chrysippus. Next base: position 4,602,211 of record CAKASE010000055.1, read on the forward strand.
ATTTAAATACAGCCCCACATAATACTGTATATTTTGTAAAAATAAAATAAAATCGATGAGTTATAGGGACGGTCTACCTTTTAAACCATATATGTATATTTCATATATATATATATATATGAAATATACATATATATATATATATATATATATATATATATATATATATATATATGAAATATATTTCACATCAGAAAAAAATTGATTTCCTTGTAGTAACATTTATTTACAAAAAACATTACGCAATCTTTAACAATAATAAAGACAGTAACAAAGAACTATTTTGGTATAACCGGACTCCTCCAAATCCTTAAAAGTAAGGCACAGATAGAATTAAAGTTAAATATACACACACACAGTATCCATTAACATTGCTTGTCGTCATTTAGAATAAGGACTATTTACAGATCAGTTAGAGGAAGGGAAGAAGATCCTTCTCTCTATCAAATAAAGATAAACAATCATCTTAAACAAGCCTTCTTTGTATTAAGTCTTCTAATAAGGTCCGTTGTTATAATCGTTGTTGTAATCCGCTTGTCTGTTACTGTCGTAGCCTGATCCGGCGCCGACGTCCTCGTATGAGATTCTGGGCTTGAAACCGTCCTGGTCGGCTTCATATTCAACGGTCTGGTGACAAATGTTTCATCTCATAAGTCATTCTCATGATCTCTATTGTGTTTATAACAACATCCCACCCTCCTGCTGTATATTACCTGTTTCCTTCCATCAGGTAAGACGCGTAGTAGACTCCGTCAGCGCGGTCCCCTGGTTGTGACTCTCGGTGACCGAAGTCATTGTCGGAGGGAGCGTCCTGGACCATGTATTTGAAGTCGTAGTTCGCAGGTTCCTGTTAGTGAAGATTGTTATTAAAAGGACTTAAAAATAATACTTGAAAGAAGAGTAATTATGATACTAATTATGAGCTCTTAGGAGCTAAAAAGATATGTGGCCATAATAAACAGTAGTATGGGACATTTATGAACTTTAGCAGTTATAATGAGTATTCTAGTATTCCAAGTCTTGATTGAATCCATCCCTAATTCTCTAATATTTAACTCATTCCATTGCTTCCATCATCATATCCACGAGCACTGGGAGGGAGGTACTGTCTGCTTTGTTGGTTGTCATATTTGTTGTCACTACCACCTTGAAATAATTGAATAATACTAGAATTGAAATGTAGTAGGGAACACAGGCATGCGTTTAAACTGTGAAAAAGATATAAGTACTGGGATCTGAGATTTTCACGAGTATTACTACGCATTCTTTTTATTTTTTACTGTCAGCTACATACTCCCGACGTTTCGTTTACTTTACAGCAACCGTGATCATGGTAAAAAACGCGTAGTAAATCCGAAAATAAAAGTTTTATTTACATGAGCACTGGATTTTTAATTTTTGTTCAATAAATATTATTATAAATACAACATACTTCGTTTAAATCCAGGGGCTCTATACTCTTGAGAGGGACCATTGGATCCAGCCTAATCTGGTGCACCGTATTGAGTGGAAGGTGCTTGGTATTGGTTTACAGGTGGCAAGTATTGGGCCTTTGGTGCTTGGTATTGGCTCGGAGCTGGATGTTGATTCCCAGAAGCTCGATACTGGTTGGTAGGTGGTAAGTATTGGCCGGTGGGTGCTTGATTTTGTCCTTGATATTGGTTGTTCGGTGCTCCATACTGAGAGGAAGGAGTTTTGGGTAGTCCGTATTGAGAGTTTGGTTTCCGGATACTTGCAGATGGTCCGTAGGCAGATGAAGGACGCGTCCTCTGTAATATTATATCGAATTTTAAACAATACTTTTTATCTAATACATAATTATTTATTATTTGAAAGCATTACGTTAATGTTGCAGAGTTAGTTATAAAGAAAATCGATGTAATCAATTTTGGTTAGTTTATTTACCTGAAGACAGCCTCAGTCTGTCTCTGACTGAATCCTGGAACAGCATAACTCTGAGAGGGAGACGTGTTCCTCGCTTGTGGAGGAAGATACCTGGAGATTATACTTTCATTAGTGAAGGGAGTGAGGAAGAGAAATATTCATATAGAAGTACAATTTGAATTCCTTTATTATTATTATTATTATTAGCTCAATGTTTTGTTACCTGTTATTAACTGGTGGCTCTGCCAAACATGACGCCACAAGTAACGAACACACTATGAAATACTGAAAACAATATGACATTAGAATGAATGAATAAATGAAATATATTACAAATAAAATAATTAATAATATTTTAATTAATTTAATTTAATTTATTAAACCACACACCTTCATTTTGTAAAATGAATCCTTGATTTCGTGAACTTGTACGTTCTTTTAATATATGATTAGTTATTGTTAGTGCAGCTGTTACTAGATATGTTGTTGTGTGTTCAATGATGCTGGACGATGTATCGATCGTCTTATATACTCCTCGATCTGTTAATACTGATTCCGTAGGTAGACTTGAAACTGTACACATCTTTTTATTTTGCTCTTAAACATTTCTATTTTTATTTATTGTTTTATTAAGTTGTATTACATGAATTAATTTTTTTTAGTCAGAACTCCTTCCAAATTTCACTTTATTTTACACAAAAGAGCACTTTTTAAAAATAGACTGTTTCAAATTAACGTGTAGAGGAATGTGTTCCGTAGAACGACTAGACTGAGATACGCGTCCATATGCAGCGTTATACTAAAACATTGAAAATAAATTAAAAGTAAAAGACCTCTTTAAAGAGAATCCTATTATTTTAATGCACTTTATATTAAAACTTCTACAACCTTTTTTTTAAACTTCTTAATAAAATTTACGTCGCGGGAATCCTCTGGATGCGGGTGGCACAAGACCGGTCGTCTTGGAGATCCTTGGAGGAGGCCTATGTACTGCAGTGGACGTCTTTCGGCTGAAATGATGATGATGATAAAATTTACATGGTGTAAAAGTTTATCGCGTGTTCAGAGTATTCCTACATAAAATACTTAGTCCGAACATTTTAATGCTTTAAATCATTAATTTTACGTTATTAAATTTTATTTTTTTATATTTCAAAGACGTCCAATGAACAGACGGACTGATGGAAGGTAGCTACCATCGTCCATAGACATCTGGTACATAATGGATGCCGACCTTGATGATGGCACAGGGAGGGGGAATAGAAGGCCAAACAACTCTCTCACTCATGGGACGAAACATAGCTATAAAAGACTACTTCACGAACGAAGCCAGCCCATGTTCGAGCTGTAGTAGGTAACTGACCATAGCTAGGCTCTACACCACCTAAAAACAGATGTACTAAAATATTTATAACAATATGTTAAATACAAATTCTGACATTAAATATTTAAGGTAAGAGGTTAATATATTAACAAAATTACATTTTCATTAAAGTGCAGTGTAAGAGGTCATCATATGGAATTCAATTTTAAAACGTACTGAGGAGCAAACGTAAATTGGAAATTTTTCGAGTCAACGAATCTTCAATTGAAATTTACGCATGCGATAATTCTTTGATATCTTTAAACTCTAACTAACGGGAAGGAACTAAAAACATTTATTTATTTATCGCCGACTTCTTTATTTAATAATAATTATTAACCTGTGTGTGTATATGTAAATGTTTTCTTAGATTTTTATTATTATTCATTATCTCATGTTAGTTACTTTAAACATCATTCATGTCTACATTTATGTTATGTCTAAATAAATGTAATACAAATTTCTGAGTAATGTTAGTTACATTCCTGCTTTCCAAATAATATTCCACTGGTATCGAGGTATAGTAAAAATATAAGAATGAAGCTTTTAGAACTAAGTGCAAGATAAATATTGAAAGAGGCTATGAACGAGGAACGTGAGGTGAAATATATATATATATATATATATATATATATATATATATATATATCGCTGCTTATAAGATATTGTATTATTTAAATATTAACTTGACAAATTACAAAATCTTAAAATGTTTTTTTTTTATCCTGAAAAGAGCACTTCACGTTTAAGAGTTGAGTTTCGTTATAAAAGTGTTGGCGTGAGTCAAAGATGTAGTAGACGAGAATTAAAACTGGTGAAAATTAACGGGGAGATGTTTAATGTCTTACAACACTATGTTACTATAATATACATATAACATGAGCACGGCCTGCTAGCTGTGTGTGACTGAAGATTTTATATTGAAACAAAACTAATGAGAATATGTTAGTTGTAATGGTCTGTGTATAGTTTATATTCAAACCACTGAACTGATTTTAATGAAATTTGGTACAGACATAGAGTTGACCTCGAGAAAAAACATAAGATAGTTTTTATCCCAGACTTTTGACAAGTTCTCTTGGAATTAACGCGATATATCCGAACTCAATGCAGGCGAAGCTGCGGGCGGAAAGCTAGTATTTTATAAAACTGACTAGGTTCAGAATCGGAAATATTATTAATTACATATTCATAGGTGAATTTGTGAAGCAGTCATAAAGTGTGATCCAGGAATCCATTAATCGATATACATCTTGAATTAAAGTAACATGGACATTCAGAATGAGAAGTCAAATGGTTTATTAAAAGGGATGTCCAAGACCAAAGTGCACAGATACACTCAAACACAACTAAAATTCAAGTGTAAGAATACAAATTTCAAAGATACGAAGTAAAAAGCAACCAAACATTTATCGTTGATCACACAAGTGCTATCTGAGAATATATATATACTGGAAAGCCGAATGTTAAACTTTCATATGTTACGTTCCTTCTCCAAAAGCAGACATCAGTGACAAAGAAAATCTAAATTCGTACAGGAGTTGCACGCGTATGGTTATTACAAAGTAGCAAAGAGTTTGAAAACAAAATAATAGGAGCGGGAAGTAAAATCCGAAAATTGTTAACTCTAAATGTGTGCAGACGAAAGACATTGTCTCAGAGATCGAAGCGTTCTCATGTACAGAAGTTTATATTCTTAATATATTACTAGAAGACCCGGCGAACTTCGTTTCGCCCTATAATCAAGAAATATCTGTTACGTTTTTTTATTTATATTTTTGGAGTTTACCTATTAAAGCCATAAATCTCCGTGTTTTGAAGTGATTAGGAATGATTAATAGTTAATATGAGAGTTACACTGAGCTAGCAAAATAATAATTGTCAACGTTACTACTACACTTGATGCACAAACAATAACGATGGCCGACAACTGTGTAGGGAGTGAGAGAAGTCTAATTGTGTGAGAGAAACAGAAGACCGGCTTCGTTCTCATCCCTACTCCGTGCTGTTTACTGGGTCAGAAGTGACACCTGTAGATATCTGGCGGGGATAACTTATTAAATGACGATTGATCAGTTATCGACCGGAGATGAAAAATGATTAAATTACTAAAATAGCTATTAAAAAATAAGGGTTGATCGTAGAAGGGTGAAAATTTAGGATTGTATGTATTTTTGTACGTTGTATCATAAAAAAATAGTAATTAAAAATTTTGTCTAAAAAATAAAAAAAAAAAAATTTAGGGGTGGACTACCCCTAACATTTAGGGGGATGAAAAATAGATGTTGGCCGATTCTCATAGCTACCGAATAAGCACAAAAAATTTCATCAAAATCGGTCAGGTTGTTTCGGAGGAGTATGGGCACGAAAACTGTGACACGAGAATTTTATATATTAGATAGGTTCGGTTGAATATCGACTTGGTTCTCTCTCCTCTTTTATAATACGTGTTGTGTATAAGGAAGACTTGCTTATCCCGTAATATCGTCCCGTATTTATATTCCATATTGGTACAAGTGACATTTCTTCTTCTTCATCTTCATATTTTTTTTTTATGAAAGCCAATGCATTTCAATAATAATCGCTGTTATAATAATTATCAGACAAAAATATTTTTTCTTTACTTTTGCTACACAATAAAATAAAAATTTGAAAACCATTACATCGCTTCATCTAGTTTTGATGATAATAATTTATGTTTTTTGTTATCTCATCTTTTTTTATATTTTATCCTTATATCTTTTATCTATATTGGTATCTCTTATATGACTAGGATAGAAGATTGAAGTATTTATTAAGGACCTAAAGACCTATTTATTAAGGACTGTCAGTATTACTCACTCATAGTAAAACAAAGCAAATGATGAAATAGCATGATGTTCCTTATTTAACTTTAAACCAATTTCTTCCGGTAAAACCAATATCCAACTCCAAATTCTCTCAATGGCTACAAAAGTTCTTCTAACTTTATATAAATTAACTCGTCCAAATGTGAGAGAGTCCGCTCGGGTCTGGAAGTTCACACAAAATAAAAATTAAAAGTATTGTCATTGAAAACTGAGAGGCTTAAGAAATATTGTTTTTTTATAATATCAGGAGTCAGTGAATGTAAATAATAAAGTGACTTAAGATGTTAGGATTTAATATATGATATAAAAACCTTGAGGTGAGGTGAAGGTTTTGCGTTTTATATCATTAATTAAAGAATGTAATTTTACTTATAATACACAGTATACGGTGATGTGGCACTAATAATATAATGTTCGGTACATTTTGCTGTGTTACGTACATATAGTTTTGTTCATCATATGTATTATAACTTGGTTGGTTTATATTTTTTATCTTTATAATAGTCACGTAACTATCTCACATATATTTAGTACACTTACAACATGTTCCCCTGTATTAGAAGCTCCGTGTACTCGCCTCTGATATTCATCGTCTGTTATTATCTTCGTTTGTTTTTATTACAATAGAAAATGTATTCATAATTAAACTTCCTTCAAGTGGTCCTTACTGAGTGTAACTGGAATATTATACAAATTAAAAATTATTAACATATTTAACTATAATCTTAATTATACATATACATACATAAACATGATATAAAAATTTGATGGATTACATTTTGAAAACGAATACACAGAATGATGTTTTATTGGATCAGTATAATTTGGTTGCTCAGTGATGTGTAGAGTTGTTCTGTGACGGACGCTGTTATTTACGAGTAAATATGTGATAAAATTACAATGAAATATAAAAAATATACGTTTTTATAATTTCCTTTGACTTTAAAATGTTAAATATAATCTTATCATTAATAATAATCAGAGATTTTCTTAATCTTTGATTTTTTTTTTGTTCGACTCGTTTGTTTAAGTCCCGTGAAGACCACCACACACTACTGTACTTTTTATTCATTGAGTTGCTTTTGTTCTTTAAACCCGTTTCATCAAACTGCTTCCATCAATAAAGACAGGATAAAATGTACAGGATCTCTTTTCATTATATATTTTTATTATCTACTGTAACTGTTAATAAAGTCTCTAATAACAGCACATTGACAACTACAGTTTTTATAACCTTACTTTGTGTATGATTAATAAGCTTTTATAAACTTAAAACAAACTCTTTGTTCTGTAATTAATATATTTTAAACAAGTCAAATTAAACTTGTAGTATTATCGTAAGCGTGTACATAGTGGAGTTTTTACTACTTTACTACATATTTCTTGATTTTTAAAATAGTTTTTTATAATTGTAATACCATGAAAAAAGGTAATGGGTTTTTGTAGGACAATTCGAGTGTTCTATATAATTTTTGTGTTACATATAATAATAACCACTTTTACAAAATTATACCCTAATGTCATTGAACTTTGATGTCAAATTTTCTTTGTTTTAATCTTCATCACAGTTCGTCGTATAGTTGTCCCTCGTCACTTGAATAATAGAATACGAAAAACGTGTCAGTATAGTAACGTCATTTGTAATATAGACTCTAATGTCACAGCATAAGGATCGGTTTGCGATATCTCATTAAATATGCCAATTGACCACACGCTGAGATTGTGTTTTTGTAACAAATATTGAGTAGATAATGTGATCATGAACATAAAATATTCAACAAGGACTTGGTTTATTAAACGAAGCATATTAATTTAGAAAAGATAAGATATCAGCGTCTGTTGATGAGTTAATTATTACAGTTTAATAAACATTATATTCTTGAACATGTAAATATAAATACCATAAGCAGTTATAGTTATTGAAGTTTGTTCTGTATAAGGTTTGAGTGGTTCCTGAGGTCATTGACGTTTAGAGTGTTAAGATCCCCATATATAACGAACTTCACTGAGATGCCTATTTGATGAAATATATTTTATATTCAAATTAATATGACAATAATTATATTGCATAATGAGACCTCACATTTTCTCGAGTCATTAAAATTAAATTAATATTTTGTGGATATACTGCGCGACCTTATTTATGATAAAAACTACACTTACTTACTGTACAGCAACCTAAACGTCGCACTATGGAAAAATTTCGTATGTTTTGGCAGCGTATCAGAAAAGGCGCAACTTTTTTTTTCCTTATGTTAACTAATATATAAAGATCGTAATACAACTAATATTTCGACAGCGTAAAGGGTTAGGTCTCGTTAAAAAAATAGTAACACCAAAATGATACCAGCTTAAACTATGTTGGTTAGTTGTAATTTATTTATTAAACATAATATTATTTAGGAAACGTTATAAGGAGAAAAATCAAAATATGTAATACTTATACATTTATATCAAAAACTTTCGAGTTATGTGGCGTTGAATTGTAGTAATGTATTGTGCCAAAATCGCAACATTGAACATGAATTAGCTTTGATGCCTTTTTTATATACATTACTGTTTTAGACGGCCTTGTATGGGACTTTCCTACAGTACGTCGGAAGTATGTACATAGTTTTTGACGTGATAACGTCTTTAAAATCGTTTTAGTCGGGTGACATGTTCAGAAACTTGTGTCACACCAAAACCTCACGAGCGCGATCGCAGGTATAACGAGAGAGAGACGGACCGATCTCCCGTCTCTCTCACTCTAGCGGCATACCAACGAATGGAGATTTTCTCGTGCGGTTAAGTTTTCGTTGAATGTTTAACAGAATGTTTAACTTGTCATTTTACACCCGAAATTTATCATCAAAAGTGTGAATAAAACTACAGATGTAATTTAAAATTTGAAAACATTATTAACTTCATTAATTCCTTACTTCTCAAAAACTTATATCACCAATAAGACGTTATCACGTAAACATCTCGATCGTAAACCTACTTTACAAACAACCAATTTTTTTTATCAAACATAAAGCCACTTTGTATATCCGCAAAATATTAGGTTTATTTAAATTTCATTAGTTGTCTCATAAATTTCAGTCCAGAGTATGACTAATTAATAATAAAAAAAAGTTTTTTATAATATTTCACCGGTTTGACTATTAAACCATTTCCATACCAATCGAAATTATGAAACTCATAGAACATGTAGACGTTTGCTTACCATCTTCCGCATCAGAAACCTCCAATGTTATAAAAGCAAAAGTTTGTATGTGTGGAGGTATAGATAATACTTAGTTACTTTTTATTCAAATCTAACGAATGACAAAAAAAAAAAAAAAAAACAGTACATAACTTCAAATGTCACTATCACCGGTAATTAACTATTTGTCTCAAGTATCGACTGATAATTGACATAGAGGATGGACGACAAATAAGATGCTTGTCAATTATTAGATAATAATCTATCTATATTTGTTCTACCAACTATAAGTAGTAAAATATTTCATTTATTTTTAACTTAATGAGGATAATTACGTAGTTAGAAAGATATAAAAATTCTTATTAGCTATTCATTTTTAACTATTCTTTTATTTTGGTTTCTAAACATTTCAAAGTAAAAAAAGAAATTATTTTTATTTAAATCCAAGCATTTTCATATTAATTGACCTTTTAAACCTTCCCTGAACTACCAAGAATATTTCAAAACCACAATTAGTCAAATCGGTTCAGCCGTTGTCGAGGTTTGGTGACACTAATGAACAACAATAAACTTTTTATTGATAATTATTAAATTATATTAGAAAATAAGATCGTTTATGAAGTGTTCTGTTTTCTCCTGAAGTTGCTTCAGATATGTTTGTTACATGATCATTAAACTTTTAGGGCGGATGATGAAAATTGCGTTTTTTTTTGTTTTGAACTTTATATTCATGGTTCAAATATTAAACAGCAAAAAAAAACTTGTATTGTTTGATTTCAAAATAAAAATTTTAAAGAAACTGAAACATAATTTATACAAAACGTCAGTGATTATTATTTCATCGTCTCCCTCTCACTAGTTGGTTGACTGAGCTCAGACCACTTCATTTGATAATGATAGTATATAGTAAGATATAACATAATAATGATAGTAGTACCATCAGGTTATAGTATGGTTACTATGGAGAACCGTGTTATTATATTAAATAGTACATTAAAATTACATACATGTTTTGGGGGATGTTTTCTGACTTAAACTCATAACACAATTTAAAACCAACGAAGTTATTTATACTCGTATACATCTGTACACTTAACCATAACAATATACATATTTTGTAAGGCAAAGGTGTTTATTTATCAAGCTAACGGCGCGGCGTATGAAATAATTGATGAGAAGAACCTTTATTTTATTTATTACGTGGTAAATTTTTGTTCATCAAATGATAGGATAGTATTAATAATTTATATTTTTAAATATTATAAACTTACAGCTACTCGTAATATAAACAATCCATTGCGCCGTTTTAAATGTGTTTGTATTTAAAATATTTCCTTCGTGAAATGTTTTATTGGAAGTTCTGATATCACTTTAGTGTACGACTATGAGGCAATTAATTTTAATTGGTTTTCCAGTATAGTGTTGTTGAGATATGAAATAGTTTACATCTGTTTCTCACTCGTGTAATACTTATATGCAAGGTAATGTAACATCGTTTACACAACGACGTTTATAAAATGACATTAATGACGGAACATTTAATTCATAAAAACAGTTTTTGGCCGCGTGGAGGAATCGACTGTCACGCTTTCTGCTGTACGTTTTGACGAACCACGCCGAGGTTCCCCGCTGATCTTGTATTTCTTTAAAGTGCGGGTATGGCCAAATCAATTACTGAACTGGTCATTTCAAATTTTGCCACCAAACGTTGAAGGGTCGACTGTGAAGAACCACCACGTCTACCGTAAAAAGGACGCAAAGCACGCAACGTTTTGCACTAACGAGCACTCATTTTGATAATGAAGTTTTATCATTTGTACGCCCTATTTAATCGTGTGACCAGCTTTGGTGATTCAGCATAAGTAACTGAATAATTAACAAAAGATTTGACAAATATCATCAAGACAAAGTGACCGCCCCGGGCCGCCAAAGTCTATCTGCCTTTATTTGCAAGCTCTTTATCTCCACAGACAGTGGCGGCCGGTGGGTAATCGGACCGATGGTGCACTTTACTAAAATATTAAAATTAGAAAATGTAACAAAACCTAACGAGATGTCAATCATGGCTCAATTCGTCATACATCGGGTGCTCTCGGTAACCTTCGGCCGCTCGTGCGGCGTTCGAGAACCGACTCATTACTCGGTATATTTCTATGAACTATCTTTTGTTTCACGCGTCAGGCCTATTAATTCGTATCTCATACAAGATGTATTAGGAGTCCTCCTACACTTGCCGAAGCTCACGAGATATGAGTTTAGTAAAGCGCTCAAATTTTTTGACCATAATTAGGAAATTTAATTTTTCATACGTTTTCATATGTTTAAAAATAAATATTAAAATGGTAATTTAAAAATAAATATGATAATTTGTAATTTTATATCTTTTGAATTGGTGGTTCAGCGCACGAGTGCACTTAAGGTACAGCCGCCACTGTCCACAGATATTCCTTTAAGAATAAGAGAAATCTAATACAAAAAAAAATAAGAAGGTTATATTCTCTTGAAATATTTGCAAAAAAATTAATAAAACTGCATATTTCGATGGTCCCCAAGTAAAGTATTGAATCTGCAAAATGGCGATTTTTTTTATTGTTGTTTTCTCTTAATTAACACATCTTTGCAATGGCGTTTTCAAAAACATTATAAATACATTGCTTATACCTTTTACCGAAACGTATAAAAGCCAAAATATATAGTTTACGCGGCGTATAACATCGAAAGATAACTTTCGCGCGCTTACGCGGCTTTGACGAGTGTGTGACGAGGACGGAACTGCCACTTTCGTGAGTGTAAGGGAGAATGTGGATGTGCTCAATGTTTTAATAGTCTACCGGTCGTACAATAGGTTCTATTTGTGTTAATTCTGTTAATTTAGACTTAAATCCTCCTGTGATGAATCGGTTACCCTTAAAAATGTATTCAAGATCAAGAAGATTTATGGAATTAGTGACAGATAGAATCCACTCAAAATCTGTTATTTTTGAAGCCGGTAAACTTTAAAATATATGTGGTACCTACTCTTATCTTTTCTGACACGAAACCGTAACGTAAATAAATGGATGTATATAGAATATATTATAATTATATTTTTTCTTTGAGAGTAAATCACTAAGCGTATCTCTAGTTTTATTTATATTAAACGGGTTTCCGAAGTAAGGTATCGAATCCGGTAGATTCGATTATTTATGACGGGTGACTTATATGAAAGAGTATTGAATGTGCCATTTTCAATAATTTATTTGGTAATGTCTAAAGCTAAATAATGCTTTTTGAAAAGTTTTGATGAAAATATGTTAACAAAAATGTAATAATCTAATTTTCTTTACTTATTTATTATTATTATTGTATATTTTTTTTATGCGAAAGGGGTCAACCGAGCAGACGGCCTACCTGATGGAGGTAGTACCGTCGCCCATAGACAACCGCGACAAAGTTTGTGCATGTGTTACCAGCCCTGATTAGGGAAGAGGAGAAGAAAAATGTGGGAAAGGGAGGAAAAAGGGAAGGGGTAGGAAAGGGTAAGGGGGAAAGGGCAACCGGCTCTCTCACTTATCAGACGAAACGTAGCCGAATAAGGCTATTTCACGCCGATCTTCTGTGAGAGGATGGTACTTCCCCGATTGAGCCAGCCCATTTTCGAGCTGCAGTGACGTGACCACTAGGCTAGGCTCTACCACCTACTTATTACTATGATAGTAAATAATTTTACCCAATGTTATATTAATTATGAATTTAAACTTATTTATTTAAAAACAATTTTAGAATCACCACTACCTACAAACTGCACCTTTAACGATTCGGATTGAAATATTTTAGAAGAATCAGTTGATGATCAACTATCTTCGGTCAGGAATCTAGCTCAGGAAGAGCTGCATAGTTCTTACATTCCTTCAGTACGAGTATGTAATACAAAGTAGGTCATTATTGAAGTGATACCAGTTCTATCATCATGTATAGTAGAGAAACAACTCCAATACCTACTCCTAATTTAGACTTTATTTCACCTGAACAACCCTCGGATTTGAATGTTACCGTTATAAATTCTAATAATCAAAATAAAGCACAAGAAACTGAGTTTTCTGAGAAGTTAGGTGGAGGAGCTTTCGAATAGGTATCTGGATCATCTTTACCAAGTGTTAACTCATCTATAACCTTATCAGAATGTGACTCTCCAAATACTAGCGTAGGAAACAGGAGAAAATCAACTTTTAAAACTTACCCCGGTAAAAAAAAGTGTCCAGAAAATTGGATCAAAAATTAAAAATAAAAAAGAATTGCGCCCCGCTTGTTCAACTTCATGTAAATTAAAATGTTTTGACTAATTTGATACTCGCCAAAACATTCATAGTAATTGTTGGCAACTTGCTGATCATACTAAGCAATGGGAGTTTATAAATAAGTTAACTGAGAAAATATAAAAAAAACGAATGACAACGGAGGGACCATCAAGAAGACAATTTACAACTAAGTATTTTTTACCAGCACCGAAAGATAACACATTTAAACCAGAACAAGTTTATATGAAGATGTTTTTGAATACATTTTCTATCACTGACTAATTTGTTCGTACAGCACATAGTGAACTTAATCAAGAAGGGATTACCTTAACAGATAATAGGGGTAAACATGCTAACCATCCAACTGTTGTAGACTCTGAGGTGATTAAAGGTGTCTGTGATCATGTGGTGTCTTTCCAACCTATAGAATCTCATTACACACGGAAAGATAGCAGTAAACTTTATTTAGATAGCAATCTTAATATGAGTAGAATGTTTGCGTTATATAAAATAGGTATAAAATAGGTTCGTGTTCATATTTTTGTGGATTGTTTTTAATAATAAAGGCCCCTATTTTAAGTTTAATTTTACCATAAGAAGAGATTTTTTCTTTATATTTTATTTTACAATTTAAACATGTGATTGTTATTGTGATCTCATTATAAGAATCCATTTAAAAGAATATTATTTTAAAAGATTAAGACTGCTTCTAATTACCAGGAGCCACATTTAGGTTAGGGATTGATTTATGTTTGATCTGTAATAAGACTTCCTACTATATCTACCTTAATAAAGATGTTTTGTGTTAATGATTTTATCATTATTTCATTAAAAAATATCTTAACCACAAATATTTAACTCGGTATATCATTGAATTGGGTAGTTTTGATGAAATATTTTTACGTAAACCAATGGTAAAGTGTCGAAATAGGCAGATACAATAATTATTTTTGTACACGGTTCCATGTAAATAATCGAAAGTGGTAGTTTCGATTTATGGAGGTTGTCTACTTACTAAGTATACTATGGAAACTAACTTTTCTGGAAAACTGTCCAAAATTATTTGTTATTCTCGGTACGAGATGGTGGGTAAATTCAACATAAATGTAATGTCTAAGTTTTATCAACCTGTAAGTATAGATGACAAAGTTATACAAAAAATTAACTTTAAACAGTTCTCCTGTAAAGTACCTCATTTCACTTTCGATAATATACTTAGGGACCATCGATTTATTAAAAATAAAATAAGGTTATAAAAATATTTGGACTAAATAAATTAATTAAAAAAAAAATAATGAAAAATTTTGCTACTGGTGTAAAATGGTTAATTTTGGGTAATATATTTTTTGAGTGCAGTACATTTTTTTGTAAAGATAACTGTTTTGAGTAACCTAGTTAACGTTTATTTTTGACGAAAATATTTCACAGAAATTTTATCCATAATAGTCGTATCCATTACATTCAAATGTGATAGCTGACTTTGAGTAATGGGTGTGAATAATCATCGTCAAAGCAAATTATTCGGATGTTGAATAGAGAATGATAATACGGGCTAAGAGCGTGAATGGGATTGGGTCCAACCTTTGTCATTTTCACAATGAATCATGCCCTATTTTGACTTGGTATTTGGAAAAATATTTTTCTTATAAATTTGACTTTGAAATATATTTTTCATTTATTGCAAAATAACTCTTCTATTTAGACTTCTTTTGGACAACAATTTTTAATTTTCTTTTAAATTATTAAGAGATATATTCTTTTAAAAATCTATAATTATTGTTATAATACAACGGGAGTATACATATTTTTTATTATTGCGGAAATGTTTCCGCACTTGTTATGTGACGGTGTAATAAGTGGTCGTTTAATTAAAATATAATTAATTATCTTTATACGGTGTAATCAGAGGACGCCTTAGCTTCTGGGTAAACTCGGCTATTCTACACGGGTCTGACTCAGCAGTTCCGTGTGACGACAGTTTTTGGTTTTATATTTCTTTTATGTTTTTAGATTATAAGATTTCTTTGAGAATTTGATTAAATTAATGTCACTATTTGTTCAACCTTCGTGCAATATAGTCACACCCTAGTTGTAACTTACTTTTAATTAAATTAAGTCAAATAATTAAGGGTTTCATTGCATCCACCGACCGTCGAAATCATAATTCACTAAAGCTAACGATTTGAAAATATTTTTTCAAACTCTTCATACAACTTTAACGGTTCATATATGTAATTTTTTTTCATTTTTAAACACTATAGTTAACATTATGTTTGGAAACTTAAAGTATAATATGTAAGTAAACAACAATACTTTTCCCTTACTCTTTTCCCACGAAGTACTGACTAAAATGTAAAAACCCTTTTTGAAATTTCACTGTTATGATAAAAGAAAGTAGAAAGTTACATAAATATATATTTGGTTGTAACCAGATATCACAGTAACACATTGTTCCATTTGGCATGCAAATACTCTTTTGTATTCTAGTCTAGTAAATAATTTTTTACTTCCCTGTATGACTTAGATATAATTATTTGACGCAAACGAGGTTTGTTTAGTGGATTTAAGTTTTTTATTATTTCAACATCGCAAAAAAATAATAAAAACAATCCTGAAAAGTCTTTTGAAAATAAAAATGAAAATAACATTTATACAATAATTCATTATACATAATTAATATCAGAGTATATTTCTGTTCAATATAACAAATTTTAAATTAGTTAATGGTGCGGTAAAATCTCACAAAAGAATGACCTGAATTTATGTTTAATATATAATACACGAAACCAAGTTGACTTACAAATACATTTTGTATTTCAGGAAATTAGTCCAGACGACGATCAGCAAAAGCAATCGTCTATCTACTTCCGACGATGAATCAGAAAGTTGGATATTGCGACTGGCTTCTGGGAAATAATGATCCCTTTTATATTAATGCGGTGCAAATTAAACAAAACAATAATAATTAATAATAATTAGTGTTCACGGTAAACGAATTAGTAAGATGAAATAATTTATATTATTTATATACATATTATAATAATTCATTCAAAAAATCTGTTGATTCTATTAAATAATCGAATTAAATTGCTAACTTCTTTTTCTAACAACTTTGACTATCAAACACATAGTAGTTTGAAAAATGATAGTTTTTTTCATTAATGAAAAGTTTGGATATTTAGAATGATGCTTATTAAAAAGTTCACTTATAATATCATTAATATTAAACGGCTTAGATATGCTAACTGACTTCTAAATATATATGTATAAACATATGTAAACATACGAGTATATAAGCATATGACATCTAAAATAACCACTTTTTAGAAATAACCAATATTTATAAAAAAAAATCGTATTATTAAGGATCCGGATTTTCAGATCCACTATATGCAGTGATTTTTGTTTACCTGGTAACGAGAGAAAAGTTATGTCTCACAACTTTTTTTCATTAATTTCCTTTCATACCTTGATTCTTTAAAACGTATGTATCCAAGCTATGAATACCGCCCGTTATTATACGCCATTTTTCGAACTGATTAGTAACATCATGAATATTATAAATACTTTTATAACGTATGTTTTTTTTTAAGTATCTTATCAATACATATGAATACAATTAAATTGTCTGATAGTAATATTGAAATAACACTTCTTTACTACAGACGTAAGATTATATATACATAGGGTACATTCACTAAAATATCGTTTTTTATAATTTTGTCTGTCTGTCTGTTTGTTCTGGTAGTACTAAAATATATGTATAAGTTAGAAATGCCTACTTGTATTAACTTATTGGAACCTTTCTAAGGTTTTTTTACTTATAGGGGGGCCGTTCAAGTATTACGTAAGCCCTATAGAGGGGCGGGGGGTCTTTGCTTTGCTTATTTTGGATGACATGAGGGGTGGGGGAGTCTAGGTGATGATTACGTCATCGGTAGTTATTTACTGTTTTATCATCACATTGAGAAGATCCATAAAAAAATATAATTATAATTTTTTTATGAATTTATATTTTTAAAAAAAACAATACAGTAATTGAAAATGTTTACGTAAGCATGGGGGGAGGGGGTAAGAGCTTTGCTTACTTTTGCTGACAAGGGGGGTGGGGGGGGGGGGGTAAATATTTGTAATAAATCTGCTTACGTAATACTTGAACGGCCCCTAGTTAGCTTGTGACACTTGGAATAAAATAAATAATATCGAGGTTAAAATTCAATTCAGTCACGTACAATACAATAATAACAGAAAAAACAGTGATTTAACATCTAAAACTTATGTTATATAATATTTGTACAGTTTAAAAGACCAAGAAATAAGTAGGACATTCTAAACTACTGTTAACTAACGACTCACAAGTATCAATTGTGATATCCGGGTAATTATAGGTACGAGCTTCAGGCATGCCACCCTTCTATAACAAAATTGGCCTTATGAAACAATTCGTCACAAAGCTAAAATATTTGAGGCTTCACATTTTCAGAAAACTTTTTCAAAGCTGTCAGAAGCAAAGCTGGAATTTTTGTTGACCCATAAATAAAATAACTTCTTGAATTATATCGAGTGCAAAAAATTTAAAAATTCTTATGATTTTAAACTATTCGCCAATCGTTTTAACAATAAGATGATTATATTGTATTTATTATTAAAAGATGATATGATATATTATTTACTATTATTAAAAGATAAATTGGACAAATTACAAGAGAATTTTAATGAAACAGTGAGATATAAGATTTTCGCGAGTATTCATTTAAATGAAATTAATATTTTCGGATTTACTACGCGATATTTATTTTTGATTATTAACTTCATACTCCCAACGTTTAGGTTACTTTACAGCAATCGTGATCACGGGCACACGCGATGTGAGTGTCTGTCAGTCGGTCTTGTTATGTTATCACCTACCGCCATCAATTCCTTAATTTTATGGCGTACCGCTCTGGATGCCGGCAGAATGTGCTCACGGTTTGTGTGACACACTCAAAATGCAGGTTTCATATTTCCATTATACTAATAAAAGACAAAACTTTACCAGTATATAATAAAATTATTAAAACTAGCGCTTACAAATTTAATGTTTCAAATATTGTAATATAAACAGCGCAAAATAAAAATAATAACAACATAACAAGCAAAAAAAACAATGAAATGATAATTTTTTTTATAACTTAATTGAAATTGAGGCCTAAGAAAATCCAATATAAATGCAGATAAAGGCTGCATCAAAATAATATTAGAAGAAATTTGGACTGACTTAAATGAAATTCTGGTAACCTAATGAAAATAAAATTTGAGCATACAGGAATTAAAGTCAATTAGTAGTTAGCAACCATAGGTTATAAATCAAGCGATGGTGATGAACTTGAATAGTCTTTGGATAGGCTTTATTTTAAGCATCTTTTTAAAAGATTTTGTACTAAAAATACTTTTTGAAGCACACTTTGCCTTCATTATTTTATTTTCCATTAAATAATTTTCACATCACTGAAAAATATACAAGTATCACTTTCTTTATATATACTATGAAATATAAATATAAATAAAATCTTAATAATAACGAAAATAGTAAACATCATAAGCCCGACATTTTATAGTTTTTTATAATGCAAACAAAGAAAATGGCCGTTAAATATTTGAAAAGAATCTTGCATGGGATTTTACAACTAAGTCCGTAGTGTCTAAATAAGTTATCTCACTAGGCACATCAATTATAGTTCAAATGTTAAGACTTTTAAGAAAACCTCACAAGAAAAATGTTTTTTCAGAGAAACTGAATAGGACTTTATCGAAACTATTATTCATTATCCTCACTCAATTGTTATTCTAGAATTTAGATCATTCATTTATATGAAAAATACGTTCTGTGATGTACATCTGAATAGCCTAGAAATGTCCCTTTCTTATTTTTTTAAATCCAAAACTTCCGATTTGAAAAAATATATGTCAATATAATTTATTTTAATTAAAAAAAATACTCTTGAAAAACAAAATTTCAAGTTTGCAATAACGCAGTTCGTCCCAAGCATTGTTTCATTTAATTTACTTATTATTTCTTATGTAAGTGGACATGCTTATTTGTTATTTAAGTAGACATGCTTTTTGGATACATATCTTTTAAAATAATTTTCCCCATATTTTAAATATTTTTATTGTTAGTTTTTCTCAATAACGTGTTAATTATACATACATACTGCTTCTGAGAAATTTAGAGAATTCAATGTCTCTAAGCATTTATAAAGCATTTCCACTTGCAATTCAAAGCCATTTTAAAACTATTTATTTAATAACGAAATTAGAGAAAAAAAAACGGAAAGTATGCTAGCTATCTAGAAATATATATAGTGGTTACAGTTCAAATTACAAACCAACAATAAAATTTCACATTGGTCTTTGTTTCTTTGAAAGTACCACCATAAAAATAAATCACTCTTTTTTTTCTCTAGTTGTTTGCCAGAATAATTGTCTCATTGAGACGTAAGTATAACTTTAATATCTTCGTCTACTTTGTAACTGTGCGATTTGAGAGAGAAACATAATTGTTGTAATAAATAAATATTTTATGCTTATTTATTAGGACAGTCGTTATTTTATTTTCTCTTGTTAAAATGCGTTCGATTATTTTGAGGTCTACTTACATTACTAAAAAGTACATTGTGAGTAGTTTTATGAAATGAAAATTTCTCGGTTAACATTATACCTTATGGTAGAATAATTGAATATATTTATGAAGCTAACTGTAGTTATTTAATTGATTTCATGCCTTTTATCAAAAACATATTAAGGATTTAAACGATATGTGTCATGGTGACGAATAACAATGTGAACATACTAATTTATTAAAATTTACTTCAATAAATTTGTTATAGTCGTGGTATAAACTTTGACATGTAACAAATGATGGTAGATATATATATATACATAGGTGTACAACTTTGCTTCCGCCGTTTTGCAATAGATGGTTGTAGCGGTAAGTGGTGGTCGAAATAAATAGATCGTAGATGTCATACAATAAGCTTAGGCATTTGTAAACATAACGCCATCGAAATATTAGTCGATTTGTGTCTGCATCATAAAGTTATTCTCGATTAAACATGTCAGCTTACGAGCCAAATTCTCGTCATTTGCGGGAGGTTTTAATTTTCTGCTTTAATATGAAGAAATCTGCGGCTGAGGCTCATCGAATGCTCTCAAATACCTATGGTGAGGCTGCTATTAGTGAAAGAACTTGCCGAGAGTGGTTTCAACGCTTTAAGAACGGTGATTTTGACGTCGAAGACCGGCATGGCGGTGGAAGAGAGAAGGTTTTCGAAGATGCAGAATTGGAGGCATTACTTGATCAAGACTCGTGTCAAACGTAACAAGAATTGGCAGGATCATTGGGAGTGATGCAACAAGCCATTTCAAAACGCCTGAAAGTCATGGGAATTATTCATAAACAAGGAAATTGGGTGCCGTACGAGTTGAAGCCGAGAGATGTTGAACGGCGTTTGTTTGCTTGTGAATAGCTGTTTGCAAGGCAAAGACGGAAAGGATTTCTGCATTGCATTGTGACTGGGGACGAAAAATGGGTTCATTACGATAATCCCAAGCGCAGAAAATTATGGGGATATCCCGGCCATGCTTCCACGTCGACGGCCAAACCGAATATTCACGGTTCCAAGGTATACTCTGTATTTGGTGGGACCAGCTCGGCGTAGTGCATTATGAGTTGTTAAAACCGACTGAAACAATCACAGGCGATAGTTATCGAACGCAATTAATGCGTTTTAGCCGAGCATTGAAAGACAAACGGCCGCAATACAACGAGATACATGATAAAGTGATTTTACAGCACGACCGTGCTCGACCCCATGTTGCGAAAGTGGTCAAGACATACTTGGAAACGTTGAAATGGGAAGTCCTACCCCACCCGCCGTATTCTCCAGATGTTGCTCCCTCGGACTATCACTTGTTTCGATCAATGGCACACGGCCTGGCTGACCAGCACTTCCGGTCTTATGAAGAAGTTAAAAATGGATCTATTTGTGGATCACTTCAAAAGATGACCAGTTTTTTCAACGCGGGATTCGTATGCTGCCCGAAAGATGGGAGAAAGCAGTGTCCAGCGATGGACAATACTTTGAATCATAAATGTATAACCAGTTTTTTACAATAAAGCCTCGAATTTGGGAAAAAAACGGCGGAAGCAAAGTTGTACACCAATACATATATATATTTTAAATCACATGGTTTACGTAGAAATTTACCTGTACTCTTTCAATTACCTACCATAATTTTAATTAAAAAAACTCCCTTTACTCTTGTTTCAGGCTTTCATTTCATCCATTTTTTTTTAAACGTTTTTCCTTAATTGCAACAAATGTCATATGACACATGGGAGCTCTTTATCTCAATTTAGGTCTAAAAAATTATTGTCATTTTTAATTGTGTTCATAATATGTATTCTCATACTAAATATATTGCCTAGCTCTTTTTTATACATATCAATTACAAATATAGAATTCTCTTCTCTCTAATAATTTTTCTAATACTGTCAGAATTAATGTCCTTAATTTCTATGTTCTAAAATACAAAGCTCTTCGTTTTATTTTGAGATTTATAAACAGAAAACAAGACCTCTTTATTACTCATTTAACTAATAGAATGAAATGAATTTCAAGAATTACGAAGAGGCAAATTCTAAAGATACTATATTTACAGCCCTAATTTTGCTGCGTTCCTTAATTATTAAAGGGGTAGAAATATTGGAGTACTTTAGTGCGAACCTTAGTTAAATCAGAGTTTTTAATAGAAGTCCTCCTTACAATCCCTCCAGTCCCAACAATCTTCGAAATTTCATTATTATGTTTAATTGTTCTTTGCTTTCTAATATATGTATTATTGATGTACAAGATTAATACACGGAGAAGGCCGATACTCAAGTGATATATTTAGATACATAAGTTGCGAAAAAAATATTCATTCTGTACTTTATTTTGGTTTAGTTTATAAATATATATTATATTTTTACGTTTATTGAGTTTTATTGAGAAGCAGATAATCTATCTTACAAGGCGGTATTTTATTGGTAGATAAACAATATTTAACTTCCATATGATGTTTTTATTTCAAATCCGGTATGACATTTCACAGATAAGTTTAATTAAGAGTCCCGTTTTCATTTAAAAAGTTTACTCGGAAATTGTTCTCATATAAATTTTGACGCAAAAAAAGACAATTAAGCTTAAATGTTTACAATAATTGACAGTAATTTTTACGGGTTAGTTGGATATTACATATTTTTTATACACAGTATATATACCTACCACAAAATAAGAATATTTAGAAATATATACATATATGTACATATATTTTATTAACACGTAGTAAATAAATCATTGTCATTAATTTTTTTAACATAAAAACTTTTTAACGAAAAAATAAGCCGTCAGCCGAGCTCAAAGCCAACCCACAATAGTGTCTTACTTTTTTAAACATTAATATTCACAATCCATTATACTATTGGATATATGTATAAGTCAGTGGTGGCTTAGTGGTTAAAGGGTCCGCCTCTCGTTGCCGACGGCGCGGGTTCAAACCTGGCAAGTACCAATGTGATTTTTCGAAGTCATATGTACTTTCTGAGATTATTTAGACACCACTGACATACGGTGATGGAAAACATCGTGAGGAAACCTGGACTTATAATTCAAATTATAAGTTTGAAATCACCAACCCGTCTTGCGCAAGCGTGGTGGTTAATGCTCAAACCTTCTCCATGTGAGAAAGAGGCCTTTGCTCAGCAGTGGGCGCTGATAGGCTGATGACGATGACGATATGTATATTGAAAGCTTATGCCATCTATTCAACCACTGTAGAAAGAATTAATTACGATTCGAGAATATTTAAATGGATTCCAAGAATGTAACTAAGCAATGAAAAACTCGACTGTCTTTTAATTGTAGATTTGAAAATTTATAATCTTCTTAGAACAAAAAGAACCTTATTATATTCCCATAGAAAATACTTTTTTTGGTTATAATGGTGTAACAAATAAATTAAATCGACTTTGCAAAATATAATCCAAAATATGCACACAAAAATCTAAAGTGATTACAGAGTTTAGACACTTTCCTATGAATTTAAACGTTACGCATTTGGGTTTTGTATAAAAACGTCAAAAGTCCAAACAACGTAGGCCAAAAAATTTTGTAATAATGAAAGAAATTCCTAGTTTTAGTTAAATGATTACGCAATTTTTGTTCTATGACTCAAAAATGATCCCGTACCGTAGTTTGTTTAAATCCAACATGAAATAATGTAACAAAATTTGTCTCATACATCTTTCTATTGGTGAATGGTGCATTCTTTCACGTTACCTTAATGGCTTTTTTTAATTTTTATTAAGGTCGTTTTTAAAATACAACGTAGCCACTGTAATACAGGCTTTAAATTTTAGTTTTAACTTATGTAGGTTGATTTTCGTACATTAAAAACGTTGAGTTCAAGTTTTAAATTACTTAATCTTAGCCATATTTACAATATACAGTGTAAACTCTATATAACGACACTGAAGGGACCGTGCATTTTTGTGCGTTATAGAGAGTTGCCGTTAAATAGAGGGAAGAAAATCAGAATTAGAGAAAGACAAAGTTTGTTTCAGACTACTGTACATAAAAATGTACATAAAAAAGAATGTTATAAAGTCTGTTGTTTTTGTTTGACGTGTTTTGCTGCACCAGTAATGTTGTTGTATTTTTTACGTATTTTATTCATATCTTGCGATATTGAGGCATATTGGTGAAGAACGAATTTCTTAGAAAGTTTGGTATGCATGATTACGACAGTGGAGTTTATTGCGGGCTAGGATAACAAAGCGACAAAAAAACGTAAACAGCTGCGCATTTTTTACTAATTTTAGCACCTTAAGGGTACTTTTTATTACTTAATTTTGTCGCTATTGAGAGTGGCTGTGACGCTATATAGAGTGTATGATTGTATGGTAGACAAGCTAAACCAACCAAAGTCGAATGATTTCGACGCTTTAGAGAGTTTGTCGTTAAATCGAGTGTCGTTATATGGAGTTTACACTGTATTTGTTCTTGTTCATTATTATTATTAATTTTATTTAACGAGTATGTGTCAAATTTATACATAGAATATGTAATCATGTTATCCATTCTCTAAGTGAACATATTTGTTAATTTTTTTAAGGTTATAATTTGTGATGCCAAGTAGTTTTGTTAAGATATATGTACACCCGGGAAATACTGTAATGACAACCTAGGAATTAATTGTAAATTTTCCTTTTTTTATAATATTATAAAATGTAAGAAGGTATACTTAAAAAGTAAAAAAAAAACAAGATTATGTCAACGAACATGTCGTGCCGAGACCGATTTATGTCGACGGATCGGTTCTCGAAGTTGTTCAAGAGTATACCTACCTTGGACAAGTTATCCAGCTTGGTAGAAACAACTTCGAGAAGGAAATCGATCGCAGGATTCAGCTGGGTTGGGCAGCGTTTGGTAAATTACGTCGGGTTTTCTCCTCGCCTTTACCGCAATGCCTGAAGACCAAAGTCATACCGGTTATGACCTACGGGGCTGAGACGTAGACACTCACTGTAGGAGTAGTCCACAAACTCAAAGTCGCTCAGCGAGCTATGGAACGAGCTATGCTCGGCGCTTCTTTGAAGGACAAACTTCGAAACGAAGAAATCCGACGAAGAACCAAGGTTACCGACATAGCTCGTAGAATAAGCCAGCTGAAGTGGCAGTGGGCTGGTCACATCTGCAGAAGGACCGACGCACGGTGGAGCAAGCGTGTCCTTGAGTGGAGACCGCGTCTCGGCAAACGTAGAGTAGGACGCCCCCCAGCTAGGTGGACCGATGACCTTAAAAAGGTCGCTGGGTCTCACTGGATGCGGAAGGCATAGGACCGAGTGTTATGGCGCGTGTTGGGAGAGGCCTATGTCCAGCAGTGGACTGCAATAGGCTAAATGATGATGATGATGATGATACTTAAAAAGTTACTCATGATTCAAAATTTATATGAAGATTTCTGATACCATAACGAAAAAATAACGAACTTACTATAGTAATTCATATCAAGCGTGGAACCAATTGCTTTTGTTTAAATTATAGTTTTTCAATGAATATAATTCCTGAAATAAAGCCCAGGATTAGAGCCTCGTTTTTTATTACCACGCATTAATCATTAAATTGGAAAGTTTTCAGAAAATGACGATTTTTTAATTGTAAATAAAATAAGTCATTTAACATATAATATACATATTCCGATTTAAATTATTTTTGTTTTCATGATTCTTGATAAAAATTCTGAGCATTCAGGAATATAATTACGTCCTGAGATTATTAGAAATGCAATACCAAGAGAGAGAAGTAGACTTAAATGAAAATTTTAAACTTAAATTCAATCAAATTACCATTATATTACAATTTAACCAAAAGCCATACATAGAATCTATTTTCTTTGATTACTATATTACAAAGTTCATGGTAACTGGCAAAGCCGAAGGAAGGAGACGCAGAGGGCGTAATCCGACGCGTTGGTCCGACCAGGTCCGATCCGCCCTCGTGTGCACTGTCCACGAGGCGTTACACTCTCATAGACACGGGTGGCACAGGATTGTCAGGAGGTCACGACCCTGAGCATTGAGGAAACCGACTCAAGGAGGAGGAGGATAACTATATTTCAATTTCCTCCACTCCTAAATGAACATAATTTTTAAGTAAAGAGGAATATTTCTTCAATAAATCTTTTCTCGTTGTTGGTTTTTATCTATACATTTAAATAATTCAAAATCCTATATTCTGAATATTTTACACCCACCAAAGTGACTAAACAAATATGAATAAAATAATGTTACCACGATTTAGTTTTCTTGAACCTTGCTTGCATACATGCGTCGCCATATATACTTTTCAAAAATTCTATATTATATGACGTTTAGATACATTAACTTCAAAATTCTTTCCCATTTCGGTACTTTCGATTTTCATTTTTTATTTTAAAACTCAAAAACAGAAGTTTGAATTAAATGAACTAACTTTTCAACACATACATATTTTAAATTATGTTAATAAATAAATTCAGGTGCAATGCTTTATATTGTTATTTTATCGCAAACTATAATATTTACAAAACTTAACAATTTTATTTACTAAATAATAACTTTATGTATTCCAAAAGACCCCTGAAATCTTCAAGCCTAAATTAATGTAGCTCTCTTAATAAAAAATTCAAAAAATTTCACTGATTTGCTTATGATACGGAATAAATTTTATTCTATCCTTAAAGCGGCGTCGGATTGGACTATATTGATGGACACGTATGAAAAGCAATATAAAATCCCCGAGGATATTTGTGCGTCGGCCTCCAGACCGGATATATTTTGTTTCCGCGAATTTTAAAGCGCGTAGTGATGATAGAGCTTACGGTCCCTTGGGAAACCAACATCCCCAAAGACCATACCATCAAGGTCAACAAATATTACGAGCTCACAAACGAACTCACTCGAAATAGGTTCGTAGTAGATTTGTACGCGGTAGAGGTGGGAGCGAGAGGTATAACAGCGAAATCTCTCTACAACCTACTAAAGGACTTGGGCTTGTCCAGAAGTCACATTAATGCATTCTTGGAACGCATATCGAAGGCAGCCCTAGTAGGTTCTTTTCAAATTTGGTTAGGTAGGGAGAGGAGCTTAGTTAAGGGGCCCCTTAAACCTACACTTGGGTCGCAAGTCCCAGGCACTGTTGAAGCTCCTCTCCCTGCAACGCGATGGACCCGGCACCCGCACGGTGAATCCATGGAATGCTTAGTAGTTTCGTCTGTTTTGTGTAAATTTATGACTTTTTGATATTTTCGTTTAGTCCTAAAGGCAATGGTTTAATTTGATTCTTCGTTAAAAAGTCTTTGTTACACTTTATAACTTGTCTTCGTCGTTTGTTGTGATTGGTCGTTCTGTCGTCATCACAAATTATTATCAAGCAGATACAAATTTATTAAAACTATTTACAATAAGTGACAGTTTGTTTTTCCTTTTGTTATTTATTACATGTTCATTGTTTAGTCGTGAATCGAAATTCCTAATTGTGTCCTAAAATACACACTAATTTGTGAACTCTTAATATTTGATTTAGCTTTACCTTAACTTGGTAATAACTTCGTTAATTAAGTATAAAATGGTAAGTGTTATCAATTTATTATATTCCAGAAATATCTATGAAAACATAAAGCTAGAAAAAAACCCTTAACAATATGAATTCTCAATTGTAAGCTAGTTAGTTACCAACTATTTAAACTTCTACAAGAATTAATATTAAAAGGTTAATTATAATTTTACAACAGAACTAATTAGAAATAAAAATTATATTAATAGCTGCAAACAAGAATAAATCAATATATAAGAAAATAATTAACAAATCAACATTGCTACTATTTCTTTGCACAAACTTTGGTACTATCGTTGGTAAGCTGTCTTTTTTAGTAAATATTATATTGTCTCGTTTTAATTACACGTAAGGATTTATTGGTGTGAGTAATATTGACGTTGCATAAATTACAAGTAATTAATTACATTGTTACAGTAATTAAAAACGGCATCGATGTTGAAGGTTTTTGAAGGTACATATGTTTAAATAAGATATTGAATTCGGTTTAACTAAAAATTATCAATAAAAGTTTAATTAATTCTATATATAGACGACCATAGGTAATCTTTTATTATTTCATGATAAATAGTAGGTCCAAATAATAATTTATTTGTTTGACTTTTCGCCTGGCCTGTGTTAAATTTCACATTCACCGACGCACACAATTGACTTAAAAAGCGGTATAACGAATTAAAACTATGACGATATTATGATATTACATAAGAAGCTCTATAACTGTAGTAAAAGTTTTACAAAGGTGAAAACGTGTGGTGACATAATAAGTAGGTCAATCGATATGACAAATCCTCAGGTATCAGTGATTTTATATAGATAAGGTTATAGTTGGCATTTTGCATTCTATTAAACTACTAATATAGTTCTAATGATTTCTCGACATTGCATTGTAATTGCAGACAAGACACGGTGTCTTTCTTAATTAATAGTTACCATAACCACTGAAATCTAAGTTATTATTAAGTAGAAATCATTGAGTGTCGTAAAATTTTATGGTTCATTTTTAAACTCTGCAACGAAACATTTAACAAATAAAATAAATTTAATCCAAAACGTTCACTGAGAATAATTTCATTTTAAAGATAAGTTTCTAGCTTTGTGATCTTATTAACGAATGTTTGTTTTGTCAGTTTATATAAAGTCATAATGTTCTGTACAGGAACAGTAAGAGAAAATTATGCTATCTTTTAAAGTTGTCTAGTCTAGCTAAACAATTTAAATACAAAGCTTTCATTGACCTCTTCGAAATATATAGTAGATTGTTTATGGCAGGAAAACTGACGAGTAGCATATAGCGTCAGTTTAGATAAAATGCCTGAAACCACTGAATTTTTGGAAACTATTGTTAAAATTTAAATCACAACTTTTAAAACTGCAAGGATTTGTCGTTGTCGTTGAAAATGGAACATGCTATAAAGCACAATATGGCAGTGTACTTTTTGGTTTTGTATGAATTTACTTTAATTGCTTTAAAAGATACAATAGGGTGGGTCAAAAAAATTTTTTTTTAAGATATTCATTTCTAATAGCAGAAATATGTTATAGTTAGGTATCGTTATAAACCCTTTAAAATATTATTATCTAATTATTTTAATTGGAACAGCCCGCGCAAAGCCATTGAAATTTTGAAAAAAACGTACAAGTACTCACTTTTGCACCTTAAGTTACAAGTTTGACGTGGGATTTAGTTTAATGTTTTAAGCAATATCCATTATGACACACGTTACTTTTGTTATATAAATTGTGTTATTTAATAAAAGAAGATTTTTGAGGTAAGTACATTCGGAGAATTCATGTATCATTGTGGCTATTTTTTTTGTAAAATCTAGTGAAATTGAAAATTATGTAATTTTTGTTTTAGGACTCGGAAGTAGATTTTTTCCATTATTTCAAATAATAGGCAGCCACACAAGTGCCCTATATTTGGAACTATAGAAAATATCAAAGAAAACGCGTTACCAACATACCAGAATATCATGAAATATTATGAGTGGAAAAGGCTACAAGATAAAATTAAAAATGTCAGCAACAAAGAGCCCGCCTTTTTCAAAATTGCAGAAATTGTAACCCAAAAAATAGAAGGAGTATGGCAAAAGGCGTCAATCCGTATAGTATCGCATACAAGAATCATTCAGCTCTTAAAAGCTTATCATTCCAAATGCAAAAATATCATGAAATCATTGAAAAAGTTGGCAGCTGAGAAAAAACTTAATTCTTTCAGCAAAGCGAAATTTTGTTTCATATTTGTTAATGCATATGCAAGATACTAATTCGCATATTTTGCTCACAATGAAAATTTACTATTGGCTATGTTAACAGATGGAGAAAAGCATGTAAGAACTTACACTAGAAGAATTCTAAAAGCACGTTGCTCACCTACAACGGGAAAACTAGGCCGCACTTTTGAAGTGCCTAAACTTATTTTGATGTCAAATCTTATATTGATCTAATAAACTGGCAAGAAACCAACTTTGGTCCTCCTATTCTACAAAATCAAACGAATGACGAACTTATTCAAATAATAGAAAAAAAAAGGTGATAAAACGATGTTGTTTTCGAGGCCGCCTTGTCATACGTATTAGTTATACGTATTATAAAAAAGCAAGGGACAGCATTATTCATGCAAAACTTGCATCAAGGAAAGCTATGGAGAAATTCAATAGTAGGCAGGATATTTTGTATGAAATGAATTTTTTTTTTGATAACTTTTTATGATTAATTGTTTAAGTTTATTGTTTCAAGCATAAATATATGTATTTCATTAAATATTTCTTTTGTTTTGATAATATTTTGAAAAATTTCTAATAAAAAACTATACCATTTAGTAATACGTGTTTTTCCCAAAATCGATAATTTTCAAAACTCATGCGCGGGCTGAAGGAATTTGTTTGATTACCCGTTTTTTAGCTAAAACTATTTTTTATAGTACACTACAACATAATATTACTATTAGAATGTGATTCAGCAACTTTTATTTTTTTCCATACAAGAGTGACCCACCCTAAGATACAACCAAATTTTTAGGCTTGAAATAAATCAAAGTCATATAATACGCGACAAGCATACATACCTATTGATAAAGTTTATTGTGAATAGACTTCTGATTCTCTTGATCATAAAATTGTGAGAAAAAAATTGCATCTTTAAAAGCTTAAATAATTAAAAACAATGCTTTAGTTATTTTATATTTAAGTTAAAGTTGTCATCAGAAGTCATCAGAAACAGAAATAAGCATATAAACTATGTCATATAAAATAATGTACTAGATGTCATTTGACATTAAGATACAGGTAAGATTATATCTGTTATTTTTATGATTTCTAAGAGAAGAGATTGATTTTCACTTTAGGTTCCTACATATATCAATATACGGATAATTTTGTAAACACACTCCAAATGACATGGTGTGTTACAAATACGGCTATATTTAACTAGTTTTAGAATTAAAGTTTTTTTTCTTCCAATTTCAGCTTATATAATAAAAAAAATTATAATTAGTATGATGTCAATTTTATATTTATATTGTTCATATTTATAGGAAATAGTCAGAAACATAAATTGTGTAAAATAATAGGTACATACATATAGTACTATCTACCAGTACTATCTACGATATGCCGAGCCAATTTGTGAATCTAAGCCGTCTGGGGCGCCACCTAAATGTATTTTAAAAATTCATTCAAATCGGTCAAACCGCTTAAGAATTCAGTGACATTCACACGTACATTAAAATTATATATAATTACCACTTAATTCACTTGATAACATAATATGTAGTTTACTTTATTACTGGATAACTATATAATATAATAAGTAATATAAAAGTATGAGTATATACTCAATATGTTAATATTAATATAGGTTTAAATTTTACTTGTTTTGAAGTTCCAAACAAATTTTAATGATAATGTAATATTATACCTTGAAATTGAAACAGATTCATTGTCGTGTTCCGGGAGTGTAACATGAGAAGGGTAAATGGAAAGTTATAATTCAGAATAGAAATTTAATTTACACTTTTTGGTAATCCATTTATTCTCGTTCCGATTTCAGAAGGTTGAATAAATTCAAATTACTTATAAACACAATGCAACTTGATATACCTATGGTGTATTAACTTGTATCTTGGTGTAAGCAAGCCTCCTAAATACAGCTCCAGTAGTCTCTAAAATGTAGGTAATTATTCGTTACAAAGGTACTCCTATAACTTCTTCATGGTTTGAATACGATAAGTAATTTCAAACTTAATACGAAACACCATATATGTTATATAAGTTTTATTTATATTGGACATATCCTTGTTTATTTTAAAATAATTACATCTATTCATGTAGGGATATTTAGTGATTAGTTTGATAAATAGTCACGGGCCTTAGTGTTTCTGTTTCAAGAAAAGTTTTTGGTGTATTAACATATATATTCTAACCTATTTCATACAGAATTTGTTAATAGTGCTTAATTCACTTTATTCAATTGAACTGTTTTTGAAACCGTCGTTAATTAAAAACACTCTGTAAGGTAATTTCACTATAAGCTCATTAGAATACTTAAGCAAAATAGATAAAGTATTTGAAATATTGCCAATACCAACACCATTTGTTTTTATAATACATATTTAAGTAAAAGTTAAGTAACGAGTTTATAACGGTAACTTAATTTCATAAAATTTTTCAGTATAACTTTCATATCGATAGAGTGTAGAGGCAATTATTTGAATTGTATTTTTACATCGAAAAATTTATTAATATCGGGCTTAAAACTCAAAGGCGTACCGTATTTTTCTTATACAAATTTTCTTTCTACTGAATTTTGAATAAGAACTCGTTATTCTTAGCACTCTCTTTATAGGTCAAATTTTATTTTATAACTATACCTAGGCAATATAAAATAATAAAAAAATATTGAAACACATTCAATATGACAATATATTCTGAAACTTAACATGACTTTTGAGTTTTTTAATATTTTAAATCTATAGCCCTTTCTTTTTATTTAAGATTTCAAATGAATATTTCTGAAACGAGACCCATACCCTTGAATTTTATGATCCTTTTGACTATTTTACCCGTAGTTCTAGTCTGACCCAATCTCTTTGGAATGCGTTAAGCTAAAGAACTAAAATAAATACTCAATAATGAGGTCTGCTACGTATTGTTGCAAAAAAATGACAAAGGGAACTTGGTATGTAGAGATTATTATTTTTTTCTTTTATATTATGAAGCGGATATAAGAAAAAAACGTCTTTTTCATCCTTTTGTAGTTAATGGAAAAGCCGTCGATACTTTTATGGTTATACTTTTCTAAAGTTGAATAAGCACATCTATCATCAAAAGATTACGTTGAAACTGGGCGGCGTTTGGAAAGCTGTGCCATATTCATAAATCGTGAGACCCCACAATCTCTCAAGACAAGAATTTTAAACCACTCCTAACTTACCTAGCCAAAACCTTGACCCTCACCACATTGCTAGTCATAATTTCAATATCGGTATCTAATTCAGTAAATGTAAGCTTCAAATTAACTTCAACACTAGAAAACGAAAGTCACCGACATTACTCTACCGCACGCTCAAGTGGAAATGGTTGGTTCATATTTCCAGACAATCAGATAATCGATGAAGCCTGAACATGTGATAATGTTGGAACGTATGTGTGAACGGAAAGACGATTTGCAAAGTTATTAAGACCTAGAAATAAGGTTATATTTTAAGGGTGTGGAAGCGAAATTATTTAAGTATATATATATTTTTTTAAACCTTCCGTTTTGAGGCCTTAATGAAAAATATTTATTGTTTGTTGTTGTTGTTATTCAGTTTTATATACATAGTATATGCACTTTGATTGTACAATAAAACCCTGGCGAACTATAGTATGTAATTTTAATTACAAAAATCAGCGAAAGTTTTTCATAACACAATAACAATCTTTTTTTAAATTATCTTAAAAGTCTTTGAAGAAATTATTGTAATCAAGTTTCCAAAATCTGGATTAGAATAAACTAATCGGTATACAAGTGCGTCTAATGAAAGATCTTATTGTTACAACGCCAAATAAATCTAAAAGGAGTTATGAATTATGTTCTACGTATTAGAAAAAAAAGTAATGAAAAAAATAAATGTACATAAAGTAGAAAAATATTGTTTTTATAACATTTCCTACATAATGTACATGTATGTGTTGTACCTATGTTCAAGCACTTCTCTTACTGTGTTAAGCACTTACTGTTTGAACTGGAGTTGGCTAGGGAATTGAGGTTTAATCTTTAATTAAGTTTGTAGAACTAATTGGAACTGAAAGTATTGACCACATACTGAAACAATGCTACTGAATACGTAATTGACTTTACGTTTTCAAGTTTTAATTTTTACAGTATTAGCTTGTTTAGATCAGCACCGATTTTAATGGCGATATAATTTTTTTCTACATTTATTTATACTCCCACGATACAATGTTTATAACACTAGATGTGTTTTTTTTTTTTATATAAATCTGGATAAAAATAAACTACCGATAGTTGACTGTGATTAAATTATTATATCAAATTCAAAGTTTAAGAGAAATTTCATTAAGTTTGACATTTAGTGATAATACATAATTTCGGAATTATTTAGAGATTTATATGTGTCATGGCAGTAATCGTTTATTATAATTTTTTTAATGTTTTAATAATGTTACAATATTAATATATTTGCTTTGTAATCTTATCCAAACAAAACATTGACTGTGTTAATTATCGCCTTCTTCAGTTATGAATTGTCTTAATAAGGGATACAAACTTTTCGTTTCACGTAAAAATATTATGATGACTGATGACACTTTAATTATGCATATAAATTCGTTTTTATATTTATAAATATGGCTTCATATAAATAACACTTAATATTCTATCTTAAAAAAGAATTTACTTGATGTTTTAAGAGAGGTTAATAGGAAAAATTAATATTGTAGCTATAATTAACTCCGGACAATTATTTCTTTGTGTGATATAAATATAAGTATAAAGAAATGGTTTAAGATGGTTTTGAAATATTTGTGACATTAATATTATTTAAATAGCAAAAAAATTATATGCTTGACGTCTTTAATACATCCTCATCTATCATTGCATCTTTTGACACTAAAATATTTTATCGCTTTTATTGGTCCTTCGCATATCATTAACAAAATTACAAGAATTTCAGGAAATTTTAATACGACAATGATCACAATGACTAATTATTTTCACAAAAAAAATAAGGTTTACCAATAGCTTTATGATTTTGATCACCTAAACTAGTTGTAATTCCTTCACGAGGATCAGTTATATTTATTTACTATATAATTCAAAATAAAGAAAATGTCTTCAATAAATTTAGCCACAGTGGCTCTTAAATATATGTATAAGCTAGCTATCATGCAAGTCTTTCAAAACCTGGCCAGCCGATTAAGGGTTTTGCCGGTATGATCAAATAGTCAGACGGACGAAAAAATATAAAAAAGTACTTTTACATATATTAATATGAGGAATAAACTCCAATTTTATTTCTTTGAATGAATCTTCAAAAACTTTGCAAGTAATCTTTTGTAACTGCTTTGTAACATATAGATTTTCCTTATCACTTTACAATAGACTGCACCCAGGCTTCAATACTGATACTCAATATTGACATATTTATCTTGAAATAAGTCTCAGAATAATTTCTCGTCTAGTTTTCTCCTGTAAAACCTTCCTTAAATAACATAAATAAAACCTGTAAATTTTTGCAATCGATTTCGAATGATAAGGAGGTTATTAATTCGTTGATTTTTTTTTTGTTTGTTACTAAATAAATTTTGACTGGGCGAAGTGATTTTAAGATTTTTTTTTATATTTGAAAACTGGTGCTTCCCGTTTGATCCCATTTCAATTTGGTTTAATTTTGGCAATGGCACCTATGTGAAAACCTTACAAATATTTGCACTGAGTAAGTATGTGACAAATTAACGAGAAACTTCCTGATTCTGAATTATTTATTTATAAGGGTCGACTTAATCTTAAAACTACTCAAATATCTTACATACGTGTTTTGTAATTAATTAAAAATTTAATTATGTAAAACGCAAGAAATAAAATTATAACTAAGTAAAAAAAATACTTAAAAAAACAACACAGGAAGTAAAAAGCAAAAAATAAATACTATTTCGTAGCCTAGCCTTTATAGTTATTCTAAATTCTAAATAAATGCACAAGAATCGATTAAACATCTAAAGAAGATAAATGAACCCTATTTTTTATTTACTTTCTTTTTCTTTTTATTTAATAGCTAACTAAATGTATACAACTACTCAATATCTAATCAACTGTTGAATCCTGAAATCTCATTTCAGTTAAATAGAACCAGGAGTTACTTAAAGTTCATCTTGAAATAAATATGACAATTAATTAAAAGTTTCACATTTAAGTTTTTCACTTTTTTTAACATCTCTTGAATGTTTTTCCACCTAGTGTTAGGAGGCTATGAAGTGAATACGAGTACGTAGCGGAAGGACTATCACAGTAATAATAGCCTGTTCACACTATCCTGAAAGACAATCAAATGATATCTATTATTTTTTATACCAAATATGAACGATGGAAGTTAAATAAGGCACTGTAATTATAACTAAGCAACATAACCAGAATTGCAGCGCCAGTGGGGGCTTGATCTGTAGATTGTTGGTATGCTCGAACTCCCCTAGAGATTGCCATAGTTTTCAGTTTCAGTAAATTAAACGAAACTTTAATTTTCATTAAAGTACAATCAGAAACTATGTTAGATCTACTTGTTTATATTGACATCCTATCCAATATTATTATACAGGTTTATTACTAAGAAAATATAGGATCTTGGTAATGCATCTAATGGTCATTTACTTTTTTTTAACATTTATTATTATGAAATAATAACTAAATCTATTAAATAGCGAGAGTTGCAATGTAATGCTCACACGGTCACAAATCTAGGGTAATTTAATTAAATGACATCACTAAAAAATCGATTTCTAGTTTATTTAGTGTTGATTTTATTTCAAAATAAAATTTTTAACTACAACTCACAAATATTGTATTCATTATTCTTTTAAATGCTTGGCTTCTTGAGTTTCACATAATGTTTATTATTCTGATATCAATTGAATATATTTATTTCGCACGTTTTGTTTTGTATTCAATACACATCTTAACTTTAGCGTGAATAAATATTATTCACACGCAGACACGTCACACGGGCTGCTGGCATATGAAGGAAAAATGTCATTGCAAATAATAATTATACTGAGTTACGTTTTACTGTTACTATCTCAATTATGTATGTACATTATTTACGCATTTCTATATAAGTTTAAAAAGAATAATTTAGTAGATTTGAACCATGAAACATTTTGATTGTGTTGGATAGTCAATAGTCCGATGTTGATACAACTTAAGGGATCAATTGATCTCGGGATATAAAATACAAAACTAATAAAATTATTTCAGAGGCGGTATAAATGTTTAATACTTGCTATAGGAGTAAGTAGCAGTTTTTCCAAAAAAAAAAAATGTGTGCAAAGTTAAAAAGCGAGACGGTGAGCATCTTCCAGTTGAGATAATTAAGCTGAAAGATAAAAGTAGTTTTAATTTAATAATTGAGTTTAATTTGCCTTCTTTTACTAAAAATATGAGAGAGACAGTATCTTAGTATAAAGTAGACGTGAGGCTAATAATTTACAAAAGAATAAAAGTAATTTGTAAGTAAAAGTAAAAGTTGATTTAAAATGCCGCTATACTAATCTAATATCTTTAAACAACCTATTATTGTTCATGTACTTAAACTGAATCTAAGAAATTACTATAAACCTTTAAAATAATTCTGTATGCGAGAGTTACCAGGGGCATGATCGATCTAGGTACGTTTTATTTACGTGTACGTTTTATTTGTGTTATACAGTATCGTAAGAATATGAAGGGAAATTTTATCAGATTTTACGACATTGTTATATCTTATATATAAAAACAAAAAACGAAAAAAGCTTGTTGGCCAGACACAATTAAAAACATATAAATCCTAGATTAAACTCATATCAGTAATAACTAACAATGTTGTAAATGTCGCAACGATCTTATTTATAGTAACAATAAAATTTTGATAAAAATTTTTATAAATATGCTTTAAATTATTATTTATGAATCAAGAATGTGAGAATATATAATGTTAAAAACATAATTATATTGTATACATTATAACCAAGTTTTAATATTGGAATTTGTTTAATAAAGAGTTAATAAATAAAAAGTCTAACCCTACACTCAGAATACTGACTTTCTAATAACAAAAGAAGTAAACTTAATTGGTAACGTAAATAGCTAGGTTTATAAAAATCAAGGTCAACAAATATTACGAGCTCACTAACGAACTCACTCGATATAGATTCGTGGTGGATTTGTACGCGGTAGAAGTGGGAGCGAGAGGTATAACAGCTAAATTTCTCTACAACCTACTAAAGGATTTGGGTTTGTCCAGAAGTCACATTAATTCATACTTGGAATGTATTTCGAAGGCAGTCCTAGTAGGTTCTTTTCAAATTTGGTGAGGTAGAGAGAGGAACTTGGACAGTGGAGGCGAGCGTTTAACGCGCGATACATAGGGGCCCCTTAAACCTACACCTAGGTCGCAAGTCCTAGGCACTCTTAGCTCCCCTCCCTGCAACGCCATGGACCCAGCAACCGAACGGTGAATCCATTGAATGCTGAGAGGTTTAATTTCATATCAGCATGAATTGAAATTTTTATTTGTGTTATGTTTATTTTTTTAAATAAATACGATAGTTGAATATGTATATCTGCTTATTTTATTGACACGTTGTAATAACAGCACGTATTTCGTTACGGTCACGTAGACAACCCTTCAAAATGTCTATTAAGGATATAATATTATCTCAATAACTACAATACTACACAATACTGCACAAGGTTTTATTGAAGCGCGAACATTACATTTACTGAGAGTACAGTTCTTGAAAAATGTATCTTTTTTATTTTCAAAATAAAGCTGAATTTTATGTTTTCATAACAATTATTACTAAAATACACCAAAGAAGGTATGAAAAAGATATACTGACTATTTGTTTCCTCATTATGTAAGAGATTGACAAAAACGAAAGACGGTTCATCAAACTTTCGTAACTATTAGTTAAAGATATCAAATTTCAAGCCACCAATAGTACAAATTTTAATTTAAGTTTAGACCTTTAAAAAATAATAACTTATATTTTTGAATTTATAACTTTTTTAACATAAATTTTATAGCTGTTAATACTTTTATATTCATTAGCAAATATTTAAAAAATCATTTGGTCTTAAATTTATGTATATATTTACATGATGACGGAAGTGAAAAATTATTTTCACAATAAGTGACTGCCAACTAAACGACTTACTAAACAAAAGTACAGATTTTAGTTTTGAGAGGTTTGTAACACTCTGAATAACGTGTCCGTGAAGATTATTTGCATAAAAACATTTTACGGAAATTAAGAAAGACGATTTATTTTTGATAACATATGTTTGAATAATTATGCATGAGTCATACAATATTTTTTTAAAAGGTTAATTTATTTTTTAATTATATTTGTAAAAGAATCATAAAACATTTTAATATTTTTTTATAATCACTACTCCCGAAGTTTCAGTTTCTTTGCAGCAACCCTGACCAGGGGCTGATTAGATGAAAATATCTGTTAGTCGGTCGTGCTATTTGTCATCTACCGCCAAAGACTTCTTATATTGAGAAAATTAAGAAAGTGAAAAGTCAGGAGTTGAAGCTTAAAATAATAAAACCCACTATAGTACATCGGAAAATATTAGTTTTATTTAAACATTTTAACGTCAATATCATAAGTCCTTGAAATATCAAAATCGAATCATCATAAACGGGTATTAAAAATATGTAAAAACTAAATGGATTCTAGGCAACACCTTAAAGGTCCTTTTTTAATTATGCAACAATAATGTGTACCTCATAGCTGTGGGTGTGAAAATGGTACAATTAAAAAGCATTAACCCCAACATGACTTTATAAGCACTTATAAGCGATATAAAAAATGCAATAAACTTTTAAGTACACTTAAAAAAGAACGAATATATCCATGTCGGGAGTTATCATATAAAACTCAAATTATATGTATTCAAAGACTTCTTATATTCCTAACATAAAATATTTTATGAGATGGTTATTTAAGTATCAATGTACATTTGTAATCTCAATTGCGAAACGTTTTTTAATATATATGTAGCAATGTTCGTTAGTTCCACTCTTTATAACGTCATTCACAGTGTGTTTACACTTAGCTGATAAAACTATCCATTGGCTTAATCACCGAAATCTAGAAAGCCTATCTAATAGATGGCTCTTTCATCCCGGGATGTTGACTGAAACAGAGTTTGCCCAAAATATTAACTTAAGTAATAATAATAATAATAAGTATTCTTTATTGTACACCAAAAAAATAAATAAGTTATACAGTAATTACAAAACTTGATCAAAATGTACAATTGGCGGCCTTATCGCTAAGCAGCGATCTCTGCCAGGCAACCATGCTACGTAGGACACAGTAAACAGTAATTAAATATTTCAGGTGTACATATATAAGAGAAAAATATACTTATACGAAATTATATACATATATATATAGTAAACATATAACGGGTGTCCCATCTAGCGTTTCGAATTTGAACTAACGATAATTTGACATTGGAGACGTCAACTGTCATCGGAGAAGTGTCACATATTTAGTAATAAGTCTGACATTTACGAAATGGGTCGCTATTCGCTTGAGGAAAGCTGGGAAATATTAAAAAATTATTTCCAAAGTGGTGAATCGCCAACGCAAACTGTGCGAAATTTGAAAAAAATATTTGCCAAAAAAGATTTGCCATCGGAGGCATATGTGCGGCAATTTGTGAATCGTGTGCGCGAAACTGGATCACTGTTGGATAAAACAACACGTAAACGTCCATTTCCAGCAAGGTCAACCGAAAACATCGCTGCGGTGGAACAAAGTGTTCGTGAACGGCCATCCACATCGATTCGTCATCGAGCGCAAGAGTTGCACCTTTCTCGGTCAACTACGCACCGAATTTTGCGCAAAGATCTTGCCCTGAAGCCATATAAAGTTCAGTTGGCCCAACAGCTGAAGCCAATTGATCATCCGAAACGTCTACGGTTCGCAAATTGGGCGGAAGATCGTTTGGCCGAAGATGGTGAGTTTTATCGAAAAATCATCTTTTCCGACGAGGCTCATTTTCACCTCGGCGGTTATGTAAATAAACAAAACTGCCGTATATGGGGCACAGAAAACCCGCACATCGTTGAGGAGAAACCGATACATCCACAACGAGTGACTGTTTGGTGCGGATTTTGGTCCGGCGGCATCATCGGCCCATTTTTTTTTTGAAAATGATGAAGGAGCCGCCGTAACCGTCAACGGCGAGCGCTACCGCGCTATGTTAACTGATTGGTTTTTCGGTCAAATGGAAGAGTATGATTTGGACGATATTTGGTTTCAACAGGACGGGGCTACGTGCCATACAGCCCATGCTACGGTCGATGTTTTGCGCCCAATCTTCGAAAATCGCATAATCAGCAAAAATGGTGATGTGAATTGGCCTCCAAGAAGCTGCGATTTAACACCATTGGATTATTACCTTTGGGGAGCGGTCAAAGACGTTTGTTACGCCAACAAGCCAAGCACGATTGATGACTTGAAACATGAAATTGAAGTTGCCATTGCTGCCATAAGGCCGGAAACAATTGAAAATGTACTGAAAAATTGGACTGATCGAATAGGGTACTGCCAAGTAAGCTGTGGTGGACATTTGACCGAGATAATTTTTCACAAATAATGTCATGAATTATGCTTTCAAATAAATGTTTGATCATTGAAATCTATCGAGTCGTTCTTTTTTTATAGCCTTTTTAAATTCGAAATTTTCCGTGAGACACCCTATATATACTACATTCAATATACAATAATCTATATATATAATTTATACAACAGTTTAAATATGACTATAAGTAACATACAATAATAAATTTAAAATATAAGCCAGATACATCGCAGAGTAGGAATTAATAATAAATAGAAAAATAAAAATCATAAATATTAAGGAAACAGGTAGACAAAATTTAAGGGGGGAAGAAGTTTGCTTTTAATAACCGTTTGAATAAGTAATAGCAAGCTAGATCGTGTAGCAAATTGTCTTGGATGCTATATCCGATAAGATAAATCCTTGAAAAACTATGCATTTCAGTCAATTTTGTTTAAGGTTATTTATTGAAATTGTAACTTTTAACAGAAAAGTAATATTTCCTATTTAAAAAACAAGATGTTTGTTTTTAATTTTTACAAACATACATTGAGAATAAATACTGAACATAAATAGATCTTGTAATTTCTTACTCAAAATTATGTAAACTCTTACTGATTACCCTAATAATTATGGCCAATAAATGTTAAAGTTTAACACGTATACATATAAAAAGAATGTAGAAAAACTGAATATTTGCTGTTACCATTGAAGATCTTCAACTGTATGCTATGTTAGTGTATGAATCTATACAATAGATATAATACACTGTCTCACGTACCACACTGGAAGAGGTGGCATGCGCTCGGAGTCTAATGACTAGCGCGGAGTGGAACGGTTGCGTGCGCCTGCGCTCTAGGCTGGGTAGTAGTGAGCCAGTGACTAGTTATACTTACATGTAGGACCAGGAATCCTACACTATGTATTCAAACTATGTATTAATAAATATGCGCGCTGGATTCGTCATCCAAACGACGAATCCATGGAATGCTGAGAAGTTTCGTCTCCTGATGGAATCTATACTAATATTACAAAGCTGAAGAGTTTGTTTGTTTGTTTGTTTGAAGGCGCTAATCTCCGAAACTACTGGTTCGAATTGAATAATTCTTTTTGTGTTGGATAGTCCAGTTATCGAGGAAGGCTGTAGGCTATATAACATCACGCTACAACCAATAGGAGCAAAGATATAGTGGTAAATGTGTAAAAAACGGGAGAAATTATTTCATCTTTAATCTTCCGTTGCGTGCGCCGTGAAAACGGTTAAAGATACACAAAAAATATATATAAAAGAATAATAGCTCTTTTAATGATCTAAAAAACAGTCCGCGACAGTTTTTTATGGTACCTAATTTGGTCGAACTAATTTGTTAAAGTTGTATTAACATAATAATATTTTAATATAAACAAATAAATATGTTGTTAGTTAAGAGTACTTTAGTTTTGCGCAGCAATGAAACTGAGGATGAAAATATGCATAGGTTGGCTACTCAACGAGCAATTACTGAACAAAACCGTACAAGGAAATCAAGCGTTGAACGTTCGCAGCGTTTAACCTCACAAAATTTCCGAACTTTGGCGAACCGGCAACGGGAATCGAGTGCTGATCGTTCTCAAGATCGGGTTGTGGCGAAAATCAATATGTTCTTCTGCCACAAGATAATAAAACAAAAAATATAGTATATGCAGAAGTTCTTTAAAATAATTAAATTTACTTTAAAAATTTAACAGATATAGTTTCGAACTCGAAAAAAAACATAGGTTTTATAAGAGAACCATGTGGGAAAAACCAAAAATCTGCCGGAAAAGGCTAGTAGGATATAAAAATGTTCCACTTTTGAATTTTGATTTTTTATTATCTTCGGGATTTTTAGTAAGAAAATATTTTGTAAACTCAAAAAAGTTTTGGTTTTACATTAGGCAAACACCGAAATAAAAAAATATTAAGTGGTGAAAACGTTATGTGCTTTATAAGCTATTTATAGTTACGTAGATGCAGTTTTATTGAATGAAATAATGGATAGTCATTTATTTTGCTCTTAACCGAGGATTATAATCAAAAAGACTATTTGACAACTGGGAGAGTGACAGAGGCTTCGTGCTTGTTCTCTGTATTGTACGTGTAGCGTGAAAGAGTTTAATATTTCCATGGATAAACTTGTATAATAAGTAATAACTAATAGTTTAGATTGCAGAAGAACCTATGTATAAGAATACACTGGTTATTACCTTCCTTTTATGATAGCAACACACGAAATAAAATTTTATAATATATAACAAGTAGAAATCAATACCTTTTCGACTAGGAAGATACTCAAACAAATTCTTGACAATCTATGTGGTGGAACTGACCATAAAAATATTTTGTGGTCTGTATAAATTAAAACAAAAAAACACGTGAAGCAGAGTTCTAATACATCTCTCTTATGAAGTCAACATAAAAAAAAACTAAATTTATTTAAAAACTTTTTTGTTTTGTCCCAATCTTTGCCTCATATTTTACAAAAGAAAGACTTTACACTTCCCTTGAGGTTTATGGTGAGCTTAACCTACATATAACCTTTGAACATATCAGACAGCTTACAGAACGACTCCATCCCAATCGAATGCTGTGGTTAATGTTATATCCTTGTCCTTTATTTTCTGGACTTAACTTTTATCGGATGTGCACCCTTCAAACCGCTGTAGATTCTGCCACCGAACAATTGTTATGTAGTTGAAATTAATATTGTTGCATATGATTTTACTTTCTTGTTATGTTACTTTCTAGTAGTAGAAATGTTTATAAAATCTAGTAAAAGATCTTAAGTCTGTTTGGCAATTAAAAACAAAACAAAATAATATTGAAATGGAGTGAAACTAATCTACAAAACATCGCCCGTTACTTTTAATGTTGCTCTTATTATATTAGGCCAATATCTTCTGTTAATCTTTACAATTGCTGCTTAGTTCAAATAATACGTATACAAAAAACAATTTTTAAAATGAGGATATAATTTTTA
This sequence comes from Danaus chrysippus, assembly GCA_916720795.1. Classification (NCBI taxonomy): domain Eukaryota; kingdom Metazoa; phylum Arthropoda; class Insecta; order Lepidoptera; family Nymphalidae; genus Danaus; species Danaus chrysippus. Next base: position 4,646,786 of record CAKASE010000055.1, read on the forward strand.
TCAAGACGGCATTACATAAAACTATAAATCAATAAATTATAAACACGGGATGGATTATTCATTACCTTCGCTTTGTAACAAAAATAATAGCTACCTTATAACAATGTCCTATGAAAATGAAACATATTTTCGAGTTTTAAACCGTATGTACTGAATGATTATAAATTTGCTTAAAAATTTTTTTGGTAGCATGGGATTCATCAAGGAAAAAAATATATGACTGTTATAACTCCAACATGATTGATTTATTCTAATAGGTGATGATATGCAATGTTTTAAGCATATGTATATTTTATAACTATAGAATCAGGTTTACACAATTATTTTGATGGAAATATATTTAAAACAATAGATCAATAATATCTAAGAACTCCTGATACAAAATTATCGTATTAAGGTATCAACTGACTAAAAAAACGATAAACCTTCAAATCGTTTTGTCACCGTTAGATAAAACCAGAATAAGGTGTATGAAAAGCAATAAATAACGAAGCCTTAATTATTTTTTTGAAATTAAACTCACAAGCATTAATTTTGTGGGCTGTAATTTATAATTCAAACTGAGAGACGGAAATAAATATAATATTTAAGGGAATAAAGCTTGAAAAAAATATAAACCACTATACTCGAAGGCCGCAAAATGTTTCAATACATTATAATTCATAAAGTTTATCATTAATACCAATTAAGTTTACTAAACTTTCTAGTTTAAATACTAGTAACCCGCTAATTACATTTTATGACTGATCGTTTTACTTGTTGCGTAAATATTATCTTGATTTTTTCATTCCATCAAACTACATAATATTAATTACAAAATTATTTTCATTGATGTAGTTATATGTATTGGCCTTAAATAATAAAATAGCTACTTTAATAGCTTCAAACGGCAAAAATTCTTTTATTGGTTTTTACAAGAGCATATATACATAGGTTCCACAAAATATATTGTATAACACATCCTGCTACATCAGGAACTCCTATCTCTATTGGGATCACTTACTTCAACGCGACGATCTTTAAGACGATCTTAAAAGCATTTTTTGAAAAAATAATATCACATCAACAGCCACCCGATTCCTCAGTAGGTAAGAGACACTCTGAAACGTGTGTTTTAACCCTGATGACGAAACAACGAGAGATAATAATACAGTCACATAATAACTTCAGATACTCCCCAACCTATCTATTGTCACTAACGAAGCCGATATTTTCATATACCATAAGCATTATTATGTTTTTCAAATTATTAATTATCATTTATTTTCAATGTAACACACTATTGATCGACACAATTCATTATAACGCTTAAGGACAGTTTGTGATCATCAATATTAATGTGATTTCCACTTTGTATTCAAATGTGACTATCTGGTAAATTAATGTACGAATACATTCGTCTTGGTATCGATCACGTCGTTGAACTGCAAAAGTGTGAACTAATTGTCAAATATATATGTATCTATATATAAATTATCAATATAAAGAGACATTTGATTTTGGACTAACTTTAAAATCACAAGAATTTATTTATTAGTAAATAATGACTTAAAACTAATTTATTTATTAGTAAACTAGTTTTTGCCTGCGACTTCGTCCGCGTTAGTTTGGTCAAGACTAATATATGTAGGTATAGCTGACCAGGCAGTGGTGGCCTAGTGGTTAAAGGGCCCGCCTCTCGTTGCCGAGGGCGCGGGTTCGATCCTGGCCCGGGCAAGTACCAATGTGATTTTTCCGAGTCATATGTACTTTCTAAGAGTATTTAGACATCACTGATTTATGTTGATTCCCAAAGAGAGGGTTGATGTCAGGCAGGCGGCCGGTCGTAAAAACAAATAGCCAAAACTATTCACAAACATGTAAGGCAGACCCTGGCTATAGCTGGGAAATTGCCAGGTAGAAGAAGAAGCTGACCAGGCAAACTCTATTCTGTCTTAGAGGCCATAAATAATCAGGTTTTTCCTGTTTCAATCAAACAGAATGATTGACATATTAGTTAGTTGTCAAATCTAATGTCAAAAAAACGTTTGTATGGGAAATAGAAAAGGGCTGTTTTTATAGTTTTCCCGGCAATTATTCCAATTTTTCTCACCTTTTAAACCTTTCCTGGACTTCCAGGAGTATTTCAAGACTAAAATTAGCCAAATCGGTTCAGCCGTTCTCGAGTTTTAGCGAGACTAAGGAACAGCAATCCATTTTTAGATATATAGAAGATAGAAAATAATGACTTATGTTTTTTCAAAACATATTTAATTTTTATTCATTAACAAAATAAAAATAAATGAATTTCAAATTTTAGTAATTTTTTTCTTTAAAATTTTCGCATTAAAAACCATAATGAAAAAATCTTCTTATATGTAGTTATTCTGATGACGTTTTTGATTTGTCAATTCTAGAAAATGATTCAGAATATCTTTAAAATGACAAGAGTTGATGAACGGAGAAAATAATGAAAGTGTAAAACAAATATTCCATACAAACATTACGATTTGAATGACTTAAAAATCAAAAATATCAAATTGAATTGTCAACAATATAGAACAATCTGACTTGAACAAAACAAACTATTAATAAACACATTATATTAAGTAAACAATAACTTATGTATTTCCATTTAAAAAATCTTAAACAGAAGTACTTATTCTTTGAACCGAATTTTTGAAATAAAATAACTTGAAATAATAGAAAGAAATTTAAGTTACTCAACTCCATTACGGTGGAAAATTATTTTTCGTTCGTTTAAAGTTTATTTAATTTCTTTATAGACATATATTTTCATTTTATATAATAACTTATTTTTTTTACATTTTAACATAACAACCATTATAGAAAAATATTCAAAATACGTGATCATCATCATCATCAGCCTATCAGACGCCCACTGCTGAGCAAAGGCCTCTTTCTCACATGGAGAAGGTTTGAGCATTAATCACCACGCTTGCTCAAGACGGGTTGGCGATTTCAAACTATATATAATTGTGAATCTATAAGTCCAGGTTTCCTCACGATGTTTTCCTTCACCGTATGTCAGTGATGTCTAAATACTCTCAGAAAGTACATATGACTCGGAAAAATCACATCGGTACTTGCCAGGTTTGAACCCGCGCCCTCGGCAAAGAGAGGCGGGCCCCTCAACCACAAAGCCACCACTGGCTCAAAATACGTATTCAATTAAAATAATTTGTAATATTTATATATGGCTTAATTATATAATGAAATAATTCATTCAGGTCGAGTTCATTTCATGAAAACAATAATTAGAAAAGTTAAATGTTATATAAAGCTTTTTACTTCCAGTAAGCGTTACTCGATTTTGCATTTAATATCACAATGTCTAGTCACTAATAACGTGTTCTGTTCGTTACTTTTAAACTGTTACGAGTATAAATAATGGTGTCTGACCCAAGCATATTTAACATGCCGTTTCACTGGAAACTTTGTCACGTTTAATCGGTTACACCCTAATGACTTTCGCTCTAAACACGACCTATATAATACATAGATCGTGTATTTATTATAATATACAGGGTGACTGATGAATTACTATCGATACTTGAGGACGTGATATTTGACGATCATATATGACAAAATAAAAATTAATATAACATAAATATTAATAAACTTCTAAGTAAAGTTAACCAAAAGTTATGTAATTAATAATCGTGTGAACACCCTACAGATTAGGTATACACACACACTCACACATACGCGTCCACACTTGGAACACTTGGAACGTATCAACACTTTATTTATTTATACGGAAATTTTGTCAAAATTTAAGTGACTATTTTTTTTACATAATTCGAATGAGAATCATGTACCTACCGAGTATTCTCCTTAAATATTGATAGTAATTCACCAGTCATCCTGTATACAGGGTGACTGGTGAATTACTATCGATATTTGAGGACGTGATATTTGACGATCATATATGACAAAATAAAAATTAATATAACATAAATATTAATAAACTTCTGAGTAAAGTTAACCAAAAGTTATGTAATTAATTACGCATCGTATGAACACCCTACAGATTAGGTATACACACACACTCACACACGCGCGGCGGGGGCGTGGTTTTGTATCAGCACGCCGCCGCACGCGTCCACACTTGGAACACTTGGAACGTGTACACACTTTATTTATTTATACGGAAATTTTGTCAAAAATTAAGTACCTATTTTTTTTACATAATTCGAATGACAATCATGTACCGAGTATGCTCCTTAAATATTGATAGTAATTCACCAGTCACCCTGTATATATGTATTTATATATATAACCTTTTTTTGGTTGTATTTATTAAAAGTTTGTTTTGTAGGTCATACTTATGTCGAAATTCATGTTTGTTACTGAATAAATACAAAATAACATAAAAAAATCTGTATTATTAGCCTTTTTGCCTATAAACAATTTCTTTTAGCAAGGAGATATATCTGAATCCAGTTTATCATATTATATCATTTAATATCTTTCGCCATGATATTCCTGTTTAGGCTGTGTTATTTATATTTGATTTCGAAAATTTTTTTTGGTCAGATATCAATTAAATTTTTATAGTTTTATATATTTATGACATCATCCAAGTAAGCAAATTTTAAATAATAAAAATCTGCGGCGATAGACTTAATGCTAACGAGAGTTTGTTAATATTTTTATTTAAATCTCATAAACAGATTTAATATATACTTGTTTCCTACCTCAAGCACGCAATATGGTGTGCTTTTTGAAATTTCCATTTTCGTGTACAGTGAATAGGACGCATAATCTTGTGTATTTAATATGAACTAATAAAGGAGGATTCACAATAACATTTGTGATAAAAATGTCCAGTGGTTAATTATTAAATCGGCTAAGTATTTTGTTTAAATTACTATAAAATTCGATATGACATTTAAAAATTGATATTGTTTATGATTTGATTAAATCCCAAATGTAAACATAATGATAGTAGGTTCAACTCATATATGCAATTTTTTGTGAGATTTATTCTAAAATAGAAATAATTTACTTGAATAAAAAAATATTAAGATTTCAACTTAAAAACCTTTCATAATAATTGTTTTGTATCCTCTTTCTAAATAATTAGTCATTCCTACTATTAACGATGTTAAATATCATTATTAATTGCTTCTTCGAGAGATATAATTCTTTTATAAAAAATTAAATTAAGCAAGGCTAGAACACTGATATGAATTTATTTACCTTTTTCAGTTTGAAAAATCAGATTGAATTATATTTTACTTTTCATGGTAGTGAAAATACCATTCATTGTTTACGGTAATACAGAGTAGATTCTGTTAATAAATAAAAAGATTAAATTTTCTTTCCCGGCCCTTCAGCGGTGGTGCTTCCAGGAAGGATTCGCGACAAACTGATCATTTCATAAAATAGGCACTCTTTTATCCTCACTACCGACGGATACGTGTTCATTTTGTGGAAAATAGTAAACAAATAATATATTGGACTACCTGAGTTCAGCTAATATTAAAATAAATAGTATAAGAATGAGATATAATACAAGATTTACAAGGCATTGTTATTTTTAATTGTGACATGAATAGATCGCCTATTGAAAAATGACTCAAGGACATTGACTGTATATACATATTTATATATAAACTATAAAACACGTTTAGCATAAAAAAGAGTTATATCAACCAAACAAAAGTACGGAATACAATTTATCTTCATGAGCAGTACGCGTTAAGTAGTAAGTTTTGTTTCTTTTGGATTACTTGATTATGTAATATTTAATAATATATAACTGTGTGGTAAGGAAATGCAAATGAACATTAAAGAAGTTCGTTGATGTCGGTGCCGACAAGTTTTCATGTAACGAATATATGAAATACTCGTACAGATATTTACGAAATAAATTTTATAATTGAACTGTTAAAAATACAAATGTGTAAAAACTTTTAGACATTATTCAATATTTTAAAATCCAAGTTATAACAAATAAAACTACAATGTTTGACACCGTTGTGACATTATTAAATAAGCATTAAATTTCAATACCAAACAAAATGTTTATAGTATGCTGCATGGGCACATATTTATTCATTATTACATTGATTTTAACTTAAGTTTTATAAAGTGATTGAAATTTATTTTGCGAAAACATGTTTTTTTTAATCTATTAAAATATAGTTTAGACGAGACGAAACTTCTCAGCATTCTATGGATTCACCGTGCGGTTTATCGGGTCTATCGCGTTGCAGTACTTTTGTTAGACGTATGTTAGACGTATAATTCATATTACATTATTTCTCGATAAATCAATTTATTAAAATCACTTTAAGAAGCTACAATACTGACTTTGACTCTACAATACCTCTAATAATAATGAAATGTAACTAAGATCAGATATTGATAAGTTTTTTTATATAATATTATTGACAAAAGCGTTTTTTTAAGTTTCTAGTTGCTATTTAACGGCAGCGGAGATTTTTAATATAAAAGTAGATTTTTTTAATCAAGGAGCACCGTAAAGCTTACTAAGGCCTTATTTACTTAAAAGTTTACTTAAAACTTGTAACCAATTTACGTCGACATTAAAATTTTTATTTATTAGAGCAAATTAATATTTTAGACTATGATAATGATCCATCGACTATAAATAATATATAAAATATAGACCATAAAAAAACGAGATTAAGTAATTGAATTGTCTGAAAAGTTTGTGTACGGAGTATATACGGAGTACGGAGTATAAGCCAGTGGTGGCCTAGTGGTTAAGGGGCTCGTCTCTTGTTGCTGAGCCCGCGGGTTCAAACCTGGCAAGTACCAATGTGATTTTTCGGAGTCATATGTACTTTCTGAGAGTATTTAGACATCACTGACATACGGTGAAGGAAAACATCTTGAGGAAACCTGGACTTATAGTTTCACAATTATAAGTTTGAAATCACCAACCCGTCTTGAGCAAGCGTGGTGATTAATGCTCAAACCTTCTCCATGTGAGAAAGAGGCCTTTGCTCAGCAGTGGGCGTCTGATAGGCTGATGATGATGATGATGAGTATATTTGCGTTTCGTCCAGACGTGTCTTGAACAGTATAAAAAGAGGATAGCACAAAAATATATGTTTCTTTACTATTTTTTGGTTTAAGACATTTATTTTGTTGATTGAAATGGTATGTTCTTATTTTGTAAAATATATCAATAGTCTTCAGTATTATTTTCAAAAATAAAGGATTGAAAACATAGTAAAATAATGAAACGTATACTTGAGATGTTTTCTGTATTTATATAAATTGTTTTATTTAAAAAAGTGTGTTGTTATTCTAAAAGGAATAGAAGATAATCTAGCTTTTCCTAATTAAGACTAGAAACGAAACTTAAGCTTAGAGTGAGAAGTTACCGAATATAATAAAACAATTGAATATTCCTATTAACTAATATACCACAACACTGTAATTTTCTGTGACCAATATTTATACAAAAAAGAAAAAAAACCATTGATGCAATCAAGCTTAAAACATTTTCTCGTGTTTTAATAAAACTTTAGGACATGTTTTGGCTCCGTCCAGGGCAAAATGAATTAATGCCTGCCACTGACACTTCGATAGACATTCTTTATACTGACTGTCAATAGAAAATAGAATTAATAAATCTAATATGAATATAACTATGTGTTTATATATTATACAGTAACGTGTTTTTTGCATATTTGACTATTTTAATTCATTACTTTCATATTTACAGCGCCCAAGCGTTCTTTTCTTTACATTCTGAAGTTTTAGTTGTATTTTATATTAATACCTCTATGTATAACGTTGATATATTTGTTATAAAGAAATGAATATTTATATATTTATAATGATAACTACAATTATTCTTATTGATGGTAAAAAAAGTTTAAATTTATTGTGGTTTTCTTTGTTCTGAAATATGTCTAATCAATATCATAATTTTATGTACATAATTATGTATTTATGAGAAAAAAGTTGCCTGTTGAATATGTTAGACAAAAATTAGTCTACTTACTATCTTATAATTCGAAAGGAAGAAGCAGGGTTTTAAAATAACTTGTAATTTTTAATAATAAAAAAATACATTTTCGTTAGAGATTAAAGGAAGAAAAAATTAAATTGATTCTGTTCGCTTGGCTTTCTTGTCTTAATGAGATTTTTCAAAGAACAATGACTACAGTTAACAAGGAATACAGTGCAGTCTTTTCTAGGTGTCATATACTCGAAAATGAAATTTTCTTTTAATTCTAAAATTTTGAGCAAAAGAGTAATGAATTCTAAGTACAGTTTAACTTTAAGTGTACTGAAAAAGAAATTCATTTAATTGTATTAATAACAAACATATTTCAATACAAGAAATAATTTACTCAAAGGAATATAAGTCATCTATCAGAAAATCGTAATCTTTTATGGACATTAATTTAACCTTAAACTACAGAATTTTACCTTCATATATTCTCTATTAAAAAAATATATATAAAAAAAATTAGAAACATGCCCTCAACGACCGTTCCTCAAACTTAATCAAAGTATTTATAAATCAAATATATTCAGGGCCTTTTACTTTGTTTAAAAATTAAGTTTTTGTTTGTTTTCATGTTCAATATTGAGGCAGATATTTTAAAAGCTTATTGGTGAAAATAATTTCATTCATATAACGTTGTAAAACCATTCATAGTTCAACACGATCATATTTGTAGTTTTTTTTTATTTTGGAGTGTATAATATAAATATTTAAAATCAACTACATCAACATTCCTATTGATTTTAATTTAAAAACTAATGTTCTATTAAATATTACTCTCCAATAATTATTACTTTTAAGATAGGAAAGATAAAAAGAAATCATTAGTAGACAATACATCCAACTTATAATAACAATTTCAATCGATGTTTTACACTATGCCCCAAATAATAAAAACGATCAATGGAACAAAAGCGCATGATCCAATTTATTACAAAAATTTATTAAATAAATAATCAAATATCACAAATACCTTAAAGCACCGTCAAGTCCCGCTAAACAGCTGCTGCAATGATCTTTCACTTGCTCCATCTCCGTAGCTTGTCTGTAATGTGACATGCAATAGGTGTATTGATTATTTCAAATTAATGAAGCATTTAAAAAGCTGATAAATATGAAATAATACAGATCATAAACAGTAATAATTTATAAGCTAGAGTTAATTCCACATTATCCCGCAGTTCAAATGCACACATGGCGTATAAATTACACTTTACATGAGATATTTTGAATCCGACTGTACAAGATGTTACTCTTTTTTTGAAATTAATATTATTTCAGTATAAATTTTGCAATAATCTCATTAGTATGAGAACATCTTAATTCATAAAGTGCCATGAATGTGAACAGGGCACAAGTACCATAGACATCTAATCCATCTCGAGCTTCACATATAAACGATCTTAATATTCTACAGTAAGCCTTTGTATAATACTATATGTAGGCAATAGCATTTTAAATATATGGGATATTAACAAAATTTCAAACTTTTTGAGTTATGTAACTCAAAAATGTTTGTTGCCGTACGTTGCTATGGAAGAAAATTCAAGCTTATTGACCGTATCACTTTTGATAATGAACGTTATCACACGAGGTGTAATTGCCAAACAGGAATGAACTTTCCTATGGTAATAACTATCTATTGAGAGACATAATTTGTTTTGTTTTGTTCAGCAGACAGCCACTATTGATCTTCAGTTGAGATATAAATTGTTCTACTCTTTAGTTTTACATATGCATAAATCTAATTATTTATGCATCCCTAATGATCAACACGATTTGAATGTTTGAATATACTATACGTCTCTGCACTTATGAAGGAAGCCCCTAAAAGACTGTCACTGGACATTAGATTATTAGGTTTTACAAACACAAGAATCTAAGCCTAACCTAAATCCTAAAACCCGTTTTTGTGAAAATATCGTAAGTAGTTTCTACTTGAAATAAAAAGTTTAATCAGATTGACCCATTTCCTTTCATTTCATTTAAAATAATGTTCATTATTTCGAAATAGCTACAATACTTCACCTACAACAGAAAATGGTAAGATTTAGCAAATGAATTCACAGCTACTCTGAATTAGTGGTTATTTCAGTTTTAAAATATTCATGTAACTTCTTTGGGCAAGTACCAATCGTTCATAATTATAAATCTTTTTACTTTTATTGTCGTTAAAATCAAATTCCAAAATTACGACAGATCGAGATAACGTCCTATATAACACGATTACTTTTCACTTATAAAAAGTCATTATGTCTTATTCAAAACCATCTCAGCATTAGCTTAATAGGTTTATACGCATACGCATATGTATATTATGTATATATAAATGATAACAGTGGCTTAGTAATTAAATTATGAAGAAAGGTAATACAACTGAAAGCCAAAAACTTATTTTTTTCTATTCTAGGCACAAACTAATAAACTGTTAAAGCAGCGGACACAAAGGAAAATTTGAGACTCAATTTATTTTTACAATGAAAGTGAATATGGACGCAATACGGAGGATGGACAAGCGATTCGACCGTCTATACAATTTTATTCAGTTAAGCTTAAATATGTATAAAAGACTTTTCAATTGGTCTTGCAACATTGAATTCTACGAGATCAATTGCTCTTTTTCAATCTCGCCTCGTAAAAAGAGTTTCCACTACGTCATCATAAAAAAAAAAATCTCGCCCAGGCCTTGAAACGCTTTTACCAACAACTAGTGTCACTATAAAAATATTTAAAGCTGAGTAAAAGTATATTTATTTTTAGAAATTCCATTAAATATTTAACTAATGTTACAAGTAGCGCAATATGTGTCGTACTAATAATCATATATGTACAATAATCCTTAGTAATTATTATACTTAATTATTAACTTTTATGGCTGATTATAATTAATTATAACTCTGAGACACTGTAAATTATAGTTTAAGTTTCAAATTGCATTCGCAAACTATAAATAGGTACTACCTACTGACTACAGCCATTTTGTAGGATATTATTGAAATTGGTACCGTGAAATTTTATGCTATATTTAAGCCTTAAGATACTTCACATCGTTCAATAATATCAGCAAAGTAATAATTATTATTACAAAGTTTATATTTATACAATTTTTAAAGATTTCTTGCCAGAAGTCGCAGCTATTCCATATGTATATGGGTTAACAACCCTCATTTACAAATAAGATAAATTATTGTGTATATATTTATATTTCTAATGATACATAATTCTATCCATAAAGTAAGTCAATAACTTTCATAATAACAGTATAATATCATCATCAGCCTATCAGAGCCCACAGCTGAGCAAAGGCCTCTCTCTCACATGGAGAAGATTTGAGCATTAATCACCACGCTTGCACAAGACGGGTTGGTGATTTCAAACTTATAATTGTGAAACTATAAGTCCAGGTTTCCTCACGATGTTTTCCTTCACCGTATGACAGTGGTGTCTAAATATTCTCAGAGAGTACATGTGACTCCGAAAAATCACATTGGTACTTGCCAGGTTTGAACCCGCTCCCTCGGCAACGAGAGGCGAGCCCTTTAACCACTAGGCCACCACTAACATAATTTATACTAATATTATAAAGCTGAAGAGTTTGTTTGTTTGTTTGAAAACGCTAATCTCCAAAACTACTGGTTCGGATTGAATAATTCTTTTTGTGTTGCATAGTCTAGTTATCGAGGAAGTCTGTGGGCTATATAACATCACGCTACGACCAATAGGAGCAAAGATATAGAGGTAAATGTGTAAAAAACGGGAGAAATTATTTCATCTTTGAAGCCTTCCGTTGCGTGCGCCGTGAAAACGGTTCAATATACACAAAAAATATGTACTAAAGAATAATAGCTGTTTCAATGATCTTAAAAACAGTCCGCGATAGTATATGTCTATCTTTTAAGATTAATTCAAAAAAACCGGTATGGTACCTAATTTGGTCGAAATAATTTGTTTAAGTTGTATCAATATAATAATATTAATCTTTATTCAAATAAACAAATAAATATGTTGTTGGTTAAGAGTACTTCATTGTGAATAAAAAAAAACATAGGTTTTATCCTGAAAATTCTACGGGAACTCGACCATTCCGAAAACCCCGCAAGAACGGGAACTATGTGGGAAGAACCAAAAATCTGCCGGAAGTCACTATTCCACGCGGACGAAGTCGCGGCAAAAGCTAGTAATATGTATAATATGTATTACCAAAAAGGAAAGAAATTCAAAACATTAATATTAATTTTTACTTGTATTATGATATAGATTAACTGATATGAAAATTGTATCCTTGAAAAAAATTACATTATTTCAACTATGTACTATATTTGAACTATGCGGTTAAATAAGTGCATGCAAAATAATATGCATAAATATTGAAGAATTATCGTAATTACAAGATGAACAAGAGTAAATAATCTGAAAGTACTAACTCTTTACGTTGTTATCTATAATCTGTTTATTGTGAAGTGACAACAAATAACTTTTTATCTTTATCAAAATTTAATTATCGTAGTGAAAATAAAGTCACAACAAAAGTGTCGGAAAAATTTAGATTAAAACTAATAAATTGACATTACAAACAACAGTATTAAATTTTTTGTGTATTTTTTGTGTATTGAATATATACTTTCACAAAATAAAAAATATTTGAAACAAAATAATTTAAGAACTTGAACCACAAATATGTATGCTTAATTTGTTTTAAGTTAAAGTTTCTTTCTCAGCATTTTTGTTTTTAGATTTTATCAAAAGACAACAGTTCTCAAATTTTCTGATTTGGTTTTATATTAAATAATAAATTATATTGTATCTAAAAGACTTCCTCTTATAACAGCTTAAAATATGTAAATAAACGTAGAAAAATATGTAGGTATTAAATTCTATAAACCAATATTCTAAACATTAATTGAAATATCTTTTGTATGGAAGTTTTAACTGTGAGTTAATATTTTATTGCTCGTCTTGAAAATATCATTGGAAATTTTTTAATTTGTATTCAATTATGTAGTTTTAGTCATACAAAAATTTAACTAAAACACTTTAAATGAATTTGACAAAAACTGTTATAAATAAAATTAGTTCAAATTTAAACTATTAATAAAAACGTGTTTTTCTACATAAAGCTGAGACAAAATTGATAAATAATGATCTAAATAACAAAGAACTTTTCTAATAAACAAATACATATGTTTATACGGGATTTTGGTTCTGGTAAGAACAAGGTTTTTCGTAAAAAAACTCGAATCGCGGCTACTACCACTTAAAATTTTAATGTTTCCTATTGCATGAGAATCCTCTTTAAATAAACAGAAAACTAAAATGAAAACGAAATCAATAGATACTTTGATTTATTTATCCAGATATTAAAAAATAATGAGTTCATCATTTTGATATAATAAACTCGCTCTAATAAACTACGAAACAGAAATAATTCTTCTACCAAATCTTTTCCTATTTCATATAATTTATACCTCAAACCCAATCGTTTACATGTCATAAACGTGAATCTTCTGAAAAGATGCTGTCCATATAAGGAGACATAAGGAAATCATATTTATATTTTACTAGAAGACCTGGCGAACTTCGTATCGCCCTATAATCAAGAAATATCTATTACGTTTTTTTATTTATATTTTTGGAGTTTACCTGTAAGCCATAAATCTCCGTGTTTTGAAGTGCGACGGAATGATTGACATATTAGTTATTTGTTAAGTCTAATGTCAAAAAAAACGTTTGTATGGGAAATAGAAAAGGGCTGTTTTTATGGTTTTCCCAGTAATGAATCAATTTTTTTCAGCTTTTATACCTTCCCTGAACCTCCACGAACATTTCAAGACTAAGATAAAATAAATCCGTTCAGCTGTCCTCGAGTTTTAGCGAGACTAAGGAACAGCAATCCATTTTTATATATATAGAAGATAGAAGATAGAAGAAGAAGATACGTCTTTAAATTGAAGGGTACTTGTACTGACTAAGGTATGATATAGCGCGGCGGGGGAGGTGTATAGTGGTGTGACGTATCGTAGGGGGAAGGGGGAAGAAGAGAGATAGATATAATTTTTCCTTATTCTGAGGAATTTGAGAATTAACAAGTGAGCTCCGAAGAATTTGTACATTTTGTAATGTTCTCTAAAAAATTCATCTTTATCACATGTAATTAAATTAATAGAATATTTTTGTTAATTTACCTTCTACTTGCTTTTATATACTTTTAATTCATTTTCAACCTATATTTACTATATACGCACGTCTCAGCTGTAGGCTTTCCGCTATTTTTTACGCCCTGTATGAATTTAAATCTCCGGCCACGTGAGTTTAATTTCGAACTATTGGAATCCTAAATAATATGTTTTGGTAGCCGGATTGATAACTAAATATAATGGTAACGACAAGTCTTATAAAATCATCCCACTGCCTTCAGTGGCATGATTTTATAAGTGGTATAAGTTATTCAGTGGTATAGAAAGTAGGGAAAAAATAAGGTTCCATAACTTTCTAAACGTATAAACCGTTAACTTTTACTAACTTTCTCTTAGCGAGTAAATATATTTTTCAAATTAAACTTCGATTTATGGACGCCGTCTATACGGGAATATTAGTAAAGTTGGAAATCTCTCATGACTGAAGTAAAAGTTTCCCCCTTTACAAATCATGTTATTGACACGGCACATTCATAGCTTTTATTTCGTTATACATACCTCTGTAAAATTAGTATAATATGAATATTAATTAATTTCTTTTAGTTTAAATAAATATATTAAGGTTCACAATATTAATACAAAATTATGAGACTTTGTGTAGATTACTTGTAGTATTAGATATTAGATTATTGTAGGTATTCGAACAGAAGAAAAGAGGAATACGAACGAATATACAATAATCACGTTTACAAGTAATGTGTTTAATCAAACTAGCGCCCAGACCACTACTAAGTTACTACTAATTCCAAAAGAAATGACTTACATACTGTTTCGAATACGAATCGTTCAACTTGTCTTTCGTTTTACTAAGTTACACTACACTACAGTAGAATGGCATTTTCTAGAATATCCCTGTCAAATAGCTGCCATCAAACTGTTTATATGTATGATCCCTTTTGTCTCTGTTACAATGACCATCTTTGAAGTATGTCTAACAATCTATGTTTTTTTTATAATAATAGAAACAGTTCAATAAAATTTCAATTAATACTGGCGGAAATTATAAATATGTATAAGTATTACTTTAATAAGTTCCCTACAAAACAATATGGATCACAAAAAATAATCTGAAAATTAAAATAGTAGGTGCTTAATATAATAAAAAAATATATTGTCAATGTCTACGGAATTAGTTTGAAAAGAGCAAAAATAATGAAGAACTGTTTCAATAATTTTGCTTATTATTTAATAGAGATTTCAAAACACTTTCAACATCTTTGAATAACCATACATAATAATAAAATGAAAGGTATATAAAGGAACATTTATTGACCATAGGACATTTGTCATTTCAGGAAAAAATAAAACAATTTCCTTATATAAAAAAAATTAAACAAAGCATTATCCTCAATCAATTGTTTTGCCCTATTAAGATCATCTAATATATCCTAATTACTTAAAGTCACCATATTATAATATAAGGAAATATATCAGTAAAGATTTATATTTGTTATAATGATGATCTATTTTCAATTTTCCTGTATTGTTAGTCTTGTGTTTTTATGTGTTTTTTATATTATAAGGATACCTTATATTTTTACACTTATCCTTAATTTGTCCTTTTCGTCTTTTTAACAATTGTCCCAATCCTTAGACTTGACAACTCAAGTGTAGACTGAGCAGAACACATCGTATAATTTCACTCTAGTCACTTAACAGAAAACTTGTTTTCAGCTTAAGTATATTCAATTCAGGCATAATTTGTTGGATTTGGATATAAAAGTTTTATAAAACAACAATAGATTTGAGTAATTTTCTATTTTACCCAAAAGTTTTCATAAAGATGGTTAGTCACTTACGATGCAATCCAATTTTGTAACTTTTTCTTGCAAAATAACGTTAGGAAAATCTATTATCAGACGGTGTAACTTATAATTTCGGTATATGTATTTTAAATGTTTTTAGTCCCTAATACCAGATGGTTGGAAGATCTTTGTACAATTAAAATAATTAATAGTTGTAGAAACAGAAAGGCATCTTTTATTTTACATATCCACTGTATTACTTGTAGCATCAAGGGCCCTCTCATAATTGATGGCATGATGGCATTAGTTCTAAGTTATAATTAATTTAATTTATTATTGAAATTTTAAGTTATTAACATCAAAGTAACTCATAGCCACAACAGGTAGACTTGAAAGTTTTACACATTCTGACAATCTTAAAATCTCAGTACAATAAATGTGTAAAACATCTCGAATGCAATTTCATAAAATTTTATTGCAATTGCTTAGTAAATAAAGTTTATTTAAGATATTCTGGAAAATTAACCTGTATATCTCAATTATATTGAAAAGACATGGCAGTTGAACTAAAATATAGTTTTATTGCTCAGTCTGCAGTTTTACAGCGACTGGTTGGAAGTTCAGTAATTGCACTGTAAGTTTGTCAAGTTGAAGAAAGATGAATAGCACAAAGATTCAGATTAAGGTACTAATTATTATCATAACTATTCTGTTTTAAAAATAAGTATTGAACTTATATTACAGTTTTACAAACCATTTTAAATATTATTCATGTTTTTTAGTCCCTAAATCAATGTTAATATCAAAACAATCATTAGTTGACAATTTATCAACACAAAGCTTACCACATCGTTCCGTAGTTAACAAATGGATTAGATGTTCTTACTCACTTTCTGAACTCGAAGTTCCTTATAACATCGAGAAGAAATAGTGTCACTCAATTCTATTATTATACTCGTAAATAATATGAAAAAGAGAAAGAAAACTATGCCACTAGAAGTACAAAAGAATAATCCCCAATGATTTTAATTAATTATTTTTGACAGGAGTAAAATTCTCCGTTGTGCCAGAGCAGATCTGCGGTTTAATACATTAACATTTTGGCAGCATACTATATCACAGGCGTATTATCAGAAATTCCCAGAACCAGAAATGGCTTTCAAATACAATGCTTAATATTAAAGTAGACCTCGTCGGAGGAACAAGAATGGATTATTTTTGTGGTTTCTATCTACGTAACTAAAGGATATGTTTATACACTGTTAGATCCCATACTTCTCCTCAAATCACCAATAAGTAAAACTATAATAAAATATATGGAAAGTCTTATTTTCCTGATATGTTGAATCAAAAGAGAGATAAATTTTAGGATACAATATCCTTTAAAAGAAATAGTAAGAACTTTTAGTCACGTTAAAACTGAGATTAAAGCTGTAATCTTTATCGCGGCGGTATTATACGCATCACAACGGCATAAGCATTGAAGTGAAATCGTTTATTTAAAAAAAATCACATCATAATAAATATCTTACATAAGCGCTTCATGAATGTCTATCTGCTATAGCTATTTTAGAACTTATGGTTGGTACAAAACCCGATATTTCTTACCATATCACATACATACAAATCAAAATACATACATAATTTTATCTTAATTTGCCTATGCCCTTTTACGTGATTGAGGAACGCACATTCATAAACATTTAATGTAATACTGGGAGAAGATGAAATGATAAATAGTCGAACATTATTCATAATTAACCTACCTAATGAATTATATTTTAAAAAAAGGATAGGGTCACTATTCTCTTGCCTATGCTATGAAAAAACATTGACATCTGAACCCAAAGCATTTTTAGGATATCATATTGAAACTGAAAGAGAAGTCTAAAAATAATTTTAAAAATAAAGCCTTAATATAATTCAATCAATTAAATTTTTCAGCTATAAACTGGAGCGGAAAAAAAGATAAGTACAAAATTGTACTGAGCTTGAACGACTAGCTATTAGTAATATTAGAAACAATATTCAAAGATTGTGGTTGTTTACTTTTAAAACTTCATTCATTTTGCACTTAATTAATTATCATTGTTCTATTATAGGATTAAAAATATTTATTTATTTATTTAACACTTTTTTGTACACCACAATTACAATCACAAACAATTGCAAAATATACAAACTAATAAACTAATGGTGAAACAAAAGGCGGCCTCATGGCTTATTAACCCTTTCTTCCAGAAAATATTATGTTTGATCAATAGAAATTTCATAATATTTATTTTGATATAAGTCGTTTGATTATATCTTATTCTCTTTTAGGGATTGATACTCTTTTATGCATTTTTATTTCATAATCTCGATCTTTTTGATAAAAAAAATTTAAGCGAACAGTGAAATGAGGAATATAAAACCTAATTTATAAAAACGTACCTCAAATGAATACGTGGTAAACTCAAACAGAACTTACATGCATAAATATATCAAAGCCGTTCGTTCCGACTACGTTGTACAAAACGACCAACAACCCAGAAGTCTTAATTACTCGTTTATATATTTTTCAAGGTTTATTTCACTCGTTATCTATGTTCATAAGGGTGGATTTCTGAAACTTAACTCTGACGTAAATATCTTCAATCTAATGAACTTTTTGTATAGACATTCCAATAAATTATTATGTGATGACGCATAATGTCATCCTAGAATCATAATGGCACTGCTAAATAATTTGAACGCTTTATAAAAAAATAGGATTTTCAAATTAAAGTCCTTAACATTACAATCATTATTAGTTTTTAATGGTTGTAAATGATAAGGATTTATGATTAACAGATAAAACATAAAACTCCAACGAATCAAAACTGATGCAGGTATATGTATTTTTAACTGAACATGCTTCATAACAATGTAAATTGTTTAATTTTTCACTAGTTCTTGTCAATCATGAGAGTCACCGCCATTTGGGCCCAGTAACGTCTGACTACACAAAACCCACCAATATAAATAAAAGTAAGAGTTTCTTATGTAGATTCAAATATGTAATAATTCAAATACGTAATCTTGTTAAAAACTTATTGATGTACTGTAAGGTAATTCACGGTAACTGTGCCCAACCATTCCAAGAGTTTAGCAAACTTATAATATATTCGGCCCATATACATATGTACCTACTCTTGAAATTTATTTTAAGTTTTATATTCGCAATTTTTAAGCAAGTACTTAAAGTTTTTACTTCTTTTTATACACTTAAAAGAATGCTAAATTTGATCTTGACCATACACTTTAAGGTTTTCAATCCGGTTTATTAGCCCCACATGTTTTAATTTTATTTTACAAAGATACTTAACGTACTTTAAACGTAAGGACTGCTCATTTCTATTATCATCTTTAACGATTGCAATTTTGTATTATTAAAAAAAATCATGTTTTTTTTTGTTATTATTATTCACATGAGTGATAATATGTACTGGACTAAATTGGGACCGGTCCTGTGGAAAGTCGGTTACGACTGGATCCTGCGTAGTCACCCCCTCTTCTCATAGAAGGAGGAAGTGTCAGGGTGAGTCTCACGATGAAAAGCTAATTATTATTTGAATGCTGTTGCTTAATTTTTGTCACAAGTTTTCTGTTTGTCCCTGATGCTCCATCTTATCTTAAAAAATCTTAGATGACTGTCATGAACGATCCTTATTTTGTAATAAAAATAATATACTTAAAATTTTCGCTCCAATCCCCTTCCTGTTTCATGTGCCCCTTTAATTTAAAATCTACCCAAATCTGGAACTAGTTATACAATTCATTTACAATAATCAAATTATTTATCAATGTACCTCAGTATTTAAGATCCTGGCAAACGTTTTATAATCACATATAAACTAAACACAGCTGTCTATCTACTCATCTAGATATCTTATGATTAATATGTCTGTTACAAACCGCTTCCTTCTAAAGTTAAACCACGTAGCCGCTGGGATGCTATAAATCATGTGAAGTTAACTTCTATAATAGGATATACAACTTTGAAGAAATCACAAAAAATACACTGTATTATTTCCTTAAGAAAACTTTAATTTATTTTAAAAATTCAACCAATACTAAACAGAGAGTTACATATTAGGTATAATAAATCATTAAGTTTTTAATTCATTGCTAGCTGGACATATTTTACACTATAATAATTTTGATGTACAGCATAATATAATTGTGTCAAAGTTTGATAGACTTTATCATTTAAACAAACTAACACTGGTTATAAAAAATTAATTACACTCATATATACAGGATGACTGGTGAATTACTATCGATACTTGAGGACGTGATATTTGACGATCATATATGACAATATAAAAATTAATATAACATAAATATTAATAAACTTCTAAGTAACGTTAACCAAAAGTTATGTAATTAATTACGCATCGTGTGCACACCCTACAGATTAGGTATACACTCACACACACATACGCGTGCGGCGGCGTAGTGTTGTATCAGCACGCCGCCGCACGCGTCCACACTTGGAACGTGTCAACACTTTATTTATTTATACGGAAATTTTGTCAAAAATTAAGTGCCTATTTTTTTTACATAATTCGAATGAGAATCATGTACTGAAAATTCTCCTTAAATATTGATAGTAATTCACCAGTCACCCTGTATATTTGCCAATGCCACATATCCGCCACCAAATTTCCCTCGCCTTTCAATTAGAAGCAAGATTGAATTCTAAGCATACTTTAATTAATGTATTTGAAAATGATTAACTGGTTTATTTGTTTTCTATGTCTTTCAAGTTACAGAAAATATACTCCTTAACCATCCAATATTTTTTTTTTTAATTCCTGTTAAATTATTTAGGTCGTCTTTCATACTTACGCACATACGGCGTACAGCCTTAATAATAATTAAAAAACCAATTTCCAATAAAAGCTAAATGTAAATAACGCCAAATCAAATCGAAAATTTGCATACAAATGCTTGTTGGGAAATGTAAGGTTAACATTAGAGAGCAACAAATTCATTAACTCTCGACAAGTACAATAAATACTCATATTTAGCGATATTAAATATATTAATTATATCTTTGACAGAACTGCCTAAAGAAGTAAAAACATATAATATACATACTTATTATAACTGCATTCATGACCAAAATTGGAAGAATAAAAAAAAATCCATGTCATTTTACGCCTATTTCTTTTTTTTACCATCAATAATAATAACTATTTAATTAGATTATAAGAAGTTTACAGGCTCACTCAGACCTTGTTATTTTAATCGCCTGTATCCGATTTTGTTATATATAAGCGGTATTTAACTAAAAAGTCGTAGTGGCCTAGTGGTTAAAGGCCGGCCTCTCATTCATGAGGGCGCGGGTTTGAAACCTGGCAAGTACCAATGTAATTTTTCCCAGTCATATGCACTTTCTAAGAGTATTTAGACACCACTGACAGACGTTAAGAGAAAACATCGTGAGAAAACCTGGATTTATAATATCCAATTATAAATTTGAAATCGCCAACCCGCCTTGAGCAAGCGTGATGATTAATGCTCAAATCTTCTCCAAGTGAGAAGAGGCCTTTACTCAGAAGTAGGCTCTGATAGGTTGATGGCGATGATTTAACTTAAAGGCTACAACAAAGATTGTATTAATTAATTTTAGCAATACTTTTTATTTTTTTAAGCAATGTCATTAAATGTTCTAACTAACATTTACATAACCGCAACATGTAACTGTTTATACGAGAGGTCAAAGAAATTTTAGTTTTACGTATTGAAAAAAAAAAGTTAAAAATTATCACATCTTTATTCTTCTTAATTTAAAATAATGAGTTATTATTATATCCAATTATACATATAGTATTGTGTAAGTTATATTTTATATTAACTACATATAATAGCGGGAGCTGAAATAGAATTGTATTTTATTTGTATGATAGTTGTAACGTCAGTTTTCATGCCAAGAATGCTCTTTTAAAATATTTTTCATCCATCGCCTTTAAATCAGAATGTTTCGTCTCTTTCACGACAATCGCAACGTTGTTACCATCACTGAGTTCAATTGACATTCAATTTTCAATACGGTTTTTTCAATTTACTGAAAGATTTATGTTTGTATTGCAAATCTAAAAAGGGTAAGTGAAAAATTATAGCCTAAAAACGGTTATATAAACAGGAAATAATCTTTAAGCAATATATAAAAAAAAACCTAAAATTTTTAATATTAGAAGAAAATTTTTAATGTAACTGTTTGAGATTCTAAATAGATAATTATATCCTTCTGCGTATAAATATCAAATCCTAATAGTTTTTGTGATCCATTAAGTGACTGTTTATAAAAATAAAAGAGCGCTTAAGCAACTTTGTAATGATTTACATGACTACTAATTGTGAGAATAAACAGTACTACTAAAAGTTTAGTTTTTAAAATTTAATTGATAATAACTGTCTAGGCTATTTGAATACGGATTAAGATAAGTTTATTTGTTCCCTCATCGCCAGCAAAATAAAACTATAACATTTAATGTTATAATTACAACCTATTATTTCGTTTTAAAAACTGGAAAAAAAACAATTTTAACGAATTTCTTGTAACCCATATTTGTAAAGCACGACACTTATAAAAGCTCACAATTTGTAACTACAAAATAAAACAAATTTAAAATGTATTTAGTTTATATCAACTATAATACCTCTGTTGAACTAAACAAACTTATGTCGTAAAGTGTTAACCAAAACTTTGGGACAGTCCATTAAGAGTGTAGCATTGTTTAAGTGTAAGATTAAACTTTAAAATTCAATTAGCACTACAAACTATATTAAAGATTAGACAAATCTGTCACAAAATCCGGTTATTTAATGAATGTATATAAATCTAAACCCACAAGATTTAAGATAAACTATAATGATCGTAAAAAAAAATATAATTAGAAATATATTTTAAGGTGTCTCTTGTCTACAATTCAATATAAATAATAAGTTAAGAATCACTATTCTTTTGTGTTCCAAACTTTTCTCGAACATCATTTTTGTTGATTAACTATTTTTAGTCTTTCAAAGTACTTTTAAGTTCCGTTTTTGTTTTAGGCATCTTATCTGAGTGAGTAAAATATTTTTGAACCATTCAAAGATTTATAACATTTTGCAAACATTTATTTAGCTTATCCTTTGATAGGAGTCTTTACTCCTTTTGTATGTTGTTCTAAATACCAAGTTATGATTTCCGTCCAATATATATTCTTTAGATTTTGTAAATATAAATGCTCACTTCTCTTCATAACAGCATTATTTGGTTATTTAAACGGGAGATATATATAATGTCTCTCATAATATACATAACTTTCTCGAATTTTAAAATATAATAAAAATGCATATTGTAAATATATAATGTATGTATGTAAGTATATAATATAAGTAGAACATTAGCACTCTCCACTGTTGTATCTGCAATACTACAACAGTTACAATTATGTACACTGAAGTATTGACGCTTTGCAAGCAACGGTGCTTAATACAAACATAGTATTGATCCCAACAGACAAGTCAACAAATATTGGAAATCACAGATAGATGAACACATTATTGAACTTAAAAACTCTGTGATAATTCAAATAGTTATTTGTATATTTTAGCCCATAGTTATTTTTAAATAAAGTCTTTTTATACTTCCAGCCATAATGCTCTGTTCGTATATGTCTGTACCGTTATTATTTCTTTTAACTAAGATTCAGAATTATTTTTTTTACAGAAAAAGCTTAAATCCTAATCCATATACAATGTCTCTATTGTATATTTTGCTGATTAATTGAAGATTTTAATAATTACCTGATTCACTAAAGGTTTGATTTTTGATAATAAATATTATAAGAAAATTATGACGAAATTAACATTTTTTTATTGAATAACCTCGAAGATAATCATTTAAATAAATTTTTTTCATTATTCCACTACAACAAGTACAACAATTAATAGACCACTTGAAACGTAATGTTCTCATTTTTTTTTAATATGACAGCTTTTATGAATCTTTTTCAAATTTATTTTATTTGTTATTATTTTTCACTGCAAGAATGAAACGTTGCTGTCTTCAAACGTATAAAAGCTTCAGTTATTCTAAACATTGTATTACGACATTTATTATTATTAATAAAAATGTTGATATAGAAACTGCTCTTTGAAAAAATTCTCATTAAGCCGAGGAAGACAATTATGAAACAACAATTTAAGTTTTCTCGCTTACTTTCTTCTAGTTAATAGTTTTAAGTGCAAATAGCAAAATGCTAAGTTAAAATATGATCAAACAAGTATTAAAAAACGTTACCCTTTTTTACGAATAAACATATAGCACAACTGATTATATCTAGGTTATATGTGATTGAGGGCAATGTTTTAATTGTTTATGTAAAATGTTTTATTTTGTAAATATTAATCCATACAAGTTGGTACTCAATTGGCCATTGGCCATTTGAGCTATGTTTCAGTAGTACCAAAAGAAATTTACCCTGGTTATCCTTTATGTAAATGATTGTATATAGAGTATTGTATTCGTATAATATAGTATTTAAAAAGGTTAACATATTTTTCTTAATGTAATAAAAATGTTAAAGTTATAAGAGATTTAAAAGATGAGAGAAATTATATATAAAATTCTTATTATGGAATTTTTAATATAGTTGGACACATTTCATAAGTTCAGAATCGATCTTAAATGTTCTACTTCGTTGTTGTGTCTCTAAATAACTTTAAGTTTTAATATTGTATGACTTACTCTTTTAACATTGCAGTGCACGACATACAATACAGAATGTACATTTCAATGATTTACGTAAAAATAAACGTATTTGTCTTGAATTATTACATTTAACATCACAGTGAAATTGTTTATTTGTTCCTTACTCTATAATTTTCAAATCAACTTTCATTTGATTACAATCAAGGATAAAATGCCAAGGAACTAGTTGACAATAAGAAAAACATTATATATTTTACTCTAGTAATATTTATGTAATGAGTTAGTTATTTTATTTAATACATTATGGTAACGTTAAATTTATATTATTATACTCAATTATACTACAAATGCTCAAATCATGACTATTTTATGCTAAAATAATGTAAAGCATAATTCTTGTTCGCAGTATTTGTCAAAGCGCCGTATTAAGACCGAATTAAGTACGAGTATCTACTGTTAGTAATAATTATTTATTTGTAATGATTTAAATTGTTATCTACTTCACAATTCTAAGCTTAACGTTACTTATATTCTAATATTTGTTGGGAATTCTTATGATAGTCGAATAGCGCCATCTGTATATTTGTTCTAATAGTGTAAATTAATGTTAATTATATTTCTGTACAGTAATTTATGTCCTAAAACTAATACGTTTATTATTAGAACCTTAGCATGTTTTACATAATGTTAAGTATTTTATTATATACTGGAAACTCTTATGAGCTGAACTAGTGCCTTCTGTATGCTATTATAACTTAACGTCGCTTAAATATGGTACCTTTGAATATTATGAATAGGATAGTTGTGGAGCAATACGCAGCTAAGTGGAAGTACTGCCTAAATTATTTTAAAAAATACTAACTTATACAATTACAGTCAAATACATTTATTTATTTCATTATTATTCCAACATTTTCACATTCATAGAATCTCTATTGATATAGTGATAGAAATTTGTTCAAGAAATTTGTCATTATCACTCGGAAGATTTACAAGTGCCACACAAATAATGTCTTTAACTTTTCCTCTCATCATACAGTAAAGATATTTATGCTTTAGAACATATTTCTCTGTATATTGCGTGTTAAGGATGGATACGTTAAGACTATTAATTTTTTTTGCATAAAATGCTTTTTTTGTTTTGACTTGACTATTGCTATTAGCCCTGTTGGCTTTTACAGTGTCACTGGGAGGTAGGGTAACGTAAATGAACCATTTATCTTCAATATTAAAATGAGATTCGACTTACAAATGCTTCAAATATGCAAGAGGAATTTTGATTATAATTACTTTCATTTAAACATGTAAGCAAAATTACTAAAATTTTCCAAGATATTATTAAAGATGCAATATTTTATAACTTTAATATCAATGTTAGCCTCCAAAGGTTTAAAATATTCTATTTCATTTTTGTTTCTTGCCCACGGGCCTCGATATTATTTATTCAAAGTGGCAATGGCTATAGTAATTTGAATTGATTATCGCTCGACTATGTTTAACACTTTAATACGGAGTAATAAATATTTTAGTTTTATCTTAGGACTTACTCATGTACATATAAATTTGTGAATATTCATAATTAATACAAAATAATATCAATTAAATTAATCACATTTAAAACCAAGTGGAATTATAAAAACAAATGTGTGCTTATCAATGAATCCAAAGTCTAATATTGAAGATATAAGTACTTTGTCAGCTTTTATGGAGTAAGGACGGAAATTCGAATTTGAATCTACACATGCATCAAACGTTTGAAGTTTGAACGATGCTTACTGTTTGTACCAAATCAACAACAAAACTATTTAGATATATAAAGGGTCGCATTTCTCGATCTTCTGCTATTC
The DNA here is from genome assembly GCA_916720795.1 of Danaus chrysippus. Lineage (NCBI taxonomy): Eukaryota > Metazoa > Arthropoda > Insecta > Lepidoptera > Nymphalidae > Danaus > Danaus chrysippus. The sequence continues at coordinate 4,673,299 of CAKASE010000055.1, forward strand.
GTCTACGAGTACATATATCCAATTTCGAAATAAAAATAGATTATGTGACAAATTTTCCTTCACGTCCGTTGGTTTCACGTAACTTGAGGTCTTTATTGGCAGAATTATTTTTACTTTGCTTGTGTTTAGTTTATACTGATATAAATACTTTTATTTTGAGTGGTTCATTTGAAATAACAATTCATTGTCCTTTTGAACTTGATAACACTGCAATGGGATGGATGCCTTATAGACTAAAGTATTCGTTTTATTTTGAAAGTGTAAAGTGAAACAAGTTTAGAGTTTATTGCTGAGATTTGGAGAAAATTTATCACCATTACTAAACTAAAATTGGTTTCAAGATAATTCTGTTCCAGAATGCTTATGCTTTATGCTTTAATTAGCTAAATTTAAAAACCTCATATGTGCACATTACACATCATTTAAATAATATGCGGCTCAGCGGTTTTTTGTTATAAAAATAACTATTGTGACTACAATCTATTGATATCGAAGAAGGGATAAAAAATAACTTCTTTAATGTTATCATAGTGGTTTTTCAATAAAATTAAATAAAAAACGACAGCAATTGCTACTAAATATTGTGATGATAGTTTTTTTTTAATGGTGTTATTAAATATATTGTTATTTTCTTAAATAACAGTCAAACCCTCTATTAAAACATTACTTAAATCCTAGAATCTATTAATTATTATAGAAACTTAAATATTAATAGTACCATTTACAAAAATGTTATAACGATATGGATAATTAAAATCAGCTATTAATATAGTAATCATAATATTTATTTTTTATTTCACTCAAACAATTTTTTTTTGTTTATTATAGAACCCATAAGTGAAAATGCGTTATTATATGTGACAGGGACTTCAGATAAACTGTTATTTAACAGAACTATTTACCTGTATTTTGTTGATTAATTATCATTTCTGTATTACAAATTGCACAAATATGAATATGAAATTACTGTAACAACGCTAACGCTAGTACACTATCTACACTCATAAATAAAATAGAAAGGTACGTTTGTAATTAAAACACTAAAAATATAAAGAAAACCCACACCAAACATGCTTTTCATTAAATTTCTTTTAGTCGGTGTGTTTGTTTCAATTAATCTTTAAAGTGTCTAGATTAATTTAAATTGGAATGTCATTCTTAGTTAAACAATGTCGTATAAAGAAATATAGGTTTATTTTCAACCAATTTTATAATAATATTTTCGACCATATTTTTTTAAACTAGGTTTTACATTTTCAAGTTAAGGCCTGATGTATATGAAAGGATCTTCGTGTAATAGAATGAAATCTAAGGAAATCTCAAAAGGGACTTTGTAATATGAGAGCACGATCTAACAGTAACTAGTCTCACAAAATATTTTCAAACGGAACTCTACTCATTTTTGACGAAAATATTTTGAAATAAATTAAAAACTTTGCCTTTAACACTTTCCCGCACCATTTTGAAACCGTACTTATATACCTAACTTACATTAATTTTTTTTTAAAACCAGAATATAAATTTTCTCTCCACAATGTCTAAAGTTGATGCATTAACAGTATATTTTGTGACTATTGAAATGGGCACCTTTAATGCAGAATGCGCGGTAGTTATATTTTACAGCAGTTATAAGTATGTTTTATTAATGGCCCTACAAGAATTTTAAACTTAACTGAGTAAAAAAATAACAGAAAATACATAAAAAATATTGTTGATAATATAGTGGTATCATAAGCTATATATATGTACTTATTTAACAAATAAATTAATATAATAATCATGATAAGCATCAAAGCAAAAAAAAAAATATGTATTATTTCGGTTCAAATTACTAGTAAAGTAAATTAAGATATAAGTTAAAAAACATAGTCTTAATCTGAGATCAAATCACCTCAGGGTGTTTTTTAAGAGTAACGTTTAGATAAGGTATTAATTATTAAGAACATGATACTATTTATCCGATACTTAGAAAATATTAACTAAAAATCATCTTTTATTTCTTAAACATTATCTTCATAAAATGCTGATGTATATTTTAAAAATATAATAAAGAAAATATTTAAACGTTTTAGTATTTTACTTTTGATAAGATCACAGAAATAAATTAACCACTTAAGACGATATTAGAAGGAACAAAATAGAAGGCCCTCATTAATTACTGGCCTAAAATGGCTATGATACCTTTGACTCACGTACTTTGGCTTCCTGAAGTGAATTCATAAATAAATATAGATGATTATTGAATGAAACAGCTTGTTCTAACAGAAAAAAAGCATGAGTGATCTGATAAAAGTCCCGCAAACTACATCTTTAAATTAATATTTTTCTATAAGAAACTCAATTTCATAAACTGCTGTTGACTATCCGGATTTGACTTCCCCGGTGACTTAGAAGTATATGTACATATGTTAGAGAATGAATAAATAATATACAATCATATTTCAAAGTGTTTAGATGAATGATTCGATATTTATTCAATATTTCAGTTGGTTGTCGACAATCTATCTATTTCTTCAAGACTTCATTTATTCGCAAACCTATTTTATATATTTTGTTAAATTGAATGAAAATATAATTAGTTAATGTAATATACGACACTAGTTTTTGCCCGCGACTTCGTCCGCGTTAATTTCGTCATCTATACTAATATTATAAAGCTGAAAAGTTTGTTAGTTTGTTTGTTTGTTTGAAAGCGCTAATCTCCGAAACTACTCGTTCGAATTGAATAATTCTTTTTGTGTTGGATATTCCAGTTATCGAGGAAGGCTGTGGGATATATAACATCACGCTACGACCAATAGGAGCAAAGATATAGTGGTAAATGTGTAAAAAACGGGAGAAATTATTTCATCTTTGAAGCCTTCCGTTGCGTGCGCCGTGAAAACGGTTCAAGATACACAAAAAATATGTATAAAAGAATAATAGCTCTTTTAATGATCTAAAAAACAGTCCGCGACAGTATATGTCTATCTTTTAAGATTAACTCACAAAAACCGTTTTTATGGTACCTAATTTGGTCGAAATAATTTGTTTAAGTTGTATCAACATAATAATATTAATCTTTATTCAAATAAACAAATAAGTATTTTGTTGGTTAAGAGTACTTCATTGTGGAAAAAAAACAGGTTTTATCCTGAAAATTCTATGGGAACTCGACCATTCCGAAAACCCGGCAAGAACGGGAACTATTTGGGAAGAATCAAAAATCTGCCGGAAGTCAATATTCCACGCGCACGAAGTCACGGCAAAAGCTAGTTAGTAATATATGTATAATTGCCCTGGCAAATTCTATTCCGTCTTAAATAACCAGGTATTGGTATTTATTAAATTTCTCCTGTTTCAATTGAACAGAATGATTGACGTCATATTAGTTAGTTGTCAAATCTAATGTCAAAGATAACGTTTGTATGGGAAATAGAAAAGGCCTGTTTTTAGGGTTTTCCCGGAAATGAATCATTTTATTTCAGCTTTCAAACCTTCCCTGAACCCCTACGAACATTTCAAGACTAAGATAAGATAAATCCGTTCAGCCGTTCTCGAGTCTTAGTGAGACTAAGGAACAGCAATCCATTTTTATATACAGGGTGACTGGTGAATTACTATCGATATTTGAGGACGTGATATTTGACGATCATATATGACGAAATAAAAATTAATATAACATAAATATTAATAAACTTCTAAGTAAAGTTAACCAAAAGTTGTGTAATTAATTACGCATCGTATGAACACCCTACAGATTACTCTACACTACACACTCACACACTCGCGCGCGGCGGCGTAGTGTTGTATCAGCACGCCGCAGCACGCGTCCACACTAGGAACAGTTGGAACGTGTACACACTTTATTTATTTATACGGAAATTTGGTCAAAAATTAAGTACCTATTTTTTTTTACATAATTCGAATGAGAATCATGTACCGAGTATGCTCCTTAAATATTGATAGTAATTCACCAGTCACCCTGTATATAGAAGAAGAAGATAAGAAACTAATAAACTCATTATAACCTCTTTGTATCATTGCTTAATACGGGTTTGTAATAAAATATAAAACTTATACATAACTGAAAGGGCTTTTAAAGATTTTTTTTCTATTCCACTCCCCTTAGATTATTCTTACATCAAACCACGCCAGTTAACTTTATGCTTGATTAAAAGACTTCGTCTTTTTTAAAACAGAAAAAAAAAATCTATAATAGAGTAATAATCATTTAGAAAAATTTAAATTCCCCTTTTCTTTTAAGTAACCCAGTTGAACAGTCATATTTACATACATACATTATCAAACACTTGATAAAAAGAGTATAACAGATATTTTTATTAAATATTAGTTATGTAACAAACTAATTAAACTCAAAATTAAAATTAATTAAAAAGAGAAATGTTCGACCTGGTCTCTGATTTAATAAAATAATTTAAACGAACCAATTAACGTCTGAATCGACAAACTGGTTCTCTCATCAATTACTTAAGAAATAAAATAAAAACACTTGATATATTTCACTTGAGAACGATTAAATTACATATTATAATTTAAAGTAGAAAAATTACCACCATCATTATATTTCTTAACACTTAAGCCAGTTAAAAGATTTGAATTTATTTTAAAGAATTGCTATAAATATATGATAATTAAAATGTAATATGAATGACATTTATTATTATCATTTTACAATCATTTTAAAATTATATCATGGGTACAATTTCTTAATTAAATTAATTCTCACTCATAACGCATACATGAATACAATCATATAAAAATTTGAAATCGGTAATAAGGCACGTGTAAATTAATGAGAGTAAGTAGATGAAAACAAGATTAGTACACTTATATAGTTAAAGAAAATATTTTATAAATATTTATTCATTTACTTAGATACATATTTATTCATTTACCATACGTAAATACTATCGTCGAATATAAATTTTTATACATATTAACATAGTTTATTAATCAATTTTGAAGTTATTCGAATGGTATTAACATGCCAATCATTTAACGTTTACTGTATATATAAAGTTTTTACCTGTATGAAGGTCCTAGAAATATTTTAACTGCTAAGCGATCACTTATATTCTTTTATCGAATTTAAATAAGTAAGGCAATATCAAATCTTTTTAGCTGAGGAACTAAAGAATGGTAAGAACAATAATAATTGATAACACTATACGACATTATTATTTAAAGAAATATGTTTGTTTTTAAATGATATCTATGTTCTCGTTATATAGAAAGAAATGAATTACTTGAATTTAAATATCACACCAAAATTTACAATTTCAGACACATCCAATGTGATGAGTATGTGATGCTTATGATTTGATACATCAGCTTCATACCACAGCTCTTGGACAATATTTATTCTCTCAGGCTACATTATTTTAATTGATGGTATCGTCACGAATTTTTATATAAATAAAAATAATGACTCTTCTATTTTTAAAGTTTATGTTTTTTTTACTTAAAATAAATTTGTAGGTTTGAATTGCATCTATCCAGTGTCGAATTAAACAAAAAACTTTACAGGTCACGAAGAGCCATGATTAACAAAATCAATCTAGCCAAGCTTCATCAAATGCCTAAAGTAGCTCATCTTTCGTACTTTATACACTTAAAAGAATATGTGTAAATATCGCACGATTTAATTTTTATATCCCCTTTTTACAATTGACAGATATGCAGTAGGCCTCTATTCTTAAACACTAGATCTTTGTTGGATCTGGACGAAGCGATACGCTTCCTTTTTTTCATGCACACAGCAAACGATTGTCACTATTGTCTGCATCGGTGTTATTTTTCACTCCCAATTTAAATGTCTTCAAAGCAAAAGTAAATAGAACTAAAATATTGCGTTCGTTGACTACGAGTCTTTATTTGTACCAAACAATCGGTTCAATAACTGTTTGGTATTACAAAAGTATTATAAAAAAACAGAATTTATAGTCACGTTACTTCAGTCTCCCTGTTCCTAAAATATAAATTAATGCTTTTGTATTATTTATATAACTGGAAACACTAAACCGAGCTTAATTTGACTTATTTAAATACTCTGTGACAAGGGTTACTTGTCTAATAACACCGTTTGTAACTGTTGTAACTGTAATTTGTTTTTAAATTTGACCTAAAAACCCTTCGTTAGAAATTGAAAACTATATAAGTAGGAAAATTAATATTTTTTGTGACTTAATAGGATTGATATGCGTTATTATTTCATTAAGAAGTTTTAGAATATTTATTCAAGAAGGAACTTTTTTAAAAACTTTCAAAGTTTTTCAAGACATAAAATATTAATAATAATGGTATTAATAAACGTATGAAATGAAAAGCTTATCAGGATTTTATGACGACATGCCTATGGAATAATTAATTATTTAAAGTTATATGTCACTTTTCATTATATAAAATTGTTTTAATTAAACTGACGACTAAGTGTACCATTTTCTTTAAAATTAAAATTTACTATCATATAATTTACATATCATTTCTTTAAGAGGTTTTTATATAATAAAATGAAGTTGAAAAGTAGTAAATTAAACATAGGATGTATATACAAATGTAATATTTTGTCTATTTTTATTTTGTAACAATCGTTATGGCCAGACTATGTATTTGCATATATATGTACATATGTTTAAGTAGTTGGACGTTATTAATTGTGTAGACACTCAGGTGTTAATTTATGCAGATAAAGAAAATGTCCGTTTTGTATAAAGCACACATAAATATTGTAAAATTTAGTCTGCTCCTTGATAAGATCTACGAAGCTTTGATGCATATATGTACATTAACTTTGATGAAATAAAAGGCTTGAGAATTATTTTAGTGTCTAATGTTAGCTACGAGTCTAACTCGCTAAGCCTGCCTGTATATACTCCAGGTTAAATAGAGTGCATAGCATGCATAAAATATTATTCTAACATTTTCTGCATTGTTTTTGTGTTTTTCTTATGATACATTTCATAAAAGTCATATATTTATATGTTATATATCTATGACTTTTAAATTATTTAAATCTAGATTTTCCAAAACGAATTCTGCTGATGCTTTCTATAAGCGTAATAAGGATTTTTGTTGAAAAAAAAAATATTATAAAATACTTGTCGATGAAATCGTATGGAAAAAGCTAGAAACGTCAAAACAATGAAAGTATTTTATATTTCCTTAATGAAAGTATAATATTTTATATTTCCTGAGTATCATTATATATCCTGATTCGTTGTAGAATTGTAAGTAATTAAAAAAAAAGTTAAACAATTACAAAAATTTCAAAGAAAATAAGATTATTTTATGAAACATTATACTTAACAGTTCAAGTCTGCCAGACGATATTCGATGTAGATAATCTTATAACCCAGTGCTTACGAGGATAGTGAGACCGTGGTTGGTTTAATTTTCTTAAGTGTTTTTGTAGAAGTTAGAGTGATTGAGAGGATTGACGAAACCTTGATTTATATAACTAAATTTAAAATCATGTCCCCCCCAAAGCCTCAAAAGTTACGATAGCAACGTCATTATACATAGTTTCTTTATGCAATTTGAATATTTTGATAAATTTAAACTACCATTTTCAATTTATAATACTTTTCTACATTATTATAAATTGTTAATTTTTGTCTCTGTAAAAAAACTTTTGCTTCGAGAAATTTTAGATAAATAATACAATTTATAATTTTTAACATGAAAATGTAACCGGTGTATATAACATATACTTATGTATATGTTTAAAAAGTAGGTATATAAGCAATTAAAAGGATCAAGAAATTAATGTATAAATATTTACATATCATGAAGTACGGATAGGAATGAAGTAACATGGCAAAAAAAAAGATTAACAATAGACAAGCAAAACCGAAGAATAGAAAAATCTAATACCAAATATAACAAAGAGAAAGAAAAATCAGCAAAGAGAAGCCACATTCTCATCCTCGACATTCAACCCCATCTTTTAAATTGTAATTCTTTTAATATGGTCCGATGAATAAACCCGTATAAAATATAAAGCACTTTTATGTACAACCATTACTTTTAGACTACTTAACAACAATTAATCAAGTCTAGTGAATTCATAATTTTTAGATAATTATATTTTTAAATCCTTCAATCTAACATATATGAAATCAACACCGTAAAGAATATTTAATTAGTTCTGCTTTCAATTATACATGTGAATAAAAAGATATTAAAAAATCTTCGATATTTAAGATCACATTTTACAATAATTATTGTAATGTGTGGTAAAAATAATGATGATATTCACTTACTTTTCGGCAGCATTATCTGTATCTCCCATTTGTTTATCGGCATCGTCATCATCATTTTCTTCATCTGATTGTTCTGGAATTTAAAATTTACATTTATTAAATTTACAACCCTATTTTATATGCTTAAAAAGTTAATTTTATATGACTATATTATCAACCTTTCTGTTTAACGTCTTGTAAATGAGAATCAAAGTCGTCAGTCATATTGACTCCTTCTCTTCTTCCTTGCAATCTTTATCTTGTTCGTTCATTTCTTCACCCGGTTTATGCGCGTCGTCCAATTGATCCTTTGAAAACAAAAACAATATTTTTTTTGTGTGTAATAAATTTTGTCTACAACGCTAAAGTCAGTGATCTTTCAATAATTCTATCTATCCCTTTCCCACACCTGGTTTTCTTTGCGTTCAGAGACATCTTTCTGTCCCTCTCCCTCACCAAGTCCCATACCGCTGTCTCCAGTAGTGCCTTCTCCCTCACCCTCCTCTGAATCTAGTTCTGAGTGTTGGCTGAAACTGTAAGGAAATAAAGGAAATTTCAGTTTATTACTTGACTAAAACATTCTTAAACAATAACTTATTTAAGGATAATCGTAAGTACAATATGAATTAAAAAGCTTCAGTGGAACAACTTATTGACATTATCATATTTGTGGCAATTTATGAAAGTTTTTATAATATTTTATAAATTTTCTGTACTTTAGATATTTATAAAGTTTTATATTTAAATGCAACCCCAACTTATTCATTTTAACATTGTGGTATATTTAATCTAAATTGTATCGATATAATTACCCTTTCCATGCCAGATCCAAGAAAATCTTCAAAAGCACTAACAGTATTTTACAGGATACGCTATGCACAGCAACTTTTTGGGATACAAAATATTGGACAAATAGTATAACTTGCTCCAATACCGGTACCAATCTCATAACAACAGTTCTAGCTTTTTCCATATCAGGCCGAATCGCAATATATTGCACATAGTTAATCAAAAGTTCGCGCAATTTTGTAACTAGAGTTTCCAATTGCAACATTCTTGAATCAGGCGAAATATTCTCTTGGAGTAATTCTTTTAAATGATTATCTTCTAAAATTTCTTTGGTTTTAACTTTTTCACCTTCATGTATAATTTCATCAATAGCGTTTATAACGTCCATATTCTCCGCTTGTTTCTCTGGCGGCAGATGTTTTTTGTACAACGATTGCATCACAAGTAACATCGTAGCCACAACATCTTCAGTCTGCTCTAATATTGTGCCGTCAGTTTCATCCATTTCTTGGTCTATCGGTTCATCCAATTTGTCAAGTTCTGTTTTTATATCTTTAATGTAAGTCACCATATTTTCAAGGCTTCTTAGTATTGGATGATGCGGTGTGAAGTCTTCTATGACCGTCGTTCTGAGAACAAACTGATATTCGGCAATAATTTCCTCACTTTTTTCTATTATAACGTCCAAATTATTCTTAGCTTAGTTTGTAACTTCTATATGACTTTAAGAAACTAGAGGTAACTTAATGGATTCTTCGATTTGTTTTGGGTTTCGAGATAATTTGTTTAACAGTGCCTTTTGTTTATCAACTAGAGATGGAATTGACTTAATTTTTTTGTTAAGAGACTTCCATTCATCGCTATCCTTGAAACAATCAGCCAAAGGTGAGTTTGATAGCACTTTGTCGAAATCTGGCTCAGAATCAATTTTTCCGGAACAGACTTCAGAACGACATTGAATTGTTCTAGAAGAATGCTCGTATGAGCGTAGCATTCCACTAACACATTGAGTATTTATTCAAGCGAAGTTATATTACATCCTGTAGAGTCTATTTCTAACGCGTTTGTAAGACTTGTAGCTACGGTTCGTAAATCGAAAATATGTTTCGTATAACGCGAAATCGACTTCTTCTAAGTGTTAGTATATTTCTGGAAATAAAATGTATATACTTAAAATTTTAGCACAAATTATTATTTAACACTATTTATAATGTCATGGAATATCAATATAATGCGGATTTAATTTCTATTTCTATTATATCATATAACTGTTACACTTTTAACAATACACTTATAGCAAAAAGAAATATAAATATACTTTACAAATAACAAAATATTGATGATCACACAAAAACATGGACAAAGTCGAATGCTTTTGTTATATAGTTGTAATTACCTGCTTTTCAAATAGCTCATAGCGGCATCCAAATCGACAGGTAGTATTGTGAAATCATACATGTCTTCAGAAGCCGATAATATAACGAGACCCGTGCGATAATTCAAGCCGATTTTGTTCTAATATTTGAACAGATCCGATAGAGCTTTACGCTTCTGCTGCGATATGTTTTTGGCTTGAGATTTTTGTTTGTCTTTCGACAATGTTGAATCCACCTACAATATAGAGTATTATTATTAAAATGTTTTGTATTTGTTACAATCTTAGCAGTAAACAATTATCGACAACCGGTTGCAATGACTAAAGTATGTTCACTTTATTATTTATGTAGACATTTTTTTCGGATATATGTAAGTCTAATTTTTAGAAATTATTTAAATGAAATAGAAATGACAATTCACATGTATATAACAACCAATATAGAAATTGAAACAATTTTACGTGTATGAAATAAATATTCGTTATGGAATTTAAAAAAAGATTAATAGTGATCTACCTCCAAAGATCCTAAATGTTCACTTGTCTCTATAACCAAGGTTACAAAGTCGTCCAAGGCCTGTAGTAGCGCGGGGTAGACCGTGTTAGCGATGCTATCCTTACATAATGTTCGAGCTTTGTTCAACAGACTCGGAATCTTTGCCAGGAGACTGGTCTCTTGTATTAATTGACAAGGCTGTTCGAGCTGGTATTCGTATTTCTGTAAAAGGGAATTCAATTATTAAAACATTATTGCGTAATGCGTATGTTGCATATTTATAACTGTAACTAATGTTTTTTTTAAGACAGAAAAAATGCAATTGTTGCTAGCTACTTTTACAACTAAATAAAACAGAAGACAGGCGAAATCATTCATAACCACCAAATCTTTTAACATTATTATATTTTAAGTGTAATAAAAATGACGTATATATAAACCTCAATGTTTCTGTTCAGTACTACATGGTTCTGATGATCTATCATATACGCTCCCCCCGCGGCGTTGCTTGCAGTGCCAGCCCTCTTTGGTCTATCCCAAATACCCACGTGGTCGATAGACTCACTCGCCGTGTCCACCAGACAACTCGATACACTGTCCTTTAGAACTTTCTGTAGACAATCTTCAAGGTAGGATATTTACTCACACTTCACAAACACATCAATTACATAAGATAATATAAGATGATAAAGTACACAATAATGGTTTGTATTACAAACATTGACCTAGAAATTATCGAAGGAATTTATAAATAAAAAACATGGAGTTCCTCCGTACGGAAGAAGTGAAAATTCGTGTTGTTTCAATGAAAATAGGAAGGTATAAATATCAATTTATAGTGAACTCATATTGTTTCTTTAAGACAAACTTAATAAATATTGCTTACAATTCACAATTGATAAATTCATTTACTATCGCTCTGTCTCTTTCTATTCCCCCTCCCCAGGAGCGTTGAACGTTTAACTCGGCAGGAGGCGCACCCCACATACTAACACTGACTGTCGCTACTAGGTAAAAAAAAACCACAATAATATTAATGTAAGAACTAGAGTTATTTCATGGATAATTTAATATAACCAATTATTATATTATATTGTATTACATTTTCAATTAAACAAGACAGTTGGAAACTAATAAACGCTTGGTATAATATGTAATATTTGAAATTTTAAAACATAGCCCAAAAGCTCAGCCACTTTGTGCACAAAACGAAATATTTGCGTTTGTGGCCGGAGGGCTCTTTCCTGTTGTTTATTCGGAATGTTATTATTTTCCTCGCCATTACCACCAAGTAAAAGTATTATTTTACTTTTCATAAATGTATATAGGGAGGTTTAAGATGGTAGATTTACACTTAATTTGTGGCAATACAAGAGACAACACCTTCAAGTAATCTCTTCTAGGTCTCTTTCGTCACGATTATCTTAATTAGTCGAACCGTCGAACATCTATCGAAAGGTATCTAAAACGGCACTGCACAAAATTACTTACAAAAATAAATATTTTCGAAAGTATGCACTATGTGGTAAATTTTACCCGGTAGCGCCTCCCGCCGAGTTAAGGCAACCTTGTTGGAAGTAGCATTAGACGCTTCACTACAATAAATATATCAATATGGCTGACCTCAAACTCCTTGGTATGTTTGTGTAAAGCTTTATGAGCCTTGTCTACTGCGTCCTTCACACTTCAATAATTGAGGTCTCTGTCCCAGGTGCAGATTTTGACCAAGTCCTTCAACTTCTTTTCTATGGGCGCACGCTGTTCTTTAATATGTGAAGCCACTTGTGGAGCGAATTGACGATAATAATTGTATGTATTCCACAACAATGATAGGAGTTCAATTAAAACAGAACATATATAAATAGAAGTAAGTTATTGGATATTGCAGAAGACCCACAGTAGTTGCAGTATAAGATATAGATTAATAAACTGAACCTAACTAAACTTTTAGGAAATAATTAAAGGCTTTGTTAAGGAAAATGTTTTGATTTTTGACTTTAAAGAAATTAAGGTGATAAATGTATGTATGTCGTCCAAAAAATTTAAAAAGAGAATAAATTATCTATCTATGAAAAAAATATCAAGTGTAGATATTATTTGTGAAGTCTAATAAGAAAATAACTGACTATAAACTATTCACTATAATTATTATTTCTAAAGCTATTTGTAACATATATTATATAGAATATTATTTAACCAATGAATCTCATCTTTGACCGGCGTCCAGATGTAATAAATGGCAGTGATACTCATAAACAATGTCCAATCTCACATCGAACTCCCCTAGATTGGACTTTTCCAAGATATCCTGAGCCTGCGCCGATGACATGCGCCGATGACATATCAGTCTCCTCCAAGTAAGATGTTATCACCGCATACATATAGATACAGTATTTATGAGCTTCGGCCTTTCGGTCTGAAATGTTAATTAAGTAGTATCCAAAACAGTTAAACTTTTAATACCTACTAAAACTTATTGTTCAATAGAATATTTTTATGTCTATCTTATTCGTAAGTAGACCAAGTTGTAGTAAGAAAAAAACATTATTGTAGAGAAAGATTTATACTGGGATAATATTATATACTAAGATTATTTTGTAATGTGATAAGTAGTTCTTACGTCATAATATGCTAAAAGCCATTAAAATTTTGTGACGTCTAAGTCAAGAAATAACATAATTTTCACCTTTGATACAAGTTTTTAAGACCCTCCTTCCAATGAGTCATTTCCAGTTTTCTCCAGTTAATGATCTGTTGTCCTACATATATACCCAGCCAGTGTTATATCAATCATATTGTTTCTTTTGTGGGCGTTTTTGTTCCATTCTTCAATTTTATCTCTAAAGAGTTCCAAACCTGTCAGGAATCTCGACACTGGACTCGTAATCGGAAAACCGATTATTCTGTCTACTATTATTATAATCTAGAATGATAAAAGATATAATAATAAATCATATATCATTTCGATATTGGAGATTCTAATACCAACGATATAAACGGGAGTCAATGAGAATGTATGAATATGTGTTGGTCTGTCACATTAAATGTATTGAACGGATTATGAAGCTTTACAAAAATGTAGTTTGACTTCACATAACATTATTATCACTTCACTCGAAGTAGTTAACCAACACATAACACACATATATAGTGTAGAAGTTTAGTGACATAGACGATAGATGTCGCTGAAACTTCCTTAATAGAGAGTTTTACCTACCAATAAAACTTACCTATTATTTTTCCTTAAGACATCCGGAATCCATCTTGAGTCAAGCACCTGTCTTTTTAGCCTTTTTTGTCCAGTTTTCGCTCCCTTCCGGTGCAACTTCAGCCCTCTAATGTCAATTTGGCGGGAGAAAACTTGCACATTTTAACAAATTGATATTTCTTACCTCATTATACATACTCGAGATGAACCAGGTAGAAATTACCTGGATTCCGGATGTCTTAAGGAAAAATAATAGGTAAGTTTTATTGGTAGGTAAAACTCTCTATTATTGTTCCATGTTGACATCCGGAATCCATCTTGAGTGACGTGTTTGTTATCACCTGTTCATAAATATCATGACGATGCTATAATGTGTCCAATAAAAATTAAGTTATTGGAATAAAATAATTTATTTAAATAACAATTTGATTTAAGGCATATATCAAAATAGCTTGACAGCTAAACTTTTGTGCTTTCCTGTGGCCGATTTAATACAACTCTTTTAAAACCTCTTATAGGTAAAGGATCTTGCCCCCGTTTCTAGTTTCTAAATTTTATCTATTTGAAAGCATTCTATCTAGTTAAGGGAAGCTACTGAAGGTCTTACAGATCTGGGAGAAGCTTCAATACCAGCTTCTTTGTGTAAAGACTTAATCCAAACTCGACCATATTTGACGCTACTCTAGGTCCGCCCCTCGAGCTGTCAAAGATAATTTATTTAAAATTATTGACTTACTCTGCGCTTCCTTTGGATAAATCAACCAATCGGTAAACCCAGTATATTATATAATCAAGCGATGTAGTGTTTGTATCTATACAATAGATTTAACACACTAGTCTCATGTACCCCAATAGAGGGCGGCATTCGCCTGGCAGCCTCACGACCAGCGCGGAGCAGAACGGTGACGAGCGCCTGCACTTTAGGCGGGGATAGTAGTGAGCCAATGACTAGATATTCTTATATAGAGGAAGGGGGTCCTACAACGGGCTTGTAATGGGCTTTGTAAAATTTTCCTTCCTGACTGCCTGTAACTAATCAGTCTTAGATTCGGATCGTGGCCAAAATGTAACGGGATTACCCTTATCAATAAGTTTTTAATCTTCAATTGTTAATAAAGTGAGATAATGGACTTTACGTCCTGACGATAAAAGCTGCAGGATTGCTACTACAATGAGGAATTCCCGGCTTCCCCGGGGGGGGGGGGGGAGGGTTAAGGTTAAGGTTAACGCGTAAGCTAGCTACGACCCTACCTGTAAATGTAGGCAGGCCATTCTGGAAGGCATTTGCAGCCCTGGTTTTGTAACAGAGTCGCCACTAGCGAGGCGGTGCCCAGGGACAGCAGGTCCCACATGGCTGGCCTCCTGCTAGCGGCAGAGGATTTCTATTAGCCACCGCAAACACTATAAATTGTTTACATTTACCAGATGTGTGCTGAAATATTGTAAACAATTTAAGAGTCCCAGATAGGTGATGTGGAACTCTTCTTTTTTGGGTTACTGAAATAACTTTAAGAATGTGTTTAACGAGAATATACACATAAAGTTAGATGCAAAATCTATATTTTAGGGAACTTTAGTAAAAGTAAGAATAAAAGATTCATGTACAACGATAGTTACAGACAGACAGATAGATAGACAGATAGGTACAAGTAACAGGGTACGTTTTGTGAATATGGGTTTTTTTAATCACTTACTCGTCTTAACCACTACAGACTCTATTTTATTTTTTCAAAACGTTGCTAGATAATGAAAGGGATTATCTCTTACTCGTTCAACCGTCACGTCATTTCCGTCCACCCGAAATTAGCCACGATACGCAAATGAAGATCCCGGACCTTCAGCTGGTGAATTTTACGTCAAGGTGTCTACTAAGACTTGACAAAGGTTGGGAATTTGTTAAGACTCTTGCAGAGATCAATGTAGTAGATCTTCTGCTCAAAGACTATTTTGCCATGTCGGAGCTTTTGTTATGAAGCGTCCTTTGGCATTGTTCAGGTATTATAGCCCCGAGGTTAGGAGGTGGAAATATCGAAGCAAGGTCGTAACTTCACTGACGACTGAAAGCGTTGTGGTAGGTAACTTTTCAAACCGCTATACTCAATGTCGCCCATTGTTTAACTACCGTGCTGACCCTTACGCAGATGAATCTATCTGATGTACCCTTACGCAGATGAATCTATCTGATGTACCCTTACGCAGATGAATCTATCTGATGGAATATACTGTGCTAAGGCGGACATTGCATATTCCGAGCTTTAAATAACAATATCAACGGTCGGTCAAGTCAAGTTCAGAGCAATTTCCGCCCTGGTACTTCCTTCTTTGTTTATATACAATATTACTGTTCGATTGTCCGAGAAGAAAAGAATGTTGGCATCGTTTAATCAACTCTGTTCGTGGGCAAAAGCTTCTAGGTTAGCTTACGATTCCTTGTACTTGCCATGCCATGTTTTCTGGGCCTCAGTCTCTCCTATAAGCGCTTCTCGGTCGACTGCTAAGGCATCGGCTGTTATGTAATGCATTTCCGAGCCCAAACGTATCGGCAGTGCAGCTAAGAAAGCTTTTAACCATCAATGTAACTTGAGAACCTGTGGTTCTGCAAGTATTTTGAGGTGATTTAAAGGGAGGGATACTGTCGCCTGTGGTATGCAGTGTACGACCGTATCTCCCTCTGCACACAACCAATGAGGCAAAGTTAAGTCTCCCCAAAAGGAGCTGGGCCTGTTCGGGGAGCCAACTGCCTTGGCCAATCTGATGCTGAAGTGAAGCGCATGCGTAGGGCGATGCACTTCAGTTCCGACAGGGACTTCGGGTTCAGTTTTACGTCCCATTAAATGCCTAGGTATTCTGGACATTGAGTCAGAAACAGCACAGATTTAATGAAATTCATTGTCCGGCCAAGTTGTTGCAGAATATTGATGGTGAAGGCTAACCGGTCGCTCAGAATGTGAGGCGGTTGGTTTGCCAATTAAAAATCTTCTTAATAAACTACGCATCTAATGTAGTGATGGCGTAGAAACTCTGCTATCCAGCCTGTGACGCATGCCAGTATTCGGGGTGCCGATGATAAACCAAAAAAAAAAACTGGCAAGTGTAGTAAATATAACAAACAGGGAAAACAGAATTGTCATAAAACCGGCTTCGCTAACCAGTTTCCAGTTTGTAATGAAAAGCTGGAAACGTTTTAAATGAACAAAGCTATACAACTGTTTCAAATTAAATGTCTCACGTTGTAAATCGTAGCTTTTAGGAATCGAAAAGAATGTTCATAGAAAACCGAGTGTAATATCAGCTCTTTCCAACATTTTAAAGAAAAAGATATGTGAAATCCTTTAATGATTCCACAGATGTAATTCGGTACATATAACTTAATCCAGATATCGATCTGTTTTTTAATAGTTGGTATTTATTAATACCTTATCTGTCCCCGCCCCATTTTTTGTATGTAGGCAGACAGTCAATATATCAAATAATATTTTTTGAAAACGGAGGTATGGTCTGTAAAGTCGAACGATAAAAATTCTCCGTTACTCGTTTTCATAAATCTTCTCTTAAAGATTGTATGAAATCAGCGCGAATACCACAAATAGTTCAAGGAATATCTTTGGTTTACTTGGAGTTTTCCAAATCTTAAACATTTTATTATTATTTTAATATAGTTATTATTTTAATAATAACTGCTTATTTAAATTTGTTTTACTACCACTAGAATAGTCTACGATTTTTAGTTAAGCTATTTGACGTACTTCTTTTCGAGATATCAAAGCATTTTTCAAAAGCTGCAATTCGAGTTCTAGACAAAGTTTATGCTCGTCGTTCAACATCCTAACTCCCTACAATTGCTTTAATTCAAACAGTTCCTTAAATTCGTTGTAAGGACCTGGCTCTCCGGCGGGGAATCGAACCCCGGTCTCCCGCGTGACAGGCGGGGATACTGACCACTATACTACCAAAGATATCATCACGACTGACGAAGATCTTACATTCACTCTATTGTCATGTAAACGGGAGTGAAAGCAGACAATAATTGTAAGAATTAATGTCCACGATATCTTTTTATCAGAATGAAGCAGGTGTCGGGTACCGTACGAGACAGTGATCCGTACACCGAGACGCATCCGAGTAAAATGCGTCATTTACTTCTACAGCGAAGTATTTCAACTGATATTAATCATCAAACCGGAACGCATTCCAACATTAAATATTTGTATATAAGATAATTAAAATCAATGTAAATCCGTTGGGTTCGTGAAAGTCCGTTCCTCAATATTGATGGTTAAACTCAGATATGGACAACCGTCAAGTGCGGTTTTTGAATTTCGTTACTTTATATTCCCAAAGGATATCGTTAACTGACTTCTGAAATCGTGTTCTTTAATATTTTAAAGTGAAGTAATTATTGTAAAATATTATTACATTTTTATTTATTGTAATGAGGGTACTCAATAAAAAAAGAAGCCACTTGTCGCATCTGATATTGAAAATATGAGCTACTTACAGCTTTGGGAGATCGTTTTGGGAGACTGTACCTGTCCAGACTGGAACCTCGTGACGAATACTCACTGTCACACGAACTTTTTTCCCAGTCCATGACGTTCGAAGGGAGACAAATATTTAAATATTAACACTTTTCAATACGAACACTTTAAAGACTGTAATAATTATAACTACTAATAAGTATTCTTAAAAACTGGACTACTGCTCGCTCTGAAAGACGATGCTATAATGAGGTAAGAAATATCAATTTGTTAAAATGTGCAAGTTTTCTCCCGCCAAATTGACATTAGAGGGCTGAAGTTGCACCGGAAGGGAGCGAAAACTGGACAAAAAAGGCTAAAAAGACAGGTGCTTGACTCAAGATGGATTCCGGATGTCAACATGGAACAATAATATATCTATTATATGAGATAAACATTATGCAATTCGCCCTGAACTCAATACTGAAGAGAACGCGGTATGAGTCATGAAAGGAAACTAGTATTCCATAATTATACATACATCGTTCAAGTCGGAAAGTCTGGCCATTGATCCAATAATTCATTTGTCGCTTCTTTGACTCTTTCTAGGAGAGGAAGACATTCCCTTGTTTCGAAAATACAAGGTGACCGGTAGAAGTCAACTTTTGAACCTGTTCCACCTGAAATATACGAAAAATTATAAGATTATTCAAAAATATACTATCGTAAACTAGTACTATTTCACCTCGTATCGAAGGATTATTAATTTAAAGTTTTCCATTTGAATTGAAATTTCGGACAGCTGTGTTGAAAAAATACCAATAAAATTACAAAGAAACGACATAGCACATTTTGGATACTCACTAATTCCATCGACTTTGTCTTGAATATGCGACACTAGCACCGTTAAGCTTGGTAAAATAGTTTCTTCGAAAGTCACATCCAACGTCTCCCAAGCACCCTGTATAACCCGACTAAATGTTGGATAACGCAATAACAATGGGGTGACAACATCATTCACAGCTAACTTCTTTGGGGTGGATAACCATTGCGCGTTAGTTAGGTTCCGTACGAAGTTCGAATGCCATCTGTATATCAGGGAGACATCGTCAGGGGAAAACAATAGTTTGGGTTTCATATTCCTCGGTTTGTCTTTCCTCTGTACGAGAGTCGGCGGTTTAAACTCAGCAAAGTCGGAGTATGAAGGGAACATTTCACTTATCTCTTCCTGCGCCAGAGCTTCTTCGTCTTCGTCCTCACATTTCGATCTGGAACATTGAAATTGCATAAGATACAAGGTTTGAAATTCCTATATTATGGTCCTTTTAATATAATAGATAGACGAAATACTTTAGGTAGCTGAAAACTGAAGATTTTGGGCATTTTAAGAGTTGTATAGTAATATAAAAACATCTTTAAAATTTAAATACAGCTGATTATAATACAATGTGTTTGTGACGTGTTTCATTTATTTTAAAAGTTACGAGAAAAAAAGGATTTAAATAATAGAAATCTAGATCAAATTAAGCATAGAAACAGGGTATTGTTTTACTTGGTAACATATAAGGCTTCTTCATCTTGTTTTTGTTTCTCCCATGAGTTTGTGATAGCGTTTAGTGTCGTGAGTATAGCTTTCAAACTAATTTTATCAATTCGTTCCATGGACAAGCTGTGCATACTGAACTGTGATAGATTCATTTTCAATACCCTATAAAAAATGCAATTAATATGTCATTTTACTTTTCTCATTTAATAATATATTTATTGTGATACTTACTCAAGATATTCCCGTTCAGGTTGTGACACATCATCACTTCTAACATTCCTATTTAAGAGCTGCATAAAGTTGGATGACATGTATCTATTAAGATGCTTTTCCCTTGAGGCTAAAGATGGTATACCTTTGGGATATACTAGAAGAGATGTCATCATTTCAGGAAAAAGTGGACCTTGTTCGATTTCGACAATATATTCTCGAATTAGGTCCTTTAATGATGTCACACTGTACATTATTTGAGACAGTGAACTCTGTAAGGGTTTCGCTAAGTCTGGGAAAGCATCAAAATAAGAGACCATTTTTTTGCTAAACGCATTAACAGAATGCAACCATAAGGTCGTTTCCGTTATCACTTTTTGTGCGTTTTGTAATTGGTTTTGTGCTTTCTCGTACCGCTTTGTATAATATCATACATTGTACCGCAAGTTGACAAAAGGTTGGTATACAGGGTCTTCACTGATTTATCACTTAGGACGGACTTTGTAAAGTTCTTACAATCCTGTAAAAGAATTCAATTTGTGATCAATATTTTCTATTATGTCATACATTTTTAAATTGACGTTTTATTGTAAGTATAGCGGTTTAAAAAATCTATAAATTTAATTTCAATTGCGTAAAAAATGTAAAAAAAAGTTTATTTTACTTTCAATTGTTATGTAAGGAATTACGCGTGACATGTGGCAACCCAGAAGTGAATTTTAAACGAAGTAATAGAGATATTTGGTAACATTTGAGTTTTGCTTTAACATAACTATAAATACAATAGGATGCGGCCAGAAACAAACCGTTAAGTGTTTTATTCTAAAATTTTGTTTTTAAAAACAACAACAATTATTAAATTACAAGAAAATCTAAAATCATCGTGTTTACGTGTCTAGGGAACATTTTTAACGTACGTTCTTATTTTTATAGATATAGTTAATTATGTAAGTTCACACCTTTATAAAACTGGTATAGGGCGGTTCCTTGGGACGGAACGTATTCCCTGAGGCGTATTTATGTTCCCTCAATGCGGTCTCCTCTTTGAGATTCAATTTAATTTCGCAGTAGGGATGAACATTCTTCAGTTTTTCCCTATTATCTTGTTTAAAACAATCCACCGTCACGTCGGACGCCTTCTCTATGTTCCTATTCTCACTGATACCACCCGTTATTACCCCATGAAGGTAATACAAAAGGTGTACTTTTCAACGTGGTCTATGGGATTTATTTCTGCCATTATTCTAAGCCCTAAGGAAAGGAAGACTAGCCAACAGTGATAATTCCGCAGTTAATATTTTCGTTTTATCTCTCATATTGTTTTCGTTTGCGATAGAACTTGTAAGCTGTTTTATATATATCGTTAGCTTTGATCAACATGTCTATAATATTCGCGTCTCCTATAAAATATAACTGTATCTCTCTAGTTATGACGTCACAATTATCTATAATACACTCATTTACTGTATAATTTTCTAAAATTATATATGACAGACAATCAATGAGCTGTTTTTTTTTATTTCGAATATAGCGTCTGATTTCCTGTAAAAAAAATATTATGTTAACAGATGTGCATGTGAAGATTTAATTATTAATTTGAAAATACATATAAGAAAACAATATTTACAATTTGAGTAATGCCGTTGAATCCAATGTACCGAAGTTTTTCCATAAAATATTCAAAACAGATTGCAACTGCATGGAATAGTCCGTACGGTCCTTCAAAGCAACACTTTCATATGCCATGACTGAATATGAGGCTGAAAAAATATTATTAAAACATTAAAATTACTGTAATCTAAAGCAGTTACCGAGAAGTTAGTATATAAATGCATTTGAATATATTAAAATTACCAGTGACGTCCAAACATGTCGTAAGATTTTGAAAGTAGAATGGCATTAAGGAGAGATTCATAGAGAGTCTTGAACTGTTTAAAGGAATACGGTCCTCTGAATTTAAAAAATCATTTAACTTTAAAAACGGTTCAGGATATGTAGCGCGCGAGCTCACAAGCATTCTATTCAGTTATATCCAAAAGCCAACGGGCAACGAAGATATTCTAAAAATGAGAGAAGATTAGTTAAATAGGATTATTGTAAATTAATAGTGATAGTTGAATTATACGTACCCATTATCGAGTTCTTTATTTGTTTCAAGAACTGTTCTTATAACTTGCAACTGATTTAGTAAGGCGGGGGGAAATCCTTTAATAACTTTTCCTAGATGAATTAAACTCGACATAATTTCTTGTATGACCCTTGATGATCCGGCGGACTTCGTACCGCCCTATAATCAAGAAATATCTGTTACCTTTTTATCTCAATGAAGTTAATTTCTTAATAATTATGTACAGCTGATTTGAATGACAATGGTCTGTCTTCTTTTTATATATTATATGTATGTTTAAATTAATATTATAATAGTATAAGTCTTTAGTATTTCGATAATCTGTCCCGATCTCAACTAATAACATTCAAAAACAATTTAAAAATGTAACATTTATATTTTTATGTACAGTAGAAACTCTTTTAATCGGACTAATTATTATCGTCGAAAGGCATTCGGATAATCGAAAATCCGGATAATCGAATGTATGAAGAAAAGACGGTTTTGTGCTTATGTAGTTCATAATATGTTATATGTTTATTTTAAAAATAAATTACAAAATCTTCCTATAATAACAAAAGAAAGAACCCACAAAATCAATAAAACAAAAACATACGACGGTAGACGCGGTGTCACTGCGCGGGGCCACGCATCCACCCGTTGCAATGGTTCTACAATAGTAATGGCGGCCTTGTTTCATGTTTGCTACAGTAAGTACCTAGTAACGCGTTCCTCGCCTCAGACCGCACATCAAACGACATCTATTATTTGTTACTGCGCAGGGTCAAGATTCGGCCCGCATATTATATGTAGTTTTAAAACACAATAAGATATATACGCGAAGTAATCAGAAAATATTAATTTCATTTAAATATTGATAAAATTCGCGCATAATGTTACAACTTACAGCAGTCCGATCAGAACGAACATCTATATAGGTACTTTATGAATCTCTCAGGTACCTCTGAGCCACGAAAGTACCTTAAAAATTAAAACGATTACGATCTATTCCTCACAACTTTAAAAAGTTATTTAAATAGGAATATCCAGTGGACATTTAAACATTCTAATTATCATTTGAAAAAAAAAACAAACAAGGCAAACAAAGTGACTTGTTTTTGTGTACACAACCTGCTAACTAATTAAAACTATCATAATACTTTTTATTAAAATGAATAACATTACCTTTCTTTTAGTTCAATCTTAACTGGTCACAAGTCACAACTCACACGCCTTCACTTTACACTTATTTTAATTTTATTACCAAACGACAATATTGAAAATCTACTCGTACCTAACTAATTTCATTAATCACATATCACAAGCACAGAACTCACAGCCATAATGTTCTTTAATTCGTTAATAAATTAATCCACTGTTTACTAATTAAAACTTATTCACTTGTGCTTAGAAAAACAAATGACAATGTCACAATATTCAATAACAATAAAATGGCGAAAAAATATATGAACAGTTTACCGACCAATCAGAGAGCTCCATTTCATTTGACAATTAACGTACTTTAAACAATACAAAATAATCAGTGCTTCCAGTGTTACCATGGCGCACAGGTAGTAAAGGCGGGAAAGTTGAAATAAATTCATGAGCTTATTTGTATTGGTTTTATATTCATTAAATTCGTACTATTATTTAACAATAATTTAGTTTAAATAGAAATGAAATTCAATTATTGAAGTACAAATGGTCAAGATTTTTTTATGTTTATTGATTGCACTTTGTTTTAAAAAGTATTATTAAATAATTAAATACTATGAAATATTATCGTAATAAGTACTATAAGATAACAGTATTTAAATAAATTTGAAATATTACATATTTGTTATAGATAAACCTTTGACAGAACTGAGTTGATTTTTTAACATACTAAAATAGGATAAATTACTTAATTTAGTACTTCAATCAAGTTGAGAGACTGAATAAGCGCTTCATCACTCTTTTCACATGTTTGTACGTACTCCGAGCTTTCGTAAATTTTGTTAGTAAAAAGCTGATGCATGTACTCTGTAGGTTTTTATTGCTTGTAGGTAATTATTACAGCAATATCCGTTTACACTCATGTGAATTATTCTGATGCGAATCAACGCAACGAGCATAGGCAGCATCATTCGACTGCGGAGTTTCGTTTTGACAATAGACATCACACTAAATCCTCTTTCAACATCAGCATTGTTAATTGGTAAAGAAAGAACTCTTATTAGAAAAGAAGCTAATTCTTTAAAACTTTGGTTTCCCGATGCATCTCGAAAGTTCCATATCGCCATCCAAAATTTAGTTATTTCAACATTTTTGTCTAACTCAATTGATATATCACGTAAAAAAATAGAGCCAAATCGGATACCTGTAGCCAGGGGATAAAATAACATCACCGCTCGGTTAGGAATAGAATAATAGAATTGGCGCTAAATAGCCCCATCTGGCAACACTGAGTGAATTAATGTCATTTTAAATGTCTATTAAGTTTTGTATTTCGTAATGTATGATTAAAAATATGTAAGTAAAAATTAAACAATATAGGTTTAGTTGTTATATAAGTAGGGTATGCTCAACAAGGTACATTATTATTACAGGTATCATTTTCAATAATTTACCGTCGAAAAACGAATATAGTGAAAGCCGAAAACAAAATGATAATATGCAAATTTTAGCCTTTGATTCATTTATCGAAATAATATAGTGTTATAAAACAAAAATACAAAGTTATATTGTTAAATTTTGGCGATAGTATCGTAACTTCTTTATTCTAAGATTATATTTTAGGTTACATATTATTTAATGGTTTATTATTTTCTATTTATGTAATCTTGGATTTATATTACTCTACAAAAGTCCTATGTATCTACAGTGGTAACCATCACATATTTTGTATCTGTTATTTCACTGGTTAAAATAAATAAAAATAAATAAATCTGAAAGAATACCGTTTACTATCACGTTGCCGAAGACCATATTACTGTATTTATGTACTAGTTCTGGTAATGACTGAAATGATATAGTGATGCCTGTTAATGCCGTCTACATTTAAGGTCATGACTATGACTATGTTCAAAATAAATATTTAAATTTTCAAAGTGAAGAAAAAGTGATAAATAAATTATACTTTTTAAAGGTTTTATTTGTTTACTTTAATATGAATACAAACAAAGTGTAGCGGAGCAACTTAGATTATGTTGTATTGTAAATTTAAAATATCCATTTCTATACATACATATTTGTTTATTAATTGTTTAAAATAAATAAAAATATTTTTAATTCTTGCGACGGACAAACTTCTTATTAAATTGTACATATGTATATAGCGAGGATGCGCGCTGCGTCTGTTGTTCGCGTCGTCCGGCCCGCGCACCTGTAGGGCTGTAGCCCCGCTGGCCCCCGCTGGCCCCGCTGCGATTTAAATTGTATTTATACGACATTTTTGACTCTTGTACGATGTACGATCGAGTTATCGAAATCTTACACAAAATATACGATTTTTTAAATGAAGTCTTACGAAAAAATAAATCTCCAATAAAACTATAAGGAATGTGTAAAACTAAAATGTATTCCAGAAACACTAAATAAGAATTTGTTAGCTGCAAAACATATTAAAGAAAAAGGATCGTGTATAAACTTCAAGCCATCTGACGATATGCTGAGCAAATTAAATTTAAGTATGTACAAAAAATATAATGCTTTTCCCGCATCTGCTGTGCCTAATAAATCAGATAGTGACTAAAGCAATTCATTTTTTTTATGTTTTCAAAATATATGTAATTAATGAATATCTTAATTCCACATATTAATTGATGATTAATGTTAATTGAAAATTAGAATTAAATTCCGTTTTTATTTGATATACTTACGCAGTTTTATTGAAATTTCATCGGGTACGATTATTTCCTTGAATTTCAAGACAAAATACTACATTTTTTTAGTGTATAGTACGATCCTCTAAAAAATAAAGTTGGCAACACTGGGGCATTGCGCCGTACTCGTCAGTCCGCATAGACTTTAGCTGTGTAACGCTTGTCCGTCATCGCTACGGCGACACTCGCACGCGCACCCTCGCTTACGAAAGATAATCTCCTTCTGTATTAATAGCTTTTAAGTAGTTTAAATTGCTAAACTTTGTTTAATTCGCTAAAAATATAAATTTATACAGCAAAGAAATATAAAGAAAAAATACTATTTTAATATTGATAGAATAATCGCTTAACTCAATTACCATATTAAGATACCATCATTTAGCTCATAATAAAGCATGTACGTGAATAATTGTTCAATATTAATTTAATCCATAATGTGAAAAAAGATTTAAACATTATTAAACTAAATTTGAATTACAATAACTATAATGAAACTTGAATAATTTTTATATCCTATACAATAAATTTCTAGTTCAACTTTTTATAAATAGAATAGTTTTCAAATAATTAACGCAGAATAGAAATTCTGTGTTTTATATATGTAGATATAATAAAATAAAAACTTCAAAAATATTATAACTGCTTATTATTATTTCAATTAATATTACCGTATATAGTTCTCTTGATAGTTACCTTCTATTTAAATAAATATTTTTTAATTTAAAAATTTTCTCAAAAACTATCCGAGATATCCTTAAGCCATACCTATGACCCGGTGGACTTCGTACCGTCCTATAATCAAGAAATATGCTACAGCCATCTAAAAATGTTAAATATTAAAATAACAATTTAATAAACACAAAAATTATACCAAAGTTCAAAGCCTGGTCAAATATAAATACCTAGGTAACACTTAAATATTTAGAAAATAAGAACGGCTTAATGTAGAAAGTTTTCAATAGTTTTATTATTTATCGAAGTTATTTCCCTACCTCTACACATGCTAGAACCATTCGCTAGAACTACTGGGAAAAGCAGTGGGCCCATTCTTCCTTAGGGGTCTCATTTATGGCATTTTCGTAAGCATTCAGGTCTCGTCAAGCGAATACCTCGAATTTTATCTGTAGTTCTTGGAAGTAAATAAAAGTCATAGGGCCTTAGATCAGGACTGTATAGTGGATGACTCATTACCTCAACACCTGCAATAGTGATAAAAAACAATTTGTGAAAACTAAAACTCTGATACTTGACGATTTCTAAGCAATTCACTTTGTTTATTACTTCAGAAGAGTTAATCAAGTATGTGTTGCTTGAAATTAATTGAACCAAAAAAAAATTATTACACTTCGTTGTTTTTAATAAAAAAGTAATCGTATCAGTTTTCTTAATTGTATTAAAAAAATGCCATCGTAATATTGAAAACATGCGTTCTACTTTTTAAAGAATCAAAAAGTATATTAAAACCAACTCAGAAATAATATCAGTATACCTACTATTCTAATACAATATTCTTCACTTTTCCATTTATTTAATTTCAACCTCTACATTAGTCACACGTTAGAGCGTGGTGGTGGTTATAACGAGAATGTGACATTGTATCAAGGGTTAAAGAGAATAGAATTCATTGTTTTGTGACATTACATGCCTGAATTTAAAATACTTAATGTAACAATGATTTATGTGAATAAAAAGATTAAATATTATTATTGCGAGCTCTATTGATATTTAAAATTATTTTAGCGTTACAGTTATTGTTCATCTTACTTCTGAAGCGGCGTTAAAAGTGAGATACTAAAATTCTTAAACATTTTTGAAAGTATAAATCTCAGTACGATTAAATCGTTAGTACCTGATTGTTCTTTTTTCACTTGATGTTATACCCTAGCAATTTAGCAATTTTCAAAAACTGAGTATTTTATTGGAGTATATTGTAGGGATTATTAATTTATTATGACAAATTATGTTTAAATTAATAATAAACGACATAAATTTTTCTGAAATATAGTCTTAAATTATAGAATTTCTAAAATGAACGAAATGTTCTCTATGACCAGTAACAAAATCGACAGAATTTGACTTTAATCCTGTATAATAATTTAATATTAATAATTTCATGTAAATTACTTTTCATAAGAGCGATTATGTTATGAGATCGAAGACACACGTTCAGAAGTCAACAGTTGTCACCCTCTACTATTATTATACTTACTTTATAAGGTATCTTGTTACAGAATACAAGTATAATAAATTTTATCCATTGCAATTATATTTGAGATATTTCAATAAGTGGAAAAGTTTATAACAAGGATATAGTCGAAGAAATATAATTTTTACTCTTAAAACTAAATAAATATTCCTATTCAACCCCAAGTAATCCTCTTTGCTATCGTGAGCTGTTTGTCTGGAGAGTATGTTTTAATAGTTAATATATAATAGTATTAATATAATAAATTAATATATAATAGTATTAATATTATGAGATGTTAAGTTATTTCACATAATAAAGCTACAATCCTTAAAAATTTGTCACTGTCTATAATTATCGTTCCGGTATTCTTTAATATTGTAGGGTTTCAAATAGCTTTTAAAAGAGTCGAAGAAACAATTCAGAGGTAAACCTCTATAAAAATAAATAATTCTATAATATTATAAAGGTATTATTTAAGTTTCTATATTATATATAAGAAAATAAGTAAGTCGAAACATGTATTCATATGAAGAACTATTATATTTTTATTCCATATTTTTGTTTGAAACAGTAATGGATATAAATGAAGATTGAAATAACAGGTATTGATAAGTACTATACCCATGAAAGATTCAGATATATTTTATCGAAAACAAGTCCTCTAGTTGCTTTAGTGATTGATTTATTGGAGATCGATAGGAAATAGGAATCAATGTGTCACAAACTTTTTTCGAATTGGCAAATCTCTCTTTGAATATCCACATAATATTCACATTCCCATAACTACACAGTAATATAAATCGGGTACAAAATATTGTTTAGATATTATAAAACTCAGAAAGATAAGTTAGTATATTTTTTTATGTTAACATATAGATTTTATCAGGTAAATATATGACTTTTATTTAAATAATTATACTATAATACAATTGCGCAAAGAGTAAAACCGGTCCCAGAGTTTAAATCACAATAAAAGTCCCGAAAAGTAGGTCCTTGAAGCCGTAAAAGCTACAGGGAAAAAACTAGTGTGTAATATAAGCGGGATGGTTTGATATTTATTGAATTAAAATAAGGAAAGGTTGCAAGCCATTCTTATTGTTAAATAAATAAAAACCGCCAGTGAGGCGACACAAATTATTTTTTGGCACTAGAGTTAAACCGTTACTTGATAAAAAATATTACCTAAATTTCAGGAATATGTGAAACTAAACAAAACTAATTGAAATCTAAATAATAGGTAAAGGGCATATTTTGTGTTTCCAGGAGCCTTTTCGTTGTTGAAATTTAGAATCATAAAACGCCAAAAAAAGTGTTTTTTAAAATTATTTTATCACGCCTTTATCGCTTACCACGAAAAACATTCATAAAAACCCAGTTTGATATTTTATCAACATACCTACTTCTTTCGGAAATTTTGGGAATTTGGTTTTGGTATGGTTTTTCCAAGAACTGGGGTCATATTCGGGTCAAAACATACATATGTTACATACATCTGTTGGGTCCAATTAGTTCGATGATAATGAGCTGCTACCGTTCACATAAATTAGGGTCTCGTAATGGTTCGTGATAGGATTTATCAGCTCCAAATAAAATGTTAATCCAGAAGGGGTTATCGTGTAATTGTTCTCTCGAGTCAAAACATCTTTTACTGCATCACATGAGCAGCTTACTGATAATGAATAAAAGGGGACGAAGACAACCTTGGAGTGCAGTTGGATTACGAAACTCGAGTGATCATGTTCTTTTGCAAAATCCTGTTTGTTCTACTCGTCGCCACTCTAGGAACATCATGTAAATAATAATTTAATTATATAATTATTTTTCTTTCTAAAAACCGTTGCTATGATTAAATGAACTTTGTTTTATATTCAGTAGAAGATAATACTATTGCTTTTTTAGTTCTCTTACCTTGAATTGTTTTTTCTTTATTTATTGACCATATGAAAAATAATTAAAAATCAGACGATTATTGTTTATTTAAATAACCACTGCAGTACAGTTGTTCTTTTTAGTAGCTTTAGGTGGTAGAGCCTAGCTGTGGTAAGTTACTACAGCTCGAACATGGGCTGGCTCGACCGGGGAAGTACCACCCTCTCACAGAAGATCGGTGTGAAGTAGCCTTTAGTGGCTGCGTTTCGTCCGACGAGTAAGAGAGCCGGTTGCCCTTTTCCTATTTCCCACCCTTTCCTACCATTTCCTTATTCTCACCCCTTCCTATTCCTGAAAAAACAAGGTTGGCAAAGCATTCGCAACAAACATGTTGCGGATGTACATACGGGCGGCGGTACTACCTTACACCAAGTAGGCCGTCTGCTCGTTTGCCACCTTTGACATAAAAAAAATAGTAACACCATTAATCCATCAACCCTTATGACTTTTAAATTCGATTTATCTCTCAACAGGGTTCTCGGAAGGGGTTTTCACTGTCGTTGATGCATACCCTCAGAAATATGCATACCCTAAACAATATTCTGAACAATACGGAACCAGCAATCAGCAAGCTGTAGCTGTAGCACCGGGAAGCGTTTTGCTGCAGCAACAACTTAGACAGATGGCGTCCGCCATACCAGCACCTCAGTCACCATCTGTAGCTTTCTATGCTGCTCCTCAAGTTAACCCTTATGAAGGTCGACCTTTCTTAACTTGGCTTGACAGAATCTTTAAATGGAAATTATGTTTCCTTAGTTTCTTTACGAGATGTTACTAGTCTAAGTGTAACACAAAAATGTTTAATTACTCAATTATGTTGAAACCATATAAAAAATTTTAGTGAATAATTTGTGTTTTTTTTTGACTAGTCGTCGGTGCTCATTCCAGTTTCTAGGATATTTCACTAATACTGAGAAGATTTTAAATCGATTGGTCACATGTTCGATAGTTATATCGATTTTATTCATATGCAGAACTCAAATCAAAACAGTATTTTAGGCAAAAGGGTATTTTTAATAAAAAAAAGTCTAGTTTATATATAACCATATAAATTAATTAAAAAAATTTCATGTTATGAAGAATTTATAAAAGCCCTAATTTATAATTTAAAATCGAAAATGTGATTATTAGCTATCACTATAGAGAATGATGATTAGGGTGGTACGAGCATACCGCACTGTCTCACATGAGGCGGCTTGCGTGCTGGCTGGGACGCCTCCCTGGGAACTGGATGCCCAGGTTCTGGCGGAGGTGTACCACCAGCGTGCGCGAGAGCGATCCCGGGGAACGAGTCCGGACCGGGATCGGGTGGAAGGTTGGCGGCGCTCCGCGCTCGCCTTGCTATTTCGCCGGTGGAGGCGGAAGCTCTCTGAGCCAGTGGCCGGGTTGCGAACCGTGGAGGCTATTCGCCCGCTCCTCAAAGAGTGGGTGGACCGCCGACACGGTTCCTTGACCTTCCGGCTGGTGCAGATCCTCTCGGGGCATGGTTGCTTTGGGAGGTATCTGTGCCACATAGTCGGAAGAGAGCCGACCGCGGCGTGTCACCATTGCAGTTGCATGGATGACACGCCCGATCACACCTTGGCGGAGTGCCCTGCGTGGGCGATAGAGCGTCGCCAGCTCACCGCGGTGGTTGGCGCAGATCTCTCGTTGCCGGCAGTGGTTCAGGCCATGGTCGGTAGCGAGAATGCCTGGGAGGCGGTGGTCCGGTTCAGCGAGTGCGTCATCTCGCGGAAAGAGGCCGCTGAACGAGCGCGGGAAGATGACCCCTCCTCGGCGCCCCTGCGTCGACGAAGGCTGGGTAGAAGGCAGCGGGCCTACGCTCGCCAAATGCCTCCCCAGTGAGAGGAGCCTCCGGGCGTTGGTGGGGAACCGGCGTCCGGGCAACATAGGCTGGAGTGAGAGTGGCGTGCTTGGCGTTCCCGGCACGCTGCTCTGGAGTCGGAGGGGAAGTGTGGTGAAGCCACTGTGACCCCTGCCGAAGACGGAGTCCATGGGACTCTTGCGTAGTGAGCGGAAGTATGGCTTGCCGTTCCCGCTCACTAGCCTACGCACAGCGCAGAGAACGCCGAGGAGTTTAGTGGGTGGAAATCCCACACGCCCCCGCCGTGTTTTCCCCCGCGGCGGGAAGTCTTTCAAAGATTCTCCTCGTTAAAAAAAAAAAAAAAAAAAAAAAAAGAGAATAATGATTGTCTCATCTTAATAACTACAGTTACAAAAAGTAAAAATTGCTTTTCAATAAATAGTCTATATTATGAGGAGAAAGGGATAGTTTTATACTTCAGGGTCTATTACATATACATATTGTTGACGAAATAAAACTTCCCGTATACCAATAAGCACTTACTACCATATAATACTGCTGCTACCATACTGCTTTAATAAGGTATATTTAGTCATTTATATAATGACGAGATGTATTATGTAGTATATCTAAAATAAATTAAGAAAAAGATTGCTAAGCTTTTAAAGTGAAGTAAGTCTGATAAGAAATACTCACAAGTGTGAAAGCTGGGTTTAACTTTCATAAACTATATGAGTTGTTTCAAAATAGTTCCTTTGAATAGAATGTTCGTTGTTTAGCTTTTTGTTTTCATTTTATAAAGTTCATTTGTGAATCATAAGACAACTTCATTAGTGATTTTCGTATAAGTGCCTTTCTGTAATAGAATGAACTTCTAATGTTTGTTTGTTTATAATCAAACATATAGACTAAATATTATGAATAAAAATTGGAATATGCAATTTTTATGGTACATTTTAAATTTTTAAAATAAAAGTAAACATAATTATTTATAAATTGCAGTTGTATGTTCTAGAAACTTTTATTTATTTTTATTTTGAATTGCAAAACTTAAACTGTCTGTAATTATTTATATTAGAAAAGTAAAGATTAGGTACATTTAAGTATTAAATAACTTCATTTCAAACAGAATACAGCTGTTAGTTGTCTTTTAAGATACGATTTTAATATCTAAAACTAGACTTTTGCTGCCTCAAGGACGTTCTGTTGAAAGAAATAATTTCAAGTCACGCAAACAATTTTCAATTTAAATGTCTCAGATACTCGCATCTTACACTACATTTTAAAGGAAAATATATTGCTTGTAGTTGAACGTCCGTTAATACAATAATAAGTGCGTCATTCTTTGGAATGGGACAAAAAATATATATTTTACGTATCAGCTGTTGTTTTAACTCTATCATCATATTTTTTTAAATATAGTTTTTTCATTTAGAATGATAAATAAGGTAAAAATTTGTTAAGTTATAAAATTTATGCATCACACCTGATAAAAACTTGAGTAGGGGCAAATATTTCTTTAGAATAATAGATTATTTATTATTCTAGAAACAGCAGACGTCATAATTTTTTAAATAAAATACATATATCCCTCTTAACTAATACTTATTTTTACACTTATGACAAGAATGTTATAAAAAAATATTATTATTTTGAAGTTAAAAAAGTATGCACCCGACCTGTGGGAACTAGCTAAAATAATTATGATACCAAAACTTGCCAAACGACACTATGAACACGCTTCATTTAAACCAAATTTCTCTACTACCAAGAAAGTCAAAATTTTTCGAGAAACTATTGTGAAAAGACGCAAACTGCAAATTGAAAACGGTAACATTACTCATAACCATCAATTTGGCTTAAGAGAAAAACATTCAACAATTGATCAGGTACATTAAATAAGGAACATTATAGAAAAAACGTTATAAAAATGTTTTTACCCCACTTAACATTAACATATAATAGTAATACCCTTAAACATTAATGTAGGAATATAATGTAGGAATATGTAATTCCTCTATGTAGGAAAATCCCTTGATAAAGTTTGGCATAAAAGACTTATATGCAAACTTAAAATTATGCTACAGTTTGCTGATATAAATAATAAATGCAGTGATAAGTGCCAAGCACTAAGAACACATGATAAAGTATCTACGTGTTAAAAAAAACTAATTACATATTACCGGACGCATTCTTAGAATATATATGTATTAATGGAGTAGTTGAGGTCTAATCTAAGTAGTGAATTGGCTAGATTGTTAATTAAATAAGATATTGTATACTTTGTGAAAAAAGTAAAAAACCACTTTAAAAAAATACAATGGAACACAGGAAAAAGAAAACCGTAGGAACTAAAAAGCAAAAAATAATTTTACATTTAAATAATATTTCTTAATTTTAATACTAAAAATCTGTACAAAAATCTAGTAAACACTTAATTTAGATAAACGAACACTATTATATGTAACGCCACAATTATTTAAATCTTTACACGTGTATTAAATAAATACAAAAAATAGGAAGAGAATCACCAAAGACGCCTTGTGAAAAACTGAATAATAATATTTAAAGTTTAGTGTCTTGCTCATCGTAAAAATTGTTAAACTTTTTTTTATATTTATGCCATATTTTAACATATGTAGGTATTTACTCAGTAACATTTAACAATCTATATCACACGCCTAACTGTATACTAGGTTTTACATATGAGAAAATCATCATCGTTAATCATTCATAATCATCAAATCAACAATCATCAAATCAAACGTATCCTTAAATTGCATAACTGTGATAGTATAGTTTCAGATATTTACACTGTTCAAAATTCATAACTCTCTTAGCAAATAGAAATTTATTATCAGATTCGGAGTACCGAACTTTTGGACATTGCTTGAGTTTTCCATCCAGTGTTTTATTATACTTTAAGTCGAGGGACAATAGTTTTGAAGTTTGTGTATGAATATTTCATACTTATTTAATTCAAAACAACTAACTCCATGTTTACAGTATGTATTGTGAATTACAATATTATTCTCTTCGATTTGCATTCCATCCCGTTTTTAAGTTAACAAAATTAGGTCATCGTTACCATTAGGTTTGATTAGATTTTAGAAATTGTAATAGTATTATAATTGGGTTGGTGTATTATAATTTTATTGTAGAAAATAAATTTAACATCATAACCACATTTAACATGAAAACCTCATAATAATAAATTTAAGTACTTGAAATTGTTCTGCTTATATTATTATTATTTCCCTGTTCCATTCTGATGTTCCTAATGAGTAATATCTTTTCTTAGTTAAATAATTATTTGATATATAATTGTATTAGTTATATATCTATATAATTATTATAATATAAATGTAAAAAAATACTCAGCTCAGTTCTTTTTTTAGATAAGGATGTAACTTGTACAAGTTCGACAGATCTTACCTTTTTTAAACTAAAAAAAAAATTTAAAAATGAATGATGAAATAATAAAAAGGGTTTCTTTGTTTTAACCTTAGTAACTTCTTTAGATGTAAAATACATTTTTTTATTGTGGTCATAATTATTATATTATAAACATATTGTATTATAAATAATTGTTTTTTTGTAGACATAGTCTTATATTAACCATAATTATCCTTTCTAAACTCTATATAATAATCATATCACAAATTTAAATAATTAAAGAAGAAAAATATTATAAAATAACGTAGAAGTGGACGTCATCGCCGTACATAAACAAAATAGTTTGAAGTGAAGAAATATATAAACAAGAAAAGTTTTTCTGACTTCAAAACTAATTTAATAAACTTCTGGGTCTGACATATCAAAACACTAAAACTCAATCTTATACTGAGATAAATTTCAAATAAATAATACATACATATTTATAAGTAATAGTTACATAAAATATCATTTAATTTAAAGAATATTTCGATGTACTACAACTCTATTGTTTAAATAAAATACGAAAACGTTAAATGATTTAATATGGAAAACTTAAATATTTATCACTTTTTCTTTATTTACAACGACACTATTTAAATTTTTAAAAGCTTTGACGACAATATTGATCCTAAAGTAATTTAATAATTCAGAAACTTTTAAGTTGTTTTTAAAACTTATTTATTTTATGTTAGACTATCAAAGTAAAAAACTAGCTCACATTTTTGCGTCAGTCTACGCAAGGTATTGAAAGTTTATTATTGGTTAACGTGTTTAAAGTTAATTTAAAGCAACCGTACCCATAGTTTCAACAGAATCAAACTAAACTTTCAGCATAAAACCTAAACTTTCGGTTTAAAAGAAAAAAAGGTGTTGATAAGGTTCTTAATATAAAAAAATGTGGTACATAAAAAACAAGGGGATAAAAACACAGCATATTCAATGATATCCTTACTTTTTAATGATATACTCTTTGCAGGTTTTCATTTGTACCTCTTTTAAGAACCAAATTTAACAATAATTATAATTCATAAGCAATTGAAACTTTTGGTGGTAAGTGTCAGATTAGTGATAAACCGGTTAATGATAATAAACTTAAAAAATATGCATACATTTATAATTATAAACAATTCTTATTCCTATTCTAAGAAACCAAGATTGCGTGTTATAAATTTATATTATTACAGTTTTAAAAGTTATAAGCTTTTAAACAAAACTTATAATTACACTAGGAAAATGAACACTAGAAAAATTATTGCATAGAAATTTTCTACTTTTAGTGATTTGAATTTTAAACCCTTCCATGATTCAGTGAACCCCTTACACATTCTGGTAAACTTGATGTTAATTTTAGTTAAAATATTACAATAAAAACAGTAAGTAATAACCAACATTCGAAAAACAAAAGACATTGATTGATAACATCAAAGTGAAGTATATATGCATAATATATTATAACTATTTCACTAAACACTCGATTAAATACATTAGTTATTATGCTTTACTAAGTCGACAGATATATTGTGTTATAAATTTATTTTGTAAGGGCGATTGTCCGTAAATTCAAAGGGTTGCCATGGGATGATTCCACATCTACGTGTCACTTGCTATGAAACCCTTTTCAAATAAAATCAGTATCAAATTGCTGTTTAATATATTAAGGTGTGGTAATGGGTATATGCCAATTACATTTTCTGAAATATCATTATTGTACAACAGATATGGTTCCATACGTATACAAAATGCTTGACATAACTTTTCTTACATGAAGATTCATTTTAAAATAAATGTTTTGTCACATAATCCTTCTTTATTATTTGAAAATAAAATAAATCTCCTGGTTCATGTTCATTTTTCCAATATATCTAATTAAATAACGAACTAATTCTCAAGCATTCTGCTGTCTTTTAAACGTTTCCAAAAAGGGAGACCATTCCTTCTGTAAAGTATATTTATCAATTTTAAAACTAGTTTAACAACACTGTTATTGAAAAGATGCAAAAAAAAACACTTACATAAGTTCGAGTTTCTTTAAAGATACAGTATGTAAGAAATACGTCATGTTAACTATTACAGAAGTATTTTTATTGAAAAGTAAACTTTGACCATCAAAGCCAAACTAAATATGAAGAATATGTATTGTTCTTAAATATCACCATTACCAACTATATCACCTTAGATCACGTGATGGATTTTGAACTTCAGCTACATACTTGTCATTGCCAGAACTCTTTACTATTGATAGTATTGATGAGAAATGCAAATTATGAAAAAAATATAAAAGAATTTATTTTTATTTCATTTTGCATATGTATGTACATATTCCGTGTATTGAGGTCATAATCTGTGTTCGTTGTTCTATAGATAACTTTGTTTATGTATAATTTATTTTAACATTTAATTGAAATAAATAGAGAAATTACATATTATTGATGCCTTATCAATAAAATTATTTACTAGATAAAAAAAATACACAAATTTAAGATTTCCTAAAATTTTATCTATGATCAAAAACTAAACATAATCAATTCTAGAATTTTTTTATCCTACTAGAAGTATAATAACGTTTTTAATAGATACCTTCGTTCAGAATTATCTTTTATTTTTTTTAATACTATTCATGAAAAGGGGCAGGTGATAGTTAAGTGCAGGCCGTTGCCTCAACTTAATCTATTTCTTTTTGCGAATAGCTTTTGAATTAATGGGTGCAAGTCAGCTGTATTAATTAACGTTGACCTCGGTCTCATAAAGCAAACCTTGAACAGATTCCGTCTTTCATAACTATCTCGTATACATAAAAATACAAAACGACATAAATTGGTCTTTATTGATCATGTAATTTATGTATCCTTAAAACATAACTGGTAAGATATCAGAGGAGGATTTAGATTTAAAATAAACAAGACTAATAGGTTTATTGATTTTATATATATAATGTGTTGTAGATATATACATATTTTAAACAATATCACTTAACACAACTATTTTTCCTATTATTACTATTTATAAATTATTTGTATTTTCATCCTGTTATTTTTTTAGTTTCTACAATTCTTCGTTCTGTCCATGTGTCATTCGTTTTCTCAAATCATGAATACAGTTAAAATGCTATATACAGGGTGACTGGTGAATTACTATCAATATTTAAGGAGAATACTCGGTACATGATTCTCATTCGAATTATGTAAAAAAAATAGGCACTTAATTTTTGACAAAATTTCCGTATAAATAAGTAAAGTGTTGACACGTTCCAAGTGTTCAAGTGTGGACGCGTGCGGCGGCGTGCTGATACAACACTACGTCACGACACGCGTATGTGTGAGTGTCAGTGTATACCTAATCTGTAGGGTGTTCACACGATGCGTAATTAATTACATAACTTGTGGTTAACTTTACTTTGAAGTTTATTAATATTTATGTTATATTAATTTTTATTTCGTCATATATGATCGTCAAATATCACGTCCTCAAATATCGATAGTAATTCACCAGTCACCCTGTATAACAAACTAGTAAACCCGGCGAACTTCGTTTCGCCACCAGAAGTTTTTTATATAACATTTCGTTTGGTGATGAAAAGATGAAGATTTTTTTTGTTTTATATTTGAAAAGGGAAATTTTTATTTCATTTCACAACAGTAATTCATTTCGATTACAAAAATGAAGTGTTATTTAGTTGAACTTCTCTAAGTAAATGAAAGTGAATCCAAAATAGAAACCGAATCGAAGCGTTATACGTGTCCGCAAATTATCCGTTTCATTGAATTGCTCCTTTGTAAACCACATTTTTAGTTTTTTGGTCTAACTTTAACACAAATAAAGCGTATGGTTTCCAAACTCTTGAACATGCAAAATATAACTGCCATTGTGAAAAACAATGATTTTCTAAATTTATCCCGCAAATACTAAATGGTTTTAAATAATTTTAGGCAACTTCATGTTTGTAGCAATATATGTTTATCTCTAATTTCTATATATAACACACAAAAATTAATTAGAACCCTTGTTTAGAATAATTAAACTGTAGAATAAGAATCTAAGTTAATTATTATTAATGGCCTTATTAAAATTTGAAATATTATGATGCAATTTCTTGTCTCCTATTCTGAACAATAAGAGATGTTTTGAGAAGAGGAATGTTAATATTGCGTAAGGAATTTATAGTGGGGAAAAACCAATCTCATGACTAGTTTATGAATTTGTTACGTACAAGCTCTTAATCCCATTATAGTCTTGCCTTTTTGAGGTTTACACAGGTCAGCAAAACCACAAAACGTATAGAATCGCTATAACATTAATCTGTTTTAGTTGCGAAATACGACTTACTCTTGTCGTATGCTCATGAAACAATCGATACTTAGGGAGTAAATTAGACTAATCAAAATAAATAACTTTCTAAAATAATTGGCAATTTAAAATAATGAATCATAATTTAATACTGGAAAATGCAAGTAAGGTCATCATGAATGACTAAAGTGTCATGTACGTAATTGTTCTGATTTTTGAGTTTTAACAATATTAAATTTTTAATGAATTAATTATTATTTATTATCAAGTCACTTTAAGATTTTAAGACGACTGGTTTCAATATATACTCATACAATATTTTATACAGACTGAATATAAAAAAGTGAAAATAAATTTTCATTTCATGACAAGTATGCTCGCTTTCGCTCTATTATAACTCATAATAAACTTTTATAACATTTTTAAGATAGTTTACATTAATAACCATTAACAACGATTCCTTAAATAAAAAACTACAGATTTTTATTTTGAGTTTATTATTGAGTGAATTTTGTGGCAAATCAAAGCTTTTAGTAAGAAATTCATCTTTTTTGTGGTTATTATGGAATTTGGTTATGATGTTATATAATTAAGATTTTTGATCAATTGTAATTCAAATCCAGAATTCATTGAACAGCGTTAAGGTTTTAGGTTTTATACAAAAACGTTAACGTTAGAAATACTTAAAGAGATGTTAAAGGTGGCAAAGGAGCAGTTGGTCTTCTTGATGGAAGGTAGTTACCGTCGCCCATGGACATTCGTAACATGTTTGTTGTGGATGCGTTGTCAACTTTGTTTTTTTTTAAATAGAGAGGGGTGGGGATAAGGAAATGATTGAATTGAAAATTTAATTCCCTGCTTAAAAATTTAGTCTCAAAGAATTAAAATTAATACTTAATTGATTTTCATGTTTTAATAACGGCTTCATCGTGGTTACTGATTAATTATAAATCTAGAAAGAAATATGAATGAATATGAAACTGTAACTAACTTATAAGATATTTAAAATAGTTGAAGAAGAAATATTGTTTTGAGGTACAAAATTTACTTAATACTGTTTTTGCTATTTTAATTTGCTATGTTGAAACAGATCTTAATAATACAGTCTTTTGTATAAAAAAAAATTGTTTTAATTATGGAAAATAATGAAATATATAAAATTTAATATAGCATTAAATTTACATCTATGTTACAACTTTGGTAATATATCTTGTAAATAGCTTTTGAGAAGTAAACATTTGCTTTATTTCACACAATTTAATATTCAAAAAACTTTCAATTTCATAACGGCTTTAATAAAATGCTAATGATTTAGGTTTACGAAATGAAAAATTGATCATTCATATTTTTTGAGAAAAAGTTTTAAGCGAATCTTAATTTAAATTATTGTATTTCTATGTATTTGGAAATGCATAATATGCGTTAATATGTAATGAAGTAAAATCCAATGCAATGAAACTAACTCACCATCAACATTAGTCTCGTTACAATAATGGTTCATATTGTATAATTGTGATATTTTAAATTTAAATAATCTGTAACGGTTCGTTTTGAACTTACTCTTCAATTATAATTGCCACGATATTTTACGGCTAAATTAATATTCAAGTACATTATTTATTAAAACCTAAGTGGAATTATCTTAATCTGATAATTGCATTAAGCGATTATTCTATCAATATTAAAATATCACTCTTTATTTATATGTCTTTGCTGTATACATTAATAATTAATTCTTATGTTATTTGTTTCGTGTGTCAATTTAGAAACATCATTGTATTAAACGACCTTACTTTAGTAGATATATGGCTGGCCTCTACTACTACCTCAAAACTTAATGTAAGGGTCTTGTTAAAGTGATAATATTTCCCAATAATCTAGCAATGATAAAAATTTAAACTAAATGAAAGCACAAAACAAATTTTAAATCCGAACCTTCTTGTTACGTCAGTGCTACATATTAATATCTATATATATAAAAGAAAGTCGTGTTAGTGACTCCACTTATAACTCAAGAATGGCTAAACCGATTTAACTGAAAATTGGCAGGGAGGTAGTTTAGAGCCAGGAAATTGCAATAGGATACTTTTTATCCCGTTCGACAGCATTCCCGTGGGACTTGACATGAAACGTCAGTCACTATAAAACGTGGAATAACGAAACACAATTGACAGCTATGCAATTGACGTATAATGACAGATATGTAATGACGTAATGATGACAATTAGATATTTGTAAGAGATCTACTATATAAAAATAAGTCCGGTCCGGAACGAACTACTTTCCACGGTTTTGCATTCGTTGGAAAGGTCTCGGGTTCCGTGACATATATAACAAAAAATTTCAACAGAAAAGCGGGAAAATGTTTTTTTCACATACAGCGCCTTCACATACATAACATGTACCTACTACAAATCAAAATTTTAAGTAAATGGTGCCGGTGCATGATACATTGGTTGACAGCTACTCATTGTTAATTTCATGTGACAAACCGGTATTGTGTTTGTAGTTTGAACTCTTAAAACCATTTAGTATTTGCGGGATAAATTTAGAAAACATTGTTTTTCACATGGGCGTTATATTTTGCGTGTTCACGAGTTTGGAAACCATCCGCTTCATTTGTGTTAAACTTAGACCAAAAACCAAAAAATGTGGTTTACAAAGGACCACTTCAATGAAACGGATAATTTGCGGACACGTATAACGCTTCGATTCGGTATCTACTATGGATTCACTTTCATTTACTTAGAGAAGTTCAACTAAATAACACTTCATTTTTGTAATCGAAATGAATTCATTACAGTTCTGAAATGAAATAAAAATTTTCCTTTTCAAATATAAAACAAAAAAATCTTCATCTTTTAATCACCAAACGAAATGTTATATAAAAGCCTTCTGGTGGCGAAACGGAGTTCGCCGGGTTTACTAGTAATAAGTAAACATCGCTGGGGCAACATTGTTAATTAAGAATTTACGATACTATCGGCAAAATTTAACACTATAATTTTATATTTTAATTTTGTACTACTATTTCGATAAATAAAACAAGGACAAAAATTTGGATATTCTCATTTTGTTCGCGGCTTTCATCATATTCGTTTTTAGGCTATAAATTATTGCAAGGGATTTTGTATCTTGGAGAATATAACCACCGCCGCGGCGGGCAGGTCCTTACGTTACTTATCATAGCTAGAACCAGGGATATAACGGAGGTAGTTTTATCGGAACCGAAATCGGAATCGGAGTTTTCAAATTTGGTTTATCGGAATCGAAATCGGAGGCAGGGTCAGTTTGTTTAAGGACAAATAAAACATGATTTATAGTCAATTCTTTTCATTTTTATTTTTTATTATAAAATAAAAAACAACTGTGCTAAAAATTGGCATATTTCCAAATAAACAAAAGATAAAATTAATAAATTTAAAGTTTAATTAAAATTAAAACCCAAAGTAGTGTGTTACATTTGGTTTCATTACAATAAATGAACAAAACTTAAAACAAATTAAATGAAAATGGACTCCAAAAGTAATGTATTGTACTTTATGAACAAAATCTTTGATGCTTTGTCCCCATCCAATCTATTTCTTTAAGAGTCGTAAATTAGGCCAGCACCACTTAGGTCGAAGCCTCAAACACTAAATGAATTTTACAACCGAGAGCTGTTTCGAATGACTTTCTTTACCAGAAATATAGTTTTTCTTAGTAAAGTACGATGGATTATGCGATTTGTTATAATAAAGTTTACCCTGTTGACTATTTTGCTTAAAGAGAAGACGCTTTCATCCGAAAACCAAAGTTTTAATTGTTCTTTGGAGTTGTTAACGGAAAAGCCCTCATTTAAAAACCAAACTTTACCAATATAATATTCCAACAACTATCCGTTTTAATCGAAACATTTGAGTTCTATGAGTTAATGTTTTAACAACCAACATTTTATACTCCTATTCTAGGAAGAAGTGGCAATTAATTTTTATGGCTTTAAAAAAGTCACGAAAATACATACGTAAGTATAATTTGAATATTATTCGCAAATTTGGAGTACAAAAATGTCGATCTATTTACAATCATATCTCAATTTTCATATTAACAATGTTTCCTCACTCTATGTATGGAAGTGACCCGTTTGATATTTAAATTAATTTAAATTTTTTTTAGAATTTTCTGTTCAAATATAAATTATGTTTATTTTATTGTAAGTACATATATGTACATTTATATGACATTTTATATTATATCTCATAAGTATTTTAAGTTCCTAGATATTAATATAAATAATTTACATAAATTTGTAACATAATGTACAAATAATAATCTTAATCTATCAAAAGTCATTACTTGTATATTTATCCATATTACAAAGACAATACAAGAATATAAACTATCATATACATATATAGTATATACTATTCAATTATATAACATTTTTCCTTATCCCTAGCAAGTGCTATAAGTTCCTTATACATGTAGCATGTTGTTCATGGTA
Organism: Danaus chrysippus; assembly: GCA_916720795.1. Taxonomy (NCBI): domain Eukaryota; kingdom Metazoa; phylum Arthropoda; class Insecta; order Lepidoptera; family Nymphalidae; genus Danaus; species Danaus chrysippus. The sequence goes on from CAKASE010000055.1 coordinate 4,717,719, forward strand.
CCTGTCATGTAGTGCATGTAATCTCGCTCGAGGTATCACGAGGGCTGGCGGCGGGGGAGGGGAGTGTCCGGGAGGCTCCGGGGCCTGCTTACTGTGTGATGTACACCGGGACTACAATAGAATAGAATACAACTAAAATATACATACATATAGAATACACACTTCATGAACAACGAGCATGATTCAACATTGAAGTTACACAAGAAGCTTCACATGAAACATTAATTAGTTTAAATGGTATTTGTAATAAATATAAGATTGACTCTCTGTCTAAGATATGGAGGATGAAAAAGTTGTCTAATTAAGTGAGGTCATAAATCATGAGTGTTTTTAAAAACAACTGGGAGCTAAGAAATATCGTGTTAGAATGCTTGTGGTGAATATTGAATATTTAATTCAATTGATTTTTTTCTTACTTTTGATGGTACATAAGGCAGTGAAGCATTCTGTATGCTACAAGTCTGCTTCATTTCTTTCAGCAATCAATGCTCGTCTATCAGCTCTTTGCTTTGATGGAACATTACCCTGGAAGAAAAATTTCTATTGAATTTATACTATAACTGATGATCTCTTAGAAAGTACTTGTGACTCGGAAAAATCACATTGGTACTTGCCAGGGCCAGGATCGAATCCGCGCCCTCGTGCATGAGAGGCGGGCCTTTTAACCACTTTTATCTGACAATATTGTTTAGAAATTTAGTACATATAGCTACTATAATTTTTGCAAAATGTTTTGTATTACATTATAGATAAATTACCTGATGTAAACTTGGCATTCCCTGCATGCAACCAATAACAAACATTTGATTCGTAGGATTCTTCTGACTGCAGCATCTTTTCGAGGCCCAGATGGTCACCACTATGATAATCAGAGCTCCTACTACGGTGAATGTTATTAATACAGCTGAAAATGAAACATATTTGATATAAATTTTATGTTAAATTACATGACATTTGACATAAAAAACCATACTGATCTGAATACTGGCGTTGATCAAGTTATTCCTTTATGGATAGGTTATATTATAATCGTCATATTTTTTAAAATAAGCAACACTTTTAAGAGATAGTGAATAGTAGTAGTTCTGTATATATGGATATATTGAACCCTGTGGTATACTTTATAGTGTAGTCGTTCCAGATTACTCAAGTCTCATAAGTCTCTATTTACCTTTCAGATTGACTTGACAACTTCGTCCCGCGTACCATTTGAAACATTCACATATCATCGCGTTCTCACGATCGAAGCAGGTACCATGATAGTTGCAGCCCGCACAGCCTATTGCGTCAGCTGAAAGTTTTTATTAAAAATTACAATTTAAATCATAATCGTGTCATTATTTGTAAAATTTTATTATCGTTTTAAATCTTACAACGCTTTCAAAGTCAAATTATATATAAGGGTTATGTTTTGATGTCTAAAATACCCCATATATTACAAGAACATATCCTTCCAGGGTATACCCTTTGAGTGTTGACGCTAAGGTCTGCAAAACCTTCTAAACAACTACTATTGTAAGTTCCACGAAGGTTGAAACAGCGTGAGTGTTCGGAACAGTCATTGAACTGACTACTCGTGCATTCGTCGAAATCTGAAACAATTCAAATGTTTCTAAGATTTTTATAGTATATAAGTAACAGTGGCGTGCACGATAAAATACGAGAAATAATCAGAAAATATTAATTTAAATTAAATATTGATAAAATTCGCGCAAAATGGTAGGGACAGCAGTCCGATCAGAACGAACATCTATATTCTTATTATTACCTTTTGAAAATAAGAAACAAGGCAAACAAATTAACTTATTTGTGTGTACACAACCTGTTAACTAATTAAAACAATAACATTACCTTTCTTTTAGTTCAAACTCAACTGGTCACACACATTGACTTTACTCTTATTTAAATTTTATTACCAAAAGGCCAATATTGAAAATCTTCTCGTAACTAATTTCAATAAACTCATATCACCAGCACAGAGCTATAATTTTACACAATTCGTTAATAAATTAATCCACTGTTTACTAATTAAAACTTATTCACTTGCGCTTAGAAAGACAAATAACAATATTCAAAAATAATAAAATGGCGAAAAAATATATGAACAGTTTACCGACCAATCAGAGCGTCCCGTTTCAATGGACAAGTAACGAACGAACGAAGTTTCGTTTTAACATTGATAGATGGCACTTATTAACAAATCATAAATCAAATATCGTTTTAAATATCTGTTAACATTTATACCTAATTCGTAATGTATGATTAAAAATATGTAAGTAAGAATTTAAAAATATAGGTTTAGTTGTTATATGCTTAGGATATGCAGTGCTTATTTGCATCTATGTTTGCACGCCACTGAGTAATAAGACAGCCAAAATTGTGTTTGTTGCAAAAGTTCTGTATTTATAATTAACTGACTTCAGAGTGTTCACTTACCACTGACATTAAGGCTCTCAATAAATTCTTCAGATGCATACATTTCTGTTCCACCAAGACTATAATTATTATTCCGTAGATATTTCTCTATAACTTCCTTCAGTCTGCTTTCATGAGCGTTATCGGAAAGCTAAAGAAAAATTCATTTAAAATAAGCTGCAAACAACATATTTCAAGTCTTTACTCAATGGTTACCTGAACGTAGAAAACATTGATAACTCCCTCAAATGCACCGTCTTTTGTTCTCATCTCAATAGGATGGAATCCATATCCTGTTATGTGAACTCCGTGATAAACATCCTGTAAGTCTGATTGCATTATCATTCAATTTATTCATTCATGACTAGCCAATGACAAACTCTCATATTCTTTAGTAGAATTGTCCGATAAATTCTTATGGAATTTGAGCACCTTATTGTTTCTAGATCCTAATCTTACTGAGTAGGTACGTGTATGTTGCTAAAATTGAGCACATTTAAAATATTATGTTGAAATAGTTAAAATACTAACTGGTTGTTTATTTTTAGTATAATAAAAAATAGTAATATCTTACGTTTACACGGTCGATCTGGGAACATTCTATCGAAACCTGGTCTACACACGCACTTCATAACACTATCGATCCTTTGGCATCTTTCATTTCTCGAAGCTTTACAATCTGGTTGACATTCTTTAATATATCCTATATGAGTGAAAATTAATTCATTAAAACATATTATAGCATAATAAGTTCCGCGAAAACTTCATTCGCGATTCATTCTGAAGGAATTTATATCTATACTAATATTATAAAGCTGAAGAGTTTGTTTGTTTGTTTGTTTGTTTGAAAGCGCTAATCTACGCGGACGAAGTCGCGTCAAAAGCTAGTTTAATCTATACTAATATTATAAAGCTGAAGAGTTTGTTTGTTTGAAAGCGCTAATCTCCGAAATTACTGGTTCGAATTGAATAATTCTTTTTGCGTTGGATAGTCCAGTTATCGAGGAAGGCTGTGGGCTATATAACATTACACTACAACCAATAGCAGTAAAGATATAGTGGTAAATATGTTAAAAACGGGAGAAATTATTTCATCTTTGAAGCCTTCCGTTGCGTGCGCCGTGAAAATGGTTCACACAAACGGATACACAAAAAATATCTATTAAAGAATAATAGCAGATTTAATGATCTAAAAAACAGTTAGCGACAATATATGTCTATCTTTTAAGATTAACTCACAAAAACCGTTTTTATGGTACCTAATTTGGTCGAAATAATTTGTTTAAGTACTCATTTAAATGAAACTAATATTTTCAGATTTTACTTCGCGTTTTTTATTTTTGATTACGAACTACATACTCCCGACGTTTTGGCTACTTTTCAGCAACCGTGGTCACGGGCAGACGAGATGTCGTCCGTCTCGAAAAACCGAAAATATTAGTTTTCTTTGTTGTATTAAGTATTGTAGACAGAGAATTAATGTTTATGTTAATTAAAGAGGAAAATATAATTCATTGGTTTTGTTACATGAGAGCTTGTAATACTATGTACAATGTACATTCATTAGTTGTTGATATGATAGCGTATACTATCCTATTAGTTTATTTTTGTTAAAAAATAATTAATAATTATATTTCCGAGCTTAACATAGGGGCAGACAAAATTTATATTCAGTCTGTTCAAATATTATTTTATATTATTTATTATAAACATTACTGTTAAAAAACCTTTCAATTAGTAAACTTTATTTTGGATTATAATACCTACCAAGTAAATTTTTAACTCTTATATAATTATTAATTAGCATTAATCATGGTTAAATATTTTTTTTATTAAATTTATCAATATTACATCCTAGTAAATAAATATTCACTAATTAATGGAAGCAATTTTTAATTTTAATATGACTCTAAGATTACCTACATACGTATAGAAAACGGTACCTACTGTACAAACAATAAAGTGATAACATACGGCTGATAAAATAACGTCCATTTGCAACGGTTCGATAAATCACATTTACTAATTAAAATATAATACATTAAATTAATGCTTTAATACAGTATGTTATATTGTAACGGAGTAATCAAAGCCTACCTTTCAACAAAGTTAAACTAACTAACTCTATATCAAATTTTGGGAGTTTAAATTCGAGTAGTAGTTCGTACAACGGTCGTCCGTACCCCTCCTCGACCGCTGCTGTGGTCACCCCATTGGTCTGCTCGCGCTGACATCATCATCGTCATCGCCGATCAGCTGACCGATAGCTGACCGTATCGATTCTTCAAACTCGAATGGTGATCTAGTGAAATATTCAGTGGACCGTATTTTTACCGTAAATATGAATTATTTTGTTTTGCAAAGTTCAAAAGGATAAAACAACTTTTCTAAAATAACACCAATTAACCGTAACGGGGATTTTAGGACAACAATTTCAAGTTAGCTCGCCTACAAAATGCCAAGTAAACAGTATGATATCGTGGTCAGGTCAGTTTATATTATATTTTCTAAAGTATTCATATTGTGAATATGTCTTTGACACTGAAAAGTTGAGCTGTTTCCAGATATAAGAAATTAATGAGTTACAATTATGGTTACATTCACTATATTATGAACATAAATTTTAAAAAATCTCGAAAGCAAAATTAATACATTTCTAAAATTATAAAGTGATATGAACAGCTAAAGCAGTTTAAATAATCTTTTATTATGTGTAACATATGTATAATCTGTGTATATATTGTAATGGTATTAATTATAATTAGAAGTCCATACATAAAAAAGTACATTGATAATAATTAATAGAACGTCTCAGATGTGTCGCGGCTTGAACACAAAAAACATATTATGATTTATTTGAATGTCACGTGACTGATAGCGACACAACCAAAGAAGACGGATTAATGTAGACCGAGACATTAACATATTGTAAGATAACATACAAGAATATTATATTAGGAAAATAAGTAAGGACTTGAAGTTTTATTCCAAAACAATAGGTAAAAAACTTTTTAAGTCAAACGGTTTTACGTGAAACATACATTGCAATGTTTAAGATAAAATATATAGGGTACTAAAGACCAAAAAATAATAAAATAGATACAGTCGTGGGAATTATAAACATATGCACAGACTAGAATAAAATAAAAGCGTGGGGCACTTCAATTGTCTGCAAATTATCGACTTAATGTGCGATAGAAGAATCGTTTAATTCGTCGTTAGGCAGTTGGCCCGCTGACGGTGAGGAAATTACTTACTATTCTTGCTCATGGAAATTACAACTGCCTAATTATAGTGTAACATTACAAGACAAATATTTTAATCAATGATTGTATTTTATTTTGCCCCACGATCGACTTTCAACAAGTAATTAGTAATGACATGGTAATGACTTAAGGAATTTATTTTATTAACGATATTTAATCAATAATATTTTTATACGCGACGACGGAATGTGTTCAAAACTTAATATTATGTCCGTAATAATGGTGAATCCTAATTTATAATTTATTAATATACATATGTATACATTTTACGTTGCATTGCTGTGATACATAGAAATCGTTTGAAGCGAGATAACAAAGCACTTCTCGGCTAAGTGTCTGTGGAATTAACTTCGCTGAAATATAATTTCATTTTGTTGAATCTCTCTCGTCTGCTGGTAAAAGTGTTTATTGAAATTAAATGTTATATTTTTATGACATATTTCTTTAATCAAATTAATGCTATCATTCAAATGTTAACTCATAATGTAGGTACGGATAAATGTGAAAATACATTTAAATACTATTTGTGGGATCAAATATACAATCCTCGTTGATACTAACATGAAACACATCAGTATAGTAAGATAATTAATTCTAATTTGAAACAAAACATTACCTTTTTGTTGTCATTTATACCCAGACTTGAGGTTGACGAAATACAGTGCCATTACTTTATATAAATTTGTCACTAAAAATATCTATATTATCTCAATTCTTAATATAATAATACATATTTAAAAATGATTTAGTTTGCCAACAAAAGTAAAATGATTACTATTATTATATTATATATTAAATTAATTGTTTAAAAAGTTATGTATTTTTGTATTGGATTAAATTCTTATCTATATTATAGCCTTGTATATTAATAAAACTTTAACAACATAATCACTAATTCATATGGTTGTTTTTCTCATTAGATTTTAAGGACCTTACAAATCATCACACAGTTACTTACATTATTTTTTTCTGTAAATAAAAGGAAGGTTATTACTTATTAAGGACATACATATATGTTGAGTCCACTTTGATAATTATTCCAAGAACGTTCATAAATTACATTTAATAAATTGGAAAAGATCTTGTTATATAGGAAATTCAGAAAGAATTGTAACCTTGTACATGAAAAAAGCGTGAATAAATTAACATAATTTGATGAAATAAAAACACACAAAAATGCTTATAATATGTATATTCATGTTTTATAATATCGGATAAACAATGTAACAAAAATATATTTTGAAGACTTGCGAGTATTTGTACCCCACACCTTTTAAATATTATTGGTTAGTAGTGTCCCGTGTAACAAAATAGTGTTATAAATAATAATTATTTGATCATTACGTCATCCTTCCAGCTACTGAGATCATTCATACATTTTTCCAGTAGTGGGTTTCTACCTAAACGGGCGACCTGTAAGAAACCTAGGTTGTATACTTCTATTTAAAACAATCACACTTCAATGAATACTATGTGTATATACATGATTCACCTCAGCCCGAGCTTCTCGATCAAGTTCACTGAGTCTGTTTCTCGTGTACTGTATGCTGCCCGCCTTCTACAACAAACACATACAGTACTTCTTCAGGTCAACATTACGGGTGCGCTGTGGTAAGATACCTGATAGTAATAAAAATATGATCACAAAAAACTTTACAATCACTGAATTAAAATCTGGTTATGTATATACATATATTTACCAAACACCAAAAATAATGACAAAAATTGACATCAATAAAGTATTACAAACAGAGGATGAAGGAAGAAACTTTATAAGCGGAGATGATCTCATGAAACGAGTAAAAAAATCACACGAAGTTCTCAAAACTCTTAATTTTAAATTGATATGTAACTCATCAAGTTTATGAAATAACATGATGCAATTATGAAAAATAATGATTGCATATTTATCAAAGAGTTACATAAAAAACTGTATTGTTTGATCCACATAAATACGTTCTCATATACAATAAGTAACTGAGTTTTAGTGTACTCACGTAAAACTTCGCTTCCCACTGATGTTTTAGATGCATGTATATATGATGGGCAAGGAAAACTTTCCTTCTGTTAAATCTTCACAGAAACTGCCATTGCTGTTTAACTGGAATAGTAAAACACATAATAAATATGATATAATTTTTTTTAGAAGAAAATATAATGATCATCGTTAATTGGAAAAACATTCACATTTCAATTAAATTTCTCTAAAACTGTTATGATAAATTTAAATTTGTTGTAAATATAAAGTCTGTTTAATGTATAATATTATCAGTGAGATGTTCGTTCATCTGATAGTAACGATGTTTATTTACATAGGAAAGATTTGTTAAAACGTAGAGGTTAGAAAGATGTATAAGTTATATATTACTCATATGTGTCATCTTTTTGTATTGATCCTCAGTGGGACAAATGAAGTTTTGCTCCCAATAAATCTCAGTGCCTTGTTCCTGCCACATTTCGTGTATTTGATCCACAAATCGAATGACTTTCTGTAAAAAATATATATTATTCACATAATTTATATACATAGTCTACATTATTGTATCATTTTTTTACAGTTTTCAACAACACTTTATGAAAGGGTTTCGTTCTACAATTTATATTTAAAGTTACTTCTGTTAATTATTAATTACATTAATAAATAGTTATAATCAGACCGATGCATCTGGTACTAACTCGAGGTCTATTTTCATTGACTCCGCCATTACTTGATCAGCACAGTTGATGGTCAAGGGAACACCATAGACCAAATGTGCTGTTGGTTTTCCTCGACGAACTAAAGAGTTGTCCTGTGTAATAATTATTCGATCATTATTTCATCCTTCCAGCTACTGAGATCATTCATATATACATTTTTCCAGTAGTGGGTTCCACCTAAACGGGCGATATGTAAGAAACCTAGGTTGTATACTTCTATTTAAAACAATCACACTTCAATGAATACTATGTGTATATATATACATGATTCACCTCAGCCCGAGCTTCTCGATCAAGTTCACTGAGTCTGTTTCTCGTGTACTGTATGCTGCCCGCCTTCTACAACAAACACATACAGTAGGTATTTCTTCAGGTCAATATCATGGGTACGCTGTGGTATGATACCTGATAAGTGATAAAAATTTACTGTAACTGAATTATGTTTATACTTATTTACCAAACACATAAAACAATGACAAAAATTAACATCAATAAAATATTAGAAACAGAAGATCAAGGAAGAAACTTTCTAAGCAGACCTGATCTCAGGAAAGGAGTAAAAAAATCATACGAAGTTCTCAAAACTCTAAATTTTAAACTGATATGTAACTCATGAAGTTAATGAAATAACATGATGCAATTATGAAGAACTAGCTTTCCCCCGCAGCTTCGCCCGCGTGGTGTTCGGTTATATCGCGTTTCCAAGAGAACCTTTCAAAAATCTGGTATAAAAAAACTATCCTATGTTCTTTCTCAAGGTCAACTCTATGTCTGTACCAAATTTCATTAAAATCAGTGGTTTAGGCTTCAAAGCGTAACAGACAGACAGACAGAGTTACTTTCGCATTTATAATGTTAGTAGGGATAATGATTCCGTATTTATCGAAGGGTTACAGTAAAAACTACTATGTTTGACCAACACAAATACGTTCTCGTATGTATACAATTAGCAACTGAGTTTTAATGTACTCACGTAAAACTTCGTTTGTTCGTAAAAATGTTTTGGATGCATGTATGATGGGTAACGTGAACTTTCCTTCTGATAAATCTTCACAGAAACTGCCATTGCTGTTTAACTGGAATACACATAATGAATATGATATAATATTTTTTTCGAAGATCATATAATATAATTATATCAGGAACACAAAACCAACCTCCTTCACATGAAGATTACAATAGTCATCTCGAAGCTAAGAGTAGTGTCCCAGAAGTCGCACTAGATCGTCATAGGTTTTGTCATGATCACTGACCACTTGTAGTAATCTGACTCCAAGTAATATAATTGTAGCGGTTTCTAAGGAAAAAGGTTTTTTTCAATATTTTTTATGTATATTCTCGTTTCTACCGATTACCGTTTAAGGTTTGACTAAATTCATATAATAAACAAGTATTAAAAACAAAGTAAAAAATATAATGATCGTTAATTGGAAAAACATTCACATTTAAATTGAATTTCTCTAAAACTGTTATGATAAATTTAAAATTTGATGGAAATATAAAATCTGTTTAATGTATTATACTGTGAGTGAGATGTTCGTTCATCTGATAGTAACGATATTTATACATATAGGACCGATTTGTAAAAACGTAGAGGTTAGAAAAATGTATAAGTTATAGATTACTCATACTTGTCATCTTTTTATATTGATCCTCAGTGGGTCAAGTGAAGTTTTGCTTCCAATAAATCTCAGTGCCTTGTCCCTGCCACATTTCGTGTATTTGATCTGCGAATCCAATGACTTTCTGTAAAAAAAATATACAGATCTTATTCACATAATTATTTTACGTAGTCTACATTATTGTATCATAAAAATTTTGTACAGTTTTCAGCTACACTTTATGAAAGGATTTCGTTCTACAATTTATATTTTAAGTTACTTCTGTTAATTATTAATTACATTTATAAATAGTTATAATCAGACCGAAGCATCTGGTACTAACTCGAGGTCTATTTTCATTGACTCCGCCATTACTTGAACAGCGGAGTTGATGGTCAAGGGAACACCGTAGACCAAATGTGCTGTTGGTTTTCCTCGACGAACTAAAGAGTTGTCCTGGATATCATCGATCCTTTAAGTGAAGAAAACAAGTATTAAATATATGCTTAAATAATAACTTAACAGCCACGAAAATTAGGTAGGAACGGACAAAAAAAAATTCAGTGATAATTTTCACTCAAGCGTCTTGTACTTTTTTTAATAAATAATCGAGAACTTTATACCGGTAATTGAAAGACCATGTTATTCTGCCACGAAGGAGTACTTCGTTAAATTCTGTAAAGTGTGTTGAAGGGGCAAGAAGCTCCTGTGAAGAATACAAGACTTTCATTCTAGAGTAAAACTTATAGCTAATTAACAACCGCTAATTCTTAAACTGAAAAGAAATAAGTATGAATTGGTCTCTTAAACATTTAATAATTTAGATTTTAGACACTGACCTTCTCCAAATATTGTTTTTCAACTTTATTATTTCTATTCATTGCAAAAATTTCAATTCCAGCTAGTGTCTTCTGTAAAGTATCACTTAACAATGACTTCTTCTTTACCTCAAATGTCTGTTTTACTTCCACTTCCTTGCCGTCTGTTCGCAGCCTGCCGCCAGTTCGTCGTTAACGTATGCCTTACTCGATTTCCATGTCGAACCACTAGACAATTTATTATATTATAGAAAATAACTAATGAAATGCAATAAAATATTTCCTATTGACAATAATAAAACGGACATAACTTTTATATCTATCTATATACATATATATAATACTACAAAAGTGTATCCTTGCAAGAAAAATCTTTGGAATTCATTGTTATAAGTAATAATTAATATTACTATCTTCTTTTTTTAATACGAATGTATACTTACTAAGAAATATGTATTATAATTAGATATACCTTATTTTAAAAACCAATAATAAATTATTATTTTATTGTAAATTTTACCTTCGTCAAGTCAGTAAGTCTTTTTCGGAAATATTAAACTAATAAAGTCGGCAGACTAATTACAATACACTTATCACTATTAAAGATATCATTAAGATATACAGTATATAACACAAATGGTATTATGTGTTTAGCGAATTACGGTTTAACAATTTAAACTACTTACAAGCTATTAATACAGAAGGAGATTAATTTTCGTAAGCGAGGGTGCGCGTGCGAGTGTCGCCGTAGCGATGAAGGACAAGCGTTACACAGCTACAGTCTATGTGAACTGACGAGCCCGGTGCAGTGCCCGCTCAGCTGGCCAGCGGCGACTAGCGGAGCCAACGGGGCTACAGGTGCGCGGGCGACGCAAACAATAGACGCAGCGCGCATACTCGATATATACCTAGTACAATTTAATAAAAAGTTTGTACGTCGCAAGAAATAAAAATATGAAATAAATTTTAAATTTATAATATAAAAGTTTGAAATCTTAATGTTAAATTGCTCCGCTACATCACCTCCCTCCAAGGACCGAGTTACAGGCGATAATCTTCTGGGAATCGAACCCTGCGCCTCGACCGAGTCTGGCGAACTTGTTCCTTGGTTTCCAACAATTCCCGATTCTGTTTGTGTTGTGTGTGTGTATGATTGGTGTGTGTTTGTGTTGCGTGAGTGGTCTCTGAGTCGCACAGTATGTACCTAGGCCGAATTAAGGCGGTCCACTGATACAGTGACCTTCTTACTTGTGATAGTGAACATTACTTACATTACTTAAGATAGTAAAAACCTTATCCCAAGCTGAAACACTTCGAATGGACCTCTATCTACGCCGCCTTCAAAGTTCCACCAACAGTACAATCACGTCGGGGTCACCAGTTTAGCGAATTAAACAAGGTTTAACAATTTAAACTACTTAAAAGCCATTAAAACAGAAGGAGATTATTTTCGTAAGCGATTGTGCGCGTGCAAGTGTCGCCGTAGCGATGACGGACAAGCGTTACACAGCTAAAGTATATGCGGAGTGCGGACTGACCGTCTGTCACTGACGTGCCCGGCGTAGCAGTGTTACCAGAATTTTTTTTTTCGAATCAAGATTTTTTCTTTTTATTGATTGCATTTTGTTTTAAAAAGTAGGTATTATTAAATAATTAAGTATTAAAAATATTATCGCAATAAGTACTATAAAATAAGAGTATTTAAATATTCTTTAAATATGTATTACATATTTTTAAATAGATAAACCTTTTATAGAACTGAGTTAAAAAAAAATTACATACTAAAATAGGGTAAAGTACTTAATTTTGAAGTAATAAGTACCCATTTTCTTATTTTGTAAGAATACGATAAGGTAATTACAATCAAAATTAAATTAAAAATTACAATCAACACAAACACAGGTAAGCCGGTCCTTTTCCAACAGACAGTAACATACCATCGAACCCACATTAGTAGTGAAGCCACTAGGATTTGATATAAAATTATGTACCTATATATACATATATGTATATATTGCGAGACAGTTAACGTTTTAAAATCCATGTAATACCATATACATAAAACTTATTGAAATTGAGTGTCGGTGTTGCAAATCTTTTTTTTCTGCATAAAAATGATTTATTAATTAAATATTAGCGCATATAATAATATCGCAGCTAGGTAAGAGAGATAGCCCCATTGGCGCTAAATAGCCCCATCTAGCAACACTGAGGCGCAGTGCCCGCTCAGCTGACCAGCGGCGACTAGCGGGGGCCAGCGGGGCTACAGGTGCGGGGGCCCGGATGACGGAAACAATATACGCAGTGCACATACTCGCTATATACAATTTAATAAGAAGTTTGTCCGTCACAACTCGCAAGAAATAAAAATATTAAATAAATTTAAAATTTTAAGCAATAATTAAATAAATATAATTAAAGGAGATGGAAACTGGTGGGCCAAAAATGTAATGAGTTCAAAATTGATTTAATTTTTTTTTGTATGAACTACCAAAAATCGGCATAAATTCTCAATCTACAAGCGGAGAAATATGCAAATAACTGTTTTTATGACGCAATCGATTAACGATTAATTAAATAAAATGATTATTCGATTATTTATCTACAAAATAAAAACTTCACTCCTAGTTTTAAACTTATAGTAACTTCATTTAAACTACACCATATATGTCTATAATTCAATAAAGATAACTTTTAATAACGTGTATTAATATAATAATAATATTAAATATTATTTTAAAACATTATTTTCGATTATCGATTCCATATCGATCGAAATCATTCAGTATATAGTCTATGGCAACATGACATTGACAAATGACAAATGACACTTAACAATTACCATGCCAGATGCATTGTTATCTGAGTCTGACTTGTTTCGTGTTTTTCGATGCGTTTCGAGTGCCTTCCCGATCGTTTTACGTTTTCAACGACCACTGCTTTGTTTTTTACGGACTTCGGACCCGCCTAACGTTTTACGACCCTTGCTTTCAGATTGGACACCGACGATCGCCTACACGTTTGACTTGGAATTGTTAATTTGGATTATTTCGCCGGCTTATGGATTGGATATTACTGAAACGATGCATCGCTGTGGGAATTTTGGGATAGCAACTAGTAACATTGTACCCCCTGCATAGTTCCTAGACGATATTTTAATTATTATTGAAGAGGAATAAAATATTCCATTCAAATTATTTCTTTTATTTTATGACTTTTATCACATAGTTTACTCCTCCTGGTCCTCGTAGAATTCCTTACTTGTTACCTATATCTGTATGTCTTTGAGTCTTTATTGCCTTGTTTTGACTTATCAGATATTCTCTTCTAAATAAAATTATTATTTTTCACCTACTTTTAGGTGTATTAATCTAACTCTTAAAGATAATGCAATATAACCTCACTTTTACTAAACCTCCAATAACTCAGCGATTTGATTGTCAATTTCTATAGAATTTTCAATGAAGTAACTCTTAATTTTAAACCTTTAATTGATACTTTTTTCATGTCTTTACATTTAGGGCCCAGAAATGTATGAAATACTTTTGATCTCCTTTCCTTCTAAATTAGAATATTTTTTAGTTATTTTTATTTATATTACCTACTTTGTTTTCGTGACAGAATTTATTAAATTATAACTATTATAAGAACATGCATTTATTTAAGTTGCATGATAAAATTATATTTGAAAGACAACTTTTTTTGCTTTTACGAAGTTATTCTTGAGGTCGTATCTTAAGGTAATGCTTTAAGTTGTTCAAAAAATAAAAAGGTTTAGTTGTTAATAATATTAAAACATATTTTTTCATCTGTATCATTGTAATATAAAGGATCACACTGATTTCTGACCTTGTAGAAAATACTTTTAAGAAATATACATCTATTCTCTTTTGGGATATACTTACTTCATCAGAATAGAAATACATTTATATAATACTATTCATAATATCAATACACATGAAATTAATACACTTTAATATATACATATATACACAGTATGTTAACTAACAGAGTGTGTTTCCGTTAATCCGCAATAATATAACATCTATACATGCGTAAAAATATTTTACCAATCGAAAACAAAATGTCTTTTATTTTATTAATTAAAAGAAAACAATATAAATGTTAAATTGACACGCAAAAGGAAGACTCCGTACACGCATAGTTGACGAACAGCATCGTCGCAATTTATTTATGAATGACGATTGATCGATTGATCTACGATATTAAAGTGTCGCGCCCCCCCCCGCCCCCCTTCCCCCGAACGTCCTCATAGGTAATTATATTCGGTAGTAATCTCACGCGCTGACCGGGATTTGACGTCCATTATTTTCGCATTACTACGTATTGCGTCCTCCTCGTGTGAAAGATGCCGCGTTATCAGTTTAGTGCGCAGGAGTATGTAAATGTTTATTTCTGCTGAGTGTAATTATGACGGCGCACGTGCTCTGAGGATGTATGCTGAGATACCTCTCAGATGCACACTAACCGCGGAATTCTAATGTAATTGTGAGGGCCCTGGTGCGTATGAGTAACAATGAGCCCGCGACCCGTGATTTCAGTGCGGCAGGAAGAGAATGTGCTAAGGCATTTTGAGGAGGAGCCCAGGTTTCCGTGAGTAGAACTTCTGTATTAACTAGTATTTGTTTATTTTGTGACCACGAGCCCGCGAAAACGGCGATGCGTCGCCACAGTGTCGCGACATGTCGGCAGAACTCAAAGGCGCTGTCGCCCCACCACCACGCATTCAATACTTGGCCCCTGTCAAATTCTCTGTATTTTAATTGAAATGTTATTGAAACGTGGCTTAGATATGTAGTTACATGAATTTAGTTTTTTTTTAAATTACTGTTTGCGAATAGGTACCTCAGGGACACGTTTCTTTGTAAGCGATACATTTGAGACGGGTTAAGTGTTATTGCTAACTTATTTATTTATTTCTATTTTCAAGTTAATGTTAAACGTTATTACTCAATAAATGATTACCTTATGGACGATACATAATATTGTAATAAATTGATGAATAAAAAAATAAATAAAATATACAACTTAATCATGTATCTATCTCTCATTGTTAATTTTGATTAATATGAATTTATAATTAATTGCATTGTTTAATTTTAATTTCTAATTTTAATTTAATGGTTAATTTGAATTTATAATTTAAGCCTAACATTTGCATGTATTAAGGTAGAATGTACTGGAACTTATACTAGATTCTATTATATACACCTATATTCTGTACCTACATTCGGAGCAAATAAATATTATTACTATTATTATTATTTAGTAACAATGACTCATTAATTACGTTTGGTGGCAGCGAAGGATGCAAGAAAAATCCGTTTTACTTACAAAATATATTCAATTACCAATTAAGACTTAAATTTAACTACTAGCTAGGGCGGGGTCTTTAAGTCAGCGATTGACTTAAGACCCATTCTATAATTAAGTCTTATAACTAACTACATACTAAAGAGGTGTCTGTGAGTCAGCGGTTGACTCCAGACTGAATATATGTAAAAATCCCATTCTTCATTCTCACCGATGGTGCAAGGCGTGTGGTGTCCACTTCACTTTCCCATTCCCACCGATGGCTCAGAGTCAGCATTCCGTACTTTACACAATTGTTATACCGAAAACCTAATATCGGGTTACGCTTGCGTAACACATTTAAAAATAATACATAGATTGTTTATAAAAAATTAATAATATATAAATTGTTAAAATATAATAATTAATCAATTAAAAAAAACAAAACTAAACATAGGTACATTTAAAATGTTTATTTTTACTGATAACAGTCCGACTACGTGTCTTTATAATTCAATATGCCGCCATTATAAAAGTCGTGCGTATTGAGAAGTTGCCAGTTTGGGCAATGTTACTACGCTAGATTCCTACCTACTATTCCACGCCATTATTTTTATTTTGCACAGCTTTAAAATTTATTGTGAATTAATTATTTTTTAATTCAGATTATTTTATGCTTGTTTTTCTATGCTGATATATTTATTTTAATCTATTAGTGATATATATTAACCAGTTCAACGGAACCTGTGTTACATAACATACTGTATATATAAACACTGTTGCACCTACAACTACTATTTACAAATGTAAATTAATAAATAAGAATCACTGTAAAGTATTCGTTTTCATAGCATTTTTAAAATCTCTTAGTAATATTGGATGCGAATAAATGAGACGCGCAGTTAATGTAGAGAAAAGATTTTCATCTGGAGGTTTACTCTAAATAATAATAAAATATTTGGAAGTAAAGGAAGGAACATAAAATATTGATTACAAGATTGAAGATATGAACCAATGCAATCAATGAGGTCAAAGTAATTTCATGCCGGATATATATTTTTGGCCGTATTTTTAGTAACCAATGGGATATAACTGTCACTAGGAAAAAAATATTCAACCTATAATTCAATATTCTTCAAAATAACTAATTTGATATACATAAATTGTACAGTTTGAAGAGTAATAAAATTAACGAATGGACTTTGTGACAAAATGCATTTTTTTATATAGTATTGCACAGTATTATTTGTATTACGATAAAATAATGTGATTATAATTTAGTCTTCATTCAATGATACATTTACTATTATCGATTGCAAAATATATTTAATTCACATATAAAATAAAATCCATGCAGGTAATATTAGTATTAATGAGATCAAAGATTTTCGCGAGTGTTCATTTAAATGAAACTAATGATGATTAACTATGAGCAGCGTTTTTTTTAAATATATACTTATTTTTATTTTGGATCATAATCACAGTCATTTTGTGTAGCTAAAAAACCTACTTTACTGTAATGCTTCTCTATATATACAATATTAAACGTAATACATATTAAATTACGTGATTCTTTAATTTGACATAACTTTTTTATTTATGAACCGATTGACATGAAACAGACACTAAAGCATAACTGAAGCATACCACAATATATTCGTGAAAAACGCATCCAACTCGGATCAGCCGTTTCTGAGATTAGCGCGAACAGACAAACAGACAAAAAAAAATACATATCAATAACCCCTGCTATTTTTTTTTTTATTTTTTTTTTCAATGTACAGACAGCACTCTTCTACAATCTTATTATATGTATAGATTGGTATTTTTTAAACGACAGTTTCCGGATTCACTGAGCGTTTTATATACGGATAGTTCTACGTTAAGAGGTACTATCGACGGCTACATGAAAAAATCATACATAATTTGATAATTCGCGGAAATCCTCAGTCATATTTAATAATAAATAAAGCATACTTTTTTACCAATGAATTACAGTATCTGAATTAACTTAGTTTAGCTATAATTTCATGTTGACCTAGAAAAAAGTATCTAAGTATCTGGCCTGTCTCTTTACTATTCTGTAACAAACTCTTCCAAATTTAACATATTAGTAATTCATTTAAAATCTAAGCGTTATTTATTACAAAAAACAGTATAATTAACAATAATGAATATGTAAAAAAAACTCTCAAATTACTTTAATTTTCTATTTAAAAAAAAATATCAGTTTTGGTCCCTCATATACTAAGTAAAATAGGCAGGGGAGGAGCCCCTGCCTATTTTTCGTCCGTTATAAATGCCGCAAAAATACGTTGACGCTTCAAATTCACATTCATAATCATCATCATCATCAGCTTATCAGAGCCCACTGCTGAGCAAAGGCCTTTTTCTCACGTAAAGAGGGTTTGAGCATTAATCACCACGCTTGCTCAAGACGGGTTGGCGAATTCAAACTTATAATTGTAAAATTATAAGTCCAGGTTTCCTCACGATGTTTTCCTTCACCGTATGTCAGTGGTGTCTAAATACTCTTAGAAAGTACATATGACTCCGAAAAATCACACTGGTACTTGCCCGGGCCAGTATCGAACCCGCGCCCTCGGCAATGAGAGGCGGGCCCTTTAACCACTAGGCCACCATTGACTTATATACATTCACCTCATCAATATTCATACATCGTATTTCAATTTTCCATCATCATGTAATATACGAAGAGTTTCCTTGTACTTTTTTACTAAACTTAGTCATTACAAATAATTATGGAAGATTTATGAATACAATACTGCCCTTAATCAATAAGGTGTTCAAATATATTCCTATTAATTTGTCTCTGTTGTTCAGTTTTCTAACATTAATTAAAAATAATGCAATCTAAATACTTAGAAGAGCTTTAAACAGCTGCCATATAGGTTAAAATAATTTAATGGCACAAATGTAGCGAATTGAAAACTTTTATGAAGATGACTTAAAAGTATAAATTTTCCCCAAGTAAGTTAAGAAACTTGAACGCTTTAAGACAGATAAGGGAAGTACACAATATGTTCACTTAGTGCCTATTAGCAAAATTTTGTATGAAAATATCTCTCTCCTATTTAAGTAAACAAAGAGTATTCTTATTAGCTATATCTGATAACGAATTCGATGGATCTAAAGCAAATCCAACAGATTTACGAAAATATTTCAAGTTCAAAATAAAACAAAGCTGGAATATAAGCTGGAAAACAGATAACACATCGAAACTCTTCGGTATCCGAAATAGTATCTTTGATAAATCCCCTGCTTCATTCACATGTAGAAAAGACCAAGTTGTTATCACAAGATTACGTATTGGTCATACAAATATGACTAGTATTCATTTAATTACAAAAAATAATAGAACTAAATGTAAATGTGGCTTAAACTTGACAGTGCTTCATCTTTTCGAAAGTTGTACCGCTTATAATAATAAAAAACAAATGTGTGATGTACCCATTAATTTAAAAGATTGTCTTAATAGTATAAATGGATGTAAATGTACTTTAAAGTTTCTTAAAATGATAAAATTGTATAAATTAATTTAAATTGTATAACTGTGATCGTTAATGACCTTGTTGTTAAAAAGCGACCGTATATAAATAAATAAAAAAAAAAGTATTCTTATTATTAATAGAACATATTATATTCAAGCATTTCAATTTAGCTCCAAATGTCTTTAATCTGGAATAATATGATATAATAACAACTTCACTCTAAACATAATGTTCGAGACGGACTCATTAATACTGAATAAATAGGTATTACTGAATTAAAATATAGTTAAGTACAAGGAAATGTTCGATGTAAATTATATTTAAGACAGAAATATCTCGCTGGGAATCATCCCTACTAATATTATAAATGCGAAAGTAACTCTGTCTGTCTGTCTGTCTGTCTGTCTGTCTGCTACGCTTTCACGCCTAAACCACTGAACTGATTTTAATGAAATTCGGTACAGAGATAGAGTTGACCTTGAGAAAGAACATAGGATAGTTTTTATCCCAGACTTTTGAAAGGTTCTCTTGGAAACGCGATATAACCGAACTCCACGCGGCGAAGCTGCGGGCGGAAAGCTAGTTTACTATAAATTATTGGTCACGGATCATATCACATATTAACAACGGATACTGTAAAATAAACAATATTCTTGCGCAAATATTGGATATTCAGAAATATTCTATGTTTTTTATTTATCGTCAAAAATAATATAAATTTTGACGTCAAATTCTTTTTTCTTTTCCGTTAAAAGTCGACAGTAAATATTTTTAACTAGTCCAAACGTTGTCAACTTATATGTTATAATGAAATCTAGGACTTTCGCGAGT
Organism: Danaus chrysippus; assembly: GCA_916720795.1. Taxonomy (NCBI): domain Eukaryota; kingdom Metazoa; phylum Arthropoda; class Insecta; order Lepidoptera; family Nymphalidae; genus Danaus; species Danaus chrysippus. The sequence goes on from CAKASE010000055.1 coordinate 4,738,172, forward strand.
ATTTATTGAAATAATCAAATATTTTTGGGATTTACTAGGCGTTTATAATTATTTTTAACGACATACTTAATCTCGACTTTTGGTTACTTTGCAGCAACCATGATCACAAGCAGACGAGATGCATATGTGTCTGAATGCCTGCAGAGCGCGCAAACAATTTCTCAAGGTCTTCACGGACATGGGATTTTATATTTTTAATGAGCTCAATATATTTTACAGGCATATTGTTATCCTTTAACTTACCTCCTACAATCTCAATGCAGTCAAGAACATAGAAAGTAGGAAATAATGACTTTAAATCAAAACTTACCATTATGTTATTGTTTCTAAATTTTACATGTTTTATATCATTGACAAAGTGATAGGAATCCCTAACAAATAATTGTTAGTGACCGCGGAGTGCCGAGTGGTCATAATATATTTGAAAGAAATTTAGCCAGATTAAGAGTCAGTAAATTAATAGGGCAATAGTTAATTCTTTTTTATGGACTTTGGGTAACTAATACAATATTGATGGTTTTATACACGACAGTATGAATGATTTGATATCTAAATATATATTTTTAACATCTTTATTTATTAAGACATTGGTTTCTATAAGTACTTTACTAGTCGGCTCTTTATTAACTTTTTTATAAATGGAATTATCTGCAAGAATTTCAGTTATTTTTTATCATACTCAATATTAACAATTATTACGGTCGCTTTCCCTTTATTTATTTTTAGTAGTGTTCATAATATTTTCATATAATTCTTGTTTTATTATTATTATTATATAGCCATTACAATAAATATTGTCACAGGTTACATCTAATGTAACTTAAATAATTAATCAGATTTTCGAGTATTAGTTCTTAAGAAGCACAAAAATGTGTTTTCTACAGAACACTCTTAACGCATTGAACGTTCACTTCCACTATCCAAGCTCCTCTCTTTACCTAACCAAATTGGAAAGTCGAAGTACGTTTCAAGAATGAATTAATGTGAGTTCTGGACAGCCCAAGTCTTTAAGTAGTTTATAAATACAGTTCAATAGAGTAGTCATCTAAAAATATCACTAAGACCATTACATATCGGTTCTATGTAAAATGTTAAAACATGTTGTTATTTATGCTTGAAGGAATATTAATTTGCAATAACAATAAATAATATCTAAAACAAGAATCTATGTACTACATTTATAAAAGATTCTGTTAGCTCGTTGTAAAACGAAATAATTAAAAATATATTTATTCTCTCTAGGGAACTTAAGTTACTTTTAGGATAATTTAAATATGATGGTGCAGTTTTTGTTAACAGATATTATAAATTGCAAATCACTTCAAAAATGAACATTAATACTAAGAGAAATTAAGACAGATATTATTAAGAGAAATTTAAATGATTTTGGATTTTCAAAATGATATTATTTACTTAATCATACATTAAATCGTCTCTATTTTGTAGTTCGTTTCTTGTCAATTAATTAATCTATACCCTTATTCGATATGACTTGTGCAAATTATTTTTAGCTACAAACGAGCAAAATGCATCACAAACTTACTGATACTTAAAGATCTGTTTGATGTAAGCATAATATGTATGATTTCAGTTACCGAACAGCGTTCTTCAAAGACATGCCCTGGATAGGAACATTCCAGTACAGATTCAATGGTTTCAAGAATCAACCCGCGGATCATTACTTGTTATCGTTTTATATGGAGGAGTCAAACGGTGGTAAGAAATGGTGGACGAGCAGCTTGAACAAATACTGCGTGGCAGATACTCCGCAGTATAAACTCATGTTGGATATTACTGATCAGGTGCATGGAAATTATTCTTTAAGTTTTATTTAATAAGGTATATTTTTGATTGGTTCATCATAATTTTTCAATAAAGTATATAGAATATTGAAATACTTACTACAATTATACGTTTTAGATTTTATCTGATACAATAACTCCGTTAGTCTGACGGTGCTTAGTTCTATAAGTAAAATATTATTTTCCTGTTTTATCTTTTTATTCGTCTTCTTTTCAGTTTCTCCGTCTGGACGGAAAACGTTTTGCGTTCACGTTTATAGTTGACATATCCCATGATGATTACAACATGATATCTATAGCTGATGAAGACACTGCGGAGTATCTTACAAGATTCCATGACCGATGTAGAGAGGACACCTTGATAATTGTCGTGGGGGACCACGGAACTAGGTAAATATTATAATTAAATCAAATAAACAAAAAGCAAATAATATATGACGGAGTATGCACAATACGTTGTGTAAAGTGCCTTATTTTGGGAAAACTAGTTGATATTTTGGTTTCATTTCTTTCATGTTTGTATTTAAATGTTTTCTTTTATTTGAGTGATTATATTTGGTTGATAATGGTTAAGAATTTGAAGAGAAGATACTCAATTCATTTGACAATACATTGACGATATGTCGTTTGAACTATGTAATTTTGTGAAAGCTGTTTGTTTGTTTGATAAAGATTATTTTAAGTTTTTAAGTGTATTCCTTATTTCTTTTAATTTGTTTGATTGTATTTAGTTGATTAATATTGTGAATGTAATTTAAAAAGTAACTCAATTTATTATAAAGAGCCGACGCTAACGTCAGTTAGATTGTCGAGTGGGGTTGCGAGAGGCGCCAACTTCATAGTAGTGAGCAAGCATATAAACTGCAGCAGTCACACTGCAAGGGCAGTGCTCATTTGGACGTAGTGTTGGACGCACCCTCGGAAATCCACGTGGCTCGATTTCATGTGTTAATCAAAAAGCAAGAAGTGAAGTAAAGTGAAGTGAAGTGACTTTAAAGTGTTGTGAAGTGTTTTGTGAAGTGTTAGTGGTTAGATATCAAATAAGAGTGACTTACAAGACCCTAATGGACTCGGCGATCCGACATATATGTAATGTTATTATATTTAATTTTTTACAATTGTTTTAATTGTAGTACTCATAAATAATAATCATCGAATTGCCTCTACCTTTTATTTTTTCGTTATGGGTTAATGTATAAGAGATTTACTCAAGAAAGTATCATATGTTTTAATATTGCCATTTGTTTGCTAATAATATAATACGATTTAGCAACTAAACTAAAATGAATTAAAACTTGACTTGTAAAAGAGATCCTCAAGAATTATCAATAAATAAGCTTGCCACACAATGTTTTTACCATAAAATAAGGTACGCAAATGTTCGTGATACTCTCCAAGGGAAACTTGAAGAGAGATTACCTCTCATGGAGATCAAACTTCCAGAAAAACTGAAGAAGAGGAGAGCAGAGGCGGAGAAGAATCTGAAGGAGAACGTGGAAGTATTGACGACACCTCACGACATATACGCTACGGTGTTAGATGTACTGGACATGACGCAGTTCACTAACACATATAGAGTTAAAGGAGCTGATCTGACGAGAGGACTCAGTCTGTTGGAACCGGTCAGTACATTATAATATCATTGATAAACTCGAGTTAACATGATAGTTCAGTTTGAGAAACAGTTGGAATGCGATATTTTGGATGCAGGTTCAAATCCTACTTAGTCCGTGCCAATGAAGTTTTAGTCCAATAGGATTTTATATTTGACGTATTTTGTTATAAACTGCTTTTAATTTATATTATGATAATATTTTAGACCCGCTCACAACTCTTGTGGATGTCTTATTATATGTTAAAATCAATTGTTGAGCTAAAATTATCCAAACTAATGTTTTACGTTTTAAAAGTAAAGCATTTATAGCCTAAATACCCTTATCTTGTAATAATAATATCAACCATAGAAACAATATGTCTTTTATGGTAGAAGCGAGTGTAACATTGTGTTAAATTTCGGTCTAGAAGTTTTAATTACAGTTTGTACTATTTTAAGAGCTCTTTACCAGAAACTAGGAGATCGCAATACATATGTTTTTTGAGCTGGTACATCCAAATTTTTGACAGAAAGTAAAATTTTACATACGATAATTATCCACCTTCAACATAATCTTAATAAATTTAATGTTTAGCTTAGCAATTATTAATCAGAACTTGATATTATACTTGAGCACATGTCCTTCTCCAGATACCAAAGAACAGATCGTGTAGCGAGGCGGGTGTGGAGGCTCACTGGTGTTCGTGTCTGTCGTGGCAGAACGTGACGCACGATGACGTCATGTTCAGGAGGACGGCCGCCGCGCTCGTGGACTTTATTAATGATCTCACTGAGGAGAAACGGCCCGTATATATAATAGGAGAACAAATAACTTATTGATATAGCACTTACCTAACTATAGGGTTTGAAGGGAAGTGGTTCCGTGTATTATGAGACAAAACCTCTTAGCATTCAATGAATGCACTGTGTAGGTGCCGGGTCCATGGCGTTACAAGGAGAGGATCTTCAACAGTGTCTATGACTTGCGACCCTTGTTTAAGGGGGCCCTGTCTAACGGGGGTTAATCGCTCACATCCACCGTCCAAGCTGCTCACTCTACTAAACCAAATTTGTAAATTTATTAATGTTATAATGTACGTTTATCTCCAGGTCGGTGTGTGCGGTCCGCTCCCTCAAGTCAGTGTCGTGGGTGATGCGAGCGAGGCCCAACAGCGGCGTATTAACGTTCGTAGAGGCTCGCGGCACCAGGCACCAGGGAGAACTATCAGCTTAAGGTAAGAAGAAGTAAAAAACCTGAAGTTCTTTACTATTAAAATAGTTTTTTTGCACGCTTTTAATAACCCCTTTCCAACTATTAGCAGCTTTGTTATATCCCATAGATCGAATTGTAAAAAATATTATTATACTTACTTTGGATTGCGGGTGGATAATTTAATGTAAAAGAATCCGTACCGATAGGATGGAGATCAAACGTTAAACGCTACTTCATAATCTATATCCCTTAACTGGTTTCGTGGGGTTGGCGCGGCCTCCAAGCGTCTTATTTTTTTCATTTCTTTAAAACTATTTAACTTGCGTGGAAGCCATTTTGAGTAATCTCATTACGTCCTGTCTTGCGACGGGTGACGGACTTTCGGCGTTTTATTATTTACCTGAGTGGAGGTACGTGCGTTATGGGGATCACGCGGCCCCCACTATACCATTTACGTCAATTTTTGGTTAATATTTTATTTCATTTGTTCGTATGTTTTAGAGTTATTTCGTTAAGATGGAAAAACTGTTAAGTGTAAAAACGATAGAAGACATATTGGCTTCGGATTCCGAATCCGAATTAACGTTAAGTGACTATCTAGAAGAACATGTCAGTGACAACGATGAATTAAGCGATCTGGAGCAGTCATCAACACACGATTCAGAAAGCGGTGAAGATCTAAGTCCCGATATTGAAGAATGTTTTTCAGAGAGTGAAGGTGAACCTACTGCAGGACCGAGTCAAAGGAGTTATTATGGAAAAAACAAATACAAATGGTCTAAAAACCCACCAGCACCTTCACGTACTCGTCAACATAATATAATAAAATAAATACCTCGATTGATTGGAACAGGAACGACTAAAAATCAGATGTCTACCAAAGAAACATTTGAGCTGCTCATAGACGATAATATTATAAGAATATTAAAAAAAATATACCAACGAAAAAATTACAAAGAGCTTAGAAAAGAATTCTACGGTCGCATTTAGTCAAACCACGTTTCTGAAACGGAGATGAAGGCTTTTATTGGTCTTTTGTTTTGTTTTCAAATCTGGACTTGAAGATATAGAAGATTTGTAGCACACAGCACAGTACAGTAGCACAAAAATACTATGTACTAGTTGTCAAGATTGATCTTAGTTTACTTGTAATTTTCCTGAGCCCTTAGTATTATATTTGTGTTGATTTCTTTTAGAAAACGCTAATCAGTGATTTATTTCCTTATATTTCCAGAGTTTCTTGTATAAAGAATAAGAAAACATATACATGTATAATACAGCCTAAGATTTTGAAAATTATTATTTTTTTAAGTTAATATTATGTAAGAAAAAGAAAATGCCAAAAATTTTAATGTTTTTGTGATCACTTGTAATAATTAAGAAAAAAGCATAACAGTAATAAAAATTTATTGCATCAATTAAAGAAGCTTATTATTTATCTTTTCTTAATTAAAACTTAAATAAAATTTCGATCATTTATACCTTAGGTGTAGTTTAGTGATGGTTGATTCCAAGTGCCGTTTAAAAAAAATCTGGATATAATTTTAGAAATTTATTAGGGTTCTAAGTTTTATTTGTTGCGAATGTACTGCTCATTGTGAAGAAGACTATACTGTTATCAATTATCTCACTCATCGACATAAATGAAAAAACGTAAAAATAGTTTCAATAAAGTTTAATTGAATCTACTGTCCATATATTCATATACAGTTTATTAGATGATTTAAGTGATAACTAGTGATAGTCATTGGTGGTTGAACACTAAATGACTGAAAGGCTGAAAGTCCTATGTTTATAATTTCAGATCGCAGTAGGACCTGGTGTCGGTAAATACGAAGCATTAGTGACTTATGTTATCAACGAAAACAGATTTGAGATAAATTCAAGAGACATCAAGGACTAACGCGTAAGTAACAGAAATATTAAAATCTATTAGTCTATACTGGGAGCAATACATTATATGTAACGAACACAGTTATTTTTAAAATGTATATATCGGATTTATTACAAATTCGTTGTTTTTAAAGAGATTTGAGAGAGTTTTTAGAGAGACGCCAGCCTCGCTGACGTTACTCATGTCACTTCTTCTAGAGCGTTCCATAATATTTAAAAAGAAACTACAATTGTTCTTAATGCTCCATTGTTTCTCGAAGGTTCTTCTTAATCACATACTTCAATGATACGCACTCACTGAACTCTGAATTCTGCCGTCGTGCGTCCAGACGTTATATTTATACCAAGATTTAAACATAGTTCTATTCTCCTTTTAAACAACCTTTGATTTCGTTTTACTTGTAACAATAATCATAAATACTAATGAGGTTTAATAAGAATTGATGACAGCCTCAAATTATTTTCACAACGCATCCTGTATATATAATACAAGATAATATACTAATAATATATTATACATATTACAGTTACAACAATGAGCCGAGCTGTATAAGCGCCACCCACCCTCACCTCAACATGTACTGCTACTGTAACCAATAGACATTAACATTATATATGTAGTATGGAAATGAAACATTATACGGATATGTTTTATATTATATATGAAAAGAATTATATATACAATAATATAATACAACATCAATATATGTTATTCTGTAGGTGAATATAATGTTCTACTGTGATTGTTAATACACATGTCTTTCCTTATATATTATATTATATAATTGGCACAAACTATTGTTTTAGTACCTATAAATGAAGATATGTTTATACTCAGTATGTATTCAGTTCAAGTTGTTTATAGCGGGGAGATGTGTTAGTGTTCCTGAGTTACCTGTAATGTTATTATTATTATCTATAAATTTAAGCCTCTCATAATTATTAATATGAATATAATAACTCGGTGATTATAATTAGTTTTTATTTTTATTATGTACAAAAGACATACCAAACATTATAATATTTTTTGTAATCTACTTTGATATTTAACTTTCTACTATTATATGTTATCTTTTACTTTTGAAATAATTTATTGCTAGATTGTTATAATCTTAAAAAATCGTTTTTCTATAATAACTACGTTTTTTTATTTTAAAATACATAAATACTTATGTTACCAATGGAATTTTTATAGTTCCACTTTTTAAATGCTATTCTATAGGCATTACTTTGTAAATACAAATGAAAATAGGGTATTTGGATACTATGCGTTCCTCTTTATTTTATTACTACATAATACCCAAGTTACGGATCCTTTGCATTAACCGTGATCACGGGCACACGAGATAAAAGTGTCTGTCAGTTAGTCTTTTTATTTGTCACTGTGTCTCCTAAGGTATTCTGGTATGATTACGGACATAATATTTTATATTTTTTTTATTAAGGGGTCCCAGGTGTTAAATAAATTCCAGCCTTCTCTAATGAAATTCAAAAAACATCCGCTTTTCAATACAGAAAATGACTGGACTGGTAAGGGGCTGAAACGTCAGAATTGTCTAGTTGAAAAATAATAAAAAAAAAGAACGTTGCAGTATCTGAAAACTTAGTTTCATATAAATGAATACACTCGAAAATCTTACATATTATGTTTAAGTAATATACAAAATGAAACAGTGATATGTACATATTTTTAATAAGATCTAGATTGTTATGACTATTTTAAATATTAATATTACAAGTACAGAAAAATAGATTTATTATTAAATACTAATTTTAATTTAATAAAGAAGTACCTTATAATAGAGATAAAGTTCCTTAGTAGGGGTTCATCTCTTTCATTTCATTACATCTACTCAAGTAAGAGTTCTTAAATATATTATGACCAGAAATAAACAATGAACTTGATTTACGAAATGAATATAAGTTTATAAAGAAACCCTTTTCTGTTACATTTCTGATACTCCGTTGTGATATTGGTTATAAACTTGAAATTATAAAATGGAGAAAAGGGACACGAGTTTTGTTTTAATTTGATTTCTCAACCAGAAACCGATATAATCTTTTAAAACAATGTTTGGACAAACAAAAAAGGCAATGATTTAAAAAAAATAGTATTGGAAATATACTACTACTACAACAAATAAAAAAACTAGGAGATTCTAAAATGTACTTAACGAAAAATTTATAATTAAAAATGAATTTGTGAATAGGTTTTGAGATATTCACACTGAGATAAACTAAAAATAAATGCTTCTAGACAAAACAGGATTTAATGAACATACAACGTTTTGATTTCCTTAAATGGCTTAAAAACACGAAGAACTAACTTTTATTTACTTTTGATGTTAATATAATAAAAAAAAATAATAAATGTCACTTCAATCAAAAGATATACATATTTTTGACAATTTGGTATGAATGCAAACGCATGCAAATGACATCACTAGCTTTTAAATTATTATTATACTAGTAAACCTGGCGAACTCCGTTTCGCCACCAGAAGGCTTTTATATAACATTTCGTTTGGTGATTAAAAGATGAAGAATTTTTTTTTGTTTTATATTTGAAAAGGAATTTTTTTATTTCATTTCACAACAGTAATAAATTTATTTCGATTTTTGTTTCGAAGTGTTATTTAATTGAACTTCTCTAAGTAAATGAAAGTGAATCCAAAGTAGATACCGAATCGAAGCGTTATACGTGTCCGCAAATTATCCGTTTCATTGAAGTGGTCCTTTGTAAACCACATTTTTTGTTTTTTGGTCTAACTTTAACACAAATGAAGCGGATGGTTTCCAAACTCCTGAACACGCAAAGTATAACGCCCATGTGAAAAACAATGTTTTCTAAATTTATCCCGCAAATACTAAATGGTTTTAAGAGTTCAAACCGTGGAAATTAGTTCGTTCCGGACCGGACTTATTTTTATATAGTAGATCTCTTACAAATATCTAATTGTCATCATTACGTCATTACATATCTGTCATTATACGTCAATTGCATAGCTGTCAATTGTGTTTCGTTATTCCACGTTTTATAGTGACTGCCGTTTCATGTCAAGTCCCACGAGAATGCTGTCGAACGGGATAAAAAGTATCCTATTGCAATTTCCTGGTTCTACACTACCTCCCTGCCAATTTTCAGCTAAATCGGTTCAGCCGTTCTAGAGTTATAAGTGGAGTCACTAACACGACTTTCTTTTATATATACAGATAATACTAGCTGCTCCCCGCAGTGTTACCCGCGGATTTCCGGGATGTAAAGTTACCTATATGTTATTCCTGGACGTCAGCTTTCCGTATACAAAACTGTATCAAAATCGGTTCAGCCGTTTGAGCGTGAAGAAGTAACAAACATACACACACACTCACAAACTTTCGCAATTATAATATTAGTAGGATGTTATATAATCGATAAATTACATGAACTGTTAGCGAGCTTATTTATTATTGAAAAAAGTTATTTATAATAACTCTTAATTGTTATAACGAAAATAGTTTAATTTTTCATACTAATTTATTTACGAAAATACATTACGCAATCTTTAAAAAAAATAAAGACTGTAACATAGAAATATTTTGATATATAACTGGGACTCTTAAAAGTCTTCTAAATATAAATTAATGTATTCACATGCGGTTATGAGAGTTTTCATTGTAACATTTAAATACAGCCCCACATAATACTGTATATTTTGTAAAAATAAAATAAAATCGATGAGTTATAGGGATGGTCTACCTTTTAAACCACATATGTATATTTCATATATATATACATGAAATATACATATACATATGTATATGAAATATACATATATATATGAAATATATTTCACATCAGAAAAAAATTGATTTCCTTGTAGTAACATTTATTTACAAAAAACATTACGCAATCTTTAACAATAATAAAGACAGTAACAAAGAACTATTTTGGTATAACCGGACTCCTCCAAATCCTTAAAAGTAAGGCACAGATAGAATTAAAGTTAAATATACACACACACAGTATCCATTAACATTGCTTGTCGTCATTTAGAATAAGGACTATTTACAGATCAGTTAGAGGAAGGGAAGAAGATCCTTCTCTCTATCAAATAAAGATAAACAATCATCTTAAACAAGCCTTCTTTGTATTAAGTCTTCTAATAAGGTCCGTTGTTATAATCGTTGTTGTAATCCGCTTGTCTGTTACTGTCGTAGCCTGATCCGGCGCCGACGTCCTCGTATGAGATTCTGGGCTTGAAACCGTCCTGGTCGGCTTCATATTCAACGGTCTGGTGACAAATGTTTCATTTCATAAGTCATTCTCATGATCTCTATTGTGTTTATAACAACATCCCACCCTCCTGCTGTATATTACCTGTTTCCTTCCATCAGGTAAGACGCGTAGTAGACTCCGTCAGCGCGGTCCCCTGGTCGTGACTCTCGGTGACCGAAGTCATTGTCGGAGGGAGCGTCCTGGACCATGTATTTGAAGTCGTAGTTCGCAGGTTCCTGTTAGTGAAGATTGTTATTAAAAGGACTTAAAAATAATACTTGAAAGAAGAGTAATTATGATACTAATTATGAGCTCTTAGGAGCTAAAAAGATATGTGGCCATAATAAACAGTAGTATGGGACATTTATGAACTTTAGCAGTTATAATGAGTATTCTAGTATTCCAAGTCTTGATTGAATCCATCCCTAATTCTCTAATATTTAACTCATTCCATTGCTTCCATCATCATATCCACGAGCACTGGGAGGGAGCTACTGTCTGCTTTGTTGGTTGTCATATTTGTTGTCACTACCACCTTGAAATAATTGAATAATATTAGAATTGAAATGTAGTAGGGAACACAGGCATGCGTTTAAACTGTGAAAAAGATATAAGTACTGGGATCTGAGATTTTCACGAGTATTACTACGCATTCTTTTTATTTTTTACTGTCAGCTACATACTCCCGACGTTTCGTTTACTTTACAGCAACCGTGATCATGGTAAAAAACGCGTAGTAAATCCGAAAATAAAAGTTTTATTTACATGAGCACTGGATTTTTAATTTTTGTTCAATAAATATTATTATAAATACAACATACTTCGTTTAAATCCTCTAAATCGTTTAAATCCTCTATACTCTTGAGAGGGACCATTGGATCCAGCCTAATCTGGTGCACCGTATTGAGTGGAAGGTGCTTGGTATTGGTTTACAGGTGGCAAGTATTGGGCCTTTGGTGCTTGGTATTGGCTCGGAGCTGGATGTTGATTCCCAGAAGCTTGATACTGGTTGGTAGGTGGTAAGTATTGGCCGGTGGGTGCTTGATTTTGTCCTTGATATTGGTTGTTCGGTGCTCCATACTGAGAGGAAGGAGTTTTGGGTAGTCCGTATTGAGAGTTTGGTTTCCGGATACTTGCAGATGGTCCGTAGGCAGATGAAGGACGCGTCCTCTGTAATATTATATCGAATTTTAAACAATACTTTTTATATAATACATAATTATTTATATTTGAAAGCATTACGTTAATGTTGCAGAGTTAGTTATAAAGAAAATCGATGTAATCAATTTTGATTAGTTTATTTACCTGAAGACAGCCTCAGTCTGTCTCTGACTGAATCCTGGAACTCCATAACTCTGAGAGGGAGACGTGTTCCTCGCTTGTGGAGGAAGATACCTGGAGATTATATGTACTTTCATTAGTGAAGGGAGTGAGGAAGAGAAATATTCATATAGAAGTACAATTTGAATTCCTTTATTATTATTATTATTATTAACTCAATGTTTTGTTACCTGTTATTAACTGGTGGCTCTGCCAAACATGACGCCACAAGTAACGAACACACTATGAAACACTGAAAACAATATGACATTAGAATGAATGAATAAATGAAATATATTACAAATAAAATAATTAATAATATTTTAATTAATTTAATTTAATTTATTAAACCACACACCTTCATTTTGTAAAATGAATCCTTGATTTCGTGAACTTGTACGTTCTTTTAATATATGATTAGTTATTGTTAGTGCAGCTGTTACTAGATATGTTGTTGTGTGTTCAATGATGATGGACGATGTATCGATCGTCTTATATACTCCTCGATCTATTAATACTGATTCCGTAGGTAGACTTGAAACTGTACACATCTTTTTATTTTGCTCTTAAACATTTCTATTTTTATTTATTGTTTTATTAAGTTGTATTACATGAATTAATTTTTTTTTAGTCAGAACTCCTTCCAAATTTCACTTTATTTTACACAAAAGAGCACTTTTTAAAAATAGACTGTTTCAAATTAACGTGTAGAGGAATGTGTTCAGTAGAACGACTAGACTGAGATACGCGTCCATATGCAGCGTTATACTAAAACATTGAAAATAAATTAAAAGTAAAAGACCTCTTTAAAGAGAATCCTATTATTTTAATGCACTTTATATTAAAACTTCTACAACCTTTTTTTTAAACTTCTTAATAAAATTTACGTCGCGGGAATCCTCTGGATGCGGGTGGCACAAGACCGGTCGTCTTGGAGATCCTTTGAGGAGGCCTATGTACTGCAGTGGATGTCTTTCGGCTGAAATGATGATGATGATAAAATTTACATGGTGTAAAAGTTTATCGCGTGTTCAGAGTATTCCTACATAAAATACTTAGTCCGAACATTTTAATGCTTTAAATCATTAATTTTACGTTATTAAATTTTATTTTTTTATATTTCAAAGACGTCCAATGAACAGACGGACTGATGGAAGGTAGCTACCATCGTCCATAGACATCTGGTACATAATGGATGCCGACCTTGATGATGGCAGAGGGAGGGGGAATAGAAGGCCAAACAACTCTCTCACTCATGGGACGAAACACAGCTATAAAAGACTACTTCACGAACGAAGCCAGCCCATGTTCGAGCTGTAGTAGGTAACTGACCATAGCTAGGCTCTACACTACCTAAAAACAGATGTACTAAAATATTTATAACAATATGTTAAATACAATTCTGACATTAAATATTTAAGGTTAGAGGTTAATATATTAACAAAATTACATTTTCATTAAAGTGCAGTGTAAGAGGTCATCATATGGAATTCAATTTTAAAACGTACTGAGGAGCAAACGTAAATTGGAAATTTTTCGAGTCAACGAATCTTCAATTGAAATTTACGCATGCGATAATTCTTTAATATCTTTAAACTCTAACTAACGGGAAGGAACTAAAAACATTTATTTATTTATCGCCGACTTCTTTATTTAATAGTAATTATTAACCTGTGTGTGTATATGTAAATGTTTTCTTAGATTTTTATTATTATTCATTATCTCATGTTAGTTACTTTAAACATCATTCATGTCTACATTTATGTTATGTCTAAATAAATGTAATATAAATTTCTGAGTAATGTTAGTTACATTCCTGCTTTCCAAATAATATTCCACTGGTATCGAGGTATAGTAAAAATATAAGAACGAAGCTTTTCAAACTAAGTGCAAGATAAATATTGAAAGAGGCTATGAACAAGGAACGTGAGGTGAAATATATATATATATATATATCGCTGCTTATAAGATATTGTATTATTTAAATATTAACTTGACAAATTACAAAATCTTAAAATGTTTTTTTTTTTATCCTGAAAAGAGCACTTCACGTTTAAGAGTTGAGTTTCGTTATAAAAGTGTTGGCGTGAGTCAAAGATGTAGTAGACGAGAATTAAAACTGGGGAAAATTAACGGGGAGATGTTTAATGTCTTACAACACTATGTTACTATGTATAATATACATATAACATGAGCACGGCCTGCTAGCTGTGTGTGACTGAAGATTTTATATTGAAACAAAACTAATGAGAATATGTTAGTTGTAATGGTCTGTGTATAGTTTATATTCAAACCACTGAACTGATTTTAATGAAATTTGGTACAGACATAGAGTTGACCTCGAGAAAAAACATAAGATAGTTTTTATCCCAGACTTTTGACAAGTTCTCTTGGAATTAACGCGATATATCCGAACTCAATGCAGGCGAAGCTGCGGGCGGAAAGCTAGTATTTTATAAAACTGACTAGGTTCAGAATCGGAAATATTATTAATTACATATTCATAGGTGAATTTGTGAAGCAGTCATAAAGTGTGATCCAGGAATCCATTAATCGATATACATTTTGAATTAAAGTAACATGGACATTCAGAATGAGAAGTCAAATGGTTTATTAAAAGGGATGTCCAAGACCAAAGTGCACAGATACACTCAAACACAACTAAAGTTCAAGTGTAAGAATTCAAATTTCAAAGATACGAAGTAAAAAGCAACCAAACAAGCAAGCTATCTGAGAATATATACTGGAAAGCCGAATGTTAAACTTTCATATGTTACGTTCCTTCTCCAACATAAGACATCAGTGACAAAGAAAATCTAAATTCGTACAGGAGTTGCACGCGTATGGTTATTACAAAGCAGCAAAGAGTTTGATAACAAAATAATAAGAGCGGGAAGTAAAATCCGAAAACTGTTAACTCTAAATGTGTGCAGACGAAAGACATTGTCTCAGAGATCGAAGCGTTCTCATGTACAGAAGTTTATATTCTTAATATATTATAGGTTCGGTTGAATATCGACTTGGTTCTCTCTCCTCTTTTATAATACGTGTTGTGTATAAGGAAGACTTGCTTATCCCGTAATATCGTCCCGTATTTATATTCCATATTGGTACAAGTGACATTTCTTCTTCTTCATCTTCATATTTTTTTTTTTATGAAAGCCAATGCATTCCAATAATAATCGCTTTTATAATAATTATCAGACAAAAATATTTTTTCTTTACTTTTGCTACACAATAAAATAAAAATTTGAAAACCATTACATCGCTTCATAAATATAAAAATTTGATGATAATAATTTATGTTTTTTGTTATCTCATCTTTTTTTATATTTTATCCTTATATCTATATTGGTATCTCTTATATGACTAGGATAGAAGATTGAAGTATTTATTAAGGACCTAAAGACCTATTTATTAAGGACTGTCAGTATTACTCACTCATAGTAAAACAAAGCAAATGATGAAATAGCATGATGTTCCTTATTTAACTTTAAACCAATTTCTTCCGGTAAAACCAATATCCAACTCCAAATTGTCTCAATGGCTACAAAAGTTCTTCTAACTTTATATAAATTAACTCGTCCAAATGTGAGAGAGTCCGCTCGGGTCTGGAAGTTCACACAAAATAAAAATTAAAAGTATTGTCATTGAAAACTGAGAGGCTTAAGAAATATTGTTTTTTTATAATATCAGGAGTCAGTGAATGTAAATAATAAAGTGACTTAAGATGTTAGGATTTAATATCTTCTATATATATAAAAATGGATTGCTGTTCCTTAGTCTCGCTAAAACTCGAGAACGGCTGAACCGATTGGGCTAATTTTAGTCTTGAAATACTCCTGAAAGTCCAGGGAAGGTTTAAAAGGTGAGAAAAATTGGAATAATTGCCGGGAAAACCCTAAAAACAGCCCTTTTCTATTTCCCATACAAACGTTTTTTTGACATTAGATTTGACAACTAACTAAAATGTCAATCTTTCTGTTTGATTGAAACAGGAAAAACCTGATTATTTATGGCCTCTAACACGGAATAGAGTTCGCCTGGTCAGCTATACCTACATATATTACTCTTGACCAAACTAACGCGGACGAAGTCGCGGGCAAAAACTAGTATGATATAAAAACCTTGAGGTGAGGTGAAGGTTTTGTGTTTTATATCATTAATTAAAGAATGTAATTTTACTTATAATACACAGTATACGGTGATGTGGCACTAATAATATAATGTTCGGTACATTTTGCTGTGTTACGTACATATAGTTTTGTTCATCATATGTATTATAACTTGGTTGGTTTATATTTTTTATCTTTATAATAGTCACGTAACTATCTCACATATATTTAGTACACTTACAACATGTTCCCCTGTATTAGAAGCTCCGTGTACTCGCCTCTGATATTCATCGTCTGTTATTATCTTCGTTTGTTTTTATTACAATAGAAAATGTATTCATAATTAAACTTCCTTCAAGTGGTCCTTACTGAGTGTAACTGGAATATTATACAAATTAAAAATTATTAACATATTTAACTATAATCTTAATTATACATATACATACATAAACATGATATAAAAATTTGATGGATTACATTTTGAAAACGAATACACAGAATGATGTTTTATTGGATCAGTATAATTTGGTTGCTCAGTGATGTGTAGAGTTGTTCTGTGACGGACGCTGTTATTTACGAGTAAATATGTGATAAAATTACAATGAAATATAAAAAATATACGTTTTTATAATTTCCTTTGACTTTAAAATGTTAAATATAATCTTATCATTAATAATAATCAGAGATTTTCTTAATCTTTGATTTTTTTTTTGTTCGACTCGTTTGTTTAAGTCCCGTGAAGACCACCACACACTACTGTACTTTTTATTCATTGAGTTGCTTTTGTTCTTTAAACCCGTTTCATCAAACTGCTTCCATCAATAAAGACAGGATAAAATGTACAGGATCTCTTTTCATTATATATTTTTATTATCTACTGTAACTGTTAATAAAGTCTCTAATAACAGCACATTGACAACTACAGTTTTTATAACCTTACTTTGTGTATGATTAATAAGCTTTTATAAACTTAAAACAAACTCTTTGTTCTGTAATTAATATATTTTAAACAAGTCAAATTAAACTTGTAGTATTATCGTAAGCGTGTACATAGTGGAGTTTTTACTACTTTACTACATATTTCTTGATTTTTAAAATAGTTTTTTATAATTGTAATACCATGAAAAAAGGTAATGGGTTTTTGTAGGACAATTCGAGTGTTCTATATAATTTTTGTGTTACATATAATAATAACCACTTTTACAAAATTATACCCTAATGTCATTGAACTTTGATGTCAAATTTTCTTTGTTTTAATCTTCATCACAGTTCGTCGTATAGTTGTCCCTCGTCACTTGAATAATAGAATACGAAAAACGTGTCAGTGTAGTAACGTCATTTGTAATATAGACTCTAGTGTAACAGCATAAGGATCGGTTTGCGATATCTCATTAAATATGCCAATTGACCACACGCTGAGATTGTGTTTTTGTAACAAATATTGAGTAGATAATGTGATCATGAACATAAAATATTCAACAAGGACTTGGTTTATTAAACGAAGCATATTAATTTAGAAAAGATAAGATATCAGCGTCTGTTGATGAGTTAATTATTACAGTTTAATAAACATTATATTCTTGAACATGTAAATATAAATACCATAAGCAGTTATAGTTATTGAAGTTTGTTCTGTATAAGGTTTGAGTGGTTCCTGAGGTCATTGACGTTTAGAGTGTTAAGATCCCGATATATAACGAACTTCACTGAGATGCCTATTTGATGAAATATATTTTATATTCAAATTAATATGACAATAATTATATTGCATAATGAGACCTCACATTTTCGCGAGTCATTTAAATTAAATTAATATTTTGTGGATATACTGCGCGACCTTATTTATGATAAAAACTACACTTACTTACTGTACAGCAACCTAAACGTCGCACTATGGAAAAATTTCGTATGTTTTGGCAGCGTATCAGAAAAGGCGCAACTTTTTTTTTCCTTATGTTAACAAATATATAATGATCGTAATACAACTAATATTTCGACAGCGTAAAGGGTTAGGTCTCGTTAAAAAAATAGTAACACCAAAATGATACCAGCTTAAACTATGTTGGTTAGTTGTAATTTATTTATTAAACATAATATTATTTAGGAAACGTTATAAGGAGATTATAATAAAATCAAAATATGTAATACTTATACATTTATATCAAAAACTTTCGAGTTATGTGGCGTTGAATTGTAGTAATGTATTGTGCCAAAATCGCAACATTGAACATGAATTAGCTTTGATGCCTTTTTTATATACATTACTGTTTTAGACGGCCTTGTATGGGACTTTCCTACAGTACGTCGGAAGTATGTACATAGTTTTTGACGTGATAACGTCTTTAAAATCGTTTTAGTCGGGTGACATGTTCAGAAACTTGTGTCACACCAAAACCTCACGAGCGCGATCGCAGGTATAACGAGAGAGAGACGGACCGATCTCCCGTCTCTCTCACTCTAGCGGCATACCAACGAATGGAGATTTTCTCGTGCGGTTAAGTTTTCGTTGAATGTTTAACAGAATGTTTAACTTGTCATTTTACACCCGAAATTTATCATCAAAAGTGTGAATAAAACTACAGATGTAATTTAAAATTTGAAAACATTATTAACTTCATTAATTCCTTACTTCTCAAAAACTTATATCACCAATAAGACGTTATCACGTAAACATCTCGATCGTAAACCTACTTTACAAACAACCAATTTTTTTTATCAAACATAAAGCCACTTTGTATATCCGCAAAATATTAGGTTTATTTAAATTTCATTAGTTGTCTCATAAATTTCAGTCCAGAGTATGACTAATTAATAATAAAAAAAGTTTTTTATAATATTTCACCGGTTTGACTATTAAACCATTTCCATACCAATCGAAATTATGAAACTCATAGAACATGTAAACGTTTGCTTACCATCTTCCGCATCAGAAACCTCCAATGTTATAAAAGCAAAAGTTTGTATGTGTGGAGGTATAGATAATACTTAGTTACTTTTTATTCAAATCTAACGAATGACAAAAAAAAAAAAAAACAGTACATAACTTCAAATGTCACTATCACCGGTAATTAACTATTTGTCTCAAGTATCGACTGATAATTGACATAGAGGATGGACGACAAATAAGATGCTTGTCAATTATTAGATAATAATCTATCTATATTTGTTCTACCAACTATAAGTAGTAAAATATTTCATTTATTTTTAACTTAATGAGGATAATTACGTAGTTAGAAAGATATAAAAATTCTTATTAGCTATTCATTTTTAACTATTCTTTTATTTTGGTTTCTAAACATTTCAAAGTAAAAAAGAAATTATTTTTATTTAAATCCAAGCATTTTCATATTAATTGACCTTTTAAACCTTCCCTGAACTACCAAGAATATTTCAAAACCACAATTAGTCAAATCGGTTCAGCCGTTGTCGAGGTTTGGTGACACTAATGAACAACAATAAACTTTTTATTGATAATTATTAAATTATATTAGAAAATAAGATCGTTTATGAAGTGTTCTGTTTTCTCCTGAAGTTGCTTCAGATATGTTTGTTACATGATCATTAAACTTTTAGGGCGGATGATGAAAATTGCGTTTTTTTTTTGTTTTGAACTTTATATTCATGGTTCAAATATTAAACAGCAAAAAAAAACTTGTATTGTTTGATTTCAAAATAAAAATTTTAAAAACTGAAACATAATTTATACAAAACGTCAGTGATTATTATTTCATCGTCTCCCTCTCACTAGTTGGTTGACTGAGCTCAGACCACTTCATTTGATAATGATAGTATATAGTAAGATATAACATAATAATGATAGTAGTACCATCAGGTTATAGTATGGTTACTATGGAGAACCGTGTTATTATATTAAATAGTACATTAAAATTACATACATGTTTTGGGGGATGTTTTCTGACTTAAACTCATAACACAATTTAAAACCAACGAAGTTATTTATACTCGTATACATCTGTACACTTAACCATAACAATATATTTTGTAAGGCAAAGGTGTTTATTTATCAAGCTAACGGCGCGGCGTATGAAATAATTGATGAGAAGAACCTTTATTTTATTTATTACGTGGTAAATTTTTGTTCATCAAATGATAGGATAGTATTAATAATTTATATTTTTAAATATTATAAACTTACAGCTACTCGTAATATAAACAATCCATTGCGCCGTTTTAAATGTGTTTGTATTTAAAATATTTCCTTCGTGAAATGTTTTATTGGAAGTTCTGATATCACTTTAGTGTACGACTATGAGGCAATTAATTTTAATTGGTTTTCCAGTATAGTGTTGTTGAGATATGAAATAGTTTACATCTGTTTCTCACTCGTGTAATACTTATATGCAAGGTAATGTAACATCGTTTACACAACGACATTTATAAAATGACATTAATGACGGAACATTTAATTCATAAAAACAGTTTTTGGGCGCGTGGAGGAATCGACTGTCACGCTTTCTGCTGTACGTTTTGACGAACCACGCCGAGGTTCCCCGCTGATCTTGTATTTCTTGAAAGTGCGGGTATGGCCAAATCAATTACTGAACTGGTCATTTAAAATTTTGCCACCAAACGTTGAAGGGTCGATTGTGAAGAACCACCACGTCTACCGTGAAAAGGACGCAATGCACGCAACGTTTTGCACTATCGAACACTCATTTTGATAATGAAGTTTTATCATTTGTACGCCCTATTTAATCGTGTAACCAGGTTTGGTGATTCGGCATAAGTAACTGAATAATTAACAAAAGATTTGACAAATATCATCAAGACAAAGTGACCACCCCGAGCCGCCAAAATTTATCTGCCTTTATTTGCAAGCTCTTTATCTCCACAGATATTCCTTCAACAATAAGAGAAATCTAATTTAATACAAAAAAATATTAAGAAGGTTCTATTCTCTTGAAATATTTGCAAAAAAAATGTATAAAATTGCATATATTTTATTAAAAATAAAATGAGGTTATAAAAATATTTGTACTAAATAAATTAATTCAAAAAAATAATGAAAAATTTTGCTACTGGTGTAAAATGGTTAATTTTGGGTAGTATATTTTTTGAGTGCAGTACTTTTTTTTAAAAGATATCTGTTTGGAGTAACCTAGTAAACGTTTATTTTTGACGAAAATATTTCACAGAAATTTTATCCATAATAGTCGTATCCATTACATTCAAATGTGATAGCTGACTTTGAGTAATGGGTGTGAATAATCATCGTCAAAGCAAATTATTCGGATGTTGAATAGAGAATGACAATACAGACTAAGAGCGTGAATGGGATTGGGTCCAACCTTTGTCATTTTCACAATGAATCAAGTCCTATTTTGACTTGGTATTTGGAAAAATATTTTTCTTATAAATTTGACTTTGAAATATATTTTTTATTTATTGCAAAATAACTCTTCTATTTAGACTTAATTTTGGAAAAATAATTTTAATTTTCTTTTAAATTATTAAGAGATATATTCTTTTAAAAATCTATAATTATTGTTAAAATACAACGGGAATATACATATTTTTTATTATTGCGTAAATATTTCCACACCAAAGCTAACGATTTGAAAATATTCTTTTAACGCTTCATACAACTTTAACGGTTCATATATGTAATTTTTGTTTCATTATTTTAAACACTATAGTTAACATTATGTTTGGAAACTTAAAGTATAATAAGTAAACAACAATACTTTTCCCTTATTCTTTTCCCACGAAGTACTGACTAAAATGTAAAAACCCTTTTCGAAATTTTACTGTTATGATAAATGCAAGTATAAAGTTACATCTAATATATAA
Source organism: Danaus chrysippus (assembly GCA_916720795.1). NCBI lineage: Eukaryota > Metazoa > Arthropoda > Insecta > Lepidoptera > Nymphalidae > Danaus > Danaus chrysippus. The sequence goes on from CAKASE010000055.1 coordinate 4,760,177, forward strand.
AATTCTCGTGTCACAGTTTTCGTGCCCATACTCCTCCGAAACAACCTGACCGATTTTGATGAAATTTTTTGTGCTTATTCGGTAGCTATGAGAATCGGCCAACATCTATTTTTCATCCCCCTAAATGTTAGGGGTAGTCCACCCCTAAATTTTTATTTTTTATTTTTTAGACAAAATTTTTAATTACTATTTTTTTATGATACAACGTACAAAAATACATACAATCCTAAATTTTCACCCTTCTACGATCAACCCTTATTTTTTAATAGCTATTTTAGTAATTTAATCATTTTTCATCTCCGGTCGATAACTGATCAATCGTCATTTAATAAGTTATCCCCGCCAGATATCTACAGGTGTCACTTCTGACCCAGTAAACAGCACGGAGTAGGGATGAGAACGAAGCCGGTCTTCTGTTTCTCTCACACAATTAGACTTCTCTCACTCCCTACACAGTTGTCGGCCATCGTTATTGTTTGTGCATCAAGTGTAGTAGTAACGTTGACAATTATTATTTTGCTAGCTCAGTGTAACTCTCATATTAACTATTAATCATTCCTAATCACTTCAAAACACGGAGATTTATGGCTTTAATAGGTAAACTCCAAAAATATAAATAAAAAAACGTAACAGATATTTCTTGATTATAGGGCGAAACGAAGTTCGCCGGGTCTTCTAGTAAATATATACATATTTGGTTGTAACCAGATATCACAGTAACTCATTATGCCATTTGGCATGCAAAATACTCTTTTGTATTCTAGTCTAGTAAATAATTTTTTACTTCCCTGTATGACTTAGATATAATTATTTGACGCAAAGGAGGTTTGTTTAGTGGATTTAAGTTTTTTATTATTCCAACATCGCAAAAAATAATAAAAACAATCCTGAAAAGTCTTTTGAAAATAAAAATGAAAATAACATTTATACAATAATTCAGTATAATTAATATCAGAGTAAATTTCTGTTCAATATAGCAAATTTTTAATTACTTAATGGTGCCGTAAAATCTAACAGAAGAATGACCTGAATTTATGTTTAAAATATAATACACGAAACCAAGTTGACTTACAAATACATTTTGTATTTCAGGAAATTAGTCTAGACGACGATCAGCAAAAGCAATCGTCTATCAACTTCCGACGATGAATCGGAAAGTTGGATATTGCGACTGGCTTCTGGGAAATAATGATCCATTCTACATTAATGCGGTGCAAATTAAACAAAACAATAATAATAATTAGTGTTCACGGTAAACGAATTAGTAAGATGAAATTATTTTCATGACAATGATAATAATTCATTAAAGAAATCTGTTGATTTTATTAAATAATCCAATTAAATTGCTAACTTCTTCTTCTAACAACTTTGACTATCAAACACATAGTAGTTTGAAAAATGATAGTTTTTTTTCATTAATGAAAAGTTTGGATATTTAGAATGATGCTTATTAAAAAGTTCACTTATAATATCATTAATATTAAACGGCTTAGATATGTTAACTGACTTCTAACTATATATGTATAAACATATGTAAACATACGAGTATATAAGCATATGACATCTAAAATAACCACTTTTTAGAAATAACAAATATTTATAAAAAATCGTATTATTAAGGATCCAGATTTTCAGATCCACTATATGCAGTGATTTTCGTTTACCTGGTAACGAGAGGAAAGTTATGTCTCACAACTTTTTTCATTAATTTCCTTTCATACCTTGATTCTTTAAAACGTATCAAAACTATGAATACCGCCCGTTACTATACGCCATTTTTCGAACTTATTAGTAACATCATGAATATTATGAATACTTTTATAACATATTTTTACTTATAGGGGGCCGTTCAAGTATTACGTAAGCACTATAGAGGGGCGGGGGGGTCTTTGCTTTGCTTATTTTGAATGACGTGGGTGGTAGGGGAGTCTAGGTAATGATTACGTCATCGGTAGTTATGTACTGTTTTATCGTCACATCGAGAAGATCCATAAAAATAAAATTATAATTTTTTTATGAATTTATATTAAAAAAAACAATACAGTAATTGAAAATATCCACGTAAGCATGCGGGGTGGGGGTAAGAGCTTTGCTTACTTTTGCTGACAAGGGGGGTGGGGGGGTAAATATTTGTAATAAATATGCTTATGTAATACTTGAACGGCCCCTAGTTAGCTTGTGACACTTGGAATAAAATAAATAATATCGAGGTTAAAATTCAATTCAATCAAGTACAATACAATAATAACAGAAAAAAACAGTGATTTAACATCAAAAACTTATGTTATATAATATTTGTACAGTTTAAAAGACCAAGAAATAAGTAGGACATTCTAAACTACTATTAACTAACGACTCTCAAGTATCAATGGTGATATTCGGGTAATTATAGGTACGAGCTTCAGGCATGCCACCCTTCTATAACAAAATTGGCCTTATGAAGCAATTCATTACAAAGCTAAAATATTTGAGGCTTCACATTTTCAGAAAACTTTTTCAAAGCCGTCAGAAGCAAAGCTGGAATTTTTGTTGACCCATAAAAAAATAACTTCTTGAATTATATCGAGCGCAAAAAATTTTAAAATTCTTATGATTTTAAACTATTCGCCAATCGTTTGAACAATAAGATGATTATATTATATTTATTATTAAAAGATGATATGATATATTATTTACTATTATTTAAAGGTTAATTGGACAAATTACAAGAGAATTTTAATGAAACAGTGGGATGTAAGATTTTCGAGAGTATTCATTTAAATGAAACTAATATTTTCGGATTTACTACGCGATTTTTGTTTTTGATTATTAACTACATACTCCCAACGTTTAGGTTACTTTACAGCAATCGTGATCACGGGCACACGCGATGTGAGTGTCTGTCAGTCGGTCTTGTTATTTTATCACCTACCGCCATCAATACACACTCAAAAGTATGAGTTTATACTCAATATATTAATATTAAATTTTACTTGTTTTGAAGTTCCAAACAAATTTTAATAAATGTGTAATATTATACCTTGAAATTGAAACAGATTCATTGTCATGGTCTGGGAGTATAACATGAGAAGGGTAAATGGAAAGTTATAATTCAGAATAGAAATTTAATTTACACTTTTTGGTAATCCATTTATTCTCGTTCCGATTTTAGAAGGTCGAATACATTCAAATTACTTATAAACACAATGCAACTTGATATACCTAAGCCTGTGGTGTATTAACTTGTATTTTGGTGTAAGCAAGGCTCCTCAAGACAGCTCCAGTAGTCTCTCGTAACGCCACTAAAATGTAGGTAATTTCTCGCTACAAAGGTACTCGTATAACTTATTCCTGGTTTGAATGCGATAAGTAATTTCAAACTTAATACGAAACACCATATATGTTATATATATAAGTTTTATTTATATTGGACAATATCCTTCTTTATTTTAAAACAATTACATCTATTCATGTAGGGATTTTTAGTGATTAGTTTGATAAATAGTCACGGGCCTTGGTGTTTCTGTTTCAAGAAAAGTTTTTAGTGTGTTAACATATATATTCTAGCCTATTTTATACAGAATATGTTTTTAGTGCTTAAATCACTTCATTCAATTGAACTGTTTTTTAAAACCGTCTTTAATTAAAATCACTCCGTTATGGAAATTCCACTGTAAGCTCATTAGAATACTTAAGCAAAATAGATAAAGTATTTGAAATATTGCCAATACCAACTCCATGTGTTTTAATAATATTTAAGTAAAAGTTGAGTAACGAGTTTATAGCGGTGTCTTAATTTCATAAAATTTTTCAGTATAACTTTCATATCGATAGATTGTAGAGGCAATTATTTGAATTGTATTTTTACATCGAAAAATTTATTAATATCGGGCTTAAAACTCAAAGGCGTACCGTATATTTCTTATACAAATTGCTTTCTACTGAATTTTGAATAAGAACTCGTTATTCTTAGCACTCTCTTTATAGGTCAAATTTTATTTTATTACTATACCTAGGCAATATAAAATAATAAAAAAATTTTGAAACACATTCAAGCTGACAATATATTCTGAAACTTAACATGACTTTTGGGTTTTTTAATATTTTAAATCTATAGCCCTTTCTTTTTATTAAAGATTTCAAATGAATATTTCTGAAACGAGACCCATACCGTTGAATTATATGATTCTTTTGACTATGGAATGCGTTACGCTAACGAACTAAAATAAATACTAAATAATGAGGTCTGCTACGTATTGTTGCAAAAAAATTACAAGGGGAACCTGGTATGTGGAGATTATTATTTTTATCTTTTATATTATGAAGCGGATATAAGAAATAAACGTCTTTTTCATCCTTTTGTAGTTAATGGAAAAGCCGTCGATACTTTCATGATTCTGCTTTTCTAAAGTTGAATAAGCACATCTTTCATCAAAAGATAACGTTGAAACTGGGCGGCGTTTGGAAAGCTGTACCATATTAATAAATCGTGAGACCCTACAATCTCTCAAGACAAGAATTTTAAACCAGTCCTAACATACCTAGCCAAAACCTTGACCCTCACCACATTACTAGTCATAATTTTAATATCGGTATCTAATTCATTAAATGTATGCTTCAAAATAACTTCAACACTAGAAAACGAAAGTCACCGACATTACTCTACCGCACGCTCAAGTGGAAATGATTGGTTCATGTTTCCAAACAATCAGATAATCGATGAAGCCTGAACATGTGAGAATGTTGGAACGTATGTGTGAACGGAAAGACGATTTGCAAAGTTATTAAGACCTAGAAATAAGCTTATATTTTAAAGGTGCGTAAGCGAAATTATTTAAGTATATATGTATATTTTTTAAAACCTTCCGTTTTGAGGCCTTAATGAAAAGTATTTATTGTTTGTTGTTGTTGTTATTCAGTTTTATATACATAATATATGCACTTTGATGTACAATAAAACCCTGGCGAACTAGTATGTAATTTTAATTACAAAAATCAGCGAAAGTTTTTCATTAAACCATAACAATCTTTTTTAAATTATCTAAACAGTCTTTGTAGAAATTATTGTAATAAAGTTTCCAAAATCTGGATTAGAACTAACTAATCAGTATACAAGATGAAGTGCGTCTAATGAAAGATCTTATTGTTGAAACGCTAAATAAATCTAAACGGAGTTATGAATTATGTTCTACGTATTAGAAAGAAAAGTTAATGAAAAAATAAATATACATAAAGTAGAAAAATATTGTTTTTATAACATTTCTTACATAATGTACATGTATGTTTTGTACCTACATATGTTCAAGCACTTCTCTTACTGTGTTAAGCACTTACTGTTTGAACTGGAGTTGGCTAGGGATTGAGGTTTAATCTTTAATTGAGTTTGTAGAACTAATTGGTACTGAAAGTTTCGACCACATACTAAAACAAAGCTACAGAATACGTTTTAATTTTTACAGTATTAGCTTGTTTTGATCGGCAAAGTTTTTAATGGCGATATAAATTTTTTTTTCTACATTTATTTACACTCCCACAATACTAGATGTGTTTTTTTATAAATTTGGATAAAAATAAACTATAGATAGTTGATTGTAATTAAATTATTATATCAAATTCAAAGTTTAATATATAATAAATTTCATTAAGTTTGACATTTAGTGATAATACATAATTTCAGAATTATTGAGAGATTTATATGTGTCATGGAGAGAGTTATATGGTAATCGTTTATTTTAATTTTTAATGTTTTAATAATGTTACAATATTAATAAATTTGCTTTGTAACTCATCTTATCCAAACAAAACATTGACTCTGTAAATTATAGCCTTCTTCAGTTGTGAATTGTCTTAAAAAGGGATACAAACTTCTCGTTTCACGTAAAATTTTTATGATGACTGATGACACTTTAATTATGCATATAAATTCGTTTTTATATTTATAAATATGGCTTCATATAAATAACACTTAGTATTCTATCTTAAAAAAGAATTTACTTGATGCTTTAAGAGAGGTTAATAGGAAAAATTAATATTGTAGCTATAATTAACTCCGGACAATTATTTCTTTGTGTGATATAAAAATAAGGAAATGGTTTAAGATGGTTTTGAAATATTTGTGACATTAATATTTAAATAGCAAAAAAATATATGCTTGACGTCTTTAATACATCCTCATCTATCATTACATCTTTTGACACTAAAATATTTTATCGCTTTGATTGGTCCTTCGCAAATCATTAACAAAATAACAAGAATTTCAGGAAATTTTAATACGACAATGATCACAATGACTAATTATTTTCACAAAGAAAATAAGGTTTAAAAATAGCTTTATGATTTTGATCACCAACACTAGTAGTAATTCCTTCACGAGGATCAGTTATATTTATATACTATATAATTCAAAATAAAGAAAATGTTTTCACTAAATTTTGCCATAGTGGCTCTTAATTATATAAGCTAGCTATCATGCAAGTCTTTCAAAACGTGCCCAGCCGATTAAGGGTTCTGCCGGTATGATCAAATAGTCAAACGGACGAAAAAATATAAAAAAGTACTTTTACATATATTAATATGAGGAATAAACTCCAATTTCTTTGAATGAATCTTCAAAAACTTTGCAAGTAATCTTTTGTAACTGCTTTGTAACATATAGATTTTCCTTATCACTTTACAATAGACTGCACACAGGCTTCAATACTGATACTCAATATTGACATATTTATCTTGAAATAAGTCTCAGAATAATTTTGGCAATGGCACCTATGTGAAAACCTTACAAATATTTGCACTGAGTAAGTGTGTGACAAATTAACGAGAAACTTCCTGATTCTGATTTATTTATTTATAAGGGTCGACTTAATTTTAAAACTACTCAAATATCTTACATACGTGTTTTGTAATTATTTAAAAATTTAATTATGTAAAACGCAAGAAATTAAATTATTACTAAGTAAAAAAAAATACTTAAAAAAAAACAACACAGGAAGTAAAAAGCAAAAAATAAATACTATTTCGTAGCCTAGCCTTTATAGTAATTCTAAATTCTAAATAAATGCACAAGAATCGATTAAACATCTAAAGAAGATAAATGAACCCTATTTTTTATTTACTTTCTTTTTCTTTTTATTTAATAGCTAACTAAATATATACAACTACTCAATATCTAATCAACTGTTGAATCCTGAAATCTCATTTCAGTTAAATAGAACCAGGAGTTACTTAAAGTTCATCTTGAAATAAATATGACAATTAATTAAAAATTTGACATTTAAGTTTTTCACTTTTTTATCATCTCTTGAATGTTTTTCCACCTATTGTTAGGAGGCTATGAAGTAAATACGAGTACGTAGCGGAAGGACTATCTCAGTAATAGCCTGTTCACACTATCCTGAAAGACTATCAATGATATCTTTTATTTTTTATACCAAATATGAACGATGGAAGTTAAATAAGGCACTGTAATTATAACTTAGTAACACAACCAGACTTGCAGCGCCAGTGGGGGCTTGATCTGTAGATTGTTGGTATGCTCGAACTCCCCTAGAGATTGCTATAGTTTTCAGTTTCAGTAAATTAAACGAAACTTTAATGTTCATCATCATCATCAGCCTATCAGACGCCCACTGCTGAGCAAAGGTTTCTTACTCACATGGAGAAGGTTTGAGCATTATTCACCACGCTTGCTCAAGACGGGTTGGTGATTTCAAACTTATAATTGTGAAACTATAAGTCCAGGTTTCCTCACGATGTTTTCCTTCACCGTACGTCAGTGATGTCTAAATACTCTCAGAAACTACATATGACTCCGAAAAATCACATTGGTACTTGCCAGGTTTGAACCCGCGCCCTCGGCAACGAGAGGCGGGCCCCGTAACCACTAGGCCACCACTGACTCAGTGGTGGCCTTTAATGTTCATTAAAGTACAGTCAGAAACTATGTTAGATCTACTCGTTTATATTGACATCCTACCCAATATAATTATACAGGTTTATTATTAAGAAAATATAGGATCTTGGTAATGCATCTAATGGTCATTTCCTTTTTTTTTAACATTTATTATTATGAAATAATAATTAAATCTATTAAATAACGAGAGTTACAATGTAATGTTCACACGGTCACAAATCTAGGGTAATTTAATTACATGACATCACTAAAAAATCGATTTTTAGTTTATTTAGTGTTGATTTTATTTCAAAATAAAATTTTTAACTACAACTCACAAATATTGTATTCATTATTCTTTTAAATGGTTGGCTTCTTGAGTTTCACATAATGTTTATTATTCTGATATCAATTGAATATACAGTGAAACTTGGTTAAGTGGGACCTGGATAAGTGAGAAACCTCCATAACTGGAACTCATGCTGAGGTCCCAACACTTTGGCACTGAATTGCCTCTGTTAGTGAGACGAGGTAAGCCTCTATATCTGGGATTTGTTCTTTCGATTTATCATCATAGTTACCTTTATAACTGAGACAGCGAGTAAATTTTATAATCATAAACCTCTGTAACTGAGATAACATTGTTTGTTTACTCATTCTTATTCTACTCACAAATTCCACACGTAATTCCAAGTACGTAAGTACAAATTTTGAGCTTCAATTACCTTCAGTTTTAGTTTCGTTTTACTATCATACAGATGTTTATTTGAAAAATGCCAAAACGAAAGCTACAATCGTTATCATTACGTGAAAAACTGAAGTTAATATCCGTTTATGAAAGTGGGAAGACACGCGAAGAAGTTTGTGCCGAATTTAATGTGCCAAAATTGACTCTTTGTAGAATAATTCAGAGTAAACATAAAATTGAATCACAATGTTCTGAAGGACAAGGGAAACTAAAACGTGTACGTTTATCAGAATATCCTGAACTTGAACAGTGTTTGCTAGCATGGGTTATTTTATTTAATGATTGCACCTGTATAACTGAAATAACCTGTATTCTCACCTCTATTAATGGAACCCTCTGTAAATGAGACAGATATTTATTTATACCTGTATATCTGAGACACTGGGTAAGTGGAATACCCCTATAAGTGAAACGAAATTGTAGGTCCCTTGATGTCTCACTTAACCAGGTTTCACTGTATTTATTTCGCACATTTTGTTTTGTATTCAATACACATCTTAACTTTAGCGTGAATAAATATTATTCACACGCAGACATGTTACACGGGCTGCCATATGAAGGAAAAATGTCATTGCAAATAATAATTATACTGAGTTACGTTTTACTGTTATTATCTCAATTTATTGGCACTTCAATGGTATATATGTATGTACATCATTTGCGCATTTCTATATAAGTTTAAAAAGAATAATTTAGTAGATTTGAACCATCAAACATTTTGATAGTATTGGATAGTCAATAGTCCGATGTTGATACAACTTAAGGGATCATATGAGCTCGGGATATAAAATACAAAACTAATAAAATTATTTCAGAGGCGGTATAAATGTTTAATACTTGCTATAGGTGTAAGTAGCAGTTTTTCCAAAAAAATATATATGTAAAGTTAAAAGCGAGACGGTGAGCATCTTCCAGTTGAGATAATTAAGCTGAAAGATAATAGTAGTTTCTATTTAATCATTATGTTTAATTTGCCTTCTTTTACTAAAAATATGAGAGAGACAGTATCTTAGTATAAAGTAGACGTGAGGCAACATAATTTTCCAAAAATATAAATAACTTGTAAGTAAAAGTAAAAGTTGATTTTAAATGCCGCTATACTAATCTAATATCTTTAAAAAACCTATTATTGTTCATGTACTTAAACTGAATCTAAGAAATTACTATAACACTTTAAAACAATTCTGTAAGCGAGAGTTTTCAGGGGCATGATCGATCTAGGTACGTTTTTTTTTTTTAACATCTTTTTCTCCGAATTTTTAGTATACAGTATCGTAAGAATAGGAAGGCAAATTTTATCAGATTTTACGACATTGTTATAGCTCATATATAAAAACAAAAAACGAAAAAAGCTTGGTGGCCAGACACTATTAAAAACATATAAATCCTAGATTAAACTCATGTCAGTAATAACTAACAATGTTGTAAATGTTGCAACGATCTTATTTATAGTTACAATAAAATTTTAATACAAAAAATTCTATAAATATGCTTTAAATTATTATTTGTCAATCAAGAATGTGAGAATATATAATGTTAAAAACATAATTATATTGCATATATTATAACCAAGTTTTAATATTGGAATTTGTTTGATAAAGAGTTATTAAATAAAAAGTCTAACCCAACACTTTGATTTTGTAATAACAAAAGAATTAAATTTAATTGGTAACGTTAATAGCTAGGTATATAAAAATCAAGGTCAACAAATATTACGAGCTCACTAACGAACACACTCGAAATAGGTTCTTCGTGGATTTGTACGTGGTAGAAGTGGGAGCGAGAGGTATAACAGCTAAATCTCTCTACAACCTACTAAAAGACTTGGGTCTGTCCAGAACTCACATAATAAACTCACATAACAGTCCCATTAATAGCCTAAACACTCTAATTATGCTCCAATTTGAGAAATTTAATAATAACTGCGCTTATTGTTACAAATGTAATGCAATAAATATTTCACTGAAAAAAGAATTCTTCGGAAAAGAACAGCGGGAACATCAGTGTTGTGTGTAAATGACAAAGGAGATCATTCAGGCTTCATACATTTTTGGGCCTTTTTTAAAAGTGCCGGCCAACAAAAAAAAAATTGTACATATTTGTAGAACTAACCATTTGGAACAATAGTTAATATGGCGCAAAAGTTGTAGGATCCAAGATATAGAAGTTATACAAGTTTCAAGATTCATCATTTTGGTACTTTATTTCTTTCTGAAAGTGCCAGAAAACATAAAATAATGATTGATATTGCTAGAGTTAAGCTTCTCAAGCAAAGCATTATAGCCATAATCTGTTAGAAACCTGTCGTTTTTATGTAATACTAGCGAACCCGACAGACGTTGTTCCGCCAAGTATCTGAACGCATGCAACACATTTCTTGATGATTTTATTATTTGTCTAACCTAATATGTATATCAGGGTGCCATTTTTATATATTAAAAAAATGGGCCTAGAAGCACTTTTTACTGATTTTGTACCATTTCATGTCGGATTTGATCATATGACGCGAGAGCAAGTGGCGCAGAGCATGTACATAACCGCATGACTCCAGATTTTCTATAAAATCTCTAAAACCACGGTCTAATATAAAAATGTCACCAGGCCGGTAAAACCAGTGAAATACATTATTCAGTGCATCATTTAAAATCTGGGCATCGGAGGTTGTTGCAGCGATGGGCCATCTACCGCTATTATGGTTCCATTGCAACAAATATTTAAAAAAGGCTTTAAAAGATTTCGAAAGTTATGGTTGCTATAAAATTTTCTTTGAAAAAAGAAATTAGTGCTCTTCCGTAAATATATGTCAGTGCCATCAAGTATAGAGATGGCCTTTCTTAAGTCATTCGGACTATCAGGATTACCAAATTATCGCTCTGGCACTATGAGGTTCCTATGCGCCACTTGCTCTCGCGTCATATGATCAAATCCGACCCGAAATGGTACAAAATCAGTTAAAAGTGCTTCTAGGCCCATTTTTTTTATATATAAAAATGGCACCCCGATATACATATTAGGTTAGACAAATAATAAAATCATCAAGAAATGTGTTGCATGCGTTCAGTTACTTGGCGGAACAAAGTCTGTCGGGTTCGCTAGTATTACATAAAAACGACAGGTTTCTAACAGATTATGGCTATAATGCTTTGCTTGAAAAGCTTAACTCTAGCAATATCAATCATTATTTTATGTTCACTGGCACTTTCAGAAAAAAATAAAGTACCAAAATGATGAATCTTGAAACTTGTATAACTTCTATATCTTGGATGCTACAACTTTTGCGCCATATTAACTATTGTTCCAAATGGTTAGTTCTACAAATATGTACCATTTTTTTTTGTTCGCCGGCACTTTTAAAAAAGGCCCAAAAAGAATGATCTCCTTTACTGATTTTAATAGTTTTTAATAATAAGCAAAACTTCTTTTACTTTCTTCGAACATAAAATTAATCGTTTTTGCATTTAATATCACAATGTCTAGTCACTAATAGTATGTTGTGTTGGTTAGTTGTAAACTGTTACGAGTATAAATAATGGTGTCTGACCCAAACATATTTAACATGCCGTTCCACTGGAAACTTTGTCACGTTTAATCGGTTACACCCTAATGACTTTCATTCTAAACATGATCTATATAATATATTGGAAATTGTTATATTTATTATATAATATATATGTAATTTTTAATATTTTTAACCTTTTTTGTTGAATTTGGTTTATAGGGAATACTTTTGTCGAAATTCATGTTTATTACTGAACAAATACAAAATAACAAAAAAAAATCTGTATTATCTTTTTACCTTTAAGCAATTTCATTTAACAAGGAGATATATCTTATTCCAATTTATCATATTATATCATTTTATTATCTTTTGCCATCACATTCCTTTGTTTAGGTTGTGTTAATTATATTTGATTTCGAAAAATTTTATTTGTCAGATATCAATTACACTTTTATAGTTTTAAATATTTGCGACATCCTTCAAGTAAGCAAATTTTAAATATTACAAATCTGCGACGATTGACTTAATGCTAACGAGAGTTTGTGTTTAATTAAATCTCATAAACAGATTTAATATAAATAATTCCTATTAAATCCCAAACGTAAACATAACGTAAACATATCGATAGTAGGTACAACTCATATACGCAATTTTTTGTGAGATTTGTTATAAAAAAGAAATAATTTACTTGAATAAAAAAAATATTAAGATTTCAACTTAAAAACCTTTCATAATAATTGTTTTGTATCTTCTTTCTAAATATCCATTTCTACTATTAACGATATTAAATATCACAATTAATTGCTTCTTCGAGAGATATAATTCTTTTATAAAAAACTAGTAAACCTGGCGAACTCCGTTTCGCCTCCAGAAGGCCTTGTTTTATGTAACATTTCGTTTGGTGATTAAAAGATGAAGAATTTTTTTTTTTGTTTTATATTTGAAAAGGAAAATTTTTATTTCATTTCACAACAGTAATGAATTCATTTCGATTACAAAAATGAAGTGTTATTTAGTTGAACTTCTCTAAGTAAATGAAAGTGAATCCAAAGTAGATTACCGAATCGAAGCGTTATACGTGTCCTCAAATTATCCGTTGCATTAAAGTGCTCCTTTGTAAACCACATTTTTTGTTTTTTGGTCTAACTTTAACACAAATAAAGCGGATGGTTTCCCAACTCATGAACACACAAACTATAACTGCCCATGTGAAAAACAATGATTTTCTAAATTTATCCCGCAAATACTAAATTACATATCTGTCATTGTACGTCAATTGCATAGCTGGCAATTGTATTTCGTTATTCCACGTTTTATAGTGACTGACGTTTCATGTCAAGTCCCACGGAAATGCTGTTGAACGGGATAAAAAGTATCCTATTGCATTTTCCTGGCTCTAAACTACCTCCCAGCCAATTTTCAGCGAAATCAGTTCAGTCGTTCTTAAGTTATAAGTTGAGTCACTAACACGACTTTCCTTTATATACATATATAGATTAAATTAAGCAAGGCTAGAACACTAATATGAATTTATTTACCTTTTTCAGTTTCAAAAATCAGATTGAATTATATTTTACTTTTCATGGTAGTGAAAATACCATTCATTGTTGAAGGTAATACAGAATAGATTCTGTTAATAAATAAAAAGATTAAATTTTCTTTCTCCCGGCCCTTCAGCGGTGTTGCTTGCAAGAAGGATTCGCGACAAACTGATCATTTCATAAAATAGGCACTCTTTTATCCTCACTACCGACGGATACATGTTCATTTTGTGGAAAATAGTTAACAAATAATATAATGGACTACCTGAGTTCAGGAAATATTAAAATAAATAGTATAAGATTGAGATATAATACAAGATTTACAAGGAATTGTTATTTTTAATTGTAACATAAACAGATCGCCTATTGAAAAATGACTCAAAGACATTGACTGTATATATTTATATATACATTATTAAACACGTTTAGCATAAAAACGAGTTATATCAACCAAACAAAAGTATTATTAATTAACGGAATACAATTCATCTTCATGAGCAGTACACGTTAAGTAGTAAGTTTTGTTTCTTTTGGATTACTTGATTATGTAATATTTAATAATATATAACTGTGTGGTAAGGAAATGCAAATGAACATTAAAGAAGTTCGTTGATGTCGGTGCCGACAAGTCTTCATGTAACGAATATATGATATACTCGTACAGATATATTCGAAATAAATTTCATAATTGAACTGTTAAAAATACAAATGTGTAAAAATTTTTAGACATTATTCAATATTTTAAAATAATCCAAGTTGTAACAAATAAAACTACAATGTTTGACACCGTTGTGACATTATTAAATAAGCATTAAATTTCAATATCAAACAAAATGTTTATAGTATGCTGCATGGGCACATATTTATTCATTATTACATTCATTTTAACTTAAGTTTTATAAAGTGATTGAAATGTATTTTGCGAAAACATGTTTTTTTTTATTCTAGTAAAATATAGTTTAGACGAGACGAAACTTCTCAGCATTCTATGGATTCACCGTGCGGGTGCCGGGTCCATCGCGTTGCAGTACTTTTGTTAGACATATATTAGACGTGTAATTCATATTTCATTATTTCTCGATAATTCAATTTATTAAAATCACTTTAAGAAGCTAGCAGTACTTTTGACACTACAGTACCTCTAATAATAATTAAATGTAACTCAGATCAGATATTGATAAGTTTTTTTATATAATATTATTGACAAAAGCGTTTTTTTAAGTTTCTGGTTGCTATTTAACGGCAGCGGAGATTTTTAATATAAAAGTAGATTTTTATAATCAAGGAGCACCGTAAAGCTTACTAAGGCCTTATTTACTTAAAAGTTTACTTAAAACTTTGTAACCAGTTTACGTCGACATTAAAAAGTTTATTTATTAGAGCAAATTAATATTTTAGACTATGATCATGATCCATTGACTATAAATAATATATAAAATATGGACCATAAAAAAACGAGATTAAGTAATTGAATTGTCTGAAATTGACGTGTCTTGAACAATATAAAAAGAGGATAGCACAAAAATATATGTTTCTTTAGTATTTTTTGGTTTTATACATTTATTTTGTTGATTGAAATAGTATGTTCTTATTTTGTAAAATATATCAAAAGTCATCAGTATTATTTTTAAAAATAAAGGATTGAAAACATATTAAAAAATGAAACGTATACTTGAGATGTTTTCTGTATTTATATAAATTGTTTTGTTTAAAAAAGTGTGTTGTTATTCTTAAAAGAATAGAAGATAATCTAGCTTTTCCTAATGAAGACTAGAAATGAAACTCAAGCTTAGAGTGAGAAGTTACCGAATATAATATAAAAATTGAATATTCCTATTAACTAATATACCACAACACCATAATTTTCTGTGACCAATATTTATGCAAAAAAGATAAAAACCATTGATGCAATCAAGCTTAAAACATTTTCTCGTGTTTTAATAAAACTTTAGGACATGTTTTGGCTCCGTCCAGGGCAAAATGAATTAATGCCTGCCACTGACACTTCGATAGACATTCTTTATAGTGACTGTCAATGGAAAATAGAATTTATAAATCTAATATGAATATAACTATGTGTTTATATATTATACAGTAACGTGTTTTTTGCATATTTGACTATTTTAATTCATTACTTTCATATTTACAGCTCCCAAGCGTTCTTTTCTTTACATTCTGAAGTTTAAGTTGTATTTTATATTAATACCTCTATGTATAACGTTGATATATTTGGTATAAAGAAATGAATATTTATATATTTATAATGATAACTATAATATTCTTATTGATGGTAAAAAAAGTTTAAATCTTATTGTGGTTTTCTTTGTTCTAAAATATGTCTAATCAATATCATAATTTTATGTACATAATTATGTATTTATGAGAAAAAAGTTGCCTGTTGAATATGTTAGACAAAAATTAGTCTACTTACTATCTTATAATTCGAAAGGAAGAAGCAGGGTTTTAAAATAACTTGTAATTTTGAATAATAAAAAAAAATACATTTTCAATAGAAATTAAAAGAAGAAAAAATTAAATTGATTCTGTTCGCTTGGCTTTCTTGTCTTAATGAGTTTTTTCAAAGAACAATGACTACAGTTAACAAGGAATACAGTGCAGTCTTTACTAGGTGTCATATACTCGAAAATGAAATTTTCCTTTAATTCTAAAATTTTGAGCAAAAGAGTAATGAATTCTAAGTACAGTTTAACTTTAAGTATACTTAAAAAGAAATTCATTTAATTGTATTAATAACAAACATATTTCAATACAAGAAATAATTTACTCAAAGGAATATGAGTCATCTATCAGAAAATCGTAATCTTTTATGGACATTAATTTAACCTTAAACTACAGAATTTTACCTACATATATTCTCTATTAAAAAAATATATATAAAAAAAAATTAGAAACATGCCCTCAACGACCGTTCCTCAAACTTAATCAAAGTATTTATAAATCAATTATATTCAGGGCTTTTTATTTGTTTAAAAATTAATTTTTTGTTTGTTTTCATGTTCAACAGTGAGGCAGATATTGTAAAAGCTTATTGGTGAAAATAATTTCATTCATATAACGTTGTAAAACCATTCAACACGATCATATTTGTAGTTTTTGTTTATTTTGGAGTGTATAAATATAATCAACTATATCAACATTCCTATTGATTTAAGTTTTTTAAAAACTGATGATCTATGTAACAATACTCTCCAATAATTATTACATAAATAAAAACGATCAATGGGACAAAACGCATGATCCAATTTATTACAAGATTTATTAAATAAATAATCAAATATCACAAATACCTTAAAGCACCGTCATGTCCCGCTAAACAGCTGCTGCAATGATCTTTCACTTGCCCCTTCTCCGTAGCTTGTCTGTAATGTGACATGCAATAGGTGTATTGATTATTTCAAATTAATAAAGAACTTAAAAAGCTGATAAATATGAAATAATACAGATCATAAACAGTAATAATTTATAAGCTAGAGTTAATTCCACATTATCCCGCAGTTCAAATGCACAAAAGGCGTATAAATTACACTTTACATGAGATATTTTGAATTCGACTGTACAAGATGTTACTCTTTTTTTGAAATTAATATTATTTCAGTATAAATTTTGCAATAATCTCATTAGTATGAGAACATCTTAATTCATAAAGTGCCATGAATGTGAACAGGGCACAAGTACCACAGACATCTAATCCATCTCGAGCTTCACATATAAACGATCTTAATATTCTGTAGTAAGCCTTTGTACAATACTTATAAATATAAATTATCGTGCATAACCTATATATGTAACATACATGTTCATGTTTAAAATTAAATATTATGCTGTTTTGTGAAAAAAGGGGTGTTGGGTCTCAACGACAATCTATTTACCTTGAACTTCATAAATGTATTAATTAATAGTCACTCAAACAAAATATGATTATGACTTTTAAAAACAAAATATGTTTTACTTGTGGGCAATAGCATTTTAAATATATAGGATGTTAACAAAATTTCAGACTACATAATTTAAAAATGTTCGTTGCCGTACTTTGCGATGGAAGAAAATTCAAGCTTATTGACCGTATCACTTTTGATAATGAACGTTATCACACGAGGTGTAATTGAAAAACAGGAATGAACTTTCCTATGTTAATAACTATCTATGAAACAGTATAATTGAGAGATATAATTTGTTTTGTTTTGTTCAGCAGACAGCCACTATTGATCTTCAGTTGAGATATAAATTGTTCTTCTCTTTAGTTTTACATATGCATAAATCTAATTATTATTTATGCATCCCTAATGATCAACACGATTTGAATGTTTGAATATACTATACGTCTGTGCCCTTATGTCACTGGACATTAGATTATTAGGTTTTACAAACACAAGAATCTACTCTTAACCTAAATCCTAAAACCCGTTTTTGTGAAAATTACGTAAGTAGTTTCTACTTGTAATAAACAGTTTAATCAGATTGACCCATTTCCTTTCATTTCATTTAAAATAATGTTCATTATTTCGAAATACATAGCTACGATACTTGCACTACAACAGAAAATGGTAAGATTTAGCAAATGAATTCACAGCTACTCTGAATTAGTGGTTATTTCAGTTTTAAAATATTCATGTAACTTCTTTGGGCAAGCACCATTCGTTCATAATTATAAATGTTTTTACTTTTATTGTCGTTAAAATCTAATTCCAAAATTACGAAAGATCATTCAGGAACAGTATTATGAAGCGCTCGAGATAACGTCCTATATAACACGATTACTTTTCACTTATAAAAAGTCATTATGTCTTTTTCAAAACCATCTCAGCATTAGCTTAATATTTTTATACGCATACGCATATGTATATATGTATATATAAATGATAACATTGGCTTAGTAATTAAATTATGAAGAAAGGTAATACAACTGAAAGCCAAAAACTTATTTTTTTCTATTCTAGACACAAACCAATAAACTGTTAAAGCAGCGGACACAAAAACAATTTGAGACTCAATTTATTTTTACCATGAAAGTGAATATGGACGCAATACGAAGGATGGACAAGCGATTCGACCGTCTATACAATTTTATTCTGTTAAGCTTAAATATAAAAGACTTTTCAGTTGGTCTTGCAACATTGAATTCTACGAGATCAATTGCTCTTTTTCAATCTCGCCCAGGCCTTGAAACGCTTTTACCAACAACACTATAAAAATATTTAAAGCAGAGTAAAAGTGTATTTGTTTTTAGAAATTCCATTAAATATTTAACTAATGTTACAAGTAGCGCAATATGTGTCGTACTAATAATCATAAACAATAATCCTTAGAATTATTTTTATGGCTGATTATAATAATTAATTATATCACTAAGACACTGTAATTCATAGCTTAAGTTTCAAATTGCATTCGCAAACTATAAATAGTTACTACCTACTAACTACAGCCATTTTGTAGGATATTATTGAAATTGGTACCGTGAAAACTTATGCTATATTTAAGCCTTAAGATACTTCGCATCGTTCAATAATATCAGCAAAATAATAATAATTATTACAAAGTTTATATTTATAAATTTTTTAAAGATTTTCTGCCAGAAGTCGCAACTATTCCATATGGATAGGGGTTAACAACCCTCATTTACCAATAAGATAAATTATTGTGTATATATTTATATTTCTAATGATGCATAATCCTGTCCATAAAGTAAGTCAATCACTTTCATAATAACAGTATAATATCATCATCAGCCTATCAGAGCCCACTGCTGAGCAAAGGCCTCTTTCTCACATGGAGAAGGTTTGAGCATCAATCACCACGCTTGCTCAAGACGGGTTGGTGATTTCAAACTTATAATTGTGAAACTATAAGTCCAGGTTTCCTCACGATGTTTTCCTTCACCGTATGACAGTGGTGTCTAAATATTCTCAGAAAGTATATATGACTCCGAAAAATCACATTGGTACTTGCCAGGTTTGAACCCGCTCCCTCGGCAACGAGAGGCGAGCCCTTTAACCACTAGGCCACCACTTACATAATAATATGTATAATATGTATTACCAAAAAAGAAAGAAATTCAAAACATTAATATTAATTTTCACTTGTATTATTATATAGATTAACTGACATGAAAATTGTATCCTTGAAACAAATTACATTATTTCTACTATATTTGAACTATGCGGTTAAAAAAGTGCATGCAAAATAATATGCATAAATATTGAAGAATTATCGTAATTACAAGATGTACAAGAGTAAATAGTGAAGTGACAACAAATAACTTTTTATCTTTACTTTATCAAAATTTAATTATCGTAGTGAAAATAAAGTCACAACAAAAGTATCGGAAAAATTTAGATTAAATTTAATAAATTGACATTACAAACAACAGTATTAAATTCTATTCGATAATTAGAATATGGGGTTACTGATAGCAATAGGAAAGCTGATATATTAAAAGCAGCAGCGGGCCTACGCTCGCCAAATGCCTCCCCAGTGAGAGGAGCCTCCGGGCGTTGGTGGGGAACCGGCGTCCGGGCAACATAGGCTGGAGTGAGAGTGGCGTGCTTGGCGTTCCCGGCACGCTGCTCTGGAGTCGGAGGGGAAGTGTGGTGAAGCCACTGTGACCCCTGCCGAAGACGGAGTCCATGGGACTCGTGCGTAGTGAGCGGAAGTATGGCTTGCCGTTCCCGCTCACTAGCCTACGCACAGCGCAGAGAACGCCGAGGAGTTTAGTGGGTGGAAATCCCACACGCCCCCGCCGTGTTTTCCCCCGCGGCGGGAAGTCTTTGAAAGATTCTCCTCGTTATAAAAAAAAAAAAAAAAAAAAAAATATTAAAAGCAGCGCTCGCACCAATTAAGCTTACGTGAGCTTCACCACATAATGCAAACTAAACCAAAACAAGCCATTATTTTATAGTGTCATATATTTGAAATTTCAAATGACATAGCCACTTTTGTCAATTACTATAAATAACAGATTATTCGAATTTTGTGTGTATTGAATATAAACTTTCACCCAATAAAAAATATTTGAAACAAAATAATTTAAGAACTTGAATCACAAACATGTATGTTTAATTTGTTTTAAGTTAAAGTTTCTTTCTCAGCATTTTTGTTTTTGGATTTTATCAAAAGACAACAGTTCTCAAATTTTCTGATTTGGTTTTATATTGGATAATAAATTATATTCTATCTAAAAGACTTCCTCTTATAACGGCTTAAAATAAATTAACGTAGAAAAATATGTAGGTATTAAATTCTATAAATCAATATTCTAAACATTAATTGAAATGTCTTTTGTATGGAAGTTTCAACTGTGAGTTAATATTTTATTGTTCCTCTTGAAAATATCATTGGAATTTTTTTAATTTGTATTCAATTATGTTGTTTTAGTCATACAAAAATTGAACTAAAACACTTTAAATGAATTTGAGAAAAACTGTTGTTATAAATAAAATTAGTTCAAATTTAAACTATTAATAAAAACGTGTTTTTCTACATAAAGCTGAGACAAAATTGATAAATAATTATATAAATAACAATAAACTTTTCTAATAAACAAATACACATGTTACGAAATTTTGGTTCTGGTAAAAACAAGGTTTTTCGTAAAAAACTTAATCGCGGTTGTAGTAGCCGGCACTTAAAATTTAAATGTTTCCTATTGCATGAGAATCCTCTTTAAATAAACAGGAAACTAAAATGAGAACGAAATCCATTTATCTGCTACAAATCAATAGATACTTTGATTTATTTATCCAGATATTATAAAATAATGAGTTCATCATTTTGATATAATTAACTCGCTCTAATAAACTACGAAACAGAAATAATTCTTCTACCAAATCTTTTCCTATTTTATATAATCTATACCTCAATCCCAATCGTTTACACGTCATAAATGTGAATCTTCTGAAAAGATGCTGTCCATATAAGGAGAAATAAGGAAATCATATTCATATTTTATACGTCTTTGAATTGAAGGGTACATACTTGTACTGACTAAGGTATGATATAGCGCGCCGGGGGAGGTGTATAGTGGTGTGATGTATCGTAGGGGGGGGGGGGGGAGAAAGATTACTGTAAGAGCATGTTTAGATATAATTTTTCCTTATTCTGAAGAATTTTAGAAATAACAAGTGAGCTCCGAAGAATTTGTACATTTTGTAATTTTCTTTCAAAAATTCACCTTTATCACATGTAATTAAATTAATAGAATATTTTTGTTAATTTACCTTCTACTTGCTTTTATATACTTCTAATTCATTTTCCACCTATATTTACTACTAACTGACCCGGCAGACTTCGTACTGCCTCAATCAAGAAATAAATTATTCTTAATTATTTTTTTGGAGTTTACCTTTGAGCCATAAGTCTCCGTGTTCTGAAGTGCGACAGAATGATTGACATATTAGTCGGTTGTCAAATCTAATGTCAAAAAAACCCGTTTGCATGGGAAATAGAATAGCGCTGTTTTTAGGGTTTTCCCGGATTTTTTTTTCAGCTTTTATACCTTCCCTGAACCTCCACAAACATTTCAAGTCTAAGATAAGAAAAATCCGTTCAGCCGTTCTCGAGTTTTAGCGAGACTAAGGAACAGCAATCCATTTTTATATATATAGAAGATATACGCACGTCGCAGCTGTAGACTTTCCGCAATTTTTTTTACGCCCTGTATGAATTCAAATCTCCGGCCACGTGAGTTTAATTTCGAACTATTGGAATCCTAAATAATATAATATGTTTTTGGTAGCCGGATTGATAACTAAATATAATGATAACGACAAGTCTTATAAAATCATCCCACTGAAGGTATAGAAAGTCGGAAAAAAATAAGGTTCCATAACTTTGTAAATGTATAGACCGAAAACTTTTACTAACTTTCTCTAAGGGAGTAAATATATTTTTCAAATTCATCTTCGATTTATGTTAATAATGTTATTGACACGGCATATTCATAGTTTTTATTTTGTTATAGGTACATTTCTCTTATAAAAATAGTATAATATGAATTTTAGTATCTTTTAGTTTATATAAATGTATTAAGGTTCTCAATATTAAAACAAAATTATCAGACATTATGTAGATTACTTCTAACAGAAGAAAAGAGGAACACGAACTAATATACAATAGTCACGTTTACATGTAATGTGTTCGATCATACTAGTGCCCAGAACACTACTAAGTTACTACTAATTTCATAAGAAATGACTTATTGTTTCGAGTCCGAATCGTTCAGCTAATGCTCTCGTTTTACTAAGTTACACTACACTACTCTAGAACAGCATTTTCTAGAACATCAGCGCCCCTGTCTAATAGCTGCCATCAAACTGTTTATACGTGCCATTATTTGTTTTGTCTCCGTTACAATAACCATCTTTAAAATATGTTTAACAATCTACGTTTTTTTAATAATTAAAGAAACATTTAACAACATAAATATGTATATTACTTTAGTAATTACCCTTCAAAATAATATGGATCACAAAAAATAATCTGAAGATTAAAAATGGAGGTGTTTAATATGATAAAAAAATCTATTTATTACGGTAAAAAGAGCAAAAATATAATAATAAAGAACTATTTCATTGATTTTTTTAATAATACAATAGAGTTTTCAAGAAACTCTTAACTTCTTTGAATAATCATACTTAATAATAAAATAAACCGTATCTAAAGGAACATTTATTGACCATAGGATATTTGTCATTACAGGAAAAAACAAAACAATTTTGGTATATAAAAAAGTAAAACAAACTGTCATGCTTTAATCTGAGAAGAACGTCCTCAATTTTGCCTTATTAAGATCTTAGAATACATCGTAATGACTTAAAGTCACTGTATGGGTTTACCCATACATTAACATAATTTTATTGTACGTACACATTAATAAGCATATATAAACGTAAGCATTGTCATAATTTAGTCAGTATCAATAAAGCGTTCTCAAGACCTAGACGCGATACTCACAAACTTGCTGGTCTCCATAAAACTATCATATCTAAATGGTGTGTGGTATCAAACCCATACATCGTTTTGGTCCTTCGAGCAACTTCACTCGCGGATTATCCATCCTCCGAGTACATTGACCATACGCACGGGTTGGTCAAAGTGCGAGACTAAGGCCACGTGTCGCACGGCGATTGACTTTAACGTGTGGAACAGTGACCGTCAGGCGATTTATATCCACTTTTATGTGACAATCATTCAGCATCAAGCATAGCAGTTTTACATCGAGCATACTATCATAACATCATAAGGAGCCAGTATAGTAAACAGCATAACAGCAAGCATATTATCAGAGCTGAGAGTTATTCAGCACAGCATCAAGCATAGCAGCAAGCATATTATCAGAGCTGAGAGTTATTCAGCACAGCATCAAGCATAGCAGCAAGCATATTATCAGAGCTGAGAGTTATTCAGCACAGCATCAAGCATAGCAGCAAGCATATTATCAGAGCTGAGAGTTATTCAGCACAGCATCAAGCATAGCAGCAAGCATATTATCAGAGCTGAGAGTTATTCAGCACAGCATCAAGCATAGCAGCGAGCATACAATCATCAATCACAGCATCCAGAACAGCAGTAAATATACTGTCATCGGGGTTCGGGCATAGCAGCCAGCACAGCAGTGAGCATAGCGTCATCGAACACAGTGTTCAGCGCAGCATCGAGGATAGCATCGGTCACAACAAGTGAGATCTTTCCTTTTATTTCAATTTCATTTTAATTTTTCCTCAACATGGAGGATATCATAGCAAAGCAGAATGAGATACAAATATCCATTCAAAAACTTGCGTCTAATTTCAAAAAAGATAGCGCAGAGCGTAAAACAGATGAGTACATTAAAAGAAGAATCGAAAGCCTTGATTCATATTGGGTTCAATACCAAAACAATCATTTAATATTAATCGAAAAGGGAGATAGGAGTGATCATTATTTCACTGAATTTCATTATGATAAAACTGAAAATCTCTATAAAAATACTAAGCAAATGATTATTAACTATAAGGGTATATCAGAAAGGCCTTGTACGTCGGTTGAATATTATTCGACACCTCAAAAACATCAGGGTGTTAATAGCAAAACGGACGCCTTGTTAAAAAAGCAATACAGTAATTTTAGAGCATTCCAGCGTACAATAAGGAACATAAATGTAGATTCTTTAAAGGAAAAATGGGAGTACGAAGATTTGCTCAACACTATACAAAGTAGGTGGGCAGTAATAGATTCATTACATTGGGAGCTAGATAGTGAGTTGGAAGGTTCAAATTAAGCATACGAAGAAAGATTTACAAACTACGAACAGATTTATAGTGACATAAAAAAGTCAATTAATAGCAAAATATGGTCTGATTTTTATAATTCATACGGTAATAATTCAAACCGTAATTATAAATCATTTGTAAAATCATTACATGTAGCAGGTATCAAATGTCAGTTTTGCAATAACAACGGACATGGAATTTTTAATTGCGAAAAGTTTTTAGCAATGCCTGTTGAATTGAGGTTCAAAAGGGCAAAAGAATTGGATCTATGCACTAATTGTTTATATAAGCATAATGGAAAACAATGCAATTCTTTCAAACATTGCCTAATTTGTAATGGAAAACATAATTCGGTATTGCATGACGGTACGAAATTTTACACCGTTGCCCAAAGTAGGCCATCGACTAACAAACAACAAAATGACGCAACAAAGGCTTCTAATGTTTCACAAGGCGACATATCGGAAATTCTTTTAGCAACTGCCTTGATTAAAGTCACAGCATCAGATGGTACTCAATTAACCATGCGAGCTCTTATTGACCAGGGTAGTCAATTGTCCCTAATTACTGAGAACGCGGCGCAGAGATTATCGCTTAAAAGAAGTCAGTACCCAGGAGTTGTATACGGAGTAGGAGAAAGGGAACAACATTGTAAAGGCAGAGTCACATTGTCCTGTCAATCATTATACAACGATTTTACATTCTCAGTTAATACCTTTATCATGAACAATCTCGTTAAAAATCTACCTAATAGATCTTTCCAGACTCCATCATGGGATTATCTTAAAAACATTCAGTTAGCGGACCCACAGTTTAATATATCTCGATCGATTGATATTTTACTAGGAGCTGATATATATTCAAATATTATATTAAACGGTATTATCAAAGGGGAAGAAACGATGCAACCTACAGCTCAGTTAACGCAACTTGGGTGGATTCTGAGCGGAAGTGCCACCTCATATCATTGTAACATAGTGCAAACCAATATGGACGACTTAAGAAAATTTTGGGAAATTGAGGATATAGAGCAAGAGTCATCATTATCATCAGACGATTTGGAATGTGTTCAATTTTATAAGCTCAATTTGGATATTTAGAAAGAAAATTACTGAAAAAACAAACAAGAATAACAACTCGTCGGGGACTCAGTTCTACGATCATGACTTTGCTTTTCTTCATGATCACTATATCCAGCACATATTCGACTTCAAATATAACTAAATTTAGAGACAATCAAGGTTTATACTTCGACAAGTTTGGAAATATGCAAATAATACGGGACGATTGGAAACTTATTCTATATTACAATATGGAACCTTATTGGGAAGGAATAGCAGCCATTAATAAGTATAAACAATCACTCGAACAAACCTGCAAAACAATAAGAACTCAGACACGATGCGAGTTACTATTATTACAATTAGGTCACGGGTGCGATGAACTGGAATATTATAATCAGCTGTTACTTGGTCAGCATATTTTGACTTCGTCGGCAAGGCTGCGGCGAGGTCTTATTAACGGTGTCGGCTATCTTGCAAATAGCCTGTTCGGAGTACTGGACGCAAGATTCGCAGAACAATATCAAAGAGATATCACATTACTTCGTACTAACCAATTAAACTTAGCATCATACTGGAAAAATCAAACTTCTATAATTGAAGCTGAAAATAACGTTCTTAAGCGCGTGGAGAGCACAATTAGCAAGCAGTATAAAATGATTAATCAGCACATTAATTTATTGGATAAATCAACAAATACGTTTCAATCAGAAATTCAAAATATAACAATAAATAATTAATGAAATGCTCGCAGGAGCTGTCATCGGAAGTAACATGCTTAATAATCTAAAAAATTTACAGAGTACGTTACTAGACACCATTACAGATATATATCATGGTCGATTCAATCCACATTTAATAACACCTGAGCAGCTGGGAGAGCAACTTAGTAACATAGCTAGTCAACTATATAGAGACGTCACCTTGCCTATACCCAATATTCATACCCAAACAAATAAAATTTATAAATTGATTCAATCGAGAGCAAGAATATTAGAAAAATATTTAATAATAGAGATAAGAATACCATTGGTAACTCTAATTACCTTGTGTCTCTACACATACGAAATATTTCGTATTATTCCAATACCTAATAGAAAGGAATATAACATGATTAGCATTATACCGTTATCGAATTATGTAGCAATTAACTTCAAGGGGGATACTTATGTAACTTTATCTCAGAGCATTATCAATTCATGCATAAATTTTGATAATTATTTATGTCACATAAGTAGCCCAATCTACAACATAAAGAGTGACAAGGAATTTTGCCAAATTGAAACATCAGAATGCAAAGTATCTATAACCACATGCAAAGATCATTGGATTGAGAGTTATTCTCCAAACGCATATATTTACTTTTGTTGTAACGAATGTCAGCTGAGATCTATATGTGGTGATCAAATTACGACTCATAAGCTTACGCGCGCTGGCATATTTACCGTAGACAGAGATTGTACTATTAAGTCAGAGTATTTTACGTTATTAGCACATAACATAAAATCAAGCGAAATGCACTTAAACGCACAGATATTTGTACCAGTGATAGCACCAATAAATCATATTATAAATATATCAATGCCAACCCTAACATTATCCAACTCTTCTGAGATTCAAACGCAAATTAAGAGCATTGAAAACAAATTGGAAGTCATGAAGAAAACTGAACCTTTACTAGACAGAATAACGTTTCATGACGTACATCATTATACTGCTATATATATTTGCGTCAGCATAATAGTAATTGCTGCGCTGTTATTCGGCTGGAGGCGTCTTCGTAGGCCAACCCAGCCTGGGTCAGCGGCGCAGACGGCGAAGATGGAGCTAGCTGGGGTGGCAGTGCCTTCAGAGGCGCCACCGACGGCGTCGAGTTATAGTGAAAGGTGCAGTGAATTCCGTAGTACGCGTTATGGGAACAAGGCAACATCGCCGATGTGTACAAAGTGCAATAGGTCAAATAATGCAAGCATAATGATAGACACTTCAAGCTTGTAAAGTTTAATTATTATCAATATTGTCTCATTTTATCTTTATTTTATATAAGCTGTTTGGTTTTCTTAAATATTACTTGTACTATCTTATTTTATACCATAATTTGTATACCTTCATAGCATTTATAGTTTTTCTTTGTATTTCTTCCTGTCGGGAGTATGTATGGGTTTACCCATACATTAACATAATTTTATTGTACGTACACATTAATAAGCATATATAAACGTAAGCATTGTCATAATTTAGTCAGTATCAATAAAGCGTTCAAATAAACAGGTCGTTCTCAAGACCTAGACGCGATACTCACAAACTTGCTGGTCTCCATAAAACTATCATATCTAAATGGTGTGTGGTATCAAACCCATACAGTCACCATAATATTTCCTTAGCTTAAATTAGCAAATAATAAATAAATGTTATCATTATTAAATAATTGTTATCATTGTTATCATTATTCTATTTTAAATGTTCCTATTTTGTTAGTGTTGTTTTTTTATGTTTGTTTTATATTATAAGGATATCTTATAGTTTTACACTAATCCTAAATTTATCTCCTTCGTCTTATTAACAATTGTTCCAATCTTTAGACTTGACAACTCAAGTGTAGAGTGAGCAGAAAACATCGCATAATTTCACTCTAGTCACTTAACAGAAAATTTGTATTTAGCTTATATTCAATTGAGGCCTAATTTGTTGTATTTGGATATAAAAGTTTCATCGTCATGACGATAGATTTGAGTAATTTTTATTTCACCAAAATGTTTTTATAAAGAAGATTAGTCACGATGCAATCCAATTTTGTAATTTCTTGCAAAATAACGCTAGGAAAGTCTATTATTATCAGACGGTGTTACTTATAATTTCGGTATATGTATTTTAAATATTTTTTTAGTCCCTAATACCAGATGGTTAGAAGATCTTTGTAGAATTAAAATAATTAATAGTTGTAGAAACAGAAAGGCATCTTTTATTTTACATATCCACTGTATTACTTGTAGCATCAAGGGCCCTCTCATAACCGATGACATGATTAGTTCTAAGTTATAATTAATTTAATTTATTATTGAAATTCTGAGTATTATTTAGTAACATCAAACTAACTTACAGTCAAAACAGGTACGCTTGAAAGTTTTACACATTCTTATAATCTTAAAATCTCACTCAGTACAATAAATGTGTAAAACATCTCGAATTACATACAATTTTATTGCAATTGCTAACTAAATAAAGTTTATTTAAGATATGCTTGAAAATGAACTTGTATATCTCAATTATATTGAAAACACATTGTGGTTGAAATAAAATGAAGTTTTTTTGCTCCGTCTGCAGGTTTACAGCGACTGGTTGGAGGTTCAGTAATTACACTGTAAGTTTGTCAAGTTGAAGAAAGATGAATGGCACAAAGATTCAGATTAATGTACTAATTGTCATAACTATTCTGTTTTAAAAATAGATATTGAACTTATATCACAGTTTTACAGACTATTTTAAATATCATTCATGATTTTTTTAAAGTCCCTAAATCAATGTAAATATCAAAACAATTATTAGTTGACAATTTATCAACACAAAGCTTACCACATCGTTCCGTAGGTAACAAGTGGATTAGATGTTCTTCTTACTCTCTTTCTGAACTCGAAGTTCCTTATAACATCAAAAAGAAATAGTGTTACTCAATTATTTTACTAGTAAATAATATGAATGAGAGAAAGAAAACTATGAAACTAAAAGTACAAAAGAATAATCGCCAACAACTTAAATTTATTATTTGTGACAGGAGTAAAATTCTCCGGTCCGGCAGACCCGATTTGCGGTTTAATACATTAACGTTTTGGCAACATATATAACAGGCGTATTATCAGTAATTCCCAGAACCAGAAATGGCTTACAAATACAATGCTTTAATTAAAATAGACTTCGTTGGAGGAATAAGATTGTTTTATTTTTGTGGTTTCTATCTACGTAACTAAAGAACATGTTTATACATTGTTAG
The DNA here is from genome assembly GCA_916720795.1 of Danaus chrysippus. Taxonomy (NCBI): domain Eukaryota; kingdom Metazoa; phylum Arthropoda; class Insecta; order Lepidoptera; family Nymphalidae; genus Danaus; species Danaus chrysippus. Next base: position 4,790,148 of record CAKASE010000055.1, read on the forward strand.
ATTCCATACTTCTCCTCAAATTACCAAGAAATAAGTAAAACTATAATGAAAAATAAAGAAAATACTTATTTTCCTGATATGCTGAATCAAAAAAGAAAAAATTTTAGGATACTGTTATTTAAAAGAAATGGTAAGAACTTTTAATCACGATAAAACTTACAATTTTCGCTCCAATCCCCTTCCTGTTTCATGTGTCCCTTTAATTTAAAATCTACCCAAATCTGGAACTAGTTATACAATTATTTATCAATGTACCTCAGTATTAAAGATCCTGACAAACGTTTTATAATCACTGTATATAAATTAAATATAGCTGTCTATCTACTCATCTAGATATCTTATGATTAATATGTCTGTTACAAACCGCTTCCTTCTAAAGTTAAACCACGTAGCCGTTGGGATGCTATAAATCATGTGAAGTTAACTTCTATAATAGCTTTGGAACTACAACTTTAAAGAAATCACAAAAAATACATGGTATTATTTCTTTAAGAAATCTTTTATTTAATGTAAAAATATCAACCAAAACTAAACAGAGAGTTACATATTATAATAAATCATTAAGTGTTTAATTCATTGCTAGCTGGACATATTTCACACTATAATAATTATGATGTACAGCATAATATAATTGTGTTAAAGTTTGATAGACTTTATCATTTAAACAAACTAACACTGGTTATAAAAATAAATTACACTCATATATATATTTGCCAACGCCACATATCCGCCACCAGATTTAACTCGCCTTTCAATTAGAAGCAAGATTGAACTCTAAGCATAGTTTAATTATTGTATTTGAAAATGATTAACTGGTTTATTTGTTTTCTATGTCTTTCAAGTTACAGAAAATATACTCCTAAACTATCTTCCCACATTTTTTTTTTTTTTATTATTCAGGTTAAATTATTTAGGTTGTCTTTCATTCTTACGCACTTACGGCGCACAGCTTAGATAATAATTAGAAAACCAATTTCCAATAAAAGCTAAATGTAAATAACGCCAAATCAAATCGAAAATTTGCATACAAATGCTTGTTGGGAAATATAAGGTTCGACATTAGAGAGCAAAGAATTCAATTAACTCTCGACAAGTACAATAAATACTCATATTTAGCGATATTAAATATATTAATTATATCTTTGACAGAACTGCCTAAAGAAGTAAAAACATATAATATACATCCTTATTTTAACTGCATTTATGACCAAAATTGGAAGAATAAAAAAAGTTCCTTGTCATTTTACGCCTATTTCTTTTTTTTACCGTCATTAATAATAAGTATTTAATTAGATTATAAGAAGTTTACAGGCTCACTCAGACCTTGTTATTTTAATCGCCTGTATCCGATTTTAGTTATATACTAGTAAACCTGGCGAACTCCATTTCGCCACCAGAAGGCTTTTATATAACATTTCGTTTGGTGATTAAAAGATGAAGAATTTTTTTTGTTTAATATTTGAAAAGTAAAATTTTTATTTTATTTCACAACAGTAATGAATTCATTTCGATTACAAAAATGAAGTATTATTTAGTTCAACTTCTCTAAGTAAATGAAAGTGAATCCAAAGTAGATACCGAATCGAAGCGTTTTACGTGTTCGCAAGTTATCCGTTTCATTGAAATGGTCCTTTGTAAACCATATTTTTTGTTTTTTGGTCTAACTTTAACACAAATAAAGCGGATGGTTTCCAAACTCGTGAACACGCAAAATATAACGGCCATGTGAAAAACAATGTTTTCTAAATTTATCCCGCAAATACTAAAGGGTTTTAAGAGGTCAAACCGTGGAAATTAGTTCGTTCCGGGCCGGACTTATTTTTATATAGTAGATCTCTTACAAATATCTAATTGTCATCATTACGTCATTAGTCATTACATATCTGTCATTATACGTCAATTGCATAGCTGTCAATTGTGTTTCGTTATTCCACGTTTTATAGTGACTGACGTTTCATGTCAAGTCCCACGGGAATGCTGTCGAACGGGATAAAAAGTATCCTATCGCAATTTCCTGGCTCTAGACTACCTCCCTGCCAATTTTCAGCTCAATCGGTTCAGCCGTTTTTGAGGTATAAGTGGAGTAACTAACACGACTTTCTTTTATATATATAGATAAGCGTTATTTAACTAAAAAGTCGTAGTGGCCAAGTGGTTAAAGCCCCGCCTCTCATTCATGAGGGCGCGGGTTTGGAACCTGGCAAGTACCAATGTAATTTTGCCAGTCATATATACTTTCTAAGACTATTTAGACACCACTGACAGACGTTGAGAGAAAACATAGTGAGAAAACATGGATTTATAATTTCCAATTATAAATTTGAAATCGCCAACCCGCCTTGAGCAAGCGTGGTGATTAATGCTCAAATCTTTTCCAAGTGAGAAGAGGCCTTTACTCAGAAGTAGGCTCTGATAGGGTTATGGTGATGATTTAACTTAAATGCTATAACAAAGATTGTATTCATTAATTTTAGCAATACTTTTTATTTTTTTTAAGCAATGTCATTAAATATTCTACATAACTAACATTTACATAACTGCAACCGTTTATACGAGGGGTTCTCAAAGAAAATTTAGTTTTACTTATTGAAAAAAGAAGTTAAATATTATTTCATCTTTTTTCTTCTTAATTTAAAATAATGAGTTATTATTATATCCAAATATAAATATAGTATTGTGTAAGTTATATTTTATATTAACTACATATTATAGTGGGAGCTGAAATAGAATTGTATTTTATTTGTATGATAGTTGTAATGTCAGTTTTTATGCCAAGAATGCCCTTTTGACCTAGAAAATATTTAAAATGTAAGATGTTTTTCATCCATCGCTTTTAAATAAAAATCTTGGATCAGAATGTTTCGTCTCTTTCACGACAATCGCAACGTTGTTACCATCACTGAGTTCAATTGACATTCAATTTTCAATACGGTCTTTTCAATTTACTGAAAAATATATGTTTCTATTGCAAATCTAAAAAGGGTAAGTGAAAAATTATAGCCAAAAAACGGTTATACAAAGAGGAAATAATCTTTAAGCAATATATAAAAAAAACCTAAAATTTTTAATATTAGAAGTAAAATTTTAATGTAACTGTTTGTGATTCTAAATAGATAATTATATCCTTCTCCGTATAAATATCAAATCCTCATAGTTTTTGTGATCCATTAAGTGACTGTTTATAAAAATAAAAGAGCGCTTAAGAAACTTTGTAATGATTTACATGACTACTCATTGTGAGAATAAACAGTACTACTAAAAGTTTAGTTTTTAAAATTTAATTGATAATAACTGTGTAGGCTATTTGAATACGGATTAAGATAAGTTTAATTGGTCCCTCATCGCCAGCAAAATAAAACTATAATATTTAATGTTATAATTACAATCTATTATTTCGTTTTAAAAACTGGAAAAAAAAAAAACAATTTTACCGAATTTGTTATAACCCATATTTGTAAAGCACGACACTTATAAAAGCTCACAATTTGTAACTACAAAACAAAACAAATTTAAAATGTATTTAGTTTGTATCAACTATAATACCTCAGTTGAACTAAACAATCTTATGTCATAAAGTGTTAACCAAAACTTTGGGACAGTCCATTAAGAGTGTAGCATTGTTTAAGTGTAAGATTAAACTTTGAAATTCAATTAGCACTACAAACTCTATTAAAGATTAGACAAATCTGTCACAAAATCCGATTATTTAATGAATGTATATAAATCTAAACCCACAAGATTTAAGATAAACTATAATAATCGTAAAAAAAATATAATTAGAAATATTTTTTTAAGGTGTCTCTTGTCTACAATTCAATATAAATAATAAGTTAAGAATCACTATTCTTTTGTGTTCCAAACTTTTCTCGAACATCATTTTTGTTGATTAACTATTTTTAGTCTTTCAAAGTACTTTTAAGTTCCGTTTTTGTTTTAGGCATCTTATCTGAGCGAGTAAAATATTTTTGAACCATTCAAAGATTTATAACATTTTGCAAACATTTATTTAGCTTATCCTTTGATAGGAGTCTTTACTCCTTTTGTATGTTGTTCTAAATACCAAGTTATAATTTCCGTCCAATGTACTCGTTAAATATATATTCTTAAGATTTTGTAAATTTAAATGCTCACTTCTCTTCATAACAGCATTATTTGGTTATTTAAACGGGAGATATATATAATGTGTCTCTCATAATATACATAACTTTCTCGAATTTTAAAATATAATAAAAATGTATATTGTAAATATATAATATAAGTAGAACATTAGCACTCTCCTCTGTTGTATCTGCAATACTACAACAGTTACAATTATGTACACTGAAGTATTGACGCTTTGCAAGCAACGGTGCTTAATACAAACATAGTATTGATCCCAACACACAAGTTAACAAATATTGGAAATCACAGATAGATGAACATATTATTGAACTTAAAAACTCTGTGATAATTCAAACAGTTATTTGTATATTTTAGCCCATAGTTATTTTTAAATAAAGTCTTTTTATACTTCCAGCCATAATGCTCTATTCGTATATATCTGTACCGTTATTATTTCTTTTAACTAAGATTCAGAATAATTTTTTTTTATAGAAAAAGCTTAAATCCTAATCCATATACAAAGTCTTTATTGTAAATTATCCTGATTCATTAAAGGTTTCATTTTTGATAATAAATATTACAAGGAAATGATGACGAAATTAACACTTTTTTTATTGAGTGACCTTGAAGGTAATCATATAAATATTCTTTTTCATTATTCCATTACAACAAGTTCAACAGTTAATAGACCACTTGAAACTTAATGTTCTCATATACATATTTTTAATATAACAGCTTTTGTGTATTATTTACAAATTTATTTTATTAGTTATTATTTTCAACTGTAAGAATGAAACGTTGCTGTCTTCAAACGTATAAAAGCATCAGTTATTCCAACATTGTATTACGTCATTTATTATCTTCTATATATATAAAAATGGATTGCTGTTCCTTAGTCTCGCTAAAACTCAAGAATGGCTGAACCTATTTGGCTAATTTTAGTCTTGAAATAGTCCTGGAAGTCCAGGGAAGGTTTAAAAGGTGAGAAAAAATGGAAAAATTGCCGGGAAAATCCTAAAAACAGCCCTTTTCTATTTCCCATACAAACGATTTTTTGACATTAGACTTGACAACTAACTAATATGTCAATCATTCTGTTCGATTGAAACAGTAGAAATTTAATAAATACCAATACCGGGTTATTGAAGATGGAATAGAGTTTGCCCGGTCAGCTATACCTATATTACTAATGAAGAAATTAACGCGAACGAAGTCGCGGGCAAAAACTAGTTATTAATAAAAATGTTAATTGTAGTTACTGCTCTTTGAAAAATTCTCATCAAGCCGTGGAAGACAATTATTATGAAACAATATCAATTTAAGTTTTCTCGCTTATATTCTAGCAGTAAAAATTTTTAAATGCAAATATGTAGCAAAATGCTGAGTTAAATTATGATCAAACAAGTATTAAGAAACGTTACCCTTTTTTATGAATAAACATATTGCACAACTGATTAAATCTAGGTTATATGTGATTGAGGGCAATGTTTTAATTGTTTATGTAAAATGTTTTATTTTGTAAATATTAATCCATACAAGTTGGTACTCAATAAATCATTCAAATTACTGATAAAACAAAGTTGATTCATAAAAACATATTATAGTTCAAAAGAAATTTTCATCCATATAATATAAGAAAATATAATGACACTTTGCTCTTTAATGTACAAAAAATACATATATACATACTTAAATGTTGACTTTCTCAAAACTCAGTAACATAAAAAAATAAGAGATCTCAAAAAATATATTTTTTGAATTTGGAGAAGATCCATAAATTCTATTTTTTCAATAAAATTCACTACAAATGGCGTCAATCGGCGTGTCAACGCCAGAGTCTCATTCAATCTGTCCCTGACTGACCGAAACAATTCCTATTTATTTCTTAAAACACTGCAAAACTTTTTCAATATTACTTTAAAAAATGTTTATTGAAATAAAATAATACCTACATATAATAGTTATCAGTATAAGCAACTTGTTGATTCATTGCTATATTTGTTCTAAATAAATAAAAATAATTTTGCTTAATCAGTATTTATAAAGAGATTCGCTCTCAACCCCAAGGGATGATTCTGATAAAATTAACCTATATATTACATATAATTTACATTCATATCTTTGAGTTGTGAATTTGATAGAGACGAAACTTCACATCATTTCATAAAGTTACTGTGCGTTTGCCGGGTCCATGGCGAAAAGTAGTCGTATTAGTTAGTTATAAAAATGGAAAAAAAAACTTAAAAACTTTGAAATATGCCTCTTAACAAGACACTCAAGAATTTTTAATTTTTAAATAATGAGAATACTATATGTTTTAGCTATAGAAAAATCATTATTTGGTTCATAGCTCTCAACCACTTGAGTGAATTAAACATTTTTTATAAAGTGGTTAGTTTACATCAAATTTGTAGCTTCACACTGCAATTACGAAGTTAATAAAGCAATGAGGAAAGGTTTATAAATGTAAAACTGTACAATGTAGGTTGTCACGAGTAAAATTATACAAAATGCCCCGCGAGTAATTGCCAATAGGGAATAATTAAAAAGGCCATGAATAGTATGTAAAGTTTAGTTAAAAAAACAACACAAGATGGCCATTGGAGCTATGTATCAGTAGTACCAAAAAAAATTTACCCTGGTTATCCTTTATGTAAATGATTGTATATAGAGTATTGTATTCGTATAATATAGTATTTAAAAGGTTAACATACTTTTGTTAATGTAATAAAAATGTTAAAGTTATAACAGATTTAAAAGATGAGAAAAATTATATATAAAATACTTATTATGGAATTTTTAATATAGTTGGACACATTTCATAAGTTCAGAATCGTTGTTGTCTCTCTAAATAACTTTAAGTTTTAATATTGTATGACTTACTCTTTTAACATTGCAGTGCTCGACATACAATACAGAATGTACATTTCAATGATTTACGTAAAAATAATCGTATTTGTCTTGAATTATTACATTTAAGATCACTGTGAAATTGTTTATTTGTTCTTTACTGTATAATTTTCAAATAAACTTTCATTTGATTACAATTAAGGATAAAATGCAAAGGCAGTAGTTGACAATAAGAAAAATATTATATATTTTACTCAAGGACTATTTATGTAATGAGTTTGTTATTTTTTTAATACATTTTAGAAATATTAAATTTATTTGTTACTCAATTCTATTACAAATGCTCAAATAATATGTAGACAACTATTTGATGCTAAAATAATGTAAAGCATAATTCATGTTCGAAGAATTTGTCAAAGCGCCGTATAAAGACCGAATTAAGTACGAGTATATACTGTTAGTAATAATTATTATTTATTTATAATGATTTAAATTAACGTTCCTTATATTGTAATATTTGTTGGGAATTTTTATGATAGTCAACAAGCGCCATCTGTATATTTGTTATAATAGTGTAAATCAGTGATTCCCAAAGTGGTCCAGGTGGACCCCCAGGGGTCCACGGGAGACTTGCTGGGGGGGTCCACGAAAATTTATCTGCTTTTGATAGTAAAGAGCAAAAATGTAAGCATAGTTTTTATAAGGGCCTACCTACATTGTTTTAAGTACCTAACTAAGCAGATAATATTTTAATAAGTCAAGCGACTGTTACTTGTCCAAACTTGCGTATTCGATATTACGTACAATTTCGAGTACAGACTTGCAAAGCGCTATCCGCCCGACAATGCTTAATGCTTGTTCAGACATGAACTTGATAACCACTATAAATACTTGATGCGAAAGGCAAACTCATTCATTTGTTTCCAAAATTTCTAAAATTTTATTTTACCTATCGGAATATAGAGACAGAACTCAGAAGTGACACAATTTTTATTTTTTGGCGACTTTAAGAATGTGGTAGAAATGTAGCAGCAGGGGGTCCACCGAAACCAGTAAAATTTTGAAAGTGGTCCACGAGAAAAATAAGTTTGGGGACTACTGGTGTAAATTAATGTTCATAATATGTATTTCTGTACAGTAATTTAAATGTCCAAATACTTAACAATGGCTTTTACAATTTATAATTAGCATGTTTTACATAATGTTAAGTGTTTTATTATTTTATTGAAATTCTTATGAGGTGAACCAGTGCCTTCTGTATGATATTATAATTTGCCCTCGCCTAAATATGTTACCTTTGAATATTTAAACAGGATAGTTGTGGAGAAATACGCAGCTACGTTGTAATACTGCCTAAATTATTTCTAAAAACTAACAAATACCATCAATTGTAATACAGAATTCACCATATAAAAGTCCAAGTTACCTAAAAAAAATATTACAGCGAAGCTTCAGTAAATAATTGTTTTCGAATAAAAGTTTGTTATTATAAGATTACGATGAATATACCTTAAGCTGTTGTTTCATTTTCTGTGTCCATTTAATACTTACTGTTTTCTTTAAATAAACAGATTAAAATATAAATTATATCAGTGAAGAAATTCGAGTCTTTTATGAACTTTTATTTCATACATTTTAAAGTAATGAGCTACTGGTTTTAGTTTTACTCACTGCTATATAATGAATTATAGACAATAAAATCTGCTTTATACTACAGAGATAGATCCTTAACCAAATTAATATTTTGTTTTTTTAAATTTTACCATCAATGTTACTAGTCTCAAAAAGCATAAAAAATATTCTATTTCATTTTTGTTCTTCTGAAATGTTTTAATATTTGCAGATAAAATATTTATAATATCAAAAACCTGTGATTTCTCTTATATTTTATCTATTTCGAAATACATTTTTTATGATCTTTTCAGTCTACAGATATATTAAAAGATTGAAGGATGCTTACAGTTTGAACCAAATCAACAACAAAACTATTTATATAAAGCGTCGCATTTCTCGATCTTCTGCTATTCGTCTACGAGTATATCCAATTTCGAAATAAAAATAGATTATGTGACAAATTGTCCTTCACGTCCGTTGGTTTCACGTAACTTGAGGTCTTTATTGGCAGAATTATTTTTACTTTGCTATACTGATATAAATACTTTTATTTTAAGTGTATCATTTGAAATAAAAATTCATTGTCCTTGTGAACTTGTCAACACTGCAATGCAATGCCTTAAAGACTAAAGTATTCGTTTTGTTTAACAAGTGTAACAAGTTTAGGGTTTATTACTGAGATGTAGAGAAAATATATTACCATTACACCTAATATATTATAGAACTAAAATTGGTCTAAAAATAATTCTATTCCAGAATGCTGCCCTCTAAGCCAAAGCAAAGTCCTAAATTAGCTAAATCCAAAAACCTCATACATATTACACAACATTTAAATAATATGCGGCTCAGTGGTTTTTTTTTTCATAATAACAACTATTGTGATTACAATCTATTGATATCGAAGAAGGGATTAAAAATAACTTTTATTATGTTATCTAATGTTTTTTAAATAAAATTAAATAAAAAAAGACAGCAATTACGACTAAATATTATGACAGTTTTTTCCAATGGTACTACTATAATTTCTTGTTACATATATTTTACTCTTTTTAAATAATACCCAAACTCTGTACTAAAATATTACTTAAATCCTAGAATCTATTGATTATTTTAGAAGCTTAAATACAGTGAAACCTGGTTAAGTGAGACATCAAGGGACCTACAATTTCGTTTCACTTATAGGGGTATTCCACTTACCCAGTGTCTCAGATATACAGGTATAAATAAATATCTGTCTCATTTACAGAGGGTTCCATTAATAGAGGTGAGAATACAGGTTATTTCAGTTATACAGGTGCAATCATTAAATAAAATAACCCATGCTAGCAAACACTGTTCAAGTTCAGGATATTCTGATAAACGTACCCGTTTTAGTTTCCCTTGTCCTTCAGAACATTGTGATTCAATTTTATGTTTACTCTGAATTATTCTACAAAGAGTCAATTTTGGCACATTAAATTCGGCACAAACTTCTTCGCGTGTCTTCCCACTTTCATAAACGGATATTAACTTCAGTTTTTCACGTAATGATAACGATTGTAGCTTTCGTTTTGGCATTTTTCAAATAAACATCTGTATGATAGTAAAACGAAACTAAAACTGAAGGTAATTGAAGCTCAAAATTTGTACTTACGTACTTGGAATTACGTGTGGAATTTGTGAGTAGAATAAGAATGAGTAAACAAACAATGTTATCTCAGTTACAGAGGTTTATGATTATAAAATTTACTCGCTGTCTCAGTTATAAAGGTAACTATGATGATAAATCGAAAGAACAAATCCCAGATATAGAGGCTTACCTCGTCTCACTAACAGAGGCAATTCAGTGCCAAAGTGTTGGGACCTCAGCATGAGTTCCAGTTATGGAGGTTTCTCACTTATCCAGGTCCCACTTAACCAAGTTTCACTGTATTAATAATACGTAAAAAGACCATTTACAAAAATTATATAACAATATGGATAATTAAAATCAACTATTACTACAGTAATATATTTTTTAAATTTTACTATTTTTTTTTTGTTTATTATAGAACCTATTAGTGAAAATTCCTTAATATATGACAGGGACTTCAGACAACATGTTATTTAATAGAAATATTTGCCTGTATTTTGTTAATTATTATCATTTCTGTATCACAAATTGCACAAATATGAATTTGATATTGTCACAAAGCTAATGCTAGTATGTACTATGTACGATAATGTACCTACACTTATAAATAAATGGAAAGGTGCGTTTGTAATTAAAACACTGAAATTTTTTTTTTCGTAATGATTTTGAAAATATAAGTTGATTCATTAACATTATATTTTGTTACTATTGAAATGGGCACCTTTAATGCAGAATACGTGTTTATTATTATATTTAATAGCAGATATGAATATGTTTTATTAATTGCCCTACAAGAATTATAAATAAAACTAAGTGAAAAAATTTCAGAAATTACATGAAAAACATTCTTGATAACATAGTGGTATCATAAGCTATTGATAAATTGAGTTACATTTTTACAATCAATATTAATTTTTTTAATATATGTATAAAATAATTTTATATGGGTTAGCATAAACCTAAATAAAAAAGGAACGTTAATTAAAAATCTTTTTTTTTAATGTTGGCTGCTATCACACAATAATAACGCTTACTTCTTTATTAAAATGAATATATAAATTTATGTTTATTTTTTGATAACATAAAGGTTTTTATTTATAAAACTAAACGATATTATTCTATTTGTGTCATAAGTGTAATAAATAATTTACGCATTTAAAATTATTTAAGGGAAAAAAACTAAACAATATAACTTTTCTGAAGGCAGGCAAATGTATATACATATTTATGTACTTATTTAATTAATCAATTTAGATATATAATAAGCATCATAAGCATCACAGCAAAAAATATATTATTTCGGTTCAAATTACAAGTTCGTTAATTAAGATATAAGCTTAAAAACATAGTCTTAATCTGAGATCAAATCACCTCAGAGTGTTTTCTAAGAGAAATGTTTAGATAAGGTATTAATTATTAAGAACATGATACTATTTATTCCGATACCAGGAAAATGTTAACTAAAAACGTTTAGAAAAATTGAAATTCCCCTTTTCTTTTAAGTAATACAGTATCAAACACATGATAAAAAGGATATAACAGGTATTTTTATTAAATATTAGTTATGTAACAAAACGTTAAAATCAAACAATTTGAAAATTTTATTCAACTCAAAACAAGAATTAATTAAGACGAAAAATGTACGACCTGGTCTCTGATTTAATTAAATAATTTAAACGAATCAGTTAACGTCTGAATCGACAAATTGGTTCTCTCATCAATTACTTAAGAAATAAAATAAAAACGCTTTTTATATTTCACTAGAGAACGATTAAATTATATGTTTTAATTCAACGTAGAAAAAATATAACCATCGATATATTTCATAACACTTAAGTCAGTTAAAAGATTGAAATTTATTTTAAAGAATTGCAATGAATATACGATAATTAAAATGTAATAATAATGAATTTTATTATTATCATTTACAGTCATTTGGAAATTATATAATTGGTACAATTTATTAATTAAATTAATTCTCACTCAAAACGCTAACATGAATCCAATCATATATAAATTTTATATCGGTAATGAGACACTTATAAATTAATGAGAGTAAGTAAGTAGATGAAAACAATAAAAATACTTATATAGTTTAAGAAAATAGTTTATAAATATATATATACATATTTATTAATTTACCATACGTATATATAATATACGTATATATTTTCTCATTGCATCTTTTGTGATTTCAAATACTATCGGTAAATATATGTATATTTTTTATATTAACACAGTTTATGATACAATCAATTTTGAAGTTGATTAATGGTATTAACGTGCCAATCATTTAACGTTTACTGTATATATAAAGTTTTTACCTGTATGAAGGTCCTAGAAATATTTTAGCTGAAAAGCGATCACTTATATTTTTTTATCGAATTTAAATAAGTAAGGCAATATCAAATCTGTTTCGCTGAGGAACTAAAGAATGGTTAGAACAATAATCATTGATAACACTATGCGACATTTTTATTTAAAGAAATATGTTTATTTTTAAACGATATCTATGTTCTCGTTATATAGAAAGAAATGAATTACTTGAATTGAAATATCACACCAAAATTTACAATTTCAGACACATCCAATATAATGAGTATGTGATGCTTATGATTTGATACATCAGCTTCATACCACAGCTCTTGGACAATATTTATTCTCTCAGGCTACATTATTTTGATTGATGGTATCGTCACGAAAGTTTTTATATAAATAAAAATAATGACTCTTCCATTTTTAAAGTTGATGTTTTTTTTTTACTTAAAATAAATTTGTAGGAGTGAATTGTATCTATCTTGTGTCCAATTAAACAAAAAACTTTACAGGTTACGAAGACCACGATTAACAAAATCAATCTAGCCAAGCTTCATCAAATGCCTAAAGTAGCTCATCTTTCGTATTTTATACACTTCAGAGAATATGTGTAAATATCGCACGATGTAATTTTTATATCCCCTTTTTAAAATTGACAGATACGTAGTAGGCCTCTATTCTTTAGCACTAGATCTTTGTTGGATCTGGACGAAGCGATACGCTTCCTTTTTTTCATGCACACAGCAAACGATTGGCACTATTGTCTGCATCGGTGTTATTTTTCACTCCCAATTTAAATGTCTTCAAAGCAAAAGTAAATAGAACCAAAATTAACTACGAGTCTTTATTTGTACCAAACAATCGGTTCAATAACTGTTTGGTATTACAAAAGTATTATAAAAAAACAGACTTTATAGTCATGTTACTTCAGTCTCCCTTTTCCTAAAATATAAATTAATGCTTTTGTATTATTTATATAACTGGAAACACTAAACCAAGCTTAATTTGCCTTATTTAAATACTCTGTGACAAGGGTTACTTGTCTAATAACACCGTTTGTAACTGTTGTTAGTGTAGTTTGTTTTTAAATTTGACCTAAAAACCCTTCGTTAGAAATTGAAAACTATATAAGTAGGAGAATTAATATTTTTTGTGACGTAATAGGATTGATATGCGTTATTATTTCATTAAGAAATTTTAGAAAATTTATTCAAGAAGGAACTTTTTTAAAAACTTACATAGTTTTTCAAGACATAAAATATTGATAATAATGGTATTAATAAACGTATGAAATGAAAAGCTTATCAGGATTATATGACGACGTGCCTATGGAATAATTAATTATTTAAAGTTATATGTCACTTTTCATTATATAAAATATCTAAAGACGAAACCTCTTAGCATTCAATGGATTCACCGTGCGGGTGCAGGGAGAGGAGTTTCAACAGTGCCTGGGACTTGCGACCCAGGTGTAGGTTTAAGGGGCCCCTTAACTAACGCGCGTTATACGCTCACCTCCACTGTCCAAGTTCCTCTCCCTACCTAACCAAATTTGAAAAGAACCTACTAGGTCTGCCTTCGACGTACGTTCCAAGAATGAATTAATGTTAGTTCTGGACAGGCCCAAGTCTTTTAGTAGGTTATAGAAAGATTTAGCTGTTATACCTCTCGCTCCCACCTCTACCGCGTACAAATCAAAGACGAACCTATTTCGAGTTAGTTCGTTAGTGAGCTCGTAATACTTAATGACCTTGATGGCATGGTCTTTGGGGATGTTGGTTTCCCAAGGCACCGTAAGCTCTATCATCACAACGCGCTTTAAAATACGCGAGTATAGAAAGATGTCTGGTCTGGAGGCCGACGCACAAATATCCTCGGGGATTTTGTATTGTTTCTCATACGTATCCATCATGATAGTCCAATCCGAAGCCGCTTTAAGGATAGAGTAAGGCTTGACGTTTGATTTTATAGCCCTGGTGCCCTCTCTCACAAAACCTATTGATCGCTCGTTTGTGGTTATTTCCCTTTGCGCTCTGGCTACCGAAAGTAATAGCAATAAAATAGTGTATTTATGTGTGTGTAATTCTTGCATTGAAAAAATTTTTGTAATTAAACTGACGACTAAGTGGACAATTTTCTTTAAAATTAAAATTTACTATCATATAATTTACATATCATTTCTTTAAGAGGTTTTTATATAATTAAATCAAGAATTAACTAAAATGAAGTTGAAAAGTAGTAAATTAAACATACTATGTAATATTTTGTATATTTTTATTTTGTAACAATCGTTATGACCAGACTATGTATTTGCATATATATGTACATATGTTTAAGTAGTTGGACGTTATTAATTGTAGACACTCAGGTGTTAATTTATGCAGATAAAGAAAATGTCCGTTTTTATAAAGCACACATAAATATTGTAAAATTTAGTCTGCTCGTTGATAAGATCTACGAAGCTTTGATGCATATATGTACATTAACTTTGATGAAATAAAAGGCTTGAGAATTATTTTAGTGTCTAATGTTAGCTACGAGTCTAACTCGCTAAGCCTGCCTGTATATACTCCGGGTTAAATAGAGTGCATAGCGTGCATAAAATATTATTCTAACATTTTCTGCATTGTTTTTGTGTTTTTTTATGATACATTTCATAAAAGTCATAGATGTATATGTTATACATATATCTATGACTTTTAAATTATTTAAATCTAGATTTTCCAAAACGAATTCTGCTTATGCTTTCTATAAGCATAATAAGGATTTTTGTTGAAAAAAAAAATATTATAAAATGCTTGTCGATGAAATCGACATCGATATGGAGAAAGCTAGAAACGTCAAAACAATTAGACATTAGTCAGATTTGAAGACGTTAAAGTAAGCAGTGAAAGTGTTTTATATTTCCTGAGTATCATTATATATCCTGATTCGTTGTAGAATTGTAAGTAAGTAAAAAAAAAAGTTAAACAATTACAAAAATTTCAAAGAAAATAAGATTATTTTATGAAACATTATACTTAACAGTTCAAGTCTGTCAGACGATATTCGATGTAGATAATCTTATAACCCACTGCTTACGAGGATAGTGAGATCGTGGTTGGTTTAATTTTCTTAAGTGTTTTTGTAGAAGTCATAGTGATTGAGAGAATGGACGAAACCTTGATTTATATAACTAAATTTAAAATCATGTCACAAGCCCCCCAAAGCCTCAAGAGTACGATAGCAACATCATTATAGTTTCTTTATGCAATTTGAATTTTTTTTTAAATTTAAACTACTACTGTTAATTTTGGCTAAATAATACAATTCATAATTTTTAACATGAAAATGTAACTAGTGTAAATAACATATACATATGTATATGTTTAAAAAGTAGGTATATAAGCAATTAAAAGGATCAAGAAATTAATGTATAAATATTTACATATCATGAACTATGGATAGGAATGAAGTAACATGGCAAAAAAAAGATTAACAATAAACAAGCAAAACCGAAGAATAGAAAAAACTTATACCAAATATAACAAAGAGAAAGAAAAATCAGCAAAGAGAAGCCACATTCTCATCCTCAGCATTCAACCCCACCGCGGTTGAATCTTTTAAATTGTAATTCTTTTTATATTGTCCGATGAATAAACCCCTATAAAATATAAAGCACTTTTATGTACAACCATTACTTTTAGACTACTTAACAACAATTAATCAAGTCTAGTGAATTCATAATTTTCAGATCATTATATTTTTAAATCCTTCAATCTAACATATATGAAATCAATACCGAAAAGAATATTAAAAATATAATGAGTAAATTATAAATGTTTTTCTCCTTTTCTTGAACGAAATTTTGGTTCAAAAAACGTTTTAAATTACATATTTGACAACAGCGCCGTATTGTCCAAAATAGTTAAAAAATATATTTCGTTATGGAGGTATATTTACCTGTATATTCAAAAAAACCGTGTTGTTCAATTATTTTTAAAGTTTAATCAATTATATATGAGTAAGACTTGCAGCTAGAGAAATAATGCTAATAATATGTAGGTGTCAGAAACATTTGAAATCGTTGCATTTACATTAATCGAAAAAATAAACTTGGCTTTCGTTATGTTAATGGTACTCTGTTAGCTGTTTCTTTTTATCTAATTAGAACTTAATATTTTTATAGACAAGACCCATTCCTTTATCACTTGATATTCTGATTCCAATTTATGTTAATTTTAACTTTAGCTTGCTGAAGGAATATTTAAACAATCCTCTTAAATGTTACCCTACTTATTAGAATCTTTAATATATCTCTGAATGTCAATCATGCTCAAAATTTTAATCTAACCAGAATCTTAAGTTTCTTTAGTTTTAAGACCAAAAAGATTATCATTATAGTAATAAGCATTCCTTCTAGTATTTTTTAATATGTAAAATTTATTAATGATAAGGATTTTACATTTTCTGTAATCTCTAGGTGTATTCTATGTATATTATAACGATTTCATGAGTTATACATTAACTAACCAAGAAACAAGCTCATTTTATTATAAATTACTCGTAAAGGATGTTTAATTTTAATAATAATAATAATTTGTGTAAGAAGACTCCACGCAATGCATGTCACAGAAAAAAACGCAGATAATAAAAAAATATGTTTAAAAAGCTAAACAAAAATTGATCCTATAATTAAACAACATTGCTTTCTTTTAAAGTGATTTCTGAAAACAAATATAAAGTATAAAAATCTTGAAAGAGTGATAAAACCGTTGACTTCTTTCATTTTTGTCTCAAAAAACGGAAGCTAATAAATAGGAGCTTTTATGCTGAAAGTTAAAGTTTTCAAATTTCACATAAAATTCTTCGAAAATGTAGTCAACTAAACGTACAACGTAACAAACAACAATAAATAAATGATTGGCATACTAAAATATTACATAAGTAATCATTTTAAATAAAATTTACATTCCTCGTAATCGAAATATCAGATTTTCACGCGATCGTCTGTTTGTTAAATTGGTTATTGGATACCCTAAACAAATGGTTAATTTTAAATAAAATATTTGAATTAATTAAGAGTTGAATTACTTTAATGTTTTTATTTAAACATATTCAAACCAAAGAAAGCAATAATAAAAAATTTGGCTGTTTTTTCTGAATATTATTAGTCTATTTTAAAACATAGTTGAAAATGAAGTGTTAAACATAGTTGGGCATGAAATATTGAGATAAAAAACTGTGAGTACATATAAATATTTGGTTCTTGAGCAGGTGCTAAATGCATGACATCCAAAAATTATGATATAACTAGCTGGTCATTACACTGCCCCGTATTTATGTACAGAATTTATAGGTTATATAATTTTTATGTATTAAAAGAAGGTAAATATTTTTTTTATAGTTATGTAAGACAAAAACAAATTTATGTGGTTTTCATTCTGTTTGTGTTAAAGCAAACCATATATCACATAACACTGGAGAAATATTAGAAATGAGGCGTTTCGAAGTGACTTATGTATAATGTTGATGTCGTTTTCGACTGAATTTATAAAATTTAGTTTATGTATTCGACAGAAACACAAAGATACTGGAACTTTATAATGACTGATAACAATTTATGACACAGAAAAATAATAATAAAAAATCAAGTCTTTTAAACAATTTTTTTTATTACTCTTAGATCGGATTTTTAAATTAAAACCTTAGTGGGAATTTGTTTCAAGAATGAATATTTGAAGCACCATAAAATAGATAAAGTAAAAACTATCGTAAGACGACAACCTTTTCGGTCTATGAAAATGGCATAGAATGATTTTTAATGTTAGATATGTATATATATTTATATATATGTCTAATGTTGATATGTCACAGAGTAACTAGTTCTGTAATTTGCGGTTATGGCAATACGATAATAATCTGCTTTGTTGACTGCTATAATTATAAGTTTATATAATAGCAGTCTTTTTTATAAATCTTTCTTTAGACTATTATTATATCAATGGAAAGAATATTAAAAATGAAAAGTTATACATATAAGACATACATACATATGTATGTTTATTTATATATGACATAAAAGTCATACATTTTTCTGTAGGATACCGTTACGTCGGCCGCTGCCATAGTTACTACCCGCTTGACAAAGTAATTCTCTGAGCAGTCTTGATGCAAACAAAGCTAGTGGCCTGCATTATATTCCACCCATAATGCTCATATGAGCTACCTCTTGTTGAATATGATTGACCCGCCTTTGTTTAATGACTGGAATTGTGCCAAAACTTGCCAAATTAGTGATTGCATCGAAGAAGAGAGATATGCTAACTCTGCTAATTTCAATTATCAAACTTCACACTGCTATTACCTAGAAAATTTCCGAGATTATTGAAGATCCATTGCACGGACGATTCATAACATACGTACAAGGTCTTTAATGATCTTCTCGTAAACTCCACACATTTAGGGAAACAAGCTCTTGAGAACAACGATGAAATTGCGTTTCACTGGACGGCTCTAAAGCTTTTGACAAAGTCTAACATGATCTCTTTATAAGTAAATTTACTAGGTAAAGTGTATGTATTACTATCAATAATTATATTAATATCATCAGCTTATTTGTGCCCACTTCTCAGTAATAGCATTTTCTCACGCAGTGAAGTTTAGATTATTAATCACCACGTTTGCTTAGAGCGGATTGGCGATTTCGGCCCATATTTTGAAATTATATATCCGGGATTCCTGACAATGTTTTCTTTTTCATTCCTAGACCACCCAGGAATTAAGGAATATAATATTAAGGAATATATTATTTTTTTGTAGTAGAATTTTATGTGGAATAAATTTAACACGGCCCAGATCAAAACCCTGCCATAAAGAAGTTTTCATTTATGATACAAGTTTTAACATGTGTCCTCTCATCATCATTGACTTTTAGCTATAAAACCTGTATTATTCTACAGTTGATATCTATATGTAACCCAGCAACTATCAATGTTAGCTGATTTAAAATTTCTACCAGCATTGATAAGTTTTGTGTTTGACAATTATGCTCCAAATGAGAATCGTAACGACTTCTGTCCAATGAACGAGGACAAAAATATGTGATTTGTAAGACAAGTTTTTAAATAACTATAATTTTTTTTCATTAAACGTTATTACTTTTGCAAATTTAATAAACAAATCGATCTGATTAGAAAATGAAAATTGTTTCCATACAAATAGCTCCTTAATTAATTATAATATTAGAACGTCAAGTTCATGCTACAAAACATTAATCAAAGACAAAAGTGGAATATGCTTATGAAAATTTTTAACTTTGCTCACATTTTATGGATTAAAAGCTGCTTCTACAACTCTTATAAGTAAATGAACACGAGTATGTTAAATACACTATGAAATCTAGCTTGTGACATTTTACATATTGTTAAAGTTTTTTTTCTCTTACAGATATAACCGGGATTGGGCTTAGCGGAAAACTGTTTTAAGATGAAAGAGATTCAAATTTCAAACAAATAGATGGTTAACGGAAAATTGTTAATGAAATATGAGGATAGTTGTATGTTTTGTTCGACTCTCTAATGTTTGAATTTACCTTCGATACGATTAAACCTATATGTAATCAGTTTTGGTATTTATAATCCATCGACATATTGTTTGGTGTAAGGTTCAGTTAGCTCATCGTGTAAATCTTTTGAACATTTTAAACAGGGTGACTGGTGAATTACTATCAATATTTAAGGAGCATACTCGGTACATGATTCTCATTCGAATTATGTAAAAAAAATAGGTACTTAATTTTTTACCAAATTTCCGTATAAATAAATAAATAAAGTGTGTACACGTTCCAAGTGTTCCAAGTGTGAACGCGTGCGGCGGCGTGCTGATACAACAACACGCCGCCGCGCGCGTATGTGTGTGTGTACCTAATACCTAATCTGTAGGGTGTTCATACGATGCGTAATTAATTACATAACTTTTGGTTAACTTTACTTAGAAGTTTATTAATATTTATGTTATATTAATTTTTATTTTGTCATATATGATCGTCAAATATCACGTCCTCAAATATCGATAGTAATTCACCAGTCACCCTGTATAAACATTATTTTGAATGTATATTTTTCATTATAAATTATCTCCATGAGGATAAGAATGAATTAAATTTATAAAAATTAAACTATGCTACTTACTTTTTTCTGAAGATTGTTAAATTTTGAATGTTCTACGATATGTTAAATGATTGTAAAAAATTAAAAACTCATCTAGGCTGTTTTGTTCATTTATATCTTATAAATACAAAAATAGTTATGAACCTACAGTTAAGTGCTTACTGCTCGAAATGTATGAGATGTATCAACTTCTAATTTAATACATTTTTATATTCTTGTCATCAATAGATATATAATACTACAGATCTACCTATTGAAAAATATGACATTGCATTATTCTGCACCTTATATTTTTAACCACAAATTATAGTCTTAAAATTATATTACATGCACACAGTGCATCTGCAGCTTTTCGTCGGTACAGAATATAACGCGTAGATATAAAATTTTACGAGCGGATCCCGCCTATTACAATCTTTAATAAAGATACTGTGAGTAAATATCATATTAAAAAAAATGGTTTTTGATTTTTTATAAAAAGCCGTTCTTTCCGTATTTATTTCATGTTTATAAAAGACGAATTATGATGATATGTAATTTTATGTCCGTAAGATTATGTAGTGATCATTGTGTGTACGACTTTGTAACGCAAGAAAAATCACTATAAAGTTGCACGTTTTAAAGAATAGTGTAGGTAGAAGATTGGGAATATTGAAAGGCAAAGAAATAGAAAACAATTCAAGTTTCATTAAAACTAATTTTAAAAAACCCAAGTAGAATTGAATAAAATTATTAATAAAATCATGCTTAAAAAACATAAACATTTTGAAAAAACGAATGAAAAATGTGTAATTCTTTAGAGTAAAATTTAAAAAAACTAACTAATAAAAACCCCTTACAGTATCAGAGCGATGATAATTTTATAATACAATAAAAAAGCATAACGAATTAACAAAAAGTTAGGAGTTCTTAAAAATTAAAATTGAAGCTTTCAAAACGTATATGTATCGTATCTTCATAATTCATAAACAAGTAGCAGATAAAGTTATATGCAATATACGACCTACACTCAAAAAGAATTTTAATTTGTTCAATAAAATATTAATTATCACGTATTTAATTGTTAAATAAAATATTGTTATATAAAAAAATGCTCTTTAAATGTAGGTCCTATATTACATATTACCTTATTTTGCTATTTCTTTATATGCACAGAATAAATATTTGAAATATATTTACATTGAAATGAAACTAATATTTTAGGATTTACTACCCGATTTTTTATTTTTGACTATAAACTACATACTACCGACGTTTCGGCTACTTTACAGCAACCGTCTGCCCGTGATCACGTTTATTAGAATCATAATTATTCATAAGCCTCTAGTAACGATTACGGACACTTATTTCTTACCTAAATTTGTTACATCTAATGTATTAGTAACATTAAGAACTGAGTTTAAAATTAATACTTCTTGTCAGATTAAGATACATAGTTTAATTTCTGTAGCTAATATAAGCTGTGACGTAAAACGCAATATTTTAATGTCATTTCCAGTCACATTTCCAGATGTAAGGTTTACTTAAAATTTTAATAATGTTTACAAATTAGTTACAAAATGGTATTAGGTAGGTATAAATATTATGATTAAAGTTTTGTTCCACAAATAAAAGAACTGTTTTCATTTAGAACGACGAAGTAGCAAAGATGAGGCATTATTTTTATGAATTTAAATTGGATATGGTCCTTAGTTTAACAAGGATTTCTAATAATGAAATGAGTAACATTTGCAATACTAAAAGGTAAAGTTATTTATGAATACTGAAACGAACTCGTCGGGGGTTGATATGACACACTAAACTTTGTTCAAAACAGCAAAATGAGAAAAAATACTTGATAACTCATGAAAAGCATCAAAGTATATAAAATTATATGTTGTTTTAAGTAATATCTACTGCTCTCTTATAAAATTTTCATGTTATTTCTTAACAATATTCGCAAAATATATTTATATAGTACATGTAATATTTAATTTAAAATAGCATAAATTTTTGATGATTTGTATTCAAGTTCATTTAAGTGAAAAACATTTTTTTATTTAATTTAATAACGGTTTCAAACAATGCTACGTTTTTTTTTGTTAGAGATTTTTAATAAAGAATATTTTTTAGAAGTTGACTGAATACTGTCAGGAAAATAAAATTTCTGTTATGACCGAAATGAAATTGTTTTTAAGGAATTTGAAATTAACATTTATTTTAATTTTTTCAAATAATAATTAATTACATATTTTTATATTGAAATAAGTTTTCTGAATTCCATTCTATTATAAAATTCACTTTAAGAGATGGCTATAAGCGTATCAGACGTGGAATGTAATTTAATATTTTTAAAACACTCATATCTATACAATTTATTGATCTTGTATTTTAATATAAACAGAATAAAACGCAAATATATACTTTTGGTAACATTATAATTGTTAGGGTTAATTGTTTGTATTTAATTAATATTCATGAGCTTGAGGACATCTCACGTAGCTTCTTGAAATCGATCTATGCATACCTTATTATTAACTTGCATTCCTGAGGCGTCATTATTATCAATGAATATAACAATAATATTATTGGCTCAATTTCTATGTAGATTTTTTGATTCAATCTATATTTTTATGAGGCGGTTTGACATTGCGGTTAATTTATATTTTTATAAATTTGCTCCAAATCAATGATAATAAAACCGCGTAATCTTATTTAATAGGATATGTTATTTATCAGAATATATTCAAGCTTTAATAACACATAAATTTATATTGTAAAGATTTTTGAAGGCGCTTCAAACATATTATAAACTTCAATATAACACTAAATTTTTTTTCCTTTGGAAAATAAATATAAAACTCACAATAAATAACATCAAAAAGAAGATGAACAAATGCATAATTAATTATTTGTAAACAGATCTGCTTAATTATTTAAAATTAAAATGCAATATGAATCTGAAAGGAGACAAATTGATTTTCATTCATTAAAACCATAATCGACGCCAACACGCTTCAAACTTTAAATTTCGGGGAAAATGCGTCTCTGACATTTGCTAACTATGCTATATTGTTATTACTTGATATTTATAATTTAAATTTAGTGTCATATATGTATAAATAGTATTTTTATATAATTAAAACTTTCCTTTCAAGTCCCGACAGACCGTAAATAAATAAGACTTCTTTCTATTCCACTTTCTACATTTATTTTTAAACGTATATATATCGGCGCTATCAGCTTTAATGACGGATGCGACGTGAAAATAACTTGAGGCTGTCATCAATTCTTAAAACTCATTAGTATTCATGATTATTGTTAAAAGTAAAACGAAATCAAATATTGTTTAAAAGGATAATAGAACTATGTTTAAATCTTGGTATAAATATGACGTCTGGACGCACGACGGAAGACTTGAGAATTCAGAGTTCAGTGAGTGCGTATGCTTGAAGTATGTGATTATGAAGAACCCTCAAGAAATACAGGAGCATTAAGAACGATTGAAGTTTCATTTTAAAATATCATGGAACGCTTTAGAAGAAGTGACATTTGTAACGTCAGTGAGGCTGGCGTCTCTCTCTTTAAAAACAATGAATTTGTAATAAATCCGATATCAGAAGTGGGATCGCTCTCGTGATCAGTTACTGCCTAACTGCCTCTCGTGATCAGTTACTAAAAAAAATTTTTTTTCATGCAGTTGATGACAATAATGCAGAGAATGAGCGAATGTTTGCTACAAAGAAAACAAGCGATATCATGAAATTAACGGAGAAGATTATCATTATTTTTGTCATCGTTTGACCCCGGTGGTAGTGTGTGTCTTCGGGAATGGTGTCAACACATCTTTAAGGCTGTAAATACGTACTAAATCAGGAACCATGATTATCAAATGAAAATGAAATCTTAAAAAGGAGCGAGCTCAAATGTGTGCAGACGATTGGTTACAACATCTACATAAGAAGCACTAATAACACACACATACACACATAACATTTGTTATCACCATTGACCTAATCTCGTGTCCACGGTGTATTCTCAAGAGAACCATGAGATTCTGTAGGGAAGCCTTGTGGAGCCGTGAAGAGACAAGTATACACCACAGATGTGAAAAGCGTACCTCTGAGCTAATCACGTGTTGCCCTTGAGCTAACCACAGGTCCTTGCTGTATCCTTGAGAACACCATGAGATGACGTAGAGAGGCCGTGGGAATCAATCAATAAATATGAAGTCACTCAGTCTATAAGAGCTTACATGATTTTGATATCAAACAGCCGGTGTAACGGCTTTATTTAGAATCGACTGTAGCCGTACTCTTCACAATAATACATATTAACAACATGTATGGTCAACACACACAACAGTCCCACTAAAAAACGATGTTGTAATTCAAATGATAGCATAATTGACTCCAATTTTCTAATCAAATACTCCTATTGCGAGTACAGCTAAGTTTTGTTCCATTTCTGCTAACCGCGGTCAAACGTTTGAATCATGTCTTCAACGGGAAAAGGAGATAACGCCGAATTTCAATTCAATATAAAATGAATATTATAAAGCTGAAGAGTTTGTTTGTTTGTTCGTTTGAAAGCGCTAATCTCCGAAACTACTGGTTCGAATTGAATAATTCTTTTTGTGTTTGATAGTCCAGTTATCGAGGAAGGCTATAGGCTATATAACATCACGCTACGACCAATAGGAGCAAAGATATAGTGGTAAATGTGTAAAAAACGGGAGAAATTATTTCATCTTTGAAGCCTTCCGTTGCGTGCGCCGCGAAAACGGTTCAAGATACACAAAAAATATGTATTAAAGAATAATAGCTCTTTTAATGATCTAAAAAACAGTCCGCGACAGTATAAGTCTATCTTTTAAGATTAACTTACAAAAACCGTTTTTATTGTACCTAATTTGGTCGAAATAATTTGTTTAAGTTGTATCAACATAATAATATTAATCTTTATTCAAATAAACAAATAAATATGTTGTTGGTTAAGAGTACTTCATTGTGAATAAAAAATAAACGGATAATAAATAGGTTTTATCCTGGAAATTCTACGGGAACTCGACCATTCCGAAAACCCTCAAGAACGGGAACTATGTGGGAAGAATCAAAAATCTGCCGGAAGTCAGATCGGACGGAGTCGCGGCAAAAGCTAGTATAAAATGAAATCGAAGCACTTGACCAACACATTTAAAACAGGATGGTAGAGGCGGAGAGAAGATACAAAATTTTAAATTTAGTGAATCATACGAAATATAGAAAATAATTGAGAACGATAGATGTCTTGTAAAGAAAATCATTGGAAACCGTGGACGCCTTCAAAAAGTGCCGTAATAAAAGCTAGGACAAGCCCCACACGATCTGAGGGGAGACAAAGAATTAGTAAACGAGCAGCAGACTCCTCGACTACCTAATAGTTATCCGGTGAGCGTATTTCATTTTGTTCTATTTACTTCATTTCAAACGCATTACATTTTTCGTAGATAGAAGTGTGATTTTCAAACACTTACTTTGAGATGTATTACTATAAAAGATGCCTTGGATGGCGGATCCGAACCATAACAAAAAAAATAATAAAAAAATAGTTAATAAAATAAAGTTGTTGTAGGCGGGTGGAGACGTCTTACGACAAATAAATATAAAAAAAAATGTTGTAGGCGGGTGGGGACGTCCTATGACAAATATGTTATGAATATTCGAGTGCTGCCCAAAGCCATAGTATGTAGCTTAGATAATTGGATGTGATATTATGACCATCTGACGATGTGTCGTAGTAAACAACGTCACCCATATGACCACAACAAATTTGATATCCATAATTGTAACAATATAAAGTTATCTAGGTTTACTGTGGAAGTACCTAGACTACAAAAGTATTTCTCTGTTATCACAGAAAACAATGCAGAGAAAACACCGGTACGACCGTATCGGCATGACTTCGGAAGATGAAGCATCAATTCTTGATCCTGTCCCATCTACTTTACGAGACGCGCGACTGGTCCAAGCACATAACGACAACCAACCAAGAAAGAACACATAACCAGGCAGGTGCAGAGCACGCACCGCCTGTCAGAATGGCCGTATCGGCGCTACCAGCTTTAATAACGGATGCGACTTGAAAATAATTTGAGGCTGTCATCAATTCTTATTAAACCTCATTAGGATTTATGATTATTGTTAAAAGTAAAACGAAATCAAAGGAGAATAGAACTATGTTTGAATCTTGTTATAAATATGACGTCTGGACGCACGACGGCGGACTCCAGATTTGAGAATTCAGAATTGAAACTCGTAATTCAGAGTTCAGTGAGTGTGTATCATTGAATTATGTTATTATGAAGAATCTTTGAGAAATACAGGAGCATTAAGATCAATTGAAGTTTCATTTTAAAATATCATGGACCGCACTAGAAGAATTGACATTTGTAACGTCAGCGAGGCTGGCGTCTCTCTCTCTTTAAAATCAACGAATGTGTAATAAATCCGATAGATATGTTATTTATTAGAATATATTCAAGCTTTAATAACACATAAATTTATATTGAAAAGATTTTTGAAGACGCTTCCAACATATTATAAACTTCAATATAACACTAAATTTTTTTTTCATTTGGAAAATAAATATAAAACTCACAATAAATAGCATCAAAAAGAAGATGAACAATGCATAATTAATTATTTGTAAACAGATCTGCTTAATTATTTAAAATTAAAATGCAATATGAATCTGAAAGGAGACAAATTGATTTTCATTCATTAAAACCATAATCGACGCCAACACGCTTCAATCTTTAAATTTCGGGGATAATGCGTCTCTGACATTAGCTAACTATGCTATCTTGTTATTACTTGATATTTAAAATTTAAATTTAGTGTCATATATGTATAAATAGTATTTTTGTATATGTAATTAAAACTTCCTTTTAGATCCCAACAGACCGTAAATAAATAAGACTTCTTTCTATTCCACTTTCTACATTTATTTTTAAACGTATACTAGTAAACCCGGCGAACTCCGTTTCGCCACCAGAAGGCTTTTATATAACATTTCGTTCGGTGATTAAAAGGTGAAGATTTTTTTTGTTTAAAATTTGAAAAGGAAAATTTTTATTTAATTTCACAACAGTAATGAATTCATTTCGATTACAAAAATGAAGTGTTATTAAGTTGAACTTCTCTAAGTAAATGAAAGTGAATCCAAAGTAGATACCGAATAGAAGCGTTTTATGTGTACGCAAATTATCGGTTTCATTGAAGTGCTCCTTTGTAAACCACATTTTTTGTTTTTTGGTCTAATTTTAACACAAATAAAGGGGATGGTTTCCAAACTCGTGAACACGCAAAATATAACGCCCATGTGAAAAACAATGATTTTCTAAATTTATCCCGCAAATACTAAATGGTTTTAACAGTTCAAACTACAAACACAATACCGGTTTGTCACATGAAATTAACTGAACAGAGAACAATGAGTAGCTGTCAAACAATGTACCATGCACCGGCGCCATGTACTTAAAATATTGATTAAAAATTTGTTCGTTCGTTCTGAAGTTATAGCGTCAGGATGGAAAACCGGACTTATTTTTTTGTAGTAGATCTCTTAGAAATATCGAATTGTCATCATTACGTCATTACATATCTGTCATTATACGTCAATTGCATAGCTGTCAATTGTTTTTCGTTATTCCACGTTTTATACAGTGATTGACGTTTCATGTCAAGTCCGACGGGAATGATGTAGTAGGGGATAAAAAGTTTTCTCCCTGCCAATTTTTAGCTAAATCGGTTCAGACGTTCTTGAGTTATAAGTGGAGTAACTAACACGACTTTCTTTTATATATATATAGATATCGGCGCTATCAGCTTTAATGACTGATGCGACGTGAAAATAATTTGAGTCTGTCATAAATTCTTATTAAAACTCATTAGTATTCATGGTTATTGTTAGAAGTAAAACGAATCAAATATTGTTTAAAAGGAGAATAGAACTATGTTTAAATCTTGGTATAAATATGACGTCTGGACGCACGACGGCAGACTTGAGAATTCAGAGTTCAGTGAGTGCGTATCATTGAAGTATGTGATTATGAAGAACCTTCAAGAAATACAGGAACATTAAGAACAATTGAAGTTTCATTTTAAAATATCATGGAACGCTTTAGAAGTGACATTTGTAACGTCAGCGAGGCTGGAGTCTCTCTCTTTAAAAACAATGAATTTGTAATAAATCCGATATATACAAATATTTTACTTTTAATAAGTTTTAACAATTGCAATTCAACAATTGACAATATCACATCTCGTCTGCCCGGGATCACGGTTGCTGTAAAATAGCCAAAACGTCGGTAGTATGTAGTTTATAGTCAAAAATAAAAACGCGTAGTAAATCCGAAAATATTAGGTACATTTAATTGACAATATCATTTGATTTCATTCTTTTTTATACATTTTGAAATATATGTACACGGCATGTACTTAACATGTACATATTTATATTCCACCAAAACTATATGACAACAAAATTCACAGTGTAGACAAAAATTGAATATACATATTTGTGAGATATAATAAACCTATAATTCATAATTATCCATTTAAATTATGTTCGTTTTGAAAATTCGCTTTATTAATAACTAGCTGACCCGGCGAACCCTATATCAAGAAATATCTGTTACCTTTTTATCTGAATAAAATTAATTTCTTTATTAAGTATAACTGACCCGACAGACAATGGTCTGTCTTCTTACTGTGATTATTGGATTCTTATTGGTATATTAATACATATAAACATTATTCCAAAAACAAAGTGTTTATTATTCTAGTGCTTTATCTAACTATTTGATATTACCGCCAGTGACATATTATTTTAACAAAAAAGTGAAATATTGTAGTTATTTTCTTTTCTAGTAATTTTCGTATTTTTTTATTATATAAGAATCTTCTCCTAATAATAACAAATACAACAAAAAAAGAATCAGTGAAATCGGTCCAGCAATTCACGCGTGATGCCGTGACTAAGGGAAAAAGGTATTCAAATTTTTATATATGTACATAGATTGTTCCTCATTTCTCTGAATTTTAGTTTGAGCCCTTAATAAATGCCCTGCGGTTGAAAAAAATTTCCATATGACAATCTTTCTTAAAGTAGCCCAAATGTGTGCAAGTTAAAAAAATCAATTTAAATGCTGAACAATTTCTTTTGCATTGAACTTGACGACAACTTTTGTAATATTATCCCTGCTTCGTAAAGGTCACTAATAGTTCCATACTATGATTTAAGAAAGAAGACACCAGGTTTAGAAGACTATATAAAAATAGACAAATCAAATGTTTTTGATAAACCTTAGCATTAAATGTCATAAAAATATAAATATGCATAAAAGTATTAATACATATTTGGTTGGCAACTAGAATATTATCCGGGACCTTATTGTAAATAGTTTTATATGGTAAATTTCATATTTGGTCTGAAATTTGAAAATTTAAATAGTTTAAATATATTGCAATAGCTAAATATGTAGCAAGAATTCTACAGAGGTATATTTCCTTTATTTATATTCTATTTTAAATCTACAGATTCTTTGGTTGATAATGCTTTACGGGGTCCTTTCTTAAACACTCGTACAATTCGAAAATCATATTCATATTCTTGTGACTATTAAAATGGTTTTCGTGAAAAATTAAAGACATTACAAAATCTGAGTATTAAAGTAATGTTATTTCTAGATTTAGCAACTGCTTTATAAGTTTGTGCATCATTACTTAAAATAGTAATATTTGTCTGACTGTCCTATTGTTAACACAAACACATTGAAATTACATTGTTTTAGGAATTTATTACAAAGTGAGTAGAAGATCTCAACGATTCACCAAACCTTATGAGTTTTAAAAAACTTAATTTGAACAAGTTATCGTTTGCGACTGCTAGAAATAATTTCTAAGATATATATCACTATACGATATATACATAGGATGCTATAGGCTATATAGGATGAGAAAATCTACATACATACATATATTGCGTAAATATGACATAAGCTTGAAGTTATTTTATAAAATTCACCGTTTAAGAAACGAAAATGAATTTTCAACGGACAAGAGTTTGTTACTTACTCTGCTAAATGTTGTCGTTCCATATGCGCGTATTTTTATAATGTGTGCTAAAAACCTATCCATTGCATTTTATTTTTCTTAAAAGAAATATGTCAAATAAATTAATCTCACTGCCACACCATTCAAGCATACAAGTTTATAAAGGTAGACTATTATATTTCACTTGTTTTATTTAATAGTAATATGTAAAACCAAAAACTAAATAATTAAAAAGACGATCCTCAAAAATTTATATGCCTTCAAATTTAAGCTTTATTTATTTACCTGTATATTTTCTAGCATAAGTTCATTTTTTAAGTATACGTTTATTTATATATGAGTTGAATGTGATTCATAAAATGTTTCTTAAAGAATAAATAAATTCCACGCGTTGACACATGGCATTGTTTTAATATTTTTCGTTTAACTTTAAGTAATTGAGCTAGTACAAAACATTACTACTGACCAATTAAAAAAAAATCCTTGTTCGATGATGGTTTAAGCACATATTAGGGCTGCAATCAAATATTTAATTTTATATTAATACTAAGTCAGTGGTGGCCTAGTGGTTAAAGGGTCCGCCTCTCGATGCCGAGGGCACGGGTAAGTACCAATGTGATTTTTAGGAGTCATATGTACTTTCTGAGAGTATTTAGACACCACTGATATACGGTGAAGGAAAACATCGTGAGGAAACCTGGACTTATAGTATCACAATTATAAGTTTGAAATCACCAACCCGTCTTGAGCAAGCGTGGTCATTAATGCTCAAACCTTCTCCATGTGAGAAAGAGGCCTTTGCTCAGCAGTGGGCTCTGATAGGCTGATGACGATGACTAAAACTGTTTCTTATTTTTTTGATAATTCAACACTATTATTACATAAAAAAACGAATCCTCATAATTTTAATGTTATCGTTTCAATGTGTATATCTATATATATTATGCAAACTAAAACTAATAACTAAAATAATAATTGTCAGTTGAAGTAATAAATAATTATTGCTTTCTATTCATTTAAAAACATCATCACGAAAATTTTATTATTCTTGTAAGACATTCTAGAAAATATGTGTGTATGGAAATTAATATATAAAAAGTTATAAAATCTTATATATTTATTTATTTATTTATAAGGAATGCGAAATATTAGACCTGGTTTATAATTTTAATTAGGTTCTGTTCAGTGGCGGCTGGTGGGTTATCGAACTGGTGGTTCACTTTACTAAAATATTGACAAAAACAACAATTGACATAAAATATGTTTATTTTTTGTACATTAATTTATAACTATATCCAACTCTGATACAAAGTCTATTAATCCACGAAACACTCCAGCATTACTGGACTCAATAGTTTCATCGTGACCTCGCAAAGCTAACTCAAATGCACCACAAAACTTGACACAATCGATAAGACGTGATAAAATGTATCTGTTTTATCAACTTGTTTATTATACTTTTGGATATTACTTCTATACACAGAATCTAGCTGATTACGAATATCGACTGTGCCTAACACAGACAAACTCATTACATTTTGTAGGTGTACTTGTGAAGAATCGTGTTTTTTATTTTTTACTTAAATGCGTCAAATCCTTGATTCCAGTTTCTGTCCAAATCGATTCTCCGCCAAAAATAATGCAAGGAAAACAAAAGAATGCATTAAGACGCTCACATCCACACAACCATTTCTTTCTATTATACATTTCACTTTTAAAACTTCGTATAAATGCTTTATTTTTCGATTTACACTCTTGTTTTAAATTTAAAAAGGGCCGTGGCGGCCCGGCCAATTTTATGTTCACTTTACTTTGAAAAATTTTGTTATTTTCTTTAATATAATCAATATTTATACTCATTTTCAACTAATAAAAAACACAGTACAGAATAAAAGTTCTATTATAGAAACGAAATAAAAACTAAAACGAATTACGGAAATAATTATAAACAATAACGAATTAACGCGTCACGCATACAGTGAAAGTTGAAACAATACCAATAACGATTAACGAAATGTCAATCATAGCACCCATCCTTTCGGCCGGCCCCTTGCCGGCCGGCTCAATACGTCATACATCGGGTGCTCTCGGTAACCTTCGGCCGCTTCGTGCGGCGCTCGAGAACCGACTCGTTACTCGGTACATTTCTATGAACTATCTTTTGTCTCACGCGTCAGGCGTATTAATGCGTGTCTCATACAAGATGTATTAGCAGTCCTCGTGCACTCGCCGGAGCGCACGATATGAGTTTAGTAAAGCGCTCAAACTTTTTGACCATAATTGGAAATTAAATTTTTTATATCTTTTTGTATGTTTAAAAAATAAATATTAAAATGGTAATTTAAAAATTAAGATGACATAATATTTTGTAATTTTTAAATATTTTGAATTGGTGGTTCAGCGCACGGGCGCACTTAAGGTACAGCCGCCACTGGTTCTGTTTATGTAATAGCAAAATAAGATAAAAGTAAAATTTCAATAATTAATTATTAATATCAACAAACATGACCTCGAAAGCCTATCAAACTATCAAAGTTGAGCCACCAGTTTGTGTATAATCCTCCTATAGTATCCAACTAAAACAAATTTTTAATTTATTCAAAGCCAACAGATATTATTATTTCAAAAAAATTCTATGACTATCAAATTCTAATCTGATCATGACAGAATAATTTTTTTGTAACTATCGACAAGAAAATTTACATATACATATATGTACATATGTATATCTAACATTGCCATTTTATTCCGATAGCATCAGTAAGAAACAACATACGCAATAGAAACAATGCCATTTAGTTCTATTTATAAAAAGCACCCATAAAAAATAAAATTTAATTAAAATCTGTATTTAAGATTTTTTGTGTATTTTCCGTAACAGTATAATTTATGAACAGAAAGATTTGATTACTCGTGGCATATAAAATTTAATTGCCCTTTGTATTTTGATATATTTTTTCTTGTAATTTTAGTCTATAAATATGAAATTATTGATAAGGATAACGAATTGTTTTATTTTTAACAGACTCTTATTATCACTACAACTGACTTCACTTAATCTTATAACTAAATTAAAAAATCAATATAAATGTTATGAAGATACCTTGTATTAAATAATATATGTAAAATAAAAAATACGCTGTTCTTATGATTGATACAAAGTTATCGTTGCAAAGCTGTTATGATATTTTTTTTTAGACTTGAGATGTTTTATGACTTTCCACCGCTACGTGGTCTAGCTTTAGAAAGAAACCGCCTGTAACAGTTTGGTTGAATATTCCATGTTATTTTATTGTTTTAAGGGGGGTTAGTACTAAAAAGGTTTATCGCTCGTGACACCTTTTCGTATTTTATTTTACCTATTCTGTAAGGTTTTTAACAAGGTTCCAACAACTTTGAATATCTTTTGAAAGCTTCTCATATCTTCATGTGTGAACGAATTAAATAACAGAAAAAAATAAATAAAACGAAACTGTAAATCTAGAGGAACGGAAATACATACAAGTATCAACTCATTTTCTTAATATTTGTGCCACATTTCTTACTTCCGGCTTACTTCTTAGTTTGATAACTTTGTAGCAATTGAACTGTAACTTAGTCAAAAAGCCAGTCAATAACATACATTATCACTGTAAAACAACATACGTAGCAATCAAACCTTATTGCAGCTAACCTGTTCTCTCTTTCCACCTTGATACAAATATATAATGTTTATTAAGTTTTTGAAACCTTTTTATACTTATTGAACAGTAACAGTTATACTATTATATAGGTTTCGCATTTATTTTAGGTTAAAAGAATTTAACTTCATTGTGGTTCTGGCTCGAGAATAATCATTATACATATTAATGTCTTCGTAGTATAAGTGAATTCTATAAGTGAATTTGGTATAACGAATATCAGACCTCACTTTTAGTTATATCACTATATGTTTTAAAGTTTTCATAAATGTCATCATAATTTAAATCACCATATCCTTCAATAGTAATTTATCATTAATAATATTTTTAAATATTATTCCTAAGATATAAACCAAAAGTAAAGTAGATACTATTTAATTTTTCATGTTTTAAAAAAGTGGGACGTAATTAAAACGCCTTCATTTCCAATCAGTAACTTAGACATTTAAAATGTTCACGCGCAAACCTATTTTCTGCGTTTAATTTAAATTATAAATAATGGAGTTACAGTTTCGGGAATTGGAAGTTTTGTATTGGGAATTTTCTCCTCTGTCAGAATATATTTTTCGAAATTTCTTAAATATTAATAGGTTATTAAATATTTGCAAAACACGAAATGCCAATTTTTCATCTTTAATTGTTTATAACTTATGCAAATTTTTATGTGCCAATACACGCTTTTGGCACAATTTTCTAGGCGTTTTTCCGGATCCAATGAGTCATCGCACATAATTTTAGGAGCAGTATCTCTATTTTGGTACCATTTTAAACGTGTCGACTAGACTATAAGGTCGAAAATATAATTTGAATATCCAAATTTTGTTAAGAACGGGTTTGTAGCAAAAGCATTCGGCCTGCCTCATTTGAGACCTTTACCGTAGCGCCGACAGAACGAAAGCTATCCCACGTTTTTCGGTAATCCTTTAAATATCTGTTAATTCCTCTCACGTATTCTGTTAGGACTAATTTAGCAAGAGATTTATTCCATATTTATATCACAAGATATTCTTCTTAACTTAAAAAAAATGTTTATTCACTATAAAAAAGAAATCGAATTGATCCCTTTCAGCTATTATATCGATTCAGTAAAATATAAATGTATTAAGGTTTCCAAAGTTAATAAATTAATAATGCCTTCGCTGAACCCAACTCAATTTAAGTTATAAAAGTATGTCCTCTAAATATTGGCTGAAAATCTTAGAGACGAAATTCTTAGTTTGTTTAAAATGTTTTGTCATAAATAAGAGAGACTTGAAGTCAATTATGTAGAAGGGTTTTGTTACTGAGACTTTGGTGAAAATAATTGATGCTTTTTATGAAAAGTTTTGTGTATTACCTGGGACTTACCATATTTAATTATTTAAAAAATTACGTTTATTATTTCATTATTATTTTTTGAACAACAAAAGTTCAGCATACAATATTTTTTTTCTATTATTTCAACAACAAAAACAAAAATACGCTCTCTGATCAATCACGGCAATTTTATTTCGTCCGGGAATAAACGATTTTAAATTTACTGATTTGAAATATATACTCTATCTATCAAAAAATATACTCGATCTATTTAGATTTTAGATGGCCTTATATGAATACAAAAACTACAAACGTTAAATATGTTGTTGCTTTAATTAAAATGAAATATATTAATATAACTCACAGTCTTTTCTCCGGGTCCATAAGGATGCTGCACAGAACTTTACGATGAAACTCGATGAATGTACCTGAAATTTTTCACTTTCACTTTATAATAAGTTTTAAATTAAACTTTATATAAAACTTTCTTATGTCTTTCATTATAAGGAAAAAATTATAAAGCAAAGTAGATTCAACAAATTTTATAATTATGATATTAACTACATTATGTAGTAGATACATACACATGATTGTCATAAAAAGAAAATATAATCTGAAAGCGTAGCTTAACACGTAGGCTATTGCGAAACCTACTATTTTTTCGCAATCTCTTTTCACAATTGATTTGCAACAAAGTTTTATTATATGAAATGGGACATGACATTTTTTATATTAGTAGAGGAAAGGTAAAGTTTTAATTTATTATTGTACATAATTCATAAAATATTATAAATAAATACGTTAATTAAAATTACATTTAAAAATAATCCTTTTATTCCCAATGTTAATCAAGTGTAATCAATCTCCATATACTGGTAAATATATTCTGTTTAATTATTGTAATATGTCTGAAGTCCTGTGAATTCACTATTATTGAAGTGATTTCGACATCAGATCGTGCGTTTTAATTTCATAATAAAATATTATACATGTACATATATTATATAGGAATATATTTGAAATCACCTATTATCAAGGGTTATAATCACCTATTAATTATCAATTGTTAAGGGTAGGTATTGTAGGCCCGTTGCAAAACTTTACTTTACTTTATATATAATACTAGTAAACCCGGCGAACTCCGTTTCGACACCAGAAGGCTTTAATATAACATTTCGTTTGGTGATTAAAAGATGAAGATTTTTTTTTTTGTTTTATATTTGAAAAGGAAAATTTTTATTTAATTTCACAACAGTAATGAATTAATTTCGATTAAAAAAATGAAGTGTTATTTAGTTGAACTTCTCTAAGTAAATGAAAGTGAATCCGAATTAGATACCGAATCGAAGCGTTATAGGTGTCCGCAAATTATCCGTTTCATTGAAGTGGTCCTTTGTAAACCACATTTTTTGTTTTTTGGTCTAACTTTAACACAAATAAAGCGGATGGTTTCCAAACTCGTGAACACGCAAAATATAACGCCCATGTGAAAAACAATGATTTAATAAATCCCGCAAATACTGAATGGTTTTAAGAGTTCAAACTACAAACACAATACCGGTTTGTCACATGAAATTAACTGAGCAGAGAACAATGAGTAGCTGTCAAACAATGTATCATGCGACGGCACGATCTACTTAAAATATTGATTTGTAGTACATGTTATGTATGTTACAAAAGATTTTCCCCCTTTTCTGTTGAAATTTTTTACTGTCACGGAGCCCGAGACCTTTCCAACGAATGCAAAACCGTGGAAATTGGTTCTTTTTTGGGGTTATTTTTATATAGTAGATTTCTTACAAATATCAAATTGTCGTCCATACGTCATTCTGTCATTATACGTCAATTGCATAGCTGTAAATTGTGTTTCGTTATTCCACGTTTTAAAGTAACTGACGTTTCATGTCAAGTCCCACGGGAATGCTGTAGAACAGGATAAAGAGTTTCCTGGTTCTAAACTACCTCCCTGCCAATTTTCAGCTAAATCGGTTCAGCCGTTCTTGAGTTATAAGTGGAGTAACTAACACGACTTTCTTTTATATATATTGATGAATAATAACGATCTAATTTAACAATTTATTTACAATAAAGATTGTGGATTATAAATTTCAGTGGTCTGCTATTTGAGATTTTTATTTTACAAATAATTAAATGGGTATTCTTCTAGAATTTGTTCGATTACAAGTTGAAAAATAATGAATAAACAAAAAATTCAACACTTTCATTATTTCGACCTCGATAATGTTCGACCTCATTTGAATTAATTAGTTAACGTTCGAATCTACATCTCATTGTCTCGTCATATATTTAAGAAATAAATCACTTAATTTATTCCGACTGGGAAAGAATAAATTATATTACAATTGCCTCTTTAGTAAAATAGGTTTTAAATGCAGGTGTTTATAGATTTGTATTTTAAAATTTGTACATATGTCTTCTTCCTACTATTCTTTTATAACTTCACAAGAAAAACTGATTGTAATTAACTGTCGTTTAAACTGAATAGGTGTTTTGTTTTAGTTCATAAATATTTGTTAAAAACATTTTGAATTGTATTTATTATATGTAAATTAACTCACATCCCAAACAGTTATGCGCTATAACAAAAGTATCACTGTATGAATTTATCGTCATATTTTTGTTCTCTTCTATTGTTGAGAGAGTACATGCCAAAAACATTGCCATTATTTACTTTTACATAAAAATAAAATACCGCCTTATTAGATAATACAATCTGCTTCTCAGTAAAACACGGCAATGAAAAAGAAATATAAACGTAAAAATATTATTTATACTCAAAGCCCAAACTATGTACAGAAGTAATGTCTTTTTTCAGAAATTATATATAATCAGATTCACATTATCCTTTTTCGTGTATGAAGCTTGGAGATGTATAATACTAGAAAAATTTAAGTTATTTCAATAATTTCTGTCTTATTATTTGAAATCAACTTAAAACCATTATAAATTTTATTCAGTAAAAGAAAAGTATTCGTTGTCTTCTTAGATATAAGCAGAACTTCTATTAAAAACACGATTTAACTAAGGTTAATTTATCTAATATTTGTACCCTTTTAATAATTAAGGAACGCAGCAAGGTTCAGACTGTAAATTATACAGTTTCTTTAGTACTTGCCTCTTCGTAATTCATAAAACTCATTACATTCTAATAGTTTTAGGAAAGATAAGGATATCTTGTTTCCTTTGCATAAACTTCAAAATAAAAGAAGAACTATTTTAAATCACAAAAATTAAGGACATAAATTCTGAAATATTGAATTTTATTATTATTTAGAATACTATTGTTATAAGAGGTTGAAGACATAAGAGAATTCTATATTTGTAATTTACCCCAAAACAGTAAAACAGTAGCCACTGAAGGTAAATAGCGTTTATTAAAGTAAAATACCCCAAATTCAAATTAAACCCAGTACGTCATGCTAATTAAAGGAGTACCTGTAAATTACAATGTATATCATATGGTTTTAAAACATAAATCTCCCTTAGATTCTTCGTTATGGGTACATGTAAAAGTTTAAAAGACTACTATAATAAATTTAGTAAAGCAAGTTATAATATTATGTTTACGTTTTTATTATATTCGTCATCATAACACATTTCGTTTACCTCTACTATTTTTTATAATCATTCCTTGAAAAGAAAGAAATTCATGAATTAGCTACAGTTGGCTTCTTTTACCTATCATAATGTATAATGATAACCGACAACTTTTGATTTCTATACAAAATAATCGCAATTGCTTTGTAAGTCGACTCAACAATCGAACATACTTTTCCCAAGAGAAAATAAAATAATGACTATCCTAATAAATCGCACAGTTACAAACTAGACGAAGATATAAAGCTATTTAAGTTATACTTACGTCTCAATGAGGCAATTATTCCGACAAACAACAAGAGAAAAATAAAATTGATTTATTTTTATGGTGGTACTTTCAAAGACCATTTTGTAATATTATTGTTGGTTTCGAATTTGAACTGTAACCACTGTACATTTGTAGATACCTAGCATAAGCACTTGTCTTTTTTTTTCCTCTACTTTTGTTATTAAATAAAAGTTTTAAAATAGCTTTGCATTGCAAGGGGAAATACTTTATTTAAATGCTTTGAGACATTGATTTCTCTAAATTTCTCAGAAGCAGTATATAATAAACACGTCATTGAAATAACTCACAATACAACAAGAAAATTTAAAATATAGGAACAAATGTAGCCAAAAAGCATGACCACTTAAATAAGAAATAAGGGTTAAGTAAATTAAATGTGTTAATGCTTTTTTTTTTTTTTTTGTTTTCCCAGGGGAAATCTGTTCACAGATACCCGGCCGAGCGGGGACTTGACCGGGTTATGTGGGGTTTCGACCCACTAAAACCCCTGGGTGTTCCTCATCCACGCCACCTAGGCAGGGCCACGGTATACCAAAAGCTTGCCTCGCGACCCTGCCGGCGCTTGTCCACTCCGGACCTCGAACTAAGGGGGACAAATCCCCCCACAAACCACCACCGCGAGCCGCCCCCGGAACAAGAGGGGCTAGCACCGCACTGATCCTGCCAGCGGGCGACAGAAGTCCCCGTCTGCCACCCAGGATCACGTCGCCCGGCGCTTAACCTATGGCTGTAAAGAGGCCAGATAGGCTCGGCGCCGGCGACCAATTCGCCGACGACGGAGGGCAGGGGCCTCCAGGTTGCTCTCCCTGGCCCGCTCCGCTGCCTCCTTCGCGCTGATGACCGCTTCGGCGAAAGCGGCCACCGCCTCCCATGCCTTCTCGCTGCCGACCATAGCCGAGATTATAGCCGGCAGCGAGAGGTCCCTCCCTATGACCGTAGTCAAAGCAGCGCGAAGACTGTCCCACGCTGGGCATGACTCGCGAGTATGCTGCGCCGAGTCCTCCACGCCACCCCCGCAGTGATGGCAGGCGGGGCTTTCTTCCCTGCCCACCACCCGCCACAGATACCTGCCGAAACATCCGTGTCCCGACAGCAGCTGTGACAGGCGGTAGGTCAGTGGGCCAAACGTGCGACCCACCCACTCGCAAAGAACAGGCCTGACAGCGGTGGCCAGTTCATAACTGGCCGTCGGAGAAGCCAGTCGCTCACCCCATCTACGCAGGACGTTGGCCGCCGCATCCCTTCTCCATTCGGCGACCGTCCCGGACGCAACTGATAGACAGCCGACAACGCATCGGCCTCCAGGTACCACGGTGGCGTGCTGGCCAGCACGCAGGCCCCCTCAAAAGATACTGTGCGGTACGCCCGTGCCACCCGTCGCGCCAAGATACGCTGCGGACGGCGGAGGTAGGCTATCGTTCGTGGGCCGAGAGACCGGGCCCATACAGGCGCACCGTACAGTGCCATTGATCTAACGACCCCAGTGTAGAGTACACGACATGCCACACTGGGACCACCGACGTTCGGAAGCAGGCGCCCCAACGCGCCAGCCGCCGCGACTAATTTGGGTTCCAGTCGCCGGAAATGCTCGCCGAACGTCCATCGACTGTCGAGGACCAGCCCTAGGTACTTCAACCAGGGCTGAACAGCGATAACCGTTCCTCCGACCACAATACTCGCTCCCCTCGGCGGTCCCCTCCGCGGACCGTGGAAGGAGACGGCCTCGCACTTGTCGAGGGCCACCTCCAATCCCAGAGCACGAATCCGTCGTACGACTAGAGCCACACCCGCTGTTGCGACGATTGACGCCTCTCGGTAGGAGGAACCGTAAGCCGTGACCAGGGTGTCGTCTGCGTAACAAGTCACGCAGACACCGGGAACATTAGCTCCCCGTAACACCCAGTCGTAGCCGATGTTCCACAAGAGGGGGCCTAGGACAGACCCTTGTGGAACACCACACGACATCGTCTTATAGACCCAACGGCCCCCCTGCGTGGGGTATACTATTTTGCGGCCCACAAAATAGTCCGCCACCATTACCTGCAGGTAATCGGGCACCCCGTGCCACCTCAGGCCTGCAAGTATTGTCTCCCAAGGAAGGGTGTTGAAGGCGTTGGAGATGTCTAGCGATACCGCTAGCAACACCCCACCATGAGACACAGCCTCCTCAGCGAGCGACCTCACACGCAGGATTGCGTCCACCGTCGACCGGCCCTCTCTGAAGCCGAACTGGGTCTCGTGCAGACTTCTGCTCATCGACTGGACGAGACGAGCCGCGAGCACTCGCTCAAAGAGCTTACCCGCCTCGTCCAGGAGCACAATCGGCCGATATGCCGACGGCAGGCCCTCGTCCCGGCCTGGTTTCCGTAGTAGGACCAGTTTCCCCACCTTCCAACAAGCCGGAAACCGGCCTCGGTCCAGGCACATGGAGAACACCTCCCGCATCCATGCCTCCATTGCCTCGGACGCTATGTTCACCACCCGACCGGGAACTCCGTCCAAGCCCGGGGTGGTCCTCTTGCCCCGCAGCTTTGCACGCGCACGACACAGTTCCTCCTCGGACACCGCCGGACTACTGGACTCGTTTGGCGAGTTATCAGCCATAGCTGGAGGCGTCCAAGGCTCCCTTCGAGGAAACAACGCCTCCACCACCTCCTCCACGAACTGTGGCTGAAGAGTGGTCGTGATCGGCTGGGTCCAAGGCCTGGATTTGGCCCTGATGACCTTATACGGCCGCCCCCACGGATCCCGATCCAGTGACTCTAGCCACTCGTTCCAGGCCGCCTCCTTGGCAGCGCTGATCCCCATCTGCAGAGCCTTGCGTGCAGCCCGGTACTCCTCGTATAGGACGTCCTCTCTCTGAACGTCCCGTACACTCCTACGCCTGGCGCGGGCATGGCGACGGCGGGCGGTGACACACGCTCGACGCAAATCGCGGAGTTCGTCTCGCCACCAGTACACCCGGTGCCGTGGGGTGACGGGACGCGCTTTCGGCATCGAGGCTTCGCATATACGGACCAGCGCACCGCAGAACACGTCAACTTCGTGATCCAGGTTGTCGGACGATAACCCCCGGGACCACTCTTCCACGATGGCCACTTCTTTGGCCAAGGAAATGTCCAGTTTTCCCAGCACCCATTTTCTTCCATCTCCAGTAGGGGAAGCTCCGACTTGTGACGTAGAAGACGTGGCCACCCTGAAACGGATATAGCGGTGATCCGACAGGGTTTCCGCGTCAACCACCACTGCCCAATCTGCAATACGGCGCGCCAGGGGGGCAGAGGCGAATGTGACGTCAACCACCGACCCCCCATTGTGACGAACACACGTCAACTCGCTTCCCCTGTTGAGGACCTCCAAACCGAGGCTTATAGCCCACTCCTCCAGTAAATTTCCCCGCGCGTTCGTCACCGCAGATCCCCACGCTCGAGATTTGGCGTTGAAATCCCCGGCGACTAGCACGGGGCAAGGGTGCACTCTGTTGACTAGAGCTCCCACCTCAACGAGGACTTGCTGAAAAGCAGTAAAGCCCTCGTTAGGGGAGCAATACACCCCCACTACTGCAGTGCCACCCACGCTAACCATTACGTAGCCTCGGCCCCTGGCTGTAAATATCAGAGGAGGGGCTCCGTTGACCCGCGAGGCGACGATGGCCACTAGTCCCTCCGTATCCCCAACCCAGTCGTCCCGGGGCGGCACGACGTATGGCTCAGCGACCACTGCGATCTGTGTTTGCCACTCCGCCATGGTCTGGACAAAGAGATCCTGGGCCCTGGCGCAGTGGTTTACGTTCGCTTGAAGTATTTCTATATCCATGGATTAGGACGTATCCATGTCTCCTCTGTTGGAGGGCTTAGGGAGCCTTGCCCCCCCACTCCCCTTTTTCGCTGACTGGGCTTTTAGGCAGCACCCTTCGCCTCCGGCCACGTGTGTGGCTGGTTTTTCTAGCGCGATACACGCCGCACAGTTTGGATCG
Organism: Danaus chrysippus; assembly: GCA_916720795.1. NCBI lineage: Eukaryota > Metazoa > Arthropoda > Insecta > Lepidoptera > Nymphalidae > Danaus > Danaus chrysippus. Next base: position 4,833,726 of record CAKASE010000055.1, read on the forward strand.
TTTTTGCAATCCCGTGCGAAATGACCCGACTGACCGCAGCGATAGCAGTGGCCCCGGGGAACTCCCTGAGCGACCTTGCACATGGCCGCTAAATGTCCGGTTGCCAGGCACCGGAAACATTTCCGAGCCACCGGTGCCATTGCTGAGATGCGAGCGGAACTCCATCCGACGAAGATCCGGCCCGCGTCAACCACTTTTTTGGCGGCTGCCGCTGGGACTCCCAGCAGGATAGCGCCCGACGTTGAGAGGGAACCTGCAGCGATAAGCTCGGCGGGGCAGCCGCCCACCTGAGCAACCGTTGCCACTACCTCAGCCTGAGTAACGGACTCGTCCAGGCCAGCGACACGGATTGAGGTGCGCATCACAGGGCGGTGGATCTTCACTGCCTCGGGATTCACTACCTCCCTGAGCTTTTCAGCGAAGAGGTCTGCCTTCGCAGCAGAGTCCTCCCCACCAATCTCAAATATCCGAGCCCCGGTCTGCGCTTTCCTCCATTTTAAGGGCCCAAGGCCCAGCGCCTGGACATCTACGCGTTGGCGCGCCTCCCTCAGTACCGCCTCATAGGAGGCGTTTTCTCCTGCTTCCGGGAGGATGGTGATTGCGACCGCCGCAGTCTTCGGCGGTCTGATCTTCACCGTCTTCTTCTTGGGGGGTGGTGGCGCCGTTTTTTTGGTTTTGGGGCGATCTTCTTTCTAACCACCTGGCTCCAAGACGGAACTTTGTTCTTCTCCGGGGCTCCTATTGACGGAGACGCGTCTACGGGCTTGAGCGATGACCCCAGCGCAGCCTCGGTTGCGGCCATAGATGCCTTCTTGCGACCCTTCTTTGAATGGCCCTTTGCCCCCGCTACAGCTGGCAGTGCTGGAGCCAGAGGTCCAGGAACCGTCGAGGTTGTGGCCGTCACCGCCGTCCTTCTTCCTTCACTGGCTAGCGGAGGCCTGAGCCGGAGCTCTGGCACATTCGCACGGCCCAATGCTTCCACAACCTTACGGACAACTCTGTCTTCATCGAACTCCTGAGTAGAAGCTTTAACGCTTTGAACAAGTTGGGCAATCGTTGCGTCCATCTCCTCCAGACGCTTGCGTAGCTCAGCGTTCTCTTCTCGCAAGAGCTTGATCTCCTCATCCCGCTTTCCGCTTCCTCGCGTGGAGCAGGCCACTGCTTGGAGTCTCGCCTCTTTCTCTTGGGCCCTGGCCAGCTCTACTTTGGCACGGTGTAAGCCAACGTATTGGCCAGTAGAAGGAGGCCTTCCCCGCCCTCTTTTTGATTTGTGCGCCGCTCCTTTGATTGGAGCGACGCTCGCCTCAGTGGCCGTCTCTTCCGCCGTCTCGGGAGAGTTGAGCGCACTCCCGGCGGACCTTTTCCTCCACAGCCGACTGTCCGAAAGTGACTCCGCTGTCCGCACGCTACAGTCCGACATTTCCGAATCCGACAACCTCGGCACACGTACTCGGTAATCCTTTATTCCATAGCCTTTGTCCAACATGGAGCCACCCACAATCTTTGTGGGTGAAGCCCCATCACTGTCCATCTCAGTCACCACATCAACTCCGCCCGTCACAGACATCAAAGTCTAAAGTCAGTTGACCTTGGGCATATAACACAAACACAGTCAGAGCGTTTTTAAAACACGACACGACAGATAACCTTGAATGTTACGAAACATTAGTCACGGACGCGATCGAACGGCACGTCCGCCTTCGACGGCTGACGCGCAGCGACTCCAAATGTGTTAATGCTTAGGAACAACTGCGTTATTGTATACTTGAAATTATATTCTTTCAAGTTTTTTTTTAATTCAACTAAATACTATGACATAAATTTTTGCAAATCAGAAATTTTGTATAAAAAAATTAAGAAGGCTATTCAGATGTACATCAGAGAACTTATTTTTCATTTTTTTTTTTTTTAATGTGAAAGCTGGCAAACGAGCAGACGGCCCACTTGATGGAAGGTGGTTACCGTCGCCCATGGACATCCGCAACATATATGTTGCGGATGCATTGCCAACCTTGTTTTGTAGGGATAGGGAGGGGCGGGAATAAGGAAATGGTAGGAAAGGATGGGAATAGGGAAAGGGTAACCGGCTCTCTCACTCATCGGACGAAACGCAGCCATTAAAGGCTACTTCACGCCGATCTTCTGTGAGAGGGTGGTACTTCCCCGGCCGAGCCAGCCCATGTTCGAGCTGTAGTAACGGACTACAGATAGGCTCTACCACCATAGAAATAATAGAAAATTGTTACAATTGAGTGAGGATAATAACACTTTAAGATACAGACCAAATAGTTTCAATAATTTCATATATTCTGTTTCTCTGATAATAAAAGAAAACCTTTTTATTATTTTTAAGTTTTTTTTTTTACATTTGATGCATAATTGCTGTGCCTAATGAGATAACTTATTGAACACTACGGTCTCAGTAAAAAAAAACCTATGCAAGATTCCATTCAAATATTTGACGGCCGCATTGTCCGTTTATTTTTTAATTACAATCAAATAATTTTGAGTTTATGATATTTTCTATTTTATGGTTAATAGTAGGATTTTAATTATATTAATATTTCATAGTTTTTATACAAACAGTTATAGTTGTATATATTTCAGTGATGTGAAAATTATTTAGTTGAAAATAAAGTAATGAAGGCAAAGTAGGTATGCTTAAAAGAGTACAAAATAATATATTTAATCTTAAAATGTATCTTATATACAAAATCTTTTAAAAAGGTGCTTAAAATAACGCCTATCTAAAGAGTATTCAAATTTACAACCATGTCACTTGGGTAATACATTTAACGAAATTGACAATTAAAACCTTAAGTATTAAGTAAAATAGAAGGTTATTTATTTAAAAAAAAACTTAGCTTTGCTGCCAAAAAGTCCCAAAATAAAATCAGAAAAAAAAAACATTTCTGTATAACATGTCTTTTAAATTTATTAGTGAATGAAAGATTATTCTTCCATAATGTATAAAATAATCAGAATCTGTAATGAGCGTTTAGGCCTCGGCCTCGAATTTTGCGGGCAGCGGAGCGGCGGCGGCGGCACGGAAACGCATACTGTTCTCCAAACTAGCGGGCAGCGGGCACCGCTGTATTCGAGGGTCGGTCCATTTGATTATACGCGTAAGATCCTGCCGCTCCCGCTGCCGCTCCGCTGCCCGCAAAATTCGAGACCGAGGCCTTAGGGATTTTTTACATTGACGAAAAGCGTATATGAGTGGCTGAAAGAAATTTTAGTTTTTTTTTATGTTAAAGGGGGCAACCGAGCAGACAGCCTACATGATGGAGGTAGTATCGTCGCCCATAGACATCCGCAACATAAGACATGTTGCGGATATGTCACCACCCTTGACTTGGGAAGATGGGGAGGGAGGAAAAAGGGAAGGGGTAGGAAAGGATGGGAAAAGGGAAAGGGCAACCGGCTCTCTCACTCATCCAACGAAACGCAGCCACTAAGGCTACTTCACGTCGATCTTCTGTGAGAGGGTGGTACTTCCCCGGTCGAGCCAGCACATGTTCGAGCTGCAATCACTTGACCACAGCTGGGCTCTACCACACAGTAAGCAATTATCAATAGCATAAATAATGAAAAAACATAATAAATTTTAAAAATATACTTAAAAATCATTGAAAAAACATAAAACAAGGGCCAAGGTTTTTGTATTGCTATGAATAAAATTTTCTTGATTCAATGAAACTAGAAATGAGGTGACTACAATTACTAATCAGGGCTAATTATAACTATACAACCGGAGCGAACAAAATATTCCGTTTTTGACTACGAATTTTATGTAATCTAGTGTCTATATTAGGTATTTTTTATTTTTTTAAAAAGCAGTTTTTAATCTATTTACCAGTACAATTATGAGATATCTACGGTTCTCATTGTCAAACTCCTAGCTCGAGGTAATGTAACAAGAGATTCAATTTTCATTTCTGTATACATATCCCAACTTACATGTCACTGGCTTCTTAGAATAAAAGAAGACCATGCATTAGATGGTATTTTATTATTTTTTTTGCTTCTAACGTATGGAGAAAATTATTTGTCAAAAATAGAAAATTAATTTGTCACTAGTCAATCAGTTAGACAGCTAGCTACAGGAGCTACTTGTAGGTATGGTCTTCATAATGACACTAGAATACTTTTGCTCTCTTTGATCCGTTTTCAAATTATATGCTTATATTTATCTACAAGTCCTAATAATAATTGAAAATATATATTTTAGATCTTTAAATTATCTTTATAAAATTTTCTTTTCATTAAGGTTTTATGTTTTAGTTATTAAATTCTGTTATAAATATCACAGAAACATTTTATTTCAAAAGTCAAAATGGGTCTGTAGTCATGTTTTCCTTATCAGGGTCTACAGATACAACAACAGTGATTTTCATTTGATTACATTTTTACTGCGCCAGATTTAAACTATTATGAGTCTGTAATCGTTTGAACTTATTAAAATAGTATTATAGGAGTAATAGAGAGACGAAACCTCTTAGCATTCGATGGATTCACCGTGCGGGTGCCGGGTCCATCGCGTTGCAGGGAGAGGAGCTTCAACAGTGCCTGGGACTTGCGACCCAGGTGTAGGTTTAAGGGGCCCCTTAACTAACGCGCGTTATACGCTCACCTCCACTGTCCAAGTTCCTCTCCCTACCTAACCAAATTTGAAAAGAACCTACTAGGGCTGCCTTCGACGTACGTTCTAAGAATGAATTAATGTTAGTTCTGGACAGGCCCAAGTCTTTTAGTAGGTTATAGAGAGATTTAGCTGTTATACCTCTCGCTCCCACCTCTACCGCGTACAAATCAACGACGAACCTATTTCGAGTTAGTTCGTTAGTGAGCTCGTAATACTTATTGACCTTGATGGCATGGTCTTTGGGGATGTTGGTTTCCCAAGGCACCGTAAGCTCTATCATCACAACGCGCTTTAAAATACGCGAATATAGAAATATGTCTGGTCTGGAGGCCGACGCACAAATATCCTCGGGGATTTTGTATTGTTTCTCATACGTATCCATCATGATAGTCCAATCCGAAGCCGCTTTAAGGATAGAGTAAGGCTTGACGTTTGATTTTATAGCCCTGGTGCCCTCTCTCACAAAACCTATTGATCGCTCGTTTGTGGTTATTTCCCTTTGCGCTCTGGCTACCGAAAGACTAACCGCTTCACGTATGATCTCTAAAACCCTATCGTGACGACGCGAGTATTGACCGCTGTCCAGGAGAACCCTACATCCCACCAGCAAATGCTTGGCAGTTCCAACTGCCTTTCCGCAGATATAGCAAGTTTTTTCGGTACCTTTACCCCATCTTACTAAATTACTCTGATCTGGGAGAGTCATCTGGAACGCATTGAGATAAAATTTTAGCAAGGCTGGCGACCAGTCATGAATTAGGGTGCGCCATTTTAGTGCTAGTGGAATGCAAAAATCTCCTATGTCTAACCAATCGTTCTGCATTTCTAAACTCATTGCATGGATCTTGTATTTATCGTTCTCGTCTTGCCGAATAAAAGACTTCAATATATCCGTATCTTGGACTTTCCTACTTGATCCTAACCCTACTCTGTTATTTTGCGCTCCGATCATAAATTGTTTATGGAATTGAAGTCGTGACTCTAGCTCTGGGGCATCATTGTCTTTTGGGAGTGATGTAACGACGTCATCATGGGATTTTCCCAGGATATGTCTCTTGGAAACTCTTAGGTGTTTGTAGAGCTCCGATGGTCTTTTTAGATTCATCCCAAAACTATTACGATCCCTGAATAAAGCCGATGAGTCAGCCGTTAGCGCGAGCCCGAGCCACAACTTCAACATCTTTATGACGCCTGCATCTAATTTAGATAAAAGGGTTTTACTAAAATCATAGACGAGGAAAGGCCAATTCAAACGTGAAGTTAAGTAATTATCGTAGATCCATGCTTTTTTTACGTTACTGATCTGCTGGCTATCTACCTTGTTGAGATCATTTAAAAAGCTATCTACTATTCCTTCTAAAGATGGAGTACGACCTATATTATCAATCTTACGACCGAGAAACTTGAATGGTGCATTTTCCGTAACCGTAGAAACGCATTGACCGCCTATCGATAGTCCCGGATCGTATGAGGTGTATCTTGTATTCCGCCTACCAAGACACAGACAGTGACATTTACTTGGTTTTGTCCTCAATCCATCCGTCCACTCACAGAATTTATCCACTTCATCCAATAGTACTTGACAGTGTTTGGGGTGACGTGTCAGTATTGCGAGATCGTCAGCGAAGGCTAAAATGGATTCCGTGTATTTGTTATTGAACTTAAACCGATACCCCCATTTTTTCTCATTGCTGATAAGTTTATCTACTAGGATATTGATTACAATATTAAATACTATTGGAGATAAACAGCACCCTTGGAATAGTCCTACATTGTAACTCAAACTTTTTGAAGGGCCTTCTTTAGTTATAATAGAAAACTTTAATTTTGAGTAATACGACGCAATCATATCGCTAACTAAGGGTGGAAAGTTATACCATCTAAGCGCGAATAGCATCAACTCGTGTTGTATCGACCCGAACGCGTTCTCTAAGTCTATCCAACAAACTGTAATTTGCCGCTCGCTTTTTCTAGCATCTTTCAAACTCTCCGACAGCAAGGTGTTGTGTTCTAGGCATCCAGAAATCCCGGGTAGAAACCCTTTCTGGTGATTTGGCCTAAAATACTTGTTGCTGAGCATGAATCGCGTCATTCTCGTTTGTAGGACCGAGAAAAAGATTTTAGATATTGTATTTGTTAAGGCTATCGGTCTAGTATCTTTCGGATCGGTAACTCGATCTTTTTTGGGAATGAGGACAAACATTGCTTTCCCGAAACACTCCGGGATTTGCTTCCTTGACCAGATTTTGCCGTATATATTTATGAGGTGTTTACGAACCGATGGACATTTTTTAAAGACTATATATGGGATACCATCGGGGCCCGGTGCAGATTTAGATGATTTCCTCTTTATGTGACTACTTATTTCGTCTAACGTTGGTGGTATGCCGTGAAAATCGATATGAGGAATTTCCGGTTTGTGTTCGTTTGGATCCGTATAGAGCCTTACACTTTTAGGCACTTCGTATGTGCTCTTGAAATGGTCGTAAATTTGATCGTTGGTCAAGAGAAGCTGTCCGCGTTCTTTCTTAAAAATGGTTTTCGAATACTCAAAAGGGTTTTTATCAAAATCTACTTCCTGTTTGGCCCGGTCAAAATTACCGCGATATTCTGCAGTTTGTGCCGATATTCCTTGAATTAATTTAAGGATTGACCTTAACGCCCTAGCTAGCTGATGACTAAGGTGATTGTCGCCTAGAGCTTTGGCTATACGTAGATTTTTTATTAATTCCCGTTTTTTCTTCCTCATTTTTATCTTGAACGAATTTTCTTTATTTTTGCGAGCGTAATGATTACGTGGTGGATATTGCTCGTTGAAGTAGTCATAAACGGTATTTTGGAAAGTTTCTACATGCGAGTTCAATTCCTGCTTCGAGCCCGGATGCTCTAACAGGACCGCTAAATTGTCGTCGTGAACTTTCCAAGTCGATTGTTTCATGTTAGGAATGCTAAGACGTGTCCGGATGTTAATGGACTCCTGGTGGTTTCCAGTTAATGGTTCACCATGGGATACGTGAGGGTCAACTCTATCCGAAGTGATAATTGAAGAACTTACCAACGATTGTCGCGCTTCAACACCATTATGTGTTTTTAGGTGTTTAATGTACCAGGCTCGTCTCTTGTAATTTTTCCCGCACGTAGGGCATTTCAAGTCCGTATTCGCGCCGTTTTCGCCGTTTAAATCGACCGGTGGACAGATCTTCCGCCCCCCCTCTCGGACTGTCCCAGGGGTATTTTTCTTTATAGGACTTTTAGCTTAATAAATCCCGGGCTGGGCTTGCTAGGCCGTTGCCCTCAATGATTAATCAAAATTCAACGTATCAAGAGTTCATTAAATTAATATTTTATTCAAAAATATACATATTTAAATTAAATAGTTACTATGGTATCACAGCAAAAGATATAACGAAAATTTTTATGTTTATTTTGTACCTTACAATTTCAATACGCTCAGGGTTTGTTTATTTTTTTGGTCGTATATCAAATAATAAAAGGTTTTTTATTTATAAGGTTTAGTTGCCTGATGAACTTCTACATTGCTGCTAATCTACTACAACAATCTAATTATATCAATGAACCATTTCACTGCTATAGCAAGAGTAATAAAAAGCTAGTAATAAAAAGTTCAAATTAAAAATTCTTCAATTTTCGTAGATGGAGCAATACGTACCTATGTACATGTTCATCAAAATATTTTGTAGAGAAAAATTTTAATTGGAATATTAACAGATGAATGTTGCCGAATAGATTTAAGTCCTCTATAAAAGTCTAAGGTGATCATTTCCAATAGAATATTTATTTTATTTTTTACTGAGACTTAAAATACATATATAAGTATAAGTTTTAATAATATTATATTACTTGATATAAAAAAGTATATTACTGGGACTGGGATTAACGTTATCAGTTATTTTACTGGTGGATATGTGATATTTTTATAGTTTTTTTTATGTTTTTATAGTTTTTTTTAGTTTAAATTTTTAACCTAACGCTGAAGATACCTTCACACAAATACCCTTCCAAAAAGTGTGGAGTGATCTATGGTCACGGTCTACACAAATGACTGCATTGTTCCATGATTTAGGTAAAAACAATTAAGCTTCGTCTTGGAGTAGACAGTCTCTTGGTATTTTATAAAATTATATTGAGCCTTGCACAAAAACTACTCGCTCTTTTACTATAAACAACTACACGCACAAGGCAGTTTTGTAAAAGTAGCGAAAATATAAACTTTAAACGTTTTAGAATCTTCTGATATAAAAAAATTATGAATGTTTCGCAGAGAAAGTTATCATAAACAAACGTTTTTAAAATTGTATTCCGTAAACACAATGTTCACAAATCTGGTAAAAAATCTTTTTTTCCTGTTTTACCAAGAAGTGTATATTATTAACACTAATTTCTACCTCAACTTAATAGTGCCATAATGTTAATAGATATTTTTATTCTAAAGACTGTCTGGGAAAATTTACGTTAACCAACACATTAATTTGTCAACTTCTACCTGCTAGGTAAATAAACGTGTAACATAATTAACGCACACCCTGAAAGTAGTTTGTTCAGAATCGGAATATGGATCGATTTTTATATTTTTTTTATGTAGGTCATTTTTTTTTTAAATTTAGATAGAACTAAGTAAATTACAGTCATCCTATACACAGTTATCTAAACACTTCATTGAAACGAAAATGGATCGTAAGTCAGAGTATTAAGATTTTTAAAATGAAATATTAAATTAGTAATCATCATTCAATTAAAGAAAACTGATACTTGTTTCAAGGCTAAAATAGTATTTTACAAATATCTACGCACGCACAGCGACAGCCAGCACACATCAAATACCTACGCACGTGTCCATTGACCTCCTAGATCAGCTGATTTGACGCGACTCGACTTTTTTGTGGGGGCGAATTAAATCGCTAGTTTATAACACAGAGACAACAAGTGTCGAGGAACTAAAAAATAAGATAATTACCGCCTTTGTAAGTGAAAAGTGACACTGCAGTAAAATAAAACCACAATTGCGAAAACGGACATTAAAGTGCATTGAACAAGGCGGTGGACATTTTGAAAATGTTTTAAAACGACAACGCCGTGCGAGTGCAAATTAAACTGTAAGTTTGTTTATGATCTTTAAATTATTGTAAATATTTTGATACACACCATTTAAACAGGCCGACTTAGTTTAACTTTGTCGTAGGTATTGTGGTGTCTAATCAAATCACGCGTTATCAGCTGTTTAATAATTCTTATTTACAAATTTAATTTAACAAATCAGTAATTATAAAATATTGGCTTCACATTAAAAAAAATTCAATGTCGACAATCTAAAGCCTGAAAAGTGTGATGGAAAGAAGAATCATAAATCATAATGTAGTTATTTCGTGTACTTATTATTACCTACTACTTATTATTGTCGGACGGCACTCGGAGAGAGGAGCGCGGGCGCGGCGAGTACATAGTGTCTGTCTGTATGTGCATGTGCAGCGGAGTGTTGGTGAATAGCTGACCATATTATTTGCACGAAATTGGGATAACTAATTTCACAAATAAAAAATTCAAACGCACATATAAATAATATTTGGTGTATGCATTGCGTTTATATTATTATATTCTAATTGGGGTGTGTTTGAGGGTGTTCGTTAATTACGTTACACGTAGAGTGGGAAACATTCTTATTTACTATGCGAAAACAAAAGCTCTCCCTAATTCAATTGGCTTTTTTGTATTGCCCGGAAATATTATACAAGGCATTAGTTAATTAACTGATATTTCGCAAATATTTGGTTATATAAACCTTCATTAAACTAATATTAATTATTTAGATATTAAACCACGGTCTACAACGTAGATTATGCAAATCAAAACTGTTTGTTAAAAAAAAATATCGATTTTTATTAACTTCAAAACTTATAATTTATATAATAAAACTTTAAAATTGATGCTAAAACGTTAAAAAAATATTTTTTTATTTTTATTAATTATTAACGATAAAAAATTATAAAATTTATGAAATAACCACGTGACTAAGAACGCGCCACGATAAGTCGTACTTATGACTTCACAACGTTAAAAGAATTTGAAGATAGTAGTGTCATCCGCTTCTATCAATGTATCAGCTGTGTGCTACAATGAGGAGAAATTAATATTGTGACGTTACTCGCGCTCGGGTCTGCTCAGGAATTGTCGGGGTGTTTTCGGTACCGGATTCAAAAACGAATATTAATTTGATATAACTTTTTAATTAATTATACCGAAAAAATAAACAAATATACTTTTGTTATAAAAGTAATATGATCATTCCATTTATCACAAATAAATTTTTCGTTCAAAAACCAAATTACATATAAAATAATAAAGCTTAGAATAAACTTTTAATGTTTAGAGTTAATATTATTCTGGAATATTAATATAAATAAAAAAAAATTGCCTGAACCTTGTAGGTATTAACCCGGATATAACAATTGATACTCGAGGCTCGTTAGTTAAAACCAGTCAGGAATATTCCACTTATGAGTGGAGTTTCGACGGTGCCTGGGACCCAGGTGTGGGTTTAAGGGGGCCTTATCTAACGCGCGTTAAACGCTCATCTCTACCGTCCAAGATCCTCTCTTTATCTCATTAAATTTAAAAAGAACCTACCAGGACTGTCTTCTAAGTACGTTCCAAGAACAAATTAATGTGAGTTTTGGACAGGCCCAATTCTTTAAGTGGGTTGCAGAGAAATTTAACTTTTATACCTCTCGCTCCCACTTCTACCCCTTACAAATCCACTACGAACTTATTTGGAGTAGTTTTGTATGTGATATCGTTATATTTATTGACCTTGATGGTATGGTTTTTGGGGATGTTGATTTCCCAAGAAACAGTTAGCTCTACCATCACAAAGCGCTTTAAAATTCGAGAATACATAAATATGTCTGGTCTGGAGGCCGACGCACAAATATACTCGGGGATACCATAAACAGAATTTTGAATAAGCATTATCCTAAACATCCATTTTTTCCTGAATAACTACGATTTTTTAAACAACTATCTATTTTAATTTAATTTCATAATCAAATTCGTAAGAAGAAAAAGTAAGCAGTTAAATTTGATTATTTAATAAAATTAACAAATTTCTTGAAGGAATTATCATTGTTATGAAAATAATTTCGTCTTACCAATTCGTTTACTTCACTTACTTTTACGTGTAATTCATGTTCACACTGGTCAACACGGGTTTTGCCACATGAACTTTGATAACTAATTTTGTTTTATCAATCTATCCTCATTATTAATTCACAGTTTTCATGAGTCTGTCAGCCTTATATTTGTTGTGATACGGTAATTCTCATAACTAGTACTGCGGATGTTAATTAACAGAGACACCTACAAGTAAACATGTCGAGAATTGTAACAATGATCCTAACCCTTTTTCCCCATGTTCACTCACAACGGAAAATCATATAAAATAGCATAGCAAATTTCTAGCCTCGATTTTGGCATATTTTGTTGAAAAATTTAAATTCTATTCCTCCAGTCGTATCAAACTTAACCTACAGAGCTAAAACGTAAACCTACTATAAAACTGGTCCAATTATTCAAGGTCGTTCAGGAGCTATGGAGCATGACAAACTCTTACTTTCTCTAGCAGACCGAGTTAAGAATAGAGTTTACGCTATAGAACTGACGCCAACGACATCTCGAAACAAATTACTATGCTGAAGTAGCAATAGACCGATCATATCTATAGATATTGATACAGCAAACATATCTAAACTTCAAGTAAGGAAATTAATATAAAATCGCGTTAATGACCGTATTTTAACCCATTTTATATTTGTAATTAATTAAAGTTGAAGTCTCAAATTAATACATCATCATGTAAAGTTAGGCTAAGTAATAAAATACTGCGGGAGTTATATTATGTAAAAAACCCTATTATAACAAGTTGCTAAAATATTAGTGGCAAAATATTTTATCCATTATTACAACGAACAATGAGTTCAAGTTAATTTCTAGTTTAATAAATAAATAATAGTTTAAAAAACTAAAAAACACGTTTTTATAGCAAACCGAACTAAAAACTTAAAAATAAATTTAAAAACAAAGAGTTTATACTACCGTAGCAGAAGGTTAAACAATCAATCATAGTTATGTAATGACTTCAAAATAAAATTTAAGTTACAAACAGAATTATTAAATTCAGAGTAAAAAGTCTTTGGGTGCTTGCCATATTAAAGGCTATAAAATCATTCTATTGGCAACTATCTATGAGTGGAGAGTTATGGAAATGTAATAAAATGCTCGCAGCAATGCTGAAACTTCTTATCCAAAATCTTTTAACACGCGAGCCCTCGAGTAAACACCATTTTTTCTTTAAGTTCTTTTAAAGTAGCATTTTTTCTATTTTACAGCATGATTTGAATTTTATTGCTCAGCAAACTCTATTTACAATAGCTTTAATCATAGTAGTAATTGAAAGGTAGGCAATATATATTTATTAAGGCCTGCACAAAGGTGATAGAGATAGAAAAACCATTAAAGTAAAAAGTTTAACTATTTTAGTCTATTACAATAATAGAGCAAAATTCCAATTTAATTGGTGATCTGTTTTATTACTAAACCAACTATTTACCTATTGAAAAAATATGTTAACATTTCAAACATATAACAGGCTTATTAGATTTAAGTGGCTATCGGAACTGCAATTTTAGAATTGATTGACTTTGGTTTTGACTGTGCTATTTATTGGCCGGAAATTTAATTTATTAAAAGTTTTTTTAAATATATTTTTCCAATTATGATGATTTTCTTGCGAAATTATTTTGGCATACTAATAAACAAACATCAAGTTTGACTGGTGTGAACTATGAATAACTGAAGATGTGTGTATAATATTCAATAATATACTTATAGATAATAAATTAATTCAAAATAGGAATCTATCCTGATTCTTGAATACACTATGAACTATGGTTTATGATATGCCAATATCTCTACCAGGGGGTTGGGTCAGACCTGTAGTTGCTGTAGTTAAAACATGGTAAGGAACAAGAGGGCGGTGGCGTGCACACAGATTTAAGGTACGGTAAACAGAATATGTTTGAAAAATAAAATACCAATTTTCATCATTTTTTTCCCATAAAACATTGATAATAATTATCATTACATATTATCTTTCGCAAGTATTGATTTAAATTTAGAAATGAAACTAATATTTTATTGTTTTTAACGGGCAGACGAGATGTCTGTCGTGATCAAGTTTGCTGCAAAGTAATCGAAACGTCGGAAGTTAATTATTTTGTCTTTAGCATTATTAAAAAACCGTAAACATCGTAAATCATTTTTCGAGTTTGTCTTTTTAGAACCATATTATTTTTTCTTGGCATTTTAGTAAAATACGTTAAAACTTAAAATCTTACTATAATAACAAAAGAAAGAACCCACAAAATCAACAAAACAAAAACAAACGACGGGAGACGCGGTGTCACTGCGCGGGGCCACGCATTCATCCGTTGCAATGGTTACTAGTGGGGCCCGGATAAATATGTATATATTAAAAAATCAAAAATATGTACATAAAATATGGACGAAAAAATCAAAAATATGGAGTTTAAAAAAATACTTTCATAATTAAACATTGTTTTACTATAAGAAAAGTACATCGTTAAGTAACATTTAAAAAACGATGAAAAGAAATAGCGAAATATTAATTTCAACAAAAAATAACAGTTTTATTCAACTTCCATTGCACTAGCCTTATCATATTGGTTGCAATACACAATGACGTGCTTCTTTAAATTATCAAAATGAAAACTGACCATTTGGTTGAAATATAGCCTAATATTTGCTGAATGATCTCTCCACGTCACATGACGTCATGGATGCATACCTAAAACATACTTAATTCAGTAATTGTGTAAGCCATGTCTACAGCCCTCGAAACTTTAACTCAGAATATTGTTATTTTTTTAGCGTATTAATCCTTTATTTTTATCGAAAACATTAGTGGCGGGAACGTAAATTTTATCTATTTTTGTGAATATATGGATGATTTTGATATTTTCTTGTAAAATATGGACTTAACTTTGAATTAATATGGTAAAATATGGAAGATAAAAGTTGGTTTTTCGCAGTCTAAATATGACAATCCATGTAGAAAACACATTCTAGACCGAAAATCGCGTAAATTAAAAATATGTATTTACATATTAAATATTAATCCGGGCCCTAGACGTACTAGTAATGGCGGCCTTGTTTGCTATAGTAAGTACCTAGTAACGCGTTCCTCGCCTCAGACCGCACATCAAACGACGTCTATTATTTGTTACTGCGCAGGGTCAAGATTCGTCCCGGATATTATATGTAGTTGTTAAACATAATAAAATATGTATGCGAAGAAATCAGAAAATATTAATTTCATTTAAATATTGATAAAATTCGCGCATAATGTTACAACTTACAGCAGTCCGATCAGAACGAACATCTATATACTTTATGAATCTCTCAACGAGGTACCTCTGAGCCACGAAAGTATCTTAAAACGATTACGATCTGTTCCTCACAACTTTATAAAAGTTATTTTAATAGGGATATCCAGTGGAGATTCAAACATTCTTATTATTATCATTTGAAAAAAAAACAAACAAGGCAAACAAAGTAACTTATTTTTGTGTACACAACCTGCTAACTAATTAAAACTATCATAATACTTTTTATTAAAATGAATAACATTACCTTTCTTTTAGTTCAATCTTAACTGGTCACAAGTCACAACTCACACGCCTTCACTTTACACTTATTTTAATTTTATTACCAAACGACAATATTGAAAATCTATTCGTACCTAACTAATTTCATTAAACACATATCACAAGCACAAAACTCACTGCCATAATGTTCTATACTTCGTTAATAAATTAATCCACTGTTTACTAATTAAAACTTATTCACTTGTGCTGAGAAAAACAAATGACAATGTCACAATATTCAATAACAATAAAATGGCGAAAAAATATATGAACAGTTTACCGACCAATCAGAGAGCTCCATTTCATTTGACAATTAACAGACTTAAAACAATTCAAAATAATCAGTGCTTCCAGTGTTACCAGAATATTTTTTTCTCGAATCGCCTTGCTGGAGCGCACAGGTAGTTAAGGCGGGAAAGTTGAAATAAATTCATGAGCTTCTTATTGGTTTTATATTCATTAAATTCGTACTATTATTTAACAATAATTTAGTTTAAATAGAAATGCAATGAAATTATTGATGTACAAATGGTCAAGATTTTTGTATGTTTATTGATTGCAATTTGTTTTAAAAAGTATTATTAAATAATTAAATACTATGAAATATTATCTTAATAAGAACTATAAGATAACAGTATTTAAATAAATTTTAAATATTACATATTTTTTTTAGATAAACCTTTGACAGAACTGAGTAAATTTTTTTAACATACTAAAATAGGATAAATTACTTTATTTAGTACCTCCATCGAGTTGAGAGACTGAGTAAGCGCAGAATACTATGCATGTGTTAGTTTTACACATACAAACATTTCCTATATACATACACGAGATTTATAAATTGTCCTTGAGAATTTTTGTATGGAAAATAAACAGAGAATGGTTGAATCAACCGCCGCTCTGGCTGCGTAGCGGCGCTAGCAGTAGCCGATCGAAAATGTTTCGTTTTTAGATGGCACTTATAAACAAAGCATGAATCAATTAATGTCATTTTAAATGTCTATTAAGATTTGTATTTCTTAATGTATGATTAAAAATATGTAAGTAAAAATTAAACAATATAGGTTTAGTTGTTATATGCGTAGGGTATGCAGTGCTTATTTGCATCTATGGTGTGCACACCACTGCGAGAGGGCCTGCTATGCGGTGGTTATTTTCAACAAGGGACATTATTATTACAGGTGTCATTTTCAATAATTTACCGACGAAAAACGAATATAGTGAAAGCCGCAAACCAAATAAAAATATGCAAATTTCATGCAAATTATGTACAGTGGTAACCATCTCATATTTTGTATCTGTTATTTCACTGGTTAATATGAATAAAAATAAATAAATCTAAAACAATACCGTTTACTATCACGTTGCCGAAGACCATATTACTGTATTTATGTACTAGTTCTGGTGATGACTGAAATGATATGCCTGTTAATGCCGCCAACATTTAAGGTCATGACTATGATTATGTTCAAAATAAATATTTAAATTATCAAAGTGAAGAAAAAAAGCGGTATTGATGTATACCAAGGAAATGTATGAACCAAAAGGAAGATATTAATGAAGTTAAAAGTAAAAGTGATAAATAAATTATACTTTGTAAGGGTTTTATATGTTTACTTTAATATGAATACAAACAAAGTGTAGCGGAGCAACTTAGATTATGACGTGTTGTATTGTAAATTTAAAATATCCATTTCTATACATACATATTTGTTTATTAATTGATTAAAATTAATTCAATATTTTTAATTCTTGCGACGGACAAACTTCTTATTAGATTGTACGTATGTATATAGCGATTAGCGAGGATGCGCGTTGCGTCTATTGTTCACGTCGTCCGGGCCCGCGCACCTGTAGCCCCGCTGCCCCCCGCTGGCCCCGCTAGCGGCCGCTGGCACTGCAGTGTTGCCAACCGTACGATTTAAATTGTATTTATACGACCTTTTTGACTATTGTACGATGTACGATCGAGTTGTCGAAATCGTACGCAAAATATACGATTTTTTAAATGAAGTCTTACGAAAAAATAAATCTCCAATAAAACTATAAGGAATGTGTAAAACTAAACTTTAGTACTATAACTATAACTAACTATATTTAGTACTATACTATAACTATAAGGAATATGTTAAACTAAACTGTATTCCAGAAACGGTACATAAGAATTTGTTAGCTGCACAACATATTAAAGAAAAAGGATCTTGTATAAACTTCAAGCCATCTGACGATATGCTGAGCAATGTACATATATGTATACAAAAAATATAATGCTATTCCCGCATCTGCTATGCCTAATAATTCAGATAATGACTAAAGCAATTCATTTTTTTATGTTTTCAAAATATATGTAATTAATGAGTATCTTAATTCCACATATTAATTGATGATTAATGTTAATTTAAAATTATAATTAAATTCCGTTTTTATTTGGTATACTTCCGCAGTTTTATTGAAATGTCATCGCGTACAATTATTTCCTTGAATTTCAAGACAAAATACTATTTTTTTTAGTGCATAGTACGATCCTCTAAAAAATAAAGTTGGCAACACTGGGGCATTGCGCCGAAGTCCGAACTCGTCAGTCCGCATAGACTTTAGCTGTGTAACGCTTGTCCGTCATCGCTACGGCGACACTCGCACGCGCACGCTCGCTTACGACAGATAATCTCCTTCTGTATTAATAGCTTTTAAGTAGTTTAAATTGCTAAACTTTGTTTAATTCGCTAAAAATATAAATTTATACAGCAAAGAAATAGAAAGAAAAAGACTATTTTAATATTGATACAATAATCGCTTAACTCAATTACCATAATATTAAGATACTATCATTTAGCTCATAATAAAGCATGAACGTGAATAATTGTTCAATATTAATTTAATCCATAATGTGAAAAAAGATTTAAACATTATTAAACTAAATTTGTATTATAATAACTATAATGAAACTTGAATAATTTTTATATCCTAAACAATAAATTTCTAGTTCAACTTTTTATAAATAGAATAGTTTTTAAATAATAAACGCAGAATAGAAATGCTGTGTGTTATATATTTATAGTAAAATAAAAGCTTCAAAAATATTATAACTGCTTATTATTATTTCAATTAATATTACCGTATATTGTTCTCTTGATAGTTACCGTCTATTTAAATAAATATTTTTTAATTGAAAACTTTTCTCAAAAACTATCCGAGATATCTTAAACCATAGATGACCCGGTGGACTTCGTACCGCCCTATAATCAAGAAATATCTGTTACCTTTTTATCTCAATGAAGTTAATTTCTTAATTATGTACAGATGACTCGAAAGACAATGATCTGTCTTCTTCTTATATATTATATGTTTAAATTAATACTATGTATAATAGTACGTATATCTGTTGGCGCAAGCGCCTGTTAAAATTGTGAAGCAATTTAGTATATAGAGGTTACGTAACGATTTAGATGTAAGGCGCTTTGTTTATTGTAATTTTAATTTTTTACTTAGCCTGTCATAAAAATATGTAACACAATAAAATTATCATTGCAACTAATCTACGCCTTTTAATATCTCCTCGTTAAATACTATCAAAATCCGCAACAATATCTAACAAAACTTAAATTCCTATTCCCTCTTGTGATAATAGTCAGTATAAATAGTGTTCAACAACGTGTTTTGCACACAAAAAAGAAATGAAGCCTTATTATATAATTATAAAATAAATTAAAAAATATTTTTTGTTTGTTTATAACGTTAAAAGTTTCAAATTATACGAAGTGCGGTTCACGTCGTAACAGAAGTTGAAGAAAAATTACGAAACTCACAAAGACATGGAATAAAAAATGCAGAACTAAACTTAGATCCTATATCTAAGACTACATAATTTTCCCGAAGTTTCCTAAAAATATCACGTTTTTTGTTTTATTTTATTAATTTTTGATACACACGAACACGTGTTCGTTTCGCAGAGTAAGCAGCACTCTATATGATACTTTATCTATATAGTAATGCTAACCCGGAACTCTTAAAATTTTAATATGTGTTTCGCATACTTGATAAATTATGAAATACTAGCTTTTGCCCGCGGCGGCTTACATGTACCACATAACCGCATGACTCCAGATTTTCTATTGCATCTCTAAAACCACCATAAAAATGCCACCAGGCCGGTAAAACCAGTGAAATACATCATCCACATTATTCAGTGCATCATTAAAAATCTGGGCATCGAAGGTTGTTGCAGGGTATGGTTCATCTACCGTTATTATGGTTCCATTGCAACAAATATTTAAAAAAGGCTTTAAAAGATTTCGAAACTTATGGTTGCTATAAGATTTTCTTTGAAAAAAGTAATTAATGCTCTTCTGTAAATATGTGTAAGTGCCATCAAGTATAGAGATGGCTTTTCTTTCTTCAATCGGACTATCAGGATTTACCAAATAATCGCTCTGGCACAATGAGGTTCCCCTGCGCCACTTGCTCTCGCGTCATATGATCAAATCCGACCCGAAATGGTACAAAATCAGTTAAAAGTGCTTCTAGGCCCATTTTTTTAATATATAAAAATGGCACCCCGATATACATATTAGTTTAGACAAATTATGAAATCATCAAGAAATGTGTTGCATGCGTTCAGATACTTGGCGGAACAACGTGTGTCGGGTTCGCTAGTATTACATAGAAACGACAGGTTTCTAACAGATTAAAGCTATAATGATTTACTTGAGAAGCTTAACTCTAGCAATATCAATCATTATTTTATGTTTCTTGGCACTATCAGAAAAATAAATGTACCAAAATGATGAATCTTGAAACTTGTATAACTTCTATATCTTGGATCCTACAACTTTTGCGCCATATTAACTATTGTTCCAAATGGTTAGTTCTACAAATATGTACCATTTTTTTTTATTGGCCGGCACATTTAAAAAAGGCCCAAAAAGAATGATCTCCTTTCTTCCATGTTCGTTAGATTATATTGTTTTGATACTCGTGGTGCCCTCTTGTGGTTGTTGGTGAAATTACTTGGTTCGTCAGTATTGATGTTTGTTGAATCCGATGATCGATTTGTACTAAGCGACTGACGATTTGTTTTAGACAATGGCCGTGAGATGGCGCTTTTAGGAAAAAATATAATCGAACACGACTTAACCTACATATTGTTGATTTCTTTAATTTTACGTTATGTCGGAATCAATAATTTATTAAAGTAGAAAAGGCACAATTTGTGGAATGAAGAATTAAAAACTTAGGTTTCAATTCACCGTTAGTTATTAAGTCTCCTTACACTGAGAAAGTCGGTAGTTTTTATGTAACGTGGTTTCGTATTATTGTTGTTTTAAAGCACTTTTTGTTAGTTTTTCACTGAAACTTCAAAATATTATATATTTCCTTGACTTTTTGTATATTTATTTTCACTCAATATTTGCTTAATTAGCGGAAATAGTTAATACATTGAAATTATACACGGAGTCGATGTTAACCGGCAACCGATACACAAAGGTAATCCTTATACATAGTATGACTCTGTATTCACGCGCGATTACTTATTATTTCATATATAACTTTGGTATTTCTTCATCGTTTACATGATTCATATTTTATTGAATAGTTAATAATTTTATCTTTTTTTTTAATAAGGAATGAGTGATAGTGTTGTAAACGTTAGAGTAGACAAATACAATCAGAAATCTGCGAATTGCTAAGCTATAGGGAGTTTCACGTGTTATTGTGAGTCAACCATAAAAGATAGACATATGCTATCTAGGAATACTTTTTAAATAATTTTAAGGAGAATATTTCTGTCATACATGATTTCTATGTAGCTCTAACTTATAAGCCTGTACACGCGACGAAAGATTAAAAATGGAGTAACTTCTCCCGTTTTCCCAATATTTCCCTTCACTGCTCTGCTCCTATCAATTGTACGATAATGAAAGTATACTATAACCTGCTTAAGGGTGTGAAGAATAATTGTGCCAAATTTCGTTAAAATCCGTTGAGTAGTTTTTGTTTCTATAACGAATATACAGACAGACAGACAGACAAAAATTTTACTGATTGCATTTTTGGCATCAGTAGCGATCCTTAACCACCCCCTGATAGTTATTTTTTAAATTTAATTATATTTTATGTACAGAATTAATCTCTCTACAGGTTTATTATAAGTATAGATATAGATTAAATAATATTTATTATTGAAATATATGAGGGTGACAACATATTCGAAAACTTAGAAACCTTTGAGTCTTTTAATATTTTAAATCTATGACCCTTTCCTTTTAGTTAAGATTCCAGACCAATATTTCCTATTACGAGACTGTATATCCGTCAGTTCCTCTCTGGCCCTGTCTGTCTGGAATGCGTTAGGCTAACGCACTAAAATAAATACTAATTTATGAGGTCTGATACGTATTGCAGCAATAAAACTACGAAGGGAACTTGGTATGCAGAAATTATTATTTTTATCGTTTGTATTATGAGAAGAACGTCGTTTTCATTACATTGTATATAAAGAAAAATCCTTCAATACTTTTATAATTCTTCCTTTCGATTTTCAAATAAGCACATCTTTCATCAGAAAAATATGTTGAGGCCGGGTGGTGTTTGGAAAGCTGTATCTGTATGTGAAACGTGGGACCATTCAATCTCTCAAGTCCTAACTTACATAGCCAAAACGTGGACCCTCACAATAATGCTAATCATACATTTACAATAGGAATCTAATTCAGTAAATCGAACAACTTCAAATTACGTTCTACGCCAGAAAACTAAAGTCATCGACATTACTCTACCCCACGCTCAATTGGAAATGAGTTACTCATGTTTCCAGACAATCAGATAATTGATGAAGCCTGAACATGTGAGAATGTTGGCACGTATGTGTGAACGGAAAGTCGATTTGCAAAGTTATTATGACCTAGAAATAAGCTTATAATAAAGGTGCGGAAGCGAAATTCCGTCAGTATGTATGTCATTTTATTTAATTATATAGTTTTGAGATCTCAATATAAAAGATTTATTATTTGTTTCTGTTCAGTTTTTAATACAATATTTTTTAAACAAGTTATGTGTAAAATTTATAGAGAAGAAGCACAAAAAGTTCTCATATACATATATGTATAATTATGCACTTTGTTTGTGTAGTAAAACCCTTGCGAACTACATAGTTGGTAATTTTAATTACAAAAATCAAGGAAAGTTTTTCATAAGTTTTTCATAATACCTTAAAAATCTTATTTCAAAATCATCTAATCAGTTTTTATAGAAATTATTATGATCTAGTTTACAAAATTAGAACAAACTAATCAGTTTACAAGTTCAAATGCGTCTAATGAAAGATTTTATTGTTACAACTTCAAATAAATCCAAAAAAGGAGTTATGAATTAATTATTATGCTTCACTTATTAGAAAAAAAATTGGCAAACAAAATAGAAGAATATTGTTTTTTATAACATTCGTTACTTAATATACATACTATAAGGTTGGGATTGGAGATTGAAATAAAACATGTCGGATGCTCAAATGATACTGATTGACTGTGTATTCGTTGTTCTAATTTATAAGCTACATACATGTGTGTACATCATACACTACACCTCCCATCGAGGGGAAAAAAATATTACGAATAGTACATATTTTTTTTACATATATAAATTTTTAACACTATGTATGTAAGTATGAATTTGTTAACATTACAATAACGTATTTTATGTATACGTATAATTATAATATTATTTTTCACAATACAATTTTATAAGCTATAAAATGATTAGGTGCATATCCGATTACAATTCATTCATCGCGCAATATGAGTCACTAATCCTAAGTATATATAAACTTACACAGAGTTCTATCATTATGTTATTCGTAATAAGGCTTAGTTCTATTCTTATGAATAACGTCTAATTTTCCATTAACTTCGATCTCTACATTCGGTGAAATATTTCTAATAACAGTGTAAGGTCCATAATAAAGGTTCGATAATTTATTACCAGTTTCATTTTTAATAAGGATTTTGTCACTAGGCTTGTACTGAAAAGTATTTGTATAAGTATCATACCTTACTTTTCTCCTAAGCTTACTATTAATTAAATTCTTGCGCGCCTCTATTTGCGATGCTTGCAACCTGTATTTTAGTTCAAGAGGATAATTGTCGTGATTATATAATGGTTCTACAGATTTTGTAAGGTAAACAACATTTCTTTCCAAAAACTAGTTCGTACGGTGTAAACTGGGTAGAGGTGTGAACAGTTGTATTGTATGCAAAACACCAAAACGGCAGCCAATAACTCCAAGTTTCGGGTTTTTGTTCTACGTTAATTCTTATAAACGAGTTTAAATTTTTATGTGAATTTTGCAATGAGCCAATACTTTGATGATGATACGCTGTGGAATTTAATTTAGAAATATTTAAAAGTTTACATACCTCTTTAAAAGTGTCGGACATGAATTCCGTACCTCTGTCTGTTGCTATCTCTTTCGGGATTCCATACCTTAAAATAAAATCCGTTACAAAAGCTTGAGCTACTTTGTTTGAAGATTTTGATGTCAGAGGCATCGCGCATACATATTTTGACAATTCGCATTGTAACGTGAGAATATAAGTGTAATTATCATTATCCCTATCGAGTGGACCTACTAAATCTAAAAATACTTTCTCAAATGCAGAGTTTGCAGTAGAGGTGATTGTCATTGGTTCTTTCAACATAATCGTATACTTTTGTTTTTGGCACTTAGGACATTTATTCACAAACTTGGTCACGTCTTTTTCAATGCCTGGCCAAAAATAGTATTTTTTAATATTATTTATCATTCTTCCAATGCCCGCGTGGCCACTCGTGGGCAATAGATGAAAATCGTTTAGTATTACTTTTCTATCGTCAATATTTTCTATACGCTCAACATCTTTCAAAATACACAAGCGAGGGCCCTCCCAATTGTTATTATTTTTAATCTCGATCACTAATTTCTCTACAAATATACTGTTACTTTTATTCTTTAATACCTACGTATATTTCGTCGATCGACACTTTTTTACAAACGTTACTCAACTCTCTCACAAATCCGGCTCGCGTAATTTGAGATTGAGAAGACGAGTTTATAAACAAATTAAAGTGAGCTTTATTATATGAAAAAATATTGTTCTCATAATAAATATTATTATTACTCCGTAATATTTTCAAATTACGTTTATCTATAAAGGGTAAATCTACAGCATTCCTTGGTTTAGTATAAGTCTCGACCACACGTGGTTGATCAGGCCTCGTGTTGTCCGTGAGGGGTCTGCCAAAAGGCGGGCAATCGCAGGCGGGGGGCTGGATGCAACCGGATTCCCAGCCCCCTGTCAGTCAGGCGAGGTCGGAGCGCCACTGGGTTGTTTTAGTGGGTATACCGGGAATCCTTTTCCCACATACCCCTCCCCATCTCCCGACGGAGAGGGGATGCGTAAAGCATTTTTTCCCAGTGCCTCGTGTTGTCGGTTTCACTAAAGTCAGTTTGAGGTTTCGTGTTCATTCTATTCATATCGTTTATTCTTCGCCTCTGAGCACGCGTCATCACAAATACACATTCATTCATCGCTTTCAATTCTTTTGAATTCACAATCACACCAGATAATGCATCTGCAGCTGCATTCTTTTTACCTTTCACATATTCAATTACATAGTCATATTCTTCTAGCACGAGTCTAAATTTTAGTAAACGGCTAGATGGATCTTTCATATTGAATAAATAAATAAGGGGCTTATGATCCGTGATAATTTTAAAGGTTCGGCCGTACAAATAAGGTCTAAAATGCTTTACTGCCCAAACAATTGCTAATACATAGTTCTTTTTCTGTTGTAGGATATTGTCTCTCAGCCTTGTTAAGAGTCCTACTGGCAAAAGCGACAGGTGGTCCGTCTGAATTAGATAAAATAGCTCCTATCGCGTAACCTGAAGCATCTGTTTGAACTATAAATTGGTTTTTATCGGATAAGTAGGGATATTGAAGAACTGGTGGGGACATAATACATTTTCTTAAAGTTTCAAATGATTCTTGACAATTATTATTCCAGTTGAATTTTACATTTTTTCGACATTATAAATTTAAAGGATACGCTATTTCTGCAAAGTTAGGTATAAATTTTCTGTAATAATTTGCTAACGCTACAAATCTTCGAGTGTCGTCAACGTTTTGAGGAACTGGATAATTGCTAATTATACTATTTTTTTCTGGATCTGGTAGAACTCCTTCATTGGACACAATGTGCCCTAAATAAAGTAATTGTTTTTCAAGAAAATCGCACTTAGTTGGATTTAATTTTAAGTTAAATTTACGAATTCTTTCAAAGACTTCAATTAAATTTTTGTTATGGTCTTCTAAATTTCTCCCCATAATGATCAGATCGTCAAGGTAACAGAGACATTTATCATATGTGAGTCCTGCCATTGCCATGGTCATCAAGCGAGAAAAGGCACTAGGGCTAGTTTTGAGTCCCATGGGCATTCTAGTCATTTGATATTGACCAGAACAAAATGCGGTGTACTTTCTACTCGATTTTTCTAATTCAACGTTATAATAGCCTTGATTTAAATCCAGATGAGAAAAATAAATGCACCCTGATAATGAGTCTAGAATTTCATTTATATTAGGAAGAGGGAACTTATCATCTACAATACAGTTATTGAGTTTACGGTAATCTATAACTAATCTCCATTTCTTTGTTCCGTCTGAGCGTTTGGGTACCAAAACGACCGGACTACTCCATTCACTATTGCATGGCTCTATAATACCTTCTTCAAGTAAATTACTAATTTGTTTATTAATTTCTCCCTTTTGTGAATGTGGAAGTCGATAAGGCTTGGAGTACACTGGAACTGTATTAGGTTTTAACGTAATAGAATGCTTATACAATGAAGTTGTAGTTAATTTGTCCCCCTGGATATAGAAAATATCGTTATATTTAGCGCAAATGGATAAGATACTACTTTTTTCCTCATTATTTAAATTATTTAATTGCAAAATAGACAATAATGATTTCACTCTTTCTGAACTGCCTGAAGTTTTAATGGGTTTTTCAAAAGAACAAACATAAACATCAGTGGCCGAAAAAATAACAGGTTTAAAAGCATCATATTTTATTTGTAAATCTTGTTCAGTAGTATTCAAGATACGTATAGGTATTTGTCCATCTTTAGGCTTAACAAGAGTACTAGCAATAAAAATTCCGTTTTGTATTTCAGTTGCATTGACAACACATTCTTCAGTCATATTAGTGTGAATAAAATGTATGGATTCTGATCGCGCTGGTATTTTTAACATGTTATCACCCATCTCTATTGCTATATCCGACCTAACACATAGGTTCCATAAAGTTAAAGTATTAAAGTTCAATATCGCGTCATCTATACTAAGAGTTTGTTTGTTTGTTTGTTTGTTTGTTTGAAAGCGCTAATCTCCGAAACTACTGGTTCGAATTGAACAATTCTTTTTGTGTTGGATAGTCCAGTTATCGAGGAAGGCTGTGGGCTATATAACATCACGCTACGACCAATAGGAGCAAAGATATAGTGGTAAATGTGTAAAAAACGGGAGAAATTATTTCATCTTTGAAGCCTTCCGTTGCGTGTTCCGTGAAAACGGTTCAAGATACACAAAAAATATGTTTGAAAGAATAATAGCTCTTTTAATGATCTAAAAAACAGTCCGCGACAGTATATGTCTATCTTTTAAGATTAACTCACAAAAATCGTTTTTATGGTACCTAATTTGGTCGAAATAATTTGTTTAAGTTGTATCAACATAATAATATTATTCTTTATTCAAATAAACAAATAAATATGTTGTTGGTTAAGAGTACTTCATTGTGAATAAAAAAAATATAGGTTTTATCCTGAAAACTCTACGGGAACTCGACCATTCCAAAAACCCAGCAAGAACGGGAACTATGTGGGAAGAACCAAAAATCTGCCGGAAGTCACTATTCCACGCGGACGGAGTCGCGGCAGTAGCTAGTATTTAATAAAGAAATCATGTCCCAGTATCCCACTAGCCTTACAAGGCAATGTATCAAATACATAGAATCGATGACTGAGCATTTGATTCCCTATCTTAAGATCTAGATAAACATATCCAATAGAGTTCATCAGTTCCAACATAATCCGAATGAGAATCATGTACCGAGTATTCTCCTTAAATATTGATAGCAATTCACCAGTCTGTCCTGTATAAATGTCGGGGTTTTAACAAGAAAAGTATTCTTCATGGTTTAAATATTAAGGATTACTTTTATTTTAGCTTTCCTTATACTGTTTCCTTGCAGCCACAACTTAGTTATATGAACTACGTTTTTACTTTCTTTCTTTCTTAGCCGGGAAGTCCGATTACCATCTTCGGCTTCATTTCTACAATATCAGGTGTTATTCTCTACCTTGACGAACATTACCCAATTATTCATCAAAACAAACACTTTGATATGATTTTCATAAAACTCGACATATAAACAAAAAAAGACATCGTGATTTAAGCCTTTATTTTCATAAAGTTTTCTATTTAGAATACAATGTGGTCACAAAATAGTAAACAAAGGTAAGAAGAAAAATATTTTTAAGCTAAATAGAACAAAAAAATAAAAGTAGAGGCATGTTATTTTTTGTATATATTTTTGGACAAGTTTTATGAACTTGTTTCAATTTTCCCTAACAATAATATGACCTAGAAATTAAAATTTTTTGAAAAGGGAAACTATGAAATCTGTCTGTCCATATTCGTAATACGGTTATTCTTTTATCTTTCTCTTCAACAGAAATGTTATTAAAGAACTTTTACTAACTATTCAACAAATTTAAATGACAATCATATTTATCACACTATATCAAAAGGTAGTAATCAAAGTGATTTATCTAATCGCTTTAATTATATAGATGTTCAATAAACTTTTTATTTTTTTTCCACACTTAGATTAAACTACCTTTGCAGCATTAAATAAACGTAATAAACAAATTAAACATTTTTAATCATAAGGATTTTCCTATAAATTTGTATAACTTTACTTTATTTGTATAGTTAGGAAACTCCTTGGTCAAGAAACAAAATAGAAGCCGAGTTAGGAACTCCTTGGAAAAGAAACAAAATAGAAGCAGTGCGCAAAAAGAAACATCGGCACTTTCTGGTGGTCCGTCGTCGAGGCAACATCGCTCATGGGTTTTCGACTATTAATATTGGTTTAGCAATTAGTCTAAGGCTATTTTAAGGATATTACTCTGTAAGTACTTTAATTGTTGTTTAACTGGAGTTAGCAGGTTATCATTTCATTCCTTTATTTACCTTTTATATTTGTTCATTTTAATTAATATCGCATAGTCAAATTGTCAAATGTCTTACTGTTAATTTATTTTTAAAAATCCGAACGAAGTTCCTTAATTCAGAAGTGGGATAAAGATCTCTTTTTTATAAATTCTTTGATCGACCGTATTTTGTTTTCTTTTTGACAATTATGTCTAAGAAAATGAATCGTAATCGATCTAAATCAGAAAAAGATGACGCCATGAGAAAAATAGATCGATATCTAGCCCACATAGATACCCTAGTTATTAGTTGTCGTAGATCGAGACACGAGTCAAGCTGCAGTAAAGCTTCCCGACACTCACCCGCATCACACTTACTTGGTAGTGATTCATTGAATGATAATTTGGATAACATTTTAGTAAGACTCAAAGCTGTCGATCAGTTTAGTAATAGTGTTGTAGAGTTACAACATAATTATAAGGAAATGTCGCTGAATCGGTCGTAAGAAATGTGTCTGTAGTTCACAATCACATAGTTAATAGTGGCAACGAGTCATCAAACGTAAATAGTTGAGATAACTTAAACGGTGTCCCTCAGACTACGACTCACGATCAAGGTACTGTTCGCTGTTCTCTGTCCCGATACTATGTCAGTTTCGTATTTTACCATTGTGGCAGAAGCCTTTAAGAATCTCGCACTCATAAAATCGCTTCATTATTGCGTGTAAATTTTTGATCCTTCTGATTGATTTATTGTGTCTAGAGGTAGATCGCGCAATGATAGTGGACAGTGGAAGATCATGTGTGTTTTTCCCGGGAAGCATCTTATTTAAAAGGCGACGCCAAAACATAACTAAATTCATAGGTCACAAATGGCCGTACATGGATATTTTTAAAACTCATTTAAGACCTCTCTGTCCTCAGAAGTTGGACTCCGTTAACATTTCGTTTGCATGTATGAACACGACATACGCTGGGAATGTGAGACGTACATTATAACGTTTACGATTGGTTAAGGATTTATCTGCAGAACTTCGAATTGTAATAATAAACAAACCAACATTAACAACTTTCAGAATAAAATTATACTCCCGCTGCTAAGTCGTCTTAATACGCGCATTTATTAAAAGTACAGGACACTGTGAAGACGCATGTTTTGTCAAGAATAGGTCAAGATTAACTAACTACCAAAATGTAAGTATATGTTAACCGAAGCTGGTGAGAAATATCGATGTGGTTCCTGCAGTTGATAGTGCATACCGATTAACATATTTATCAATATTGGTGATCACAACATATCACTGGTTTCTTCTGACCTTTTTAAATTACTTTATTGCCAATCCAAGTACATGACGTACATTACGAGACTTTAATGAATACGAAACCTTTGCCTTTCCTCACAATACAGTAACTATTGAGTTCAGCAATATTTCATTTTAAGATCTAGTAGTAGTACCGTCAGCCTGCATGAATAACGACAGATGTTTTGAATCGTGTTGGAGTAATGTATGTAAGAGTAACAACAACAGTATATCACTCACGGGGATCAGTCAGATTAATCAAGTACCAGCCATCGAAAACTCTTTATTAAAATCCCTCTGCCAGGTAGTAATCTGCAATCATCAATGTTTGTATTGTCACTTTTCTCGGATTTCCTCGTGTACCGCTGCCACTACAGTACAGTATAGGTGAGATGAACATCAAACTTACTAGTTCAATTCCAATAACTTATCGCCCATACAATTTATTTTTACGGGAAGATAGTACAAGTTAGCGAAATAATGAAAGATCTCTTAGAAAAAGGCATCATTAGGGAATCTCGATCCCAATATGCCAGCTCAATAATTTCAGTGACGAAAAAGATTTTCGAGCACTTATTCGCAATACAGAGAAGAAAAGATATCCGTTTTCATTTATTGACCATTAAATTGATTTTTTAGGATGACATAATTTCGTCACCGGCCCTGATATGGCGACTTCATGAAATGAGAATCAGGGACGACTGTATTCGCTACACAGGCTTCGTTACGTCCGCGTCAGGAGGGAACTACGAATACTGAAAGATGCCATATGGTTTGACAAACTCATCTATTGTTTACAAACCTATTATCAATTAATGATATGCTTCGGGAATTCATTGATTTTGATGACTTGCTCGTTTATATCAACAAAGTACTTCTTCTGAATTTTAATGCTAAAAAAAAGGTAAAGGTAGAATTCTATTTTTTTCGATCAATATTAAAATAAAATACTCGTTTCTGAATACCGAATTTGAGAACTTAGACAGACATATAAGTGGTGGTCAGGTTAGCCCGAGCGCTAGAAAGGAGGAGGCTCTGCAATTACATTATTACATGAACTCGTCTGCAATTTTGTTTTTATCTTATTTTGTTTATTGGAGAAAAAAAAACAGATCACAGGAGTATAACAAAAAAATATAAACAACAATACAGCATATTAAAGACAAAATACCTGTGTCCTCAAACATTTCTCACCAAGAAATATAACTAAGTAAAAATTTGAAAGGCGATGAGTAAACCTAATCTAGTATGTGAAAGGAGCGATAGCGAATGTGCAGAGAATATTCAATACTTAAAACAAACTAAACTAAATTCCCAGTCAATGTAAATGAAAAACAGGACTGCTAAAACGCGGCTGAGTTATGATGTAGAATATCAACCTGAGAAAATTCGTTATTATAAGTACGACATATTTTTCATATAGGGGCGCGTAATATTCGTGTATGATCGCGGTACATGAAATAGAGATTAATTACAATAATGGAATAAGGTCAGGGCCTTAAAATATTTCCACCACAATCTAGTTGGCATCCAGTTTAAAATTGTAATCCAATGTAATGTAATGCTCTTAAATCAGCTCAACCAACCACTCAACGTGTGATGCCATGGAATTTAGAATGGTGCCCAGATACTGGTGCTATAGTATTCGATGGTGAAATTTTTGAACTGTTTTGTCACTTTGCTCATTTTCTTTTAACGACTGTTCTCAGAAGCAGTGGTGACAAGTTTCGCGAGTCGTCACTTGTCGAGACGGGGACATCCCGCTGGCCTGCAGCTGGTGGAGGTTCGAGACACCGCAGGCGTCTCATTGACCTGCTGCCGGGTGGGAGTTCAAGACGCAAGTCTACTCATCACCATTGGCGTTTGTCGCCTTGGCGTTAGTCGCCTTTGACGTGTGTCGTCAGTTTGCGTTAGTCGCATTGGCGTTTGTCGCCTTGGCGTTAGTCGCCTTTGACGTGTGTCGTCAGTTTGCGTTAGTCGCATAGGCGTTTGTCGCCTTGGCGTTAGTCGCCTTTGACGTGTGTCGTCAGTTGCGTTAGTCGCATAGGCGTTTGTCGCCTTGGCGTTAGTCGCCTTTGACGTGTGTCGTCAGTTACGTTAGTCGCATAGGCGTTTGTCGCCTTGGCGTTAGTCGCCTTTGACGTGTGTCGTCAGGTGCGTTAGTCGCACGGGCGTTAGTCGCCCTTAACGTTTGTCCTCAGTTGCATCAGCCGCCATCAGCGTTGGTCGCCACTGACGGGAGTCGCCACTGGCGGGAGTCACCACTGATGGCAGTCGCCAGTGATGGAAGTTGCCGATTGCGTGAGTCGCATTGGCATGAGCTGCACTTCTATGGTGTTGGTAGCCCTTCAAAGGCGTGAGTCACCCGACAATGGTAATGTACTGTGGGGATGTGAAATTGTTGGGATACCGTCGATTTCACACCTTTTTCTTTATTTTCACTTTATCTGTCTTGGATGCCGTTTAGCTTACATTACTTTGTTTATTTGAAAAACATTTGGACACTACACTCATGCAAACAATAATGTTTCCGATAGTAATGGTGATGTTATTTCAAAATTCAGGATGACAAGGTGCTTCGGCCGGATCGTCTATGCCAAACCTTGAAGACGAAGATCGGGAAGGTGGCGCAGTAGGCGAGGCTACTACTGAAAAACAGAGAGAATGTGGCCGAGGACGACCAGGAGTCAGGAGAGGCCGAGTTAGGAAACTCCTTGGTCAAGAAACAAAATAGAAGCCGAGTTAGGAACTCCTTGGAAAAGAAACAAAATAGAAGCAGTGCGCAAAAAGAAACATCGGCACTTTCTGGTGGTCCGTCGTCGAGGCAACATCGCTCATGGGTTTTCGACTATTAATATTGGTTTAGCAATTAGTCTAAGGCTATTTTAAGGATATTACTCTGTAAGTACTTTAATTGTTGTTTAACTGG
This sequence comes from Danaus chrysippus, assembly GCA_916720795.1. Lineage (NCBI taxonomy): Eukaryota > Metazoa > Arthropoda > Insecta > Lepidoptera > Nymphalidae > Danaus > Danaus chrysippus. Next base: position 4,866,589 of record CAKASE010000055.1, read on the forward strand.
AGTTAGCAGGTTATCATTTCATTCCTTTATTTACCTTTTATATTTGTTCATTTTAATTAATATCGCATAGTCAAATTGTCAAATGTCTTACTGTTAATTTATTTTTAAAAATCCGAACGAAGTTCCTTAATGTATAATAAATTTGTATATCTGTACATTTAAATTCATTGCACATGATTTATAACTGTCCAGAAAAGTTTGTCCCGAAAATATAACATTATGAAATAAGAATACAACTATATTACATCGTTGTTAAATATATATATATATATATATATATATATATATATATATATATATATATATATATATATATATATATATATATATATATATATATATATATATATATATATATATATATATATATATATATATATATATATATATATATATATATATATATTTAAATACATGTATATATCACATATAATTTTGAATATTACGTTTTTTACCCAACTGAAGTCAAACAATCAAATCACGATATTTGTATTCAAAATAAGATAGACACTTTGCTTGAGTTACTGTATATAATTTTCTTAATTTTATAACACTATAATACGTTATTCCCAGTTGTAACAAATAATATTTGAATAACATGAACAAAATATTTAACAAAATGCATATGTAATAAATTAATTTAACTTTTTAACTGCAATATTACTATTAGAGGTGCAAGCACTAACATTTTATTAAATTTGAAACGGAGACCCATAAACTTTTCCTATTATTCCCTCCACGCCTAAAAAATATATGCATATAAATTTTTGGAATTTTAAAATATGATAAATATTTTTACAAAATTTTATAAAGTAAGTCATACGACATTATGAGGTGGTGAGGTACAAAAAGGCCTGAAAAGATAAAAAAAGAAGCAAACTCAAGGTAGAAATGTCTTTGACTATTCTTACAACTTCGACATTAAATATAATAGGACTATGATCAAGTCCATGTTCATAAATGGTATTTCAGACGCTTGCTAGTAGTCTAACACGTGGCCACTTACCAATTACGAGGGGGAACATAAAAATCTTGCAATCATAATATTTATTCTTATAAGGAGTTTTATTTTACACTTCCTTTTTATTTCGCTATGTTTATAGATCACTGTTTCGTCCTCAAAAACAACCACATCTAAACTTTTATTGATACCAAACAAAGCAGATCCGTCAAAAATGCCTTACTAATATTATTTTATAATAACGAACGAATATACTGTTTCTTTAAATAACAATTTAATTTGATAGCAACTTCTACTTCTTTAAGGTCACTATAAAATCCATCTGAGAGATTACCTTTTTAATATTGAAAAACAAATAAAGTAATTGTGTCACTACTTTCAATTACAACGGTATGCCTTCAACTCAAAACACAAGAATAGCCTTTTCGATCAACTTAATTCTATTGTAAAATTTACTCCTCTATCCGCTCGAACGTTACGCTCTACCATGCCGCAATTCAGTGACCCTTCAATAAATTTAAATATATATATATATAACAATGCATTTGGCCACTATTTAAATAACTAAGGATTAAACAACTGTTTTATTAGAATTAAAATTATTTATTTTCAAATACTTTAATATGACCACAATATCGATATTTTCATTCAAATTTTTAATGCCAACAACTATGTAGTAAAAATTATATAAGAAGGTCCTTAATTATTTTATACAATGTTAATATAATGTATTTCAAGCGACAAAAAATTAATAATATTGTAAATAACTAAAAATCCTAAGCATGGTAATAATTACTTCTAATGTTTACTCAAATTATTAAGTAATAAAGTATTACTTAATAATATATTAATCTCTGTCTACAGTTTCTTAAATCTTTTTATTAAAAATTTCCTTACTTTGTAAGATCTTAATATTGTAGAATAGTTAAGAAACCACTTCAAAGCATAAAGACAATTGTTTCCAAATAAAGAAGAGATAAATAAGAAAAGTTTTTAATATTCAAAATCTAATTTTACCAAATCCTGCATCTGACATATTGAGAGGCTACAGCTATTACGCGATATGTGAGAAATTTCTAATGAATTTGATATACATTATAACTACTAAATACTATATCCATATAGGACATTCTAGAATATTTATAAACTGACAGGTGTTTTAGTACATTACAAGGATAAATTTTAAGACCAAATATACGCAGTACCTATGTAGGATTCTGTACAGTAGAATTGTTGTAGAAAATGAAAAAGTAGTGTTATCGAGTGTTGTTAAAATATCAAAGATATTAAAAATGTATCTAATCTGATAACAATAATATTTGTGTTCTGGAATAAAAAGTACGATGAAACATCAATTTTCTCAATACTCTATTAAATACAATACTTGTCTTTTTGAAAATCATTTTATAATACAAATATGAAAATGAAATCGATTTGGCCGTAATCAACGACCTTGAAATTGTTTTTTTACAGACCAAGAACATGAAATAATCTTTCGTCCTATTCTAATGGATAAATTTAACAGTTTCATAGATGGATAGAAAGAGCTCTAGTAGCTGTTGGTTTTGATTACTTTGTCTCAAGTTTCGAAATTTTTTCTGGTGAACACGATAATTACTGACACTTAAACTCACTGAATATATGTATGTAACATGGTTCGAGGAAAATTTATAGAGCACATGATCTGCGCACGAACGGGACTACCTTTTAGAAAAAGGCTTTGAAAATTATTTAAAGGGATTATAAACACAACACACTTTTTTATGAAAGATACTTTTGTAAAGATTTTGATTAATTTCCCATTTATATTTTCTATAATTCAGTTTATGATAAGGATCTTTAAGGTATTTACACGAATTGATGATCATTAATCCTACTACGAGTACTATTATAAAGGCGAAAGTTTGTAAGTATGGATGTATGGATGTTTGTTACTCTTTCACGTAAAAACTACTATATGGGTTTGAATGAAACTTTACCACAATATAGCTTATACATCAGAATAAAAGATAGGCTATAGCTTATACATCAGAATAACACATAGGCTACAATTTTTGAGGTTTCTAATGTGAGGTCGTAAAAAAACACATTTTTTGCGCTTACATTGCAAACGCTGACTGAATCCTACAAGATAGTTCAAAACAATGTACTACAGTATTGTACAACTTAAAAAGGTCTATAAAAGAGTCCGTGATAGTATATGTTTATCTCTTAGGAATAACCCACAATAACCATTTTTTATCCTTTACTTTGTACGAGAAATAATGGCTTCTTTACGAAGCGATTTTAAGCAATACAGTATTAATCCTTATCCAATTAAGTATCTTAAATACATTGTGCATTTTGTAAAGATCAATATGGCTTTTTACAGCATGTAAATTAAATAAATATTTTCGAAGATATCACAGATTTATAATGCAGAGTCATAGCAATTTCGGCGATAAATACCGGCAGCGGTGCTAGGCGAACGGGGCGTGGGGGGAGCGGGGTAGGTGCGGTGGGGAAGATGTGGCTATACATATATTACTAATGACGAAACTAACGCGGACGAAGTCGCGGGCAAAAACTAGTACATATTTTTAATATAACTCAATGTTTGAATGGAAAGTCATATGGAGAATTAAAATATACAAACTTGTAATTATTAACGGTTCATTAAGTAAGTTGAATTTATAATATTATAATTTTTTACCTCTATTTTATCTGTATTTATATAAAATATATTAATACATCATACAAATTTTAATTCATTTCAAGCTTTTTGTGAACTGAATATTAAGACTATAATAATTAGGATATGGATTTTAATACATTTGAATTAATGTATAATAACTTTATAATTTAAACATAAACTAACACTGGTTACAAAATCAAGTTATTACACTCAATTATATATTTGCCAATGCCACATATCCGCCACTAGTTTTCCTTCGCCTTTCAATTAGAAGCAAGATAGAACTCTAAACATAGTTTAATGAATGTATTTGAAAATTATTAATTGGTTTATTTGGTTTGTATGTCTTTTAAGTTGCAGGAAATATACTCCTGAACCATGTTTAAGATATTATTTCTTTATTATTCATGTTAAAATATTTAGGTTGTCCAATTTCTAAATAATTTAGATAGTAGTGAGCGGAAGTATGGCTTGCCGTTCCCGCTCACTAGTCTACGCACAGCGCAGAGAACGTCGAGGTGGTTTAGTGGGTGGAAATCCCACACGCCCCTGTCGCGTTTCCCCCGCGGCAGGAAGTCTTTAAAAGATTCTCCTCATTAAAGAAAAAAAAAGCTTTAAAATATTTAAAATGTAAAATATTTTTCATCCATCGCCTTTAAATAAAATACTTGGATCAGAATGTTTCGTCTCTTTCACGACAATCGCAACGTTGTCACCATCATTGAGTTCAATTGACATTCAATTTTCTAAACGGTCTTTTCAATTTACTGAAAGATTTATGTTCCTATTGCAAATCCAAAAAGGGTAAGTGAAAAATTATAACATAAAAACGGTTATAAAGAGGAAATAACCTTAAAGCGATGCATAAAAGTCCTTAAAGTTCTTAATATAACAGGAAAAATTTGAATGTAACTGTTTGAGATTCTAAATAGATAATTAATTATATACCTCTAATAGTTTGTGATCCGTCAAATGACTGTTTGTAATAATAAAAGAGTGGTGAAGGAATTTTGTAATAATTTTCATGAATACTAATTGTGAGAATAAACAGTACTACTAAAAGTTTAGTTCTTTAACATTTATTTAATAACTGTGTAGGTTATCTCAATACGGATTAATAGAAGTTTATTTGTTCCCTCATCGCCAGCAAAAAATAAAACTATAACATTTAATATTATAATTATTACATATTATTTCATATTAACATGTTTGTACAGCAGGACACTAATAAAAGCTTACAATTTGTAACTACAAAACAAAACAAATTTAAAAGGTATTTAGTTTATATCAACTTTAATACCTCAGTTGAACTAAACAAACTTATGTCGTAAAGTGTTAGCCATAACTTTGGGACAGTCCATTAAGAGTGTAGCATTGTATTAGTGTAAGATTAAACTTTAGAATTTAATTAGCACTACAAACTCTAATACAGATTAGACATAAATCTCTTACTAACTCCGGTTATTGAATGAATGTATATATGTAAATCTAAAGTCTAAACTATCTATTTATCCAACCCGTGGGTCAGCTTTTCATAGAAATCTTACAACGACCTTCGAGTTCAATATAACAATGCGTTTAGGGTGCAGCTGGGGCTGCCTCGGTTCTGTAGTGCATCGGGAATGTTTGCAGCAGCGTGGGTTAACCGTTTCTTCGCTACTATGCGCAAAAAGTGTGGCTCATTACTACAGAGACTACGGAGCAGCACCAACAGCATCCTAAATATGATATGTAATAGGCTAGATTGTATATATGTTAATCATCATTTTTGTGGATAACCGTTTTTAGTCTTTCAAAGAACTTTGAAGTTCCGATTCTGGTTTAGGCCTATGAGTAAAATATTTTCGTATATAAATTTATTGTTAATATTATTGTTTTTTTGTGCCAATTATATAGGGTGGCAACCAGAGGTTTCAGGAAAACTACGAATGTATACTACTATATGTAATATATGTAATATACTATATGTATAAATACTACTATACGTATATTAAAATAAGAATTACATGTTAAAACTTATAACCTATACCTAAAACTACATCATTGCCCCAATGTTAGGAAGACTATGGCATTCTATTGCTTGTGTAGTATGTGGAATCTTCTGGTTCACAGTTCACACGGCTTGGTGTTGGCTCCGCGGAGTCAGCGGCGTCACTCGTTATACGATATTTTACCGATACAAAGATGTCGATGTTCATTTTTTTCTTCATATGTAACTCTTACGTAACATGCCTCTATTAAGTCGAATGCTGAAACACATGAAAAAAAATGTTATAGGCTAAGTTCATATCATTCCTACATAGACTTGAAAATTCTGGTATTAATTACATGGAAAATTTCAACCAAAACACTCTTTAATCACTACGTTTTAGTTTATTACAGATATTAGGTATATATTTAATTCATATTTAATCCTTAAAACCCTTACCCATAAAGGTAATATATTAAGCAATTTTTTGACATCCATGAATACGTAAATTACTAATTAATTTATGTAGGGGCTTTAGTCCGGTCAAATTAGACATTCAAGGTTACATAAATTCCCACCAAGCTGAAAATCGGTAAGATTCTTTGAAATATTATTAAAAACAAAATTTGAAAGTTCCCCATCTTTCCCCTGTAAGGAAAAATTTTTATTCAAGGTCAAAGGTAAACAAAATGAGTTTTTCGCGATTTTCAGCAAAACGGAAAGTTTCATCATGAAAATATCTCAGCCAAAAATTGTAGATCATAAAATTATGTACAAATAATTAATTAATACTTTTTTTTCGACGAGCCACCGTTTTAAAAGTTGTAATCGTCATAATATGAAAACTATTGAAAAATAATGGATATTAGCAGAGATTGAAAAGATAAAAGCAATTTAAGTTAAAAAACAAGTAGTGAAATTTAATCTTCCGAGTCGTAACTTTCAAAATATTCTTCTTCTTCTTTTTCATTGTAAGTGGATGTAAACTGCGTTAATAACGATGTATCGCATGTTGCCTCGTTGGAATCAAACGGATTCTCTACTGTTGGTGATTCAGTATTAGAGCACAACCGGCCTTGACGAAAATATTTTAACATATATTACAACTACATATAGAGATGTATATATACGTGGCGTACTCATGCATATTATGATATTTTCACAAACGATGTCTAGTTCAAATTAAGTTTTTTAAAACTCGTGAGATTTGGTGAATCGCTGAGATCTTCTGCTCTCTTAGTAAATGTGATAAATTCCTAAAACAATGAAATTTCAAAGAGTTTGTGTTAACAAAAGGACAGACAGATAAATAACTATGTAGGTATATTTTCCTTACTTTTATGATCTTTCAAATCTACAGATTCTTTGGTTGAAAATGCTGTATATAATCTTTTTAAATACTCATAATGGTCACTATTAAATTAATGGTTTCCGTGAAAAATGTAATAGAAAATGTGAGTGTTAAAATAATATTATTTCTAAAAACAGCTACGGCTATATAATATTGTGTGCATCATTACTTAAATAGCTATTAATAAGGAAATCAGGGTCCAATGTTTTTATGCCTTTATGGTCTGGGTTGACAATTTTGTAGTAATTAGATATATTTCAAGATCTCTGTCTAATGATCCGCGGTACACCGACATAGCGGCCGATGGCTTTCGCAGTGGTTTAAGTGAGTAGGGGCCCCCCCAGGCCGAGCCCCACACATCCCTTCCGGTCCCACCAAGGCCGGTTGGACAGCTCGTAAAAAGAGTTTCCCTGCGTCATCAAAAAAAAGATCTCTGTCTAATAGTATTAACAGCACTCAATCACTTTAACAGACAAACAACCCTCACACATTCAAATTCAAATACATTGCATTTGTCTAATTTAATTTATTGCGAATAAAGTAATCAAACAGTACGGGCGTATTGCATTATTTACTTATCACTATCAAATAGATAAAGACCTTAAAACAATAAAAAATCGCACAAAATAATATAATGAATTGTTAGTTATTCAGTTATTAACATACAGTTTTAGATGACTATCATCATAATTATTATGAAAGTATAAGTACAATATTTTATTACTCACTGGTAAAGAGGCAACATTTTGGAGATCTAAGAAAGCTGACTGACTGACTGTGAATAAAAAATTGTCACACATATGTCAGATGATGCTAACCATTTTGGCTTTAATACGACATGGAATATGCGTATTTTCTATATAACATTTTATAAGTTTTCATATGAAACTTTTCTATTTAACGTTAAAACTAGCTCAATTATTATGAAATATACAGTGTTATATATTTTAATAATTTCTATTACCTACGAGTACCGAATAATATCTTACCTCTAACTTTTTCTCTAAAATTTTGATATTCATAAAAAACAATGATGTACTTAATCTTAAATAAAAGTTTTATTTCAATCGTCATATTGCGTTTACTTTATTTATGAGACCTTGAGGTATATTGCTATTAGGAGTACTATATTAGTGCTTAATTTGTTACCAAGTTAAAAAGATATTTCTAAACAAATAAAAAAAATAAGGACCCTTTCTAATAGCATTATTAACTTTTCATTGTATTAAGTACAAAAGTATAAAATATTATTTGACCAATAAAAATAAAATAAGCTAAAATGTTCATTATAATACAAATACATTTATCTATACTAATGTTATAAAGCTGAAGAGTTTGTTTGTTTGTTTGTTTGAAAGCGCTAATCGCCGAAACTGCTGGTTCGAATTAAATAATTCTTTTTGTGTTGGATAACGGTCCTTTTATTGTAGAACAAAACTATAACATAACATTAATTTCTTTATATTTATTAAAATCTTAAGTTAACGTCACATCTGGAAATCCATCTCGAAATAACATTGAAATATTGCGTGTTAAGTCACACCGTATATTAGGTACAAAAATTAAACTATGTATCTTAACCTGACAAGAAGTAAGTATTACTTTTAAACGCAAATCTTAATGTTAATGACAGATAAAGATTTGACAAATTTAGGTAAGAAATAAGTGTCCGTAATCATGACTTGAGGCTTGTGATTAGTTACGGTTCCAATAAACATCCCATATAGTTGTTGGTCATTCTGATTTTGCGCATCATAAAAGCGTCAATTCAGTAAATTACGTTCAATAATTTTTATAGAATACAATAACAAACCTTATCATACAAATCCTTTTATTTTTATTCATACAATTCCTTTTATTATCTTATAAAAAACCCAAAAATCCAAAATTTTGCTTTGAAAATGTTAAACTATGAAAAACTCATAAAAGAAAAAAGATAGTATGCTTTAATTATGACTGACCCCACTATTCGACCCCTGATATTCAATATATATGTATATTTCAGTTAGTTACATATATGTTTCCAAACATAAAGAAATGATAGCATTAAAGAAAATGGAAATTAAATGAATTTAGAACAATGTTAGCATATTTCGAGGAATAGTTTTTCTGTGCATATCGTATATTCTTTAACGAGTAGCAAATAAAGCAATATGTAATTTACGACCTACATTTAAAGACCATTTTTTTTAATAATATTTTATTCGACAGTTATATACATGATAATTAATATGTTATTGAACAAATTAAAATTATTTTCGAGTGTAGGTCGTATATTACATATAACTTTATCTGCTACTTGTTTATGAAGATACGATACATTTGTTATACCTTTTGAAACCGTCAGTTTTATTTTACAAGCACTCTTACCCTTTAGTTAATTCGTTACGATTTTTTTTTTGTGTCATAAAATTATCATCGCCCTGAAGCTGTAAGGAGTTTTTAAAATTTTACTCAAAATAATAACACACTTTTTCATTAGTTTTTTCAAAATGTTTATTTCAAGCATGATTTTATAAATAATTTTATTTAATTCTACTTTTTTTTTTTAATTACTTTTAATGAAACTTGAACTGTTTCTATTTATTTGCCCTTTAATATTCCCCTATTCTACTAACAATTTTCTTTAAAACGTGCAACTTTATATTGATTTTTCTTGCGTTACAAAGTCGTACACACAATGATCACTACATAATCTTACGGACTGTTTCAATATAAAAATTACATATCATCATAATTCTTGTTTTAGTAACATGAAAGAAATACGGAAAGAACGGCTATTTATAAAACATTCAAGAAACATTTTTTTTACATATGATATTTACTCACAGTATCTTTATTAAAGATTTTCATAGGCGAGATCCGCTCGTAAAATTTTATGATATCTACGCGTTATATTCTGTACCGACGGAAAGCTGCAGATGCACTGTGTTCGTGTGCATGTAATATAATTTTAAGACTATAATTTGTGGTTAAAAATATAAGATGCAGAATAATGCAACGTCATCTTTTTCAATACGTAGATCTGAAGTATTATATATCTATTGATGACAAGAATATAAAAATGTATTAAATTAAAAGTTGATACATCTCATACATTTCGAGCAGTAAGCATTTAACTGTGGGTACATAACTATTTTTGTATTTATAAGATATAAATGAACAAAATAGCCTTCATCAGTTTTTAATTTTTTACAACCATTTAACATATCGTAGAACATACTCGAAATTTAACAATCTTCAGAAAAAAGTAAATAGCATAGTTTAATTTTTATAAATTTAATTCATTCTGATCCTCATGGAGATAATTTATTATGAAAAATATACATTCAAAATAATCCTTATATAAAATGTTCAAAAGATTTACACGATGAGCTAACTGAACCTTACACCAAACAATATGTCGATTGATTATAAATACCAAAACTGATTACAGGTTTAATCGTTTCGAAGCTAAATTGTATAATAAAAATTAGAGAGACGAACAAAACATACATACTATACGTATAACAATTAACAATTATTCATTAACAATTTTCCATTAACTATCTATTTGTTTGAAATTTGAATGATCTAAATCTTCCATTCCAATCCTGAATCTTCCTTCCAATGATTTGAATCTTCCATCTTAAAACAGTTATCCGCTAAGCCCAATCCCGGTTACCTGTAAGAGAAAAAAACTTTAACAATATGTAAAATGTCACAAGCTAGATCTCATAGTGTATTTAACATACTCGTGTTCATTTACTTATAAGAGTTGTAGAAGCAGCTTTTAAACCATAAAATGTGAGCAAAGTTGAAAATTTTCATAAGCATATTCTATTTTTGTCTTTAATTAATGTTTTGTAGCATGAACTTGACGTTCTAATCTTATAATTAATTAAGATTTAATTTGAATTGAAACAATTTTTCATTCTTTAATCTGATGGATTTTTTATTAAATCTGTATAACATTTAATGAAAAGAAATTATAGTAATTTAGAAACTCGTCTTACAAATCAAAAAATTTTGTCGGTGTTCATTGGTCAGAAGTCATTACCATTGGCATTTGAAGCGTAATTCTCAAACACAAAACTCATGAATGCTGCTAGAGATTTTAAAACGGCTAACATTGATAGTTGCTGGGTTACTAACTGTAGAATAATACAGGTTTTATAGCAAAAAGTCAAGAATGGTTAGGGGACACATGTTAAAACTTGTATCATAAGTGGAAACTTCTTTATCACAGAGATTTGATAGAGCTATGTTAAATGCATTAAATATTAAATTCTACAATATATTCCTAAATCGAAAGAATTAAAATAAGAAATAATTTTCACTAAAAAGAATCTTTGATAAACTTTTTAAAAGCAACTCTTCTATAAATGTACGGAAATAAAATTTTCTTTGAAATGGTATTTTTAAGGCAAAAAATATAAATTGCAAATCTCTAACCAGTACATACATTTTAATCACTATCTCGTAAGGATGTGGCCTATCGATTGGCCTACTTCATGTTCTCATGCCTTTTTTCCTCCTTACAACTCTTATCACAGTAAGTCTTATAGGCTGTTTCGTTTGATACTTTCTAAGTAAGTTTACTGAAGATATGTTATTTATTGGTAGCATCTTTTATGTGGTAAAAAGTCACATGATTCTTAAGAAGGTTTTTTTTTCTACAATTCATATTTTTACATTTTATTTTAACTTTCTATAGTTGTTCTCTGAGCAAAATCGGTAATACATAATATAAATCTTTATCGATTATACAGGGTGACTGGTGAATTACTATCGATATTTGAGGACGTGGTAGTTGACGATCATATATGACAAAATAAAAATTAATATAACATAAATATTAATAAACTTCTAAGTAAAGTTAACCAAAAGTTATGTAATTAATTACGCATCGTGTGAACACCCTACAGATTAGGTATACACACACACTCACACATACGCAGCGGGGGCGTGGTTTTGTATCAGCACGCCGCCGTACGCGTCCACACTAGGAACACTTGGAACGTGTCAACACTTTATTTATTTATACGGAAATGTTGTCAAAAATTAAGTACCTATTTTTTTTACATAATTCGAATGAGAATCATGTACCGAGTATGCTCCTTAAATATTGATAGTAATTCACCAGTCACCCTGTATATTATCTCACCTTTGATTTGATATATATTGATAAGTAAATAAGTAATTTGATATGTATTTGGTATATATTAAGTATTATCTTCTTTTTCTACATGCCTAGCTTTTCCCAGGATAAGGATTTCCCAGCTTTAGCCAGGGTCTGCCTTACATGTTGTGAATAGTTTTTGGCTAATTGTTTTTATGACCGGCCGCCTACCTGACATCAGCTCTCTTTGGGAATGCATTAATCAGTGATGTCTAAATACTCTCAGAAAGTTCATATGACTCGGAAAAATCCCATTGGTACTTGCTACATGGAACCCGCGCCCTCATGCACGAGTTTCGGGCTTTTTAACCACTAGGCCACCACTGACTTGACTAGTAAGTATTGTGTAAATTTTTAATATTAAAATCATCTTTGCGCGGAAGATTTAACAAACACTAGAAATATAATACTTTCAATTATATTTCAAGTCAAAAAATATTTTATGAGGATTAATGGCCTTATTTTTATTGCTGTTTTTAGTAGTAAGTATTCAACATTTGTTCAGATAATTTAAGTTCTTTTATGCATATGACTTTAACCTAATATAAATCGTATTAACTTCTATTTTATAACCTAAACATTTTTTTAACTGTTGATGACGTGTCAGAGAGCTTGATACATAATATGGTCATTATTAATACCTGTTTATCATTAAAATCCGAGAATGTTAAAATATCCTTTATTTATATATCATGAAACTCATAGTACAAAATGTTCCAATTTCTTATTTTAACTTCTTTTGCTATATGCTATTTTTAAAAGCATGTTATTATTTATACGACAAAATAATTTCAAATTACATTATAACATATTATATTTTAATGGAATTTGAGATTTATTTGAAGCTTAAGAAAATCAAAAGCATTTGTATGAAGGTCAAGCTAATTCCATTGTGTATGAAATAAATCTTATTAATTATTAAACCTGGTCATAACTAAAACTTCAATCTCCGAAATCTCTAACAGTCATAAACAAAGAAAACGAAGGTATATTTATACTAGAAACCGAGATATTTGGGATCGGTAAATAAAATTACGCTTAGTTCCAAATCAACTTGAACCATAAAATAAATGGTTTGTAAACATTACTTCAAAACTGAATTTAACAGATATACTTATCTTTATTTATACCAGTAAAATGTTTAACACTCCATGTTGTTAATGATTGGATGTATTGAAGTGATTTAAAAGTTCCTCAGAATTCAACAATCAACAGCCTTATTTTGCATAAAATTATATCAAAACAAAAAATAACAGAGCAAAACAGGAATGATAAAAGTCATATAGCCCATTGGCTTATTTTCTGAATACTTAAAATGTTGGTTTGGATTTCATTTCATCCATTGTTTTCACATTAGTAAGCGTACCTTTTATATTAAAATATTCTCATATTTTCTTTATGTACATTATAAAATTTTAATCATAGAAAACCGTATTTTTCATTAGTATATAGTTTTACTGCATTTTGATTAATATATAGTTTTAATACAAATTGCATATGGTTTAATACATTCTTATATTGGATATAATATTTTACTTTAATACATTCTTACATTGGAGTATGATCAATTTTAACCAACTGCAACATTTCGATTAATAAATTGTGTTGTTTTTTCTAGTAATACGCGTGTTTTAGTAATAAAAACGTTTCAGTAAAATATATTACTGACCGTGATCACGATTACTATAAAGGAACCGAAACAACAAAATTAAGTATTTATAAAATAACCAAGAAGCGCAGTATGCAAAAAGCTTAGTTTCTTTATTATAACTTTATTATAGAAGTGATATTAACGTTCGTATATAATATAGGATATAATATAAAAATAATAAAAGACGGTCATAAAATTAAGGTATTGACAAAATAATTTAATATTTTGCAATACTATTAATGAATACCAGAAAAACTTCTCGCAAAAACGGAAACCAGTTGATTTAGAGACTAAGTAAAAGTGCTTTTTTATAGGGGTGCATATTTCGCTCAGTTTCTAAATTGCATTTTATTGAAAAACGGTCTTAAAAGTGTCAATTTTCTTCCAATAAAATTATGAATTATTTTATAAAGCATTCTGTGAAGCTATTAAAAATGTTACTAAATATATACATATGAGTTTCAATATTTACAACTAAAAATAGAGATATTTTTAAGGTCAGTATAAGCTCATGAAGTTCATATATTATGTTAGCTAAGAACCAAATTGTTAGGAACTAAAGAAACAAAAGGTTGACTTACATTAATGTTAGACTTGCAAAGAAATGGGATGGTACATATTTTTTTGAAATATAGATAAAGTCAAGTTTGATTGACCTTGTTTATTGCGGAAGTCCAGTCTTGAATTATGAAAATTATTCTCAAACTTATTCGTTTCGTCAGAGAATACCTTTTGTACCTTTGTAAAATAGAAAAGGAAAAACTTTTATGTTACGTATTACTAGTATGTTTCTTGAACTTATTACAAATACGCCATACCATGTTTATCTTCTCAAAAATATATTTATTTGTTAGTACGATGTCGGAAAAGGTTATAAGGATATGATAATTTTTGTGTACAAAATATAGTTGAATTTTCGTAACTATTCTGATACATCCGGTACAGATAAAAATAATATTTAAGAGAATTGAAGAATTGATGGACCTAAGATTGTATACTGATCTACAAAGTTATGCTTTACAAATTTATTATATTGTAATAAAAATCGGGACACTTTTTTTTTTAAAGTTACCATTGTTGTGTTTAATGTTCCAGCATGGAAATAACAGTAATAAGAGTGAATAATTTCCAGAATTGTACTCTGTCATTACTATTATTATTCTACATGTAACTGAACTACAATCGACCTGAGCATTAGGAAAATCTAAAACTATTAACAGTAGGTTACAGTTACCCATAATAATATGCATGCCATATTACCCATAATAATTATATACACATATTATAACCATGCTAATAGAAATATTAAAAAGTTATCAAAGAATTTAATTTTCTTTGTTTGAATTTTGTAAAAATCTTAAATACAAAAATAATATTTAAATGATTATTGGATGAATGGAACTATATGTATATATCGGATTTATTACACATTCGTTGATTTTAAAGAGAGGGACGCCAGCCTCGCTGTCGTTACAAATGTCACTTCTTCTAGAGCATTTGATGATATTTTAAAATGAAACTGCAATTGATCTTAATGCTCTTGTATTTCTCAAAGATTCTTCATAATAACATGCTTCTATGATACACGCTCACTGAACTCTGAATTATCAATGCTGAATTCTCAATTCTGGAGTCCGCCGTCGTGAGTCCAGACGTCATATTTTTGATTTAAACATAATTCTATTCTCTTTTGATTTCGTTTTACTTTTAACAATAATCATAAATACTAATGAGGTTTAATAAGAATTGATGGAAGCCTCTAATTATTTTCAAGTCGCATCCGTTATTAAAGCTGGTAGCGCCGATACGGCCATTCTGACAGGCGGTGCGTGCTCTGCACCTGCCTGGTTATGTGTTCTCTCTTGGTTGGTTTTCGTTATGTTCTCGGACCAGTCGCGCGTCTCGTAAAGTAGATGGGACAGGATCAAGAATTGATGCTTCATCTTCCGAAGTCATGCCGATACGGTCATACTGATGTTTGCTCTGTGATAAAAGATAAATGCTTTTGTAGTCTAGGTACTTCCACAGTACACCTAGATAACTTTATATTGTTACAATTATGAATATCAAAAATTTTTTTTTTTTTTAATCGTATGGGTAACGTTGTTTACTACAACACAACTTTGAGATGGTCA
Source organism: Danaus chrysippus (assembly GCA_916720795.1). Classification (NCBI taxonomy): domain Eukaryota; kingdom Metazoa; phylum Arthropoda; class Insecta; order Lepidoptera; family Nymphalidae; genus Danaus; species Danaus chrysippus. The sequence continues at coordinate 4,882,491 of CAKASE010000055.1, forward strand.
TAATATCACGTCCAATTATCTAAGCTACATGGCTTTGGGGGCATCACTCGAACATTCATAACATATTTGTCATAGGACGTCTCCGCCCGCCTACAACATTTTTTTTTTTTTTATTTATTTGTCATAGGACGTCTCCGCCCGCCTACAACATTTTGTTTTTATTTATTTGTCGTAAGACGTCTCCACCCGTCTACAACAATTTTATTTTATTAACCATTTTATTATTATTATTATTTTGTTATGGTTCGGATCCGCCATCAAAGGCATCTTTTATAGTAATAATAATAATTTAATAATTTTATAGTAATATATCTCAAAGTAAGTGTTTCAAAATCACACTTCTATCTACGAAATATGTAATGCTTTTGAAATGAAGTAAATTGAACAAAATGAAATACGCTCACCGGATAACTATTAGGTAGTCGAACAGTCTACCTTGCTGCTCGTTTACTTATACTCTCTCGTCACTCCAGTGAAACTTCGTCTGGCTGGTCACGAATCACATTTCAAAGTGTTCCTCGGTTTCTATTACTTTTTCTGTGATATTTTTTTTTTTTTTTATATTAAATCTCCATTCTGAAATTATTTAAATTTTAGCTCGAAATCTCTAAAATCCAACTTTTTATCTTCTGTCCGCCTCGACCATCCTGTTTTAAATGTGTTGCTTCGATATCCACGGACGGATTGTCAAATTGTAATCTAAACTGTTAAAGCCGGATTGAATTCGTATGTTCATAACATCGGCAAGGATACTAAATTTGTCAGATGTACGCTAAAGCCTGTCACATAAAACTATTTAAGTATATTAATAATAGAGCCCGGCCTCAATCCTCGCAAATAGTTGACTGATTTGTTTTCTATTCCCGGAGATGTTATTTGCCATTGATTCTTGTATAACGCACCCCTGAAATCATGCACTGTATTAAGATTAAATTTACCAGTTGATATTAAATTTAAATTCGGCGTGATATCCATTTCCCGTCGACAACATGATTCAAACGTTTGACCACGGTTAGTAGAAATGGAACAAAACTTAGTTGTACTCGCAATAGGTGTATTTCATTAGAAATTTGGAGTCAATTATGCTATCATTTGAATTATAACATCGTTTTTTAGTGGCACTGCTGTGTGTGTTGACCGACATATTGTTCATATTACTGTGAAGGGTGTGTCTACAGTCGATTCTAAATAAAGCCGTGGCGCCGGCTGTTTGATATCATGTAAGTTCTTATAGATTGAGTGACTTCATCTTTACTCATAGTTTCCCAAGGCCGCTCTTCATCATCTCACGGTATTCTCAAGGATACAGCAAGGACCTGTGGTCAGCTCAAGGGTAACGTGATTAGCTCAGAGGTACGCTCTCCACATCTGTGGCGTAGACTTGTCTTTTCACGGCTCCACCGTCATCAGACACCGTATTCCTATTTAATTCTCTCTAATCTACGCAAAGCCTGTCGCTTCTCTCCTCCTTCTTTACTAGGATGATGGAGCTCACGAAGGGGTAAGGACTATCACATATGCGAGTTGACTAAAGTTCTTTTGATTTGACAGCGCACCTCTCGTCTTTCGTTTGAACGTAAGCTATGAAGTCTACATTGAACCGTGAGATTTACGATTGATTAGTTTAATTATTAGTTGACTTGTGCTAACCCTACCAGTTGGTGTACTCTCTATGACATTATTCAAATGATTTTTCAGTTAACTAATAAATCTCTCTTTCTCATAGTAAGGAACGTCGCTGCATATACTTTCGAAATTGTTTACTTTAATACCTATATCACAAATAAAACCAATCTTGTTTGTTTAAAGAATGAGACATTATTTTTAATCCCTATAGAATACCCTAATGTAAGCAGATCCTGTCTAATCTCACTTTACTGAATAACTCTTAAATTGTTTAAAGAATTTAGATATTACATTTAATGCGAGCGTTACTTACACCTTCTAATGCAATTGTATTATAATATTGCGATTTACTTAGAAATCTATCTTTAAATATTTTTTTTTATTTTTTTTTTATTTAAAGAACATTCGGTACCCGAGTCGAAACAACATGAAAACCTCTCACCGGTTTCACTCCAGAGTTGAACCATATCTGGACGGAACAGATGTTGACGCGTCGTTCGGTCCATGCTTAATTGGCTTTGAATTCAACACTGGGGCAGCGCAGCGCGAAGTAGCCTCGTTAACCATACTTGAAGCAACTAGGAGTAATCATTTACTTCGGCGCGCCAGGTTCTTTTAATTGTTGAGAGGAGCTGGTATCTGAAAACTCAGGATGTGTATTAGTATTTTGTCAAGCCTGCTATGGCCTCAACCTTCAGTTAGAACGTGCCCGTCTGGCCTCAGTTATAGCGCCACATTGTCGCATAATATCGCCGCTTAATATCCATACTACGTGGCTTCTTATGTAGATGTAACCAATCGTATTCACATATTTGAGCTCACTCCTTTTAAAGATTTCATTTTCATTTGAGAATCATAGTTCCTGATTTACTACGTATTTATAGCCATAAAGATGTGTTGACACCATTCCCGAAGACACACACAACCACCGGGGTCAAACGATGATAAAAATTAAGATGATCTTCTTAGTAATTAAAATATTATCCCTTGATTTATTTGTAGTAAACGTTTGCACACGATCTGCATTATTGACATCAATGAATGGCATGAAAAAAATTTTCTTTTGGCGTTCTTCAGTACGCAAGTTCTCCACATGGTTATTTTCTTCAGCTGGATAGGATTTATAAGACCGGCATGATCACGAGAGCGATCCCACTTCTGATATCGGATTTATTACACATTCGTTGATTTTAAAGAGAGGGACGCCAGCCTCGCTGTCGTTACAAATGTCACTTCTTCTAGAGCATTTGATGATATTTTAAAATGAAACTGCAATTGATCTTAATGCTCTTGTATTTCTCAAAGATTCTTCATAATAACATGCTTCTATGATACACGCTCACTGAACTCTGAATTATCAATGCTGAATTCTCAATTCTGGAGTCCGCCGTCGTGAGTCCAGACGTCATATTTTTGATTTAAACATAATTCTATTCTCTTTTGATTTCGTTTTACTTTTAACAATAATCATAAATACTAATGAGGTTTAATAAGAATTGATGGAAGCCTCTAATTATTTTCAAGTCGCATCCGTTATTAAAGCTGGTAGCGCCGATATATACAACATTCAATTTAAAGACACTATATCATTAATTGTAAAACAGACAATTGATTGACAATTCCTATCTACTTTAATATTGTATCCATTATATTCAATATTGATTGCTAGTTTTCAGTAAAACTTGTGATATTACCATCATCAAAGCACATTGTTCGTATGTTGAATGAAAAGTGACAATACAGACTCGGAGCGTAAGTGAGATTGGGTCGAACCTTTGTTATATTTACAATGAATCATTTTATATTTCGAAAGTGTATATGTATATATTCGTACCTACATATTCGTAAAATGACAATTGCAATAAGTTAAGCTTTTAGATTATATTTTATGCTTTGTAGATATCTCATCATTAATAAACCTTTTATTATTTATTTTAACATCATTACCGAATTGGTTAAGACAAAATTGGAAACAGGTGCATCTTTAATCATAGTGGAATCAAAAATATTTACCATAGATTTAAATTTTAAATAATCTTAAGTCATACCAGTGGTATGACTTATATTTTGAGATAAATAATCAAAAACAGCTTTATATCCAAAGATATCTATTCAAATCCAATTGAATATCGAATGCATCATATACATTATTAATCATAATTATTGTGCTCTTGTCAAATTTGGGATCATTAAATAACAAATCAAACTGACGGTATTTGTATTAAAATTCCTTGAGGTATTCCCATAAAGCTACGGTAAAAATGTGTAATTGACAGCCATATAAATAAGATTATACAATAAACAACTTACTAAATATTATCCCAATCAATCAACTTACAAGAAAACTTCCAAGGTTATAATGAATACACCAGAATCTAATTCTTCAACATGCTAATCGATTACATCAAATGCCTTTTTCAAGAAAACACCAGTATACAATATACATATGTACATGTAGTCATCAAAAGTCCAAGTTGTCCACGGCCTTTCATGTTACCAACAATTGCGAAATTAGACATTGTGGACGCCTTGCTATTTAAACAATGTTGCTTTTCTATCATTAATCAATTACTTAAAATGTTTGAAAAGGCTCATCATACAAAAAGCCTGCCTGCATCTTTCGATATCATCATCACTTTTGCTTTTTTCATTAAAGTTGGAACTTACTGATTAAAAGTGACTTTCTAAAAATAAGAAATTACGTGTTTTCTGCAAGGTTAGAACAGCTTTTCTATATTAATAAAGAGAAAAGATTTGTTTGTTTATTTGTAATGAATAGGCTCCGAAACTACTGGACCGATTTCAAAAATTCTTTCACCTTTGGAAAGCTACATTATTCCCGAGTAACATACTCTATATTATATTTTTTTTTAAATTAGGGATCCTTACTAAAACTTCAATAATGTAACCCAAAGTGTAAAAAAATAACCTGAAAAATTGCCTATTTCACGTGCGCTGCGAAAACTATTGATGATAGAACAAAATCATTTACTACGACTTTGCAGAACTCATCTTTATCTACAACAAGTGTCGCAACAGCATATGCCTAAACATTATAGTTATGTCACAGTAAGCGGGTTTTTATTCTAATAATTTAATTTATATGCCACCGCTTGAAAAGGCTCTTTATTTGTACCTTGGTATTAATCCTTATCAAAATAAATTACTTTATATTCAAGGCGGCATCAATATCTTTTTATAACTTTTTGAATTATTCAATTCGGACATTTCATTCGGAAGATATCACGAGCTTAAAAATGCAAGTATGTATTAGAAAAAAGTCGCGTAGTTGCCGCTCACCAAGCTCAGCTAGCCAGCATGCGATGTAGGCTCCATGTAAGCGTCGTTGGGGTACGGGGGGGAGTCAATCCCAACTAATATTATAAATGCGAAAGTAACTCTGTCCGTCTGTCTGTTACGCTTTCCCGCTTAAACCTCTCAAACGATTTTGATGAAATTTGGCACAGACAATTTTTAGACCCTGAGAAAAATATAGGCTACCTTTTATTGCGATAAAGGGGATGAAGAGGTTGAAATAGGGGTTGAAAGTTTGTACGGGATTTCTGAATTTTAAAAGAGAAAACCATGAAACTTTATATTTAAGCACTTGATAGGATATATTTAAACATTTGTTCTAGCGTTTTTGAAATTTCAACCAGTGAGGGGTTGAATTAAGGGTTGAAAGTTTGTATGGGATTTCTTAATTTTAGAAGATAAAACCATGAAACTTTAAAATTATAGATCATTTAGTTTTGAAATAACTGAGATACGGAGTTTTGAGACAGCACATACGCGATTTTCTCATAGTGCACTTGGGAAAGCCCTATACAAGGTCGTCTCAAAATCGTTTGACGTGAAAGTCGTTGTTATGGAGTAAAAGTAATTAATTTATTTAGTATTATAAATAATCTTTCTTTTCTATATTTTAAATAAGTTTTTGCAAACCATAATGTATATTAAAAGGCATAGCTAACTCATGTTCAATGATATGATTTAGGCACAATACATTACTATAATTCAAAGCCACATTACTCGAAAGTTTTTGATATAAATGTATAAGTATTATACATTTTTGAAATGCTTATAATCTTCTCATAGCGTTTTTGTTAAATAATGTTATGTATAATAAATAAATTAATTAAAATTAACCACGATAGTTTAAATGGTATAATTTTCGGCTTACTTTTTTTTTAACGAGACACCCGTTTACTGCTGTTTGCCGACGTCGAGATATTTATTGTATTACGATCTTTTTACATTAGTTTACACAAGGAGAAAAAAAAGTTGCGCATATTTGCGAATTTTCTGATACGGTGCCAAAATATATTTAAATATATTTATATTTATTTTTTAAATAAATAAATAAACATAATTTTCAAAATTATTATTTTTTATATTAAGACTTTTACTTTCACATATATGAGTGCAAAATTATAGATCATTCAGTTTTGAAATAACTGAGATACAGAGTTTTGAGACGAACATACGCGATTGTCCCACTGTGCGCCGCTGCCGTTGGTCGTCGGTAGCCGCACAGTGGGAAAGCCCCATACAAGGCCGTCTCAAAACCCATTCACATGAAAGTTGTTGCTATGCAGTAAAACTAATTCATTAATTTAGTCTTATAAATAAGCTTTCTTTTCTATATTTTTTAAATTATTTTTTGCAAACCATAATATATGTTAAAAGGCATCAAAGTTGACTCATGTTCAATGGTGTTATTTTGGGCCCAGTAGGTAAATTATACTACAATTCGACGCCACATTACTTGAAAGTTTTACTAATATTATAAATACGAAAGTAACTCTGTCTGTCTGTCTGTTACGCTTTCACGCCTAAACCACTGAATTGATTTTAATGAAATTTGGTACAGAAATAGAGTTGACCTTGAGAAAGATCATAGGATAGTTTTTATCCCAGACTTTTGAAAGGTTCTCTTGGAAACGCGATATAACCGAAAAACACGCGAGCGAAGCCGCGGGCGGAAAGCTAGTATTGAATAATTATAGTATTTGGACCAGCTCTTTTGTTATGATCGTGCATATTTAACTTTTCTAAAGTGTTTTTATAAGAATACATGCAGTGTTGACATTTGAAAAAGCATTTAATTATATGGAATAAATTATTAAAAGATTTGAAACATAATATCTTGGGATCGTTAAATTTTTTATCACAGAAATGTATTGAATTTGTACAAGTATGATTATTCAGAGTCGTCAATGCAGAACTTTAACTGCTCTGAAAATTTACTAAGTATCAAGTAAATATATGTATTTAAGATTCAGTTCAATATCACACTCGACTTTATCTATTATTTAGTAATATTGTATAATTTTTATTTTCATATTAAAGTAAATGATTCATATACATATTTTACGAAAGTAACATGTCCGTTTTTATTTCTCGAAATAATATCATATTAAACAAATAGGTCGTAATAATTGCAGTGGAGATCGTAGCAAATAAATTTAAAGTATATTGTTGTAGTGAAATCCATTATGTTAATGGAGAGTCAGGCTCCTTTTAAATGTCATAAAAATTTCAAACCATGAGATCTTATGCAAAGGGATTAAATCGTATTCATATTTTTTTAAGGGTTTGTGCAAAAAGTATTTTTTAATGTAAACATAGTATAATGAAAAATTTAAAACCTTTTTTCATCCCTTTACTAAATTTAAATAAAATATTTATACATTTATCAAAACTTTATGTTATTGAGAACTTTCAGCCTTTGAAAATAGATTACATAATATTGAATAATTTCTTGGGAAACTTGTTTCGGTTTTTTTTTTCTTATTTTTTATTATTTGTGTCTTCCGAGAGATCTTTTAGAGAATTTCAAAGGATTCCACGTTACTGTTTTGAATAATGGCTACGACTGAGTTACCGCCAAGGGATACAAGTATATTGCAAATGAATGCAAATCGGTAATGCCATCGCCCTTAATTAGAATGAATTTGAACTATAATCCCAGTCGTAAAGATTCGTTGCGGTTTTTAATTTTCAAACAATTACAAAAATCTAAAGGAACAAATAATTATAGTGCTTTTTTAAAAATACATGACTAAATTAAAATCATGAAGTCGTGATGGCCTAGAAGTAAAAGGCCCGCCCGCTTGCTCGCTCGTTTATTATCATTTCCCTTTGGGCTCTGGCTACTGAACGACTAACCACTTCACGTTTGATTTCCAGAACCCTATCGTGATCGGGCGAATATTGACCACCATTCAGGAGTATCTTACATCACACTAGCAAATGGTTAGCAGTTGCTACTGCCTTTCCACAGATATTAGATATAGCAAGTTTTCGGTACCTTTACCCCACCTTACTAAATTACTTTTATCTGGGAGAATCATCTGGAAAGCATTGAGATAAAATTTTAGCAATGGTGTCATAATAGCAATTATGTATTTAGCAATATAATGAAATATAATTATATTACATAAGTTGTGCGAGAGAAAATGAACTTTTCATTCCTTTGATTATAGCTTGAATGCAGGTATGTATATTAAATTATACATAAAAGCAATCGAAACCAGATTGAATTCCTTCGTTAATATATATTTAAATACGATATATTTAAATTAAAGTCAATTAAGGGGCCAGATAAGTAATTAAACAGGACACAAAACAAAAGTTTTACTTTCTATTACTTTAAAATTTCATACTAATAAGTGAATTGTTCATTGTCCAAGGCAAGGATAAATAGGAGCAACTAAGAAAACATTCATTGTTTATAAAAAAAAATTGAATGCCTGTTTTTCTTATAATATAAGAAAAACAGTCATTATATATATACAAATTATGTATAAAGAACAGTTTTTAAATAAATCAGGATAACAATATTATCGTTAATACGCAATATTGGAGAAAACAGACTCCTGAAAATACTAAGCATTGATAGCCAAAATCTTAGACTTACAACCATTAACAAATACCACTAGGACCAGGAAATATACTATATAGCTAGGAACCTTTCCTATAAAGAGATCATGCTAGATCCTGTCGAAAGTTTTAGACTTCCAGTGAAACGCAATGTCATCGTTGTTCTGAAGAGATCTTTCCCATAAATGTGTGGCACGTACGAGAAGAGCATTATCTTCCACGTATGTTCTAAGTCGTCCGTTTAATGAATATTCAATAATCTTGCAAATTTTCAAGGTTATGTCAGTGTGATGTTTGATAATTGAAATTAGCAGAGTTTTCATTTCTCTCTTTTTTCCTATAGTTTCTACTAAGGCAAGTTTTTTCAAAATTCCATTCATCAAACAAAGACGGGACAATCATACCCAACAAGAGATAACTCCTAAGACCACGTTTTCAGTATTATGGGTTGAATACAGTCAAGACTGCCCAGATAATTTTGTTGTCAAGCGGGTGGTAACCCATGCCAGCGGCCGACGTGAGGGTCTCCTTAGCAAGAAATATACATACTCGTATGTCTTACTTTTCATTTTTAATATTCTTTCCTCTTTAGCAATAGTGTAAAGAAGAATTTATAAAAAAATTACTATCAACCCAGCACATTATTATCGTATTGCCACAACCGAACATTACAAAGCTAATTACACTGCACTTAATTTAACATCTAAAATCATTCTATGCCATTTTTACAGATTGAAAAAGTTTTTGTCTTACTATAGTTTTTACTTTATCCATTTAATTGTGCTTCAAGTCCTCAACGTTCAAAAAAATTCTCACAGCGGTTTTATCATAAAAATCCGATCTTCGAGTTAAGTTATCTTTGTTTTGATTTAATCGTTTTTTGTGTCATAAATTATTGTCAATCATTATAAAGTTCAAGTTCCTTTGTGTTTATGTCGAATACATAAACCTAATTTTATAAGTCCAATTAAAAATAACATTAACATTATATTTCGCTTCAGTGTTATGTAATATGTACATTGTTATACTTTAACACTGGCATTACAAAAAGAGGAGTCTAATTAATGACAAAGAAAATGGTTAGTGTCTTACATAATGAAGGATAATTGTACGAGTATATTACTTTTTAAATTAAATGAATAAAATATAAAAAAAATAAATAAAAAGTAAAAATGATTTATTCAGTTTCTTAATTTGAGTTACCGTAACTGTATATGTAACCTATAAATACTTTACTTAAACACTCAGGGAATTCAAAATTTAAATAATTATAATAATTCAAAGTTAATATTAAGTTAATTATATTCTTAATAATTTTTTTTCAGCGTTGGTTTGTTATATGTTAGGTTAAAGGATTTAAGAATAAAATGAAATAAAAAAATATTAATTTACTACACTTGATTAATTCTTGTTAAATAGTTCAAAAGTAAAGGTGGTTCATAAAAGTGCTTTATATTTGATAAGGGTTCATTCACCGTACGATATAAAAGAATTACAATTTAAATGATTCAACCGCAATGGGGTTGAATACTGAGGATGAGAATGTGGCTTCTCTCTGCTGAATTTTCTTTCTATGCAATGTATTTGATATTAGATTTTTGCAATTCTTCGGCTTTTCTTTTCATTGTTAATCTTTATTTTTTTGCCATGTTAATATACTTCATAAATCATACATATCCATACCTCATCATATATAAATATTTATATTGTATTACATATTTAATTAAAAACTTTAATTTCTTAGATCTTTTATTTGCTTATTTTTTTATGTACATGTATGTTATGTGCGTTACTTTTTTTCTCATGTTAAAAATTAAATCTTGTATTATTTAACAGTAGTCTCACATAAGAAAAAGTTGTTATACGCCGCTATAGTGTTAGAGTGAACAGACAGAAATGAACACTTTAAGCAAGCACTACACACTAATTTCGTAATTTAAGTAAGAGGAAAAAATAAAAACCCCTATAATTAAAAAAAAACTTATAATATAGAAAAGTATTATAAATTGAATCAGTACTTTAAAAACAAAAAAAAAAAACAAATTGCCTATAGAAACTATAATGAAGTGGATATCGTAAAATCGGAGGGTTTGAAGGCAATTTATCAGACAATCAGGATATATATTATGGTGCCATATATTTATTTGTTTCTTTCTAACAACCCGATGGTATTAATAGTTTCGTTGGATTTAAAAACCTACCTCTTTCCCACCTGATTTCGAACAGAAAGATATTTAAATATACATTTCCTTAAAATTATGGAATGTTTAATAATGTTACAAAACACTTTCATTAATGTTTAAAAATCTGAAAAATATCTGTTTTGAAGATCTAGGTGTTTGCATATAAATTCGTAAGTTTTCTATTCTCTGTGATTGGACTGTATACGTGGGGTTCCATACTTGGGACGCATATTCAAGAAGACTTCGTACAAGAGCATTATATAGGGAGATCTTGGTTGTACTGTTAAAAGTGTGTTGGTTGGTTTTTGTGTTTCTCTTTTTGAAACCGATCATTTGTGATGCCTTCTTGACTATGGTTTCAATATGGGGTATAAATAAGCGTTTATTTTTATTTTGGTAAAACGAATGTGGTAACACTTTTTTGGGTTTAATTTCATATTATTGAGTGAACACCAATGTTGAATACTATTAAAATCTTTTTGGATTAATTGTACGTCACAGCAAGATTTAACTGTCTGATATATTTTGAGACCATCGGCGAAGAGGGAATATTTGCAAATGATGTATGTATTGAGTGATATCATTGATGTACACTAAAAACAATTTAAACAAATAACATTTGTTGATATGATGTCACAGTTAGCATTATTAATCTTCAACCTCCTTTAGTTGATTCCTGATTTAATAATCTTAAAACCTCTCAAAGAAATTAAATGTATACGTAATACATTCTAGAACCCTAAGTTATAACTTTTTAATTTTAAAGGAACTTATCCACATAGTTATCATTTTACTTAAAATAATATATTCAATGTAAGTATGACAACTAGGAGACACAAATTTATTGCTTTTACTTTTTAGGAGATAAATTCAAGGAGAAAATTATAAAAAGTGACATACGACTTGCATTAGTAATTACATAGGCACGTCGTCTACAATACTGTTAAGTTTTTCATTTGATATGTTTATTTGTAATATTATTGTCAATACATTCAGTCTTGAAACACTTATGAAAATTATTACACTATTTTAGATACATTCTTTCTCAGATATACATATTTTCTAATACTTTCATGAACGCACATCAATAACGCATATCAATCCTATTACGCTACTAAAATATAATAAATATTCCTAAATAGTAATCAAATTCTAAAAAAGGGTTTTTAGGTCAAATTGGAAAACAAACTACACTTACAACAGTTACAAACGGTGTTATTAGACAAATAACCCTTGTCAAAGAGTATTTAAATAAGTCAAATTAATCTTGGTTCAGTATCTACAGTTATATAAATAATACAAAAGCATTAATTCATATTTTAGGAAAAGAGAGATTGAAGTAACATGACTATAAAGTGTGTTTTTTATAATGCTTTTATAGTGCTCGACAGTTATTAAACCGATTGTTGGGTAGAAATAAAGTCTCTTAGTTTATAAACGCACTATTTTGGTTCTATTTACTTTTCCTTTGAAGACATTCAAATTGGAAGTGAAAATGAAAAAAGGAACCGTATCGCTTTGTCCAGCTGCAAGAAAGGTCTACAACTAAAGAATGGAGGCGTGCTGTATATTTGTTTGATTTTAGAAAGAGAATATAAAAATTAAAGCCTACGATATTTACACATACTATCTTAAGTGTTTATAATACGAGAATGGCTACTTTAGACATTGTAGCCTGGCTGGGTTGGATTTGCTGAGTTTGGTTATTCGTGGTCTTCAATAAGCTTTCTCAAAGTTTCAAATCAATCAATATTTATCAAAACATATCAAAATTGTGTGTGTGAGGTCTGAAGTGTGAAACTAACACGCCTCATCACGGCCTCTCCTTATAAATTAATCTGATTCCTGGTTAACTTACTATTTATTATTTAATTAGTTTGTAAACAACTCAAACGTCAAAAAAGTTACGTTTGTTAAATTAATATTGTTACTTATATTTTTTTATGGACAAATGCTTTACATGAAGATAAAATGCCATAAATTATCATTTATAGGCTGTTGAACTATATGGCAAAACACTTTCGGGGTTGTAAAAATAATAAATATATTACATACTACAAAATTTACTTTTTTGTAGTTAATTAATTTCATCCAACAGTAATTAATACTAATGAGATCTAAAATTTTCGCGAATACTCATTTAAATGAAACTAATATTTTTGGATTTACTACTCGTTTTTATTTTTGATATCTCGTCTGTCCGTGATCACGGTTGCTGTAGAGTTGCCAAAACGGCGGGAGTATGCATATTTATAGTCAAAAATAAAAACACGTAGTAAGTCCGAAAATATTAGTTTCATTTAAGTAATTAATATTTCTACAAATATTTTAGTTCGATAAAAATGTATTTTGTAACAAAATCGAATATTTAAGTTTTTATTCTACAAATTTATTTTAAGTAAAAATATGTAATTTATCCGCTTTAAAAATAGAAGAGTTATTATTTTTAATTATATAAAAGCGTTCTTTACGATATCATCAATCAAAGTAATGTAGCTTGAGAGAATAAATATGAGCTTCCAAGAGCTGTAGTATGAATCCGATGTATCAAACCATAAGCATCACATACTCATCATATTGGATGTGTCTGAAATTTAAAACTTAGTTGTTATATTTCAATTCAAGTAATTTATTTCTTTCGTTATTATGACAATATAAATATCATCATAACATCCTTTGTATCTTACATAACAAAGTCGTATAGTGTCAAGCTATCAATTATTGTTCTTATTATTTTTTAGTTCCTCAGCTAAAAAGATTTGATATTGCCTTTAACTACTGGTTACATTTGATAAAAAAATAATATATTAGCGATTATTTAGCAGTAAAAATATTTCGAAGACCTTTATTATTGGCATCTCAATACCTTGTGAATTACTTCAAAATTTATCATCATAAACTGTGTTCAGATAAAAAAATATATATTCAACGAGAGTATTAAGAAATTACAAAAGATCCAATGGGAAAATATATTAATACGTACATATGTTAAATCGATAAATATATATTTATAAACTACTTTCTTTGACTATATAACGCGATGTACATATTTTATTATTCTCATCTTGTTTTCATCTACTTACTTTACTCTCATTAAGTGACAAGTGAAATGAAACTAGTTTTTTTGCGGCTACTTTACAGTAACAGTTATCACGATTACTGTGAAATAGCCGAAACGTGGGGGTTATGTAGTTTTTATCAAAAATAAAGTCGCATAGTATATCCGCAAAATATAAGTTTCATTTCAATGAATAAGGCTCGCGAATATCTCAGATCTCATTAAGTTACAAGTGTCTCTTTACCGATATCAACTTTTTAAATGATTGGATTCATGTATGCGTTTTGAGTGAGAATTCATTTAATTAATAAATAATACCAATGAAGTAATATTAATATGATTGAAATATTATAATAATATATGTCATTCATATTACATTTTAATTATCATATATTCATAGCGATTCTTTAAAATAAATTCAAATCTTTTAACTGGCTTAAGTGTTAAGAAATAATAATGATGATTGTAATTTTTCTACTTTCAATCAATATATATAATTTAATTATTCTCTGGTGGAATATAACAAACGTTTTATTTTATTTCTTAAGTAATTGATGAGAGAATCAATTTGTCGATTCAGACGTTAACTAATTCGTTTAAATTATTTAATTAATTCAGAGACTAGTTCGTACATTTCTCTTCTTAATTAATTCTTGTTTTAAGTTGAATAAAATTTTCAAATTGTTTGATTTTAACGGTTTGTTATATATCTAATATTCAATAAAAATATATTACATATATATATATATATATATATATATATATATATATATATATATTATATAATATTTGACAGCTTTCGTCTTCTTTTTTCCTTGATAGCTTCTTTCAATCTATCTAATAAAGAAGCGTAGTACTGTCCCCTTATAGTCACACCACGATCTTTGTAATCGATCAGCAAAATACCTTCTGTATCCCAAAAGACAGTAGCCATGATCTTTCCGGCCGATTGTGACACTTTAAACTTCTTTGGAGGAGCTGTACCTTTTTTATGCCACTGCATCGATTCTTGCTTCGATTCAGGTTCATAGTGGTGAACCCAGGTTTCATCACCAGTAACAATCCGGTCCATAACTTCATCATTATTCTCCCCACAGAGCTTCAAAAACTGACGAGAACACTCGACACGCTCGCTCTTTTGAAGTGGCGTGAGCATTCTCGGAACTCATCTTGCACTGACCTTAGTCATCCCAAGATAATGATGTAGGATATTTAAAATGCTGGTTTCGGATACTCCAACCATTGCTGCAAGTTGTTTCTTCTTCAACCGGGCATCTTCCAATATAAGTTTTTCTACTTTTGCGACGATTTCCGGTGTGGTGGCCTCATTCGGTCGTCCGGAGCGGGGGTCATCTTCAATGGACTCTCTCCCTTGTTTAAAAAGTCCATGCCACTTGTAAACCATGGTTTTACCAGGGGCAGAGTCCGCGTAAACTGATAACAGCTCTTCAAAAATCGTCTGAGCAGATTTTCCTTGCTTGGCGAGGAACTTAATAACGGCGCGGTGTTCAATTTTCTCCATACTCACTGACTTCTTCCCGATTCACTTGTTTGCAGGTCAATAACTCAAAAGTTAATGACCCGATTTGGTTCAAACTTGATATATATACTATTAATGAGGTGTTGAACAAGTTACTACCTGGACGAGTAAATCAACCCCCTCCATCCCCTCCATTCCGCGAACTTTTTGACCTCCCCTCGTATATATATATATATATATATATATATATATATATATATATATATATATATATATATATATATATATATATATATATATATCCTTTATTGCACTAAAACAAGACATAACAGAAAATAACACAATAGAAAAAAACATAAACAAAGTCGGACTTATCTCTAAAAGAGATCTCTTCCAGTCAACCTATGGAGGTGAGTGATAAGAGTCATACAGCTATAGTACGTTAGACTTAAGCTGAGCTTTGCATTTGTGTGAGTGAAAGTAAAAGAAGAGTTAGACAAAAAACTTTTAGAATTCAATTTTATTATATTTTAAATAGATACATAACATAAGTGCTATAAAATAAGCATAAGTAGTAAAAGTCCAGATGGAAATATTTTGAATATTGTGGAAAAAAAATTATTGATATTTAGAATTTTGAAAAAACTACAAATTCTTATTCACTTGACATTGCGTTTTCAACATTTCATATTGCTACCAGTACAAAGGGTGAAGTGAGGAAGGTGTGGGGCGAAGTAAAAGCAGTACAAACCAGTTCAAAACTAGAAAATAACGTTTCATTCAAAAATTTGACATCTCACCTACACTATCCGGGTGCACTCACACAAATGCAAAGCTCAGCTTAAATCAAACGCACTATATTATAGCAAGTTATTATATGTTTTTTTTTCAAATGTCTGATAATGTTTACGATCATGTATTTGCGCTATTTCAAAATTAGGAGAATTGCAATTTTTTGAATGTCTATGTCTATTATTCAAATATAGTAATATTTTTCAATAATAAAAAATACGAAGTCCATTAATTAAGCGTAAAGTTAATTGACTTATCAATAATGGAAGTGGAGTGATATGATTTTTTTTATTTGAAAGCCCTTTCAGTTAAAAGTTTTATATTTTATTACAAACTTGTATTAAACAATGATACAAAGAGATTATAATAGGTTTATTAGTTTCTCATTTCGTAAATGACATTTAGTATTAATATTTTTATTAAATTTAACAAAATATATTAAACATTTGGTTTTCTACGATAGATTTTTGTTTACATTTAATAATAGAACATGTAAGAACACATAAGCGCATACTAAATAGACTGGTCAAAGGAGACACGGGTCACAAAATCCCTTAATCACTTTAGCTAATTCAAATATAGTTGAATTCCAGCGTATTTCCAAGGAGAAATAGATGGATAGTCGACAACCAACTGAAAAGAGAAATATTTGAATAGGCATGTGAAATATTGAATAAATTTCGAATCATTCATCCATATACTTTGAAGTATGCTTGTGTATTATTATTTATTTATTCATTTATATACTCGTAAGTCGCTGGGGAATTCAAATCTTGATAGTATACAGTAGTTTTTGAAATTGTGTTTCTTATAGAAAATATTAATTCTATGTAAGATATACTTCCTATGATTTTTATCAGACTACTCATGCTTTATGCTCTTAAAACAGTCTGTTTTATTTCATATTCATCTATATTTATTTATGAATACACTTCAGGAAGCCAAACTCGAGACATTTAAGGTAAGCAATTAATGAGGTCCTTCTATTTTGTTAATTCTTAATTCATCTTAAGCGATTAATTTATTTCTGTGATCTTATCAAACATAAAATACTAAACCTTTTTAATATAATCTTGCTATTAACTTAAAATATATGTACATCACAATTTTATGGAAATCATTTAAAAAAAATAGAAGATGATTTTAGTTAATATGTATTTCCAAGTATCTGAATAACTAGTATCATGTTCTTAATAATATTATTACCTTATCTAAAGATTTCTCTTTGAAAACCCCCCTAAGATGAATTGATCTCAGATAAAGACTGATAGTTTGTTAAGTAATACTGTAACTCACACTAATCATTTCAAGCGAAATAATAATTTTCTTGAATTAATGCTTATGATCCTTATTACATAAAATTATTAATTAAAGAGATACATAAGTTCCTTTGTAAAAGTTATGTTGTTTAGTTGTTTTCTCTTAAATATTTGTAAATATGTAAAAGCTCATGACACAAACAAAATTATATCGTTCAGTTTTATAAGAACAAAACTTTTATTGTCATTTTTGGATTTATTAATTTTTGTTAAAAAAAAATATTTTAGAACAAAATTGTAATCGTATATTTATTGTATGATAACCAACATTAAAAACGGGCTTTAAATTAGGTTGTCCTTTTCTGTTTAAGTGCATGCTAACCTATTAAAAAATATTTTCAAATTGATGACAATTAATTATGTTAGTTCTTTAAATTCATTTATCAATAATTTATTTATTTATTTACTCTTTATTGTGCACCACTATAGACAGAAATAATAAGAGAAAAACAAAGAAAGGAAAATGTACAAATAGGCGGCCTTATCGCTAAAACAGCGATCTCTTATGATACCACTTTGTTATCGACTATGCCATTTATGTATTATTGAATTTTCTATTATTCTTTTTACTTCGTAGTATTTATAATTCTTGTAGGGAAATTAATAATAATACATTGACAAATCTGGTATATAATATACCTATGTAATATTCTTATATTCTGCTATATAATTTAATATATCTACTTTATAATTCTGCGTTAAAGGTACCCATTTCAATAGTAACAAAAGTTTAAATATACGTAAGTAAGTAAGTAAGTATTCTTTATTGTACACCAAAGAATAAATAAATTATACAGTACAAAACTTGATCAAGAAGTACAATTGGCGGCCTTATCGCTAAGCAGCGATCTCTGCCAGGCAACCATGTTACGTAGGACACAGTAAACAGAATTAAACATTTGAGGTGTACATATGTATAAGAGAGAAAAATATACTTATACGAAATTATACATATATATATATATATAGTAAACATATATATACTACATAATAATAAATTTTAAATACATATAAGCCAGATACATCGCAGAGTAGGAGTTAAGAATAAATAGAAAAATAAAAATCATAAATATTAAGGAAACAGGTAGACAAAATTTAAGGGGGGAAGAAGTTTGCTTTTAATAGCCGTTTGAATACCAAAACAACTTCTAACATTTCGAAGAATAATTTTATATTTGACTTTCTAAACACAACTTTATGACAGTTGTGTAAGAAGGGTCTCAAAATCTTCAAGATAAAATTTCTAAGTTCACTTTTATCTTTTTGTCAAAAATTGCAGAGTTTGATTTGAAAATGTTTATTGAGTTTAGTTACTAGGAGTTCGATGAAAATGAGTACTAAACTAGCTATTGCAGGTGGCTTTGCTTACATATTATAAAACGTCTTTATTAGATTTTATTCATCCTCAGTTTATAATTGAAAGTGTAATACCAAGTATTTTATGTGGTCTATAATAGAACTACCTCCTTTCCTCCTTTTTGAAATCGCTTGAATAGTTGACCATTTTTCTTCATACGACATTATTTAGATAGAATATATGTACTTTATTGCACACCACAAACAGTAAATTTTACACGGAAAAAATAATAAAATAAATGGAAATGTACAAAAAGGCGGTCTTATCGCTATGCAGCGATTTCTGCCAGACAACCTTCGATTTGGGGAAATTGTGCAGCGAAAAGGTAGGTGGTGCCTAATCCTTATATATACACTAATACATATATAAATAGATACATACAATACGTAAAAATATACATATATACATAAATATATATACTAATAAATATAAATGAACAATTAGACATGTAAATATAAATGAATATAATAATATATAAGTCGTCACAAATATTTACGTAAATAATATAGACACAAAAGTTGAATAAATTACAGTAAGTAAAAAGAAATAAATAAAAACAAAATAAAATTAACAAATAAAACAAATACTATACAAGAACATAGTATAGCGACTAAGTTTCCATAGCCAGATAGTGCTCTTTTACCAACCTCTTAAAAGCCAATAGTGTTTGCGCTTGCTTAATGCTAATGGGTAAAGCATTCCACAGTTGGATAGCCTGTACGGTAAAAGACATTTTGAAAAACTTTGTGTTATGCACAGGCATCCTCAATGTCAGATTTACTTAATACTGAAGGTCTAATTAAAATAAATAGAACCGCTTCAAAGATTAATCAAAACAATTTACACACCGACTGAAAGAAGTTTAATGAAAAACATATTTGAAATGGGTATCGTTTGTATTTTCAAATACAAAAAAAAACGATTTAAGTTTTTAAATTACAAACTTGATTTCCAGTTTATTTATCAGTGTAGATAATAATAAACTAGCGTTAGCTTTATGACATAATATCAAATTCATATTTGCGCAATTTGTATAACTGATAATTAACAAATTACAGGCAAATGGTTCTGTTAAATAACATGTTGTTTAAAGATTGTAAATAACAGTGTTGTTCATATATTAAAGTATTTTGACTAATTGGTTCTATAATAAACAATATATAATGTTTAAATAAAATATAAGAAATGTATAATTCGATCACCAGATTAATTGTTGATTTTAATCATCCATATTATTATATCATTTTTGTTAATGGTATTTTTTACGTTTTATTAATATCTAAAATAATTAATAGATTTTAGGATTAGAGTAGTGTTTTAGAACAGGGTTTGAGTACTATTTAGGAAAAGAAAAATATATTTAATTTAACATCACAGTAGTAGAAACATTGAAAAAATCTATCATCATAATATTTAGTCGTAATTGCTGTCCTCTTTTTTAATCTTATTGAAAAAACACTATGATAACTTTATAGGAGTAATTTTTTATCCCTTATTCGATATCAAAAGACAGTACTCACAATAGGTTTCTATAAAAAAAAAACCTCAGAGCCAAATGTTATTTAAATGTTTTTACTACTACTTACTACTTTTTATTAATTTTTTAGATTCAGCTAATTTAGGACTTTGCTTTAACTTGGAAATAAGCATTCTAAGATGAATTTATCTTTAGACCAAATTTAGTTCTATGTAATAATGGTATATCTAATCCTCATCTCAGCATTAAGCCTAGCTTTGTTACACTTGCAAAAAAAACATTATGTTAGTCTATAAGGCTTTTGCATTGCAAAGTCATCATGTCCAAAAGGCAAATGAACTTTCATTTGAAATACCAGCATTTATATCCATATAATCTTAACACAGGCATAGTAAAAATAAGGCTAATATCTATATAAGGTTATTACAAAAATAAACATTATTAAATTGTTTAGTTTTTAATAATAAACTAAATTAGTTGTCAATTTATATTTTGTCATACTTATAGGGTATTAAAAATTTATTTATAATAACAGCTCTGAAAATTATTAACATCCTTTTACCCTTGTCAAAACAATACCCTTTTAAAATCCTAAAACTTATATACGTACGTTTAACAAATTACTATTATAATACGTACGTTTAACAAATCGCTCAATTATTTACAAACTAAGAGAAGTGGTAAAATCAATTTTTTAAAACAAGTGTTTTTAAATTTATATAATATACATATCTAATTTAATAATGTTGAAAAAAATATATTTTTATAATCATTTACGGGAGCAATAGTGCAAAATCTAATAACCCTTTTATAAAAACAAATGAAAAAACATTTCCAAACCGGTTATTTTTCTTTGTTTACTCTTTTATCTTTTAATTTAATTCCTATATCTTCAAAAGCACAAAACATTATAAAGACTTAGACTGTATAGTTACTGCCAGCAATAGGAGAGCTGATTGAGTAAAAGCAACTCTCGCAACTATTAAACTTATGCAATCCACATAGTGTTATTTCAAGCATGATATTTATTTATTACATATTTATTTAATACAATACCAGCATCAATCAAGAACATAAATACAATAACAGCGTATTGGTAATCAACAAATTTTTGTCAAATTATTAAAATATAGATTTTAGATATATTTTTTGCAAATATTGCATCTTTAATAATGTATTGCAAAAATTTAAGTAATTTTCTTGATATCGTTATATAAAAGTAAATATAATAAAAAAAAACTTTTCCTTTTTTGAAGGATTTGAAAGTCGAATTTCATTTTAGGATTGAACATAAATGGTTCACTTACGTTCCCTACTTCACTTAAAATGTTAATTATTCTTTTTGAAAATTTAATAAAAGAAATTTCTGAGGAGGTAATTTTTTTAAAGTTTAAAATAATTCACTAAGTTTAAATCATAATCTTAAACTTATATATTTTCTGATGTGTTTATTTTATTTCATTATAATTGAGTTTAATTCGATTCAGTAATCAAGAAACAAGAAAAACCACGTATTTTTACTTGTTTACTTTTAACTATCAACTTTATTTGGTTAGCAATCCTCCAATCACTACGATATGTTTTCTTTTATTTAGTGTGGTTACTTCGTCAGACAAACATCGATTTAAATACAGATAAATTTAACAACAAAAAAAAGAGTTATGTTGGATTTAGTTTTCATTTATGAAAATTATTTATTATATCCGTATGCGAAATGTTAGTTTGTTGAATAAATGTAATACATGTTTATTCCGTGCAATAAATATTTAAACGACTTTAAGTCAGTTGCTGTTGCAAATTCTTCATATATGAATAAAGAATCACCAGAACATAGAAAAGAAAACAAACAATGAATATTACGCGACGAGAAACAAAGGCTGGTTTCCAAAGCCTAGCCGTGATTTCTTTCAAACAATGTTATAATTAGAGAACATATATGTAGATTTTTGAATACCATATATATATAGCCACAAACATCTAATTAAAAAATACAACAATTAATTTGACATAAATACAGTAATAAAATAAGCCGGATGAACGTTTGAGGTCATTTATAACTATAAGTGTCATTTATAAAATATTTCAAAAGCCCATACGAAGCTTTTTTGAATGCTTGATTGCTATATATGGGCTGGCTCGACCGGAGAAGTACCACTCTCTCACAGAAGAAACCTTTAGTGGTTGCGTTTCGTTCGATGAGTGAGAGAGCCGGTTGCTTTTTTCCTATACCCACCTTTTCCTGCTATTTCCCTATGCCCGCCCGCTTTTCCTTCACAATCAAGGTTGTCAACCCATCCGCAACGCCTACGTTGCGGATATCCATGGGCGACGGTCACTACTGCCCATCAAGTAGGCAATCTGCTCGTTTGCCACCTTTGATATTAAAATAATTTATATACTATTATTAAAGATTTTCTGAAAGTCTTTATTTTTATATTGTTGATATAAATCTTCAACGAGAGCATCGCAAGAACCAGAAAATAGAATCAATGCAACCTTTGAGCTGTTCATTACATATTATCTTGGTTTTGTTTAATTTTAAATAAGTTTCAGGGAAATTTAGGCTTCTTAAAATATAAATACTACCGAATTTTCTATGGAATTACTTTTTCTAATTAGTAATTTGAACTTGATTGTGAAGATTTGTTGTTATGAGTAAATTTAGATAAATTAGCATGGAATCTAGTTAGCCATAGGTATTTTAAAAATGAAGACAAATCTAAACCAATAAAAACTATTCCATTTAGATTATTATTAATTAGTAATTATTATTGGTTTATTGTAGATGATACTTTTCGGATATACTTCGAACTAGAAAGACGTGTTACAAGCTCCTCTCATTTAAAAATATTTAACTCTTAAAACAGTGGAAATAGTGATTCAAATCAATAATCATTACACTAAAAAAAACTTTAAACAGTATTTCCAAGAAAAATATAAACGTTTTGTCCATGTGCAAGGTGCTAAATAATAAAAAATATAAAGTGGTTTTCTGGATACAATTGAGTGCTGTGATATTTTTTAAACCAATCTACCTACTACAAATTATTACACTACTAGAACATTACGCCAATACAGTACGAGAAATTCAACGTATAAGTCATACGCTCTCTGGTGTCGTGGGCACTCAGAAGTGAAGTCGAAGCGCTCGTTGAACCGAGTTCGATACTCAGCGAAACTATAAATTTTGTATTTTTACAAATTATAAATTTCTTAATACTGGTTGACATAAGCGCCTCAAAATGGTATTTCTGTGTAAGATATGTAACATCAATGTCGCAGTTACTCAAAAAAGAATTAAGTGTACGGTATGTTCGCAGTACTATCATACCGATTGTATAAAAACGATCAAAGATCTTACAGTAACGAGAGCGCAATCAAAGTGTTCTTCATGTCTAGAACCGCAAAAAAAAAAAAATACTTTAATCAACACTAATAATTCAAATTTAGAAGTTAAAAACAGCTAAGAAGCAGCAATTAGATACAGATGAAAATAATCGTCCTATGTCCACATCAACATCGCGATCGCCTTCCTACTCTTCTCCAGTAGACAATGCAGGTCAACCATTAGTTACTCCAGAAAGAAACACTCCATCTGAATTTTTGGTACACTGCGAATCACTTATTGAAAAACTTTTGAGGCCAATGGTACAAACAATTGTGAATCAGCTAAAGCAATCGCTTATGGAAGAAATACGAAAGGTATTAACCGTCAAATTTAAAAGTTTAGAAGATTCACAAAATAAATTGCGTATGGAATATGATATATTAGAGAAAAAATGTAATGAATTAGAATCAGTGGCGCTTCAATCAGAGAGTGAACTCTGAGACCTAAAAGCTCAAATAAATAAACAACAGCAGTGGTCACGAATGACAAATATTGAAGTAATGGGCCCGCCAGAGACAAAAAGATAATCGCCGATTAATATTATTATAAATATTGCAAAGCAGGCCGGAGTCAAAGTCAAACCTGAAGAGATCGAATTTGCAAATCGAGTGCAACCGATGCAGCAAAAATCTGGTAGACCGAAATCACTCGTGGCCAAATTAAAAAGTCGCGACTTAAAGGAGTAGATTCTATCAGGATTAAGAAAATGCAGGGGTATCAATACGAGTCACATAGGATTGAATGGCCCACCTCGAAACTTTTTCGTCAACGAACACCTAACGCCCATGAACAAAGAACTGTTCAGAAAAACAAAAATACGCGCATCAGAAAAGGCTTATAAATTTGTCTGGATAAGAAATTGCAATATTTTTTTAAGAAAAACGAAAAAGCCCCTGCAATAAATATAAAAATCCGAAAAGGATCTAAGGAAAATTATGTAGATTTTAATTATAATAACTTAATATTGAAATCTTCTTATTGCGTGATTTGTTATATTGTAAACTTTATACAGAATTTTCAAAATTATGAACTTAGACTTCTCATTTTAGTTATTGTTCCGGGGTGGGATTCAATACAAAAATTACATGTCATACTTATACTTATGTACTTACAATTTTCTAAGCTTCACAACACTACAACAATCTACACAATTACTTATACTATATTAATCAATTGTATAGCTGGGCAACTTTTATTAAAATTACAACTAATACGAATAATATGCCTAAAGAAAACTTTTACCTTATATTTACAAATTAACAATACCATCTCCTATTTTATCACATTTTTAGAATTATGCAAAAATATTTTAAATTTAAACGTCACCATTAATGTTAATTTCAATTATAATTTATTCATATACTTAAGCTTTCCTTTAAATTGCCTACATAAATGATCAATGCTTTACAACTATTTTATCAGAATGTCCGTGGATTACGAACCAAAACTGAAGGATTTCGTTCAAATATATAAGTCAACGATTACGACATCATTCTAATAACCGAAACTTGACTTACTGATGGCTTTTATGTTCGAGAACTGTGCGATGACAGATATGACGTTTTTCGTACGGATCGAAATACTAGTACATCGACCAAAAATACTGGAAGTGGAGTTATGATATGCGTCAAATCCATATTACAGCCTCAAGAAAGGGCAGAGTGGAGTTCGCCTGGTGTTGAATCAGCTTGGATAACAATCCCTAAAAATGTAAAGAAAGAAAGAAAGAAAAACTTTCTTTCTTCTTTCTTTAAAAATGTCATGAAGCATAATCAAAGTTTACATATCGGCGTATTTTATATACCACCAGATATTGATCAAGTTAAACGTATTGAGAGAGTAACTACTTTTTTGTCATCCATGTTAATACGCTTACCTGAAGATTACTTCATAATAGTGGGTGATTTTAATCTTCCCCACATTGACTGGAAGGACAGGGCCATTACATCTTAATCGTGGATCATCATTGTTACAGACGGTATCAACTAATTTTATTGAAACCTGCAGCGGTTTTAATTTGACACAATTTAACAAAATATCAAATTGTAGTAACAACATTTTGGATTTAGTTTTTGGAAACACTTATCTAGAGGTTCAAAGGTCGAATCAAAACTTAGTTGCTGAAGATAAATATCACCCCAGTCTCTAAATTGATGCCGCAGATTTTCTATTAAGAGAACTTAATATACATTTAAGTAAAATACATTCTAAATGGTAATTCTATCGATGACATAGTTAACAACTTCTATAACATTATTAACAAAATAGTAGACGAACATGTACCGAATACCACAGGCAAATATCTTAACCACTACCCCATTTGGTATAGCAAATCCCTAATACTTATAATTCGAGACAAACTTAAAGCTCATGCACGTTGGAAATCGTCTAAAAATCCACGTGATTATGATGAATTTTCGCTATTAAGATCCAGACAAAAGAAAGTTCAAATAAAAATTACATGCAATTTCAAATAAAAACGCAAGAGAATATTAAAAAGGATCCAACACGATTATGGTGGTACCAAAAATACTTACGCAACTACATATAAGAACGGCTCTCCGAGCTCTCTTTCGCAGATGATATTTTTTTTTTTAAAGTAATAAGTAGCACATCCGACTGACTGTATTGAATTGCAACGTGACCTTGATAACCTTTCACATTACTACGAAAAAAATAAAATAACGATTAATATTATAAAAACAGTAAAAATAACATTTTCTAGGAAGCATAGAAGTATTGAATATAACTATAATATTGATAACAAGCCCATCAAGAAGTTAAATCAGTGCGTGACCTTGGAATTCAATTAGATTCTAAATTATTGATGGCAGAGCATATAGAACTCATTACTGATAAGGCATATAAGCAATTAGGCTATATAAAACGAATATGTCAAACTTTTAAAAGTATTGAATGCATGAAAATTTTATATTCTACTTATGTACGATGTATTTTAGAATACGGTTGTAGTAAATGGTCTCCCAATTGTATAACTTACAAAGAAAAACTGGAAAGAATACAAAAAAAGTTCATAAAATTTCTTTGCTTTAAGGACTTTAAAGAATTTAACGATTATGTTGATATATGTAAACAATATGTAATATTAAAACATTAGAAACGAGACGACGACATTATGATATGTATATGCTACATGCAATAATTACCGGAGATATAGATTGCACCGATTTATTGAGCGCTTTGTATTTAAGAGTTCCTAGTCGCCGCACACTTCATACAGCACTATTCCACACGCCTGAGCTAAACACTAACTATGCACACAAGTCTGGCCTTAATCGCATGGTCAACACATATAATTCAAAATACTCAGAAATTGATCTGTTCATCATTTCAAAACTAGCTTTTGAAAAAACTATAATTAAAAAAGATAAAAATTCATAAAAACACACACACACACACCCACACACACACACACACGCACACAATCATGCAAACACGCACCTATTGGATTCCCACCCCTAAACAGTTTTACCTTTATATTTCTTTTAGAATATAAGTTTTACTTTGGTGCTACCGTCTTCTAGTTGTTAATATGTTTAAGTTACCTGTGTAATCCTATTTTGGTTTTAATTTTATGTTATATAAAAGTTAATATAGAAACTTATGTATAAAAACTGTTGGATTACTAAATAAATAAAATAAAATTCTGGTCATCAAAATTACTTAAAAAGCTAAAAATTTTAAATCCCCATTCCATACTTTGTAGAACAATGTCTTTAAAAATTAAATGGCTTCATATTTCCATTGAGCAAAAATATCATTATTTATAAACTTCTAAAAGATTAAAAGTG
The DNA here is from genome assembly GCA_916720795.1 of Danaus chrysippus. Classification (NCBI taxonomy): domain Eukaryota; kingdom Metazoa; phylum Arthropoda; class Insecta; order Lepidoptera; family Nymphalidae; genus Danaus; species Danaus chrysippus. The sequence continues at coordinate 4,909,868 of CAKASE010000055.1, forward strand.
CTTTAACAAACTTATAATGTACATCTTGTTTTTGAATCCTTATAAATCATAGTATTAAATAATTATAAGTTAAAATCATATTTTTTTTCTTAGCATGATGTGAAAGTGTATACATTGTATTGTATTATATTAGTCTAACAAATTTTATTGACTTCTATGCTTTTGTAAACATTACTAATAACCCAAATGAATTAGGAAAACCAACATGAGTTATATTATACTAACGTAATAAAGCCAGGGAAAACAAATACAGTACCAAATAATAACAGTGGAGTCTATTGGTTCTACCAATAGTTTCATATTGACAATAAAACAAAAAGCAACATGATTTTACTAACTTTATCCACAACTTCTGTCGCAGAGACATAACAAGTATAAGAAAAAAGAATAGCAGAATTTACACGTTAACTTTTATGTGTCTTATTACGAAATATCACCTAAAATTTTCAAATAGATCCTTATGAAACAATAAACAGCAATCTTTACAATATATATATATATATATATATATATACAGGGTGACTGGTGAATTACTATCGATACTTGAGGACGTGATATTTGACGATCATATATGACAAAATAAAAATTAATATAACATAAATATAAATAAACTTCTAAGTAAAGTTAACCAAAAGTTATGTAATTAATTACGCATCGTGTGAACACCCTACAGATTAGGTATACACACACACACACACACACACGCGTGCGGCGGCGTGGTGTTCTATCAGCACGCCGCCGCACGCGTCCACACTTGGAACACTTGGAACTGTCCACACTTTATTTATTTATACAGAAATTTGTTCAAAAATTAAATAACCTATTTTTTTACATAATTCGAATGAGAATCATGTACCGAGTATTCTCCTTAAATATTGATAGTAATTCACCAGTCACCTGTTTATATGTATTAATAAATATTAAAAACAATGCTTTCGGTAACAAATTACAACAGCATTGTCGATTTTTGACATTGTAAGAAGTCTATCTTTTTGAACATTAAAATAACGTAGGTTCTGTAAACAGCACAAAGTTATATCTAATACAATAGCAAACTTTGTAGTTTCTGTTAGTGATAAAATTTCTTAGCACTTACCGCAATATTATGCATCCTTATACATTCTAATTTATTTTTTCATTTACATTTTGATGAGATAGACTACACTGCTTTGAAAAAATTATATACAAATGCATGTATATGTTACGTTTCAGTTTCAAAACGTTTTTTTTTTAATAAATAGCATTTGCAGGATCCAAAAACAATTAAACAATTTCACTTTCCAATTATTACGAATTTCTTTTATTAATTATTTGATTGATTATTATTAGTGTCTACAAACATAGATCATAGTATAAACCTTTTGTATTTTTGTAATCCTAAACTTATAAATTGATTTCTATAGGCATTTAATATTTGTTTTAGTGAAAATGTAATCTATTTTGTCCTTTTTAGAGTTTGAAAACCGTACGCTTTTTCAAGCTTTAAAAATAACCAATCCTTTCAGATATTTGGTTCGTTTGTTTATATAGCACTAGAAACTTTTTCATATACCACTGGAAACGTTTTTACTCTGGCGTGTTTTTTGACCTTGAATAGTAAAATATAATGGACCCTACATAAAAAGTTTGGCATTTTACGTTTTTATATGAAAGTTATTAAATGTTACCTTTATTTTTTCCTTGTCAAAATGACAATATATTTGGAGGTTTACTTGAAGGAAATTTACTCACTCATCAACATTAGTACGAACTATAATATTGCAGTTGTGTGTAACTCTAACTATAAGGATTGTTAAAGTCAGAAAACTATTGATCACCCTTCTACATATATCTTAGCTCATTTTATAATATTGTTATTAATTCTTTAAATAAATTATTCATTATTATACTTGTACCTTAGGGCATTTATTCTTTTATTAATGTACAAGAAATATTTATGGATGAGAATAAGAGTAAAAAGTCAACAGAATTACTAATGATTTTGATAATTAAGTGAATAATTTATCGCATTTAAAATGTACGTAAATACCACACCTCTCACTAAACAAATATGTTTCGGGTTAAGGTAAGTATTACCAGAAAAACAACTGGGTAATTTTGAATGAAATATTGTTTACGAAAGAACAATTAATCTCCCAAAGTGCAGGAAATGTATAAAATAAATAAATCTCACGTGTATGAATAATTTTCTGATTTATGCTTAATACGTTTGAAAACCTGTCACTGTGGTATGGAAAGACAAATATTTTTCTCTAAAGAATAAGGATTGATACTTATTGTGTTTTTTCTTTCTTTAAATTGAGTTTCAAGAGAAGAATGTAAAATAACTTATGCATAATTTCCTAACTATAAGAAGTAAACCCATAATAAGAAGAATTTAGGGATTCCATATTTCGTGTTAAAAGAAAACCTTTAATATCACTCTTATTGATTATTTTTTGTAAAAGATAAATGAATTGTTTTAGTTATAATTTATTAATACCGAAACATATCGTAAGTATTGCTGGTTAAAAAAGATTTAAACTTTAATAAAAATGTTATTTTACTACTTAAATTCAATATAAATTGTAAACACTTAAAAATTTTTCAGCTATTTTATACAAAACCGATATAATAACTTGCATAGGAATTAAAAAAGTATGAGAAACGTGTTAAAACCCTGTGGCTTGTATTTATTTTCAAGAACTAGAGATAGAATTCGAGCTATTCGCTTTACGAGGCCTGAAACCGTACTAAAATTCCATAGAAGAAACGCCTGAGGAGAAATGGGCCCACTGTTTTAACAGTGGGCCCATGCAACGAAGTTGTAAGGAGATAACTTCAAAAAATAATAAAAAATTGGTTACTTTCTATATTAAGCAGTTTTTGTTTTCTTAATATTTTCAGTGTTACCAAGGTATATTTATATAAGCTTTGATATAATTTTTGTGTTTATTAAATTGTTGATTTTTATATTTCTCTTTAGCATTTTTAAATAGCTGTAGCAAATGAGCGATACTTAGTGAAACTCAATTGAAAAATTCCACGAAGAATACTTTTGTATTCAGTATGATATTCTTCAGTTAGTATTTCACGGCATCTGATACTTGGAGCAGGGTTTAATTATTTATTTATTCTTTATTGCACCCAATTCTAAAACTAAAAAAATAACCTTAGGGTAAAGGATCATAATGTTGATATATGGGAAGGGTACAGTATCTTTTTACTTATATGTGGTATAAATACATAATAAAATAATACACAATACACAAATAACAATATATAATATACAAATATGCTATATTAAATACATACATACATAAATATACATAGAATATATATAATAAAATAAGAGATATTAACTAAACAGGAAATTAACAACAACAACGACGACTGCTTAGAACTAATGAGATAAGTAAAAGTCCTTAACCATACTTTTAAAAATGGCTAATGACTGTGCGCGCCTTACAGGTAAGGGTAATGTATTCCAAAGCCTAGAAGCTTCTACAGTGAAGGACTTAGAATAGTAAGATGAAGAATGAGAAGGAATGGAGAGAATTAAATTTTCATTCGAGCAAAGAGCACGCTTATGAGTCTCCCTAAGGAGAGTGAAACGCTCCTTAAGATAGAAGGGTGTCGCTGGATTAAAAAGAATAGAATAAAGAAGAGATAAAATGTGAGTATTCCTGCGAAGGCGAATAGGGAGCCACTTGAGTAAGTTAACAGGGTTTCATGTTACCCAGTTTTGAGAAATATATTCCTTATGAAATTTAGAGTATTCTATCGTATGTATTCGCTATTTGAAACAATCTTCAAGAACACAAATACTAGTTACCGATTGTGGAGCTCGATGAAGATTTCTCTCGAGGTAAATTTATATAGTTCTAGGTTTGGAAGGATCTTAATAAAATATTAATTACATTAACGAATTAATGAAATAACTAAAGTAATTAGTGTGATACTTTAATACACAACGATGATTGATACCTCAGAGAATCTGACAATGTGATTATAAAATGGCTCACGCTGTCAAATTTACAGATTTCCGATCGTTCCAATGGGTGAGCCATAGAAAGACTCAATACAAGACTACAGATCTATTCATCTCTTTTAAAATGATTAATTAGAGGTTACAGTAATAAGTCAAAGGGAAGGGTTGTTTATAATAGTTTATTTAAGAATACTTAGTTCTTATAGTAGCTCGTGGTGGTGTAAAGTAATAATCGAAAATAAAAAAGTTAAAAACTTTATTGTTTTACCATCACATATTCAAGACAAGTATCATAAAAAATAATTAATAAAACATTTTAAGTATCAACTTTGCGTACATTTTATATTGCATTTAATTTTTCAGCAATACTCTTATGTTTATGAAAAAGTAAATTTCAAATATGTCGCATATGAAAAATAAAACCACGGCCTAGATTACGCACCTTACATCAAGCTTTGTCCTTGTTTGTTATCAGGGAAAAATGTTTTAAAATAAATTACATACTGCCTTATTTTGTCAGTAAATTATAACAATTTTTAAGTTAAACTCAACATCATGGATTTATTCGTATAAAAGACAGATATTTCACAGTTAAATATGTATTGTTTGAAATTAATTAGGCAGTATTCCACTAAGATGTTTATTGCTTCACAACTCGTAACAGAATCCGAAATCTAGCGCTTACATCCTATTTATAATATTAAAAAGTAACATATTTAGGCAAGGGTAAGTTACAATATCATACGAAGGGCGCTAGTTTCCCTCATAAAAATTTCCATTAAATATTAAAACAACGTAACTTAAGAGCTAAGGCTATTATTATAAATTATAAAACCAATTGTTAAGTATTTTGACCTTTAAATTACAGTACAGAATATTATTAACACTAATTCACTCTACATATTATAACAAATAAACAGTAGGCGCTAGTTAACTATTATAAGAAATAAAGTATATCAGAATTTAAATTATTGTTAATAATTATGATTACCCAAACTATATAGAATTGAGAATATTGCATGCATTGTTTGGAAACAACGTTTAGGCCTTAGTATTAAAGGTTTAACTTTCCATAGAAATGTATATACGTATATATGATAACAAAACTAAAACAGGTAATAAATAAATTATGATGCTCATGATCTCAAATTTACAATGCATCGCCTTCACATTCAAGCCCTTTCAACTGTTTTTTATTTTCATCTAACATAAGTTTGGATTTTGTTCGTGGATTACTAATTCTTTTTTATCTAATTATTCGAAAACTTAGTTTTTGGTGGTTATTTTAAAATAAATATTTTATAACTGTCTGATGTGTATAAAAACAAAGTTTTTCTACGGAGAAGGATATTTGAAAACTATTAAAATTTAGGTATTCACTATTCATATAGTGAAATCAGTAGGTACTCGTATGTTTATTTAAGCCAACGGAATGTTGTCATCACATGTTAAATATTAATTCGCGAATAAGTATAAATAGTAGAATGAGATACTTCGAGTTTGAGGAAGGAGGTACAACTACCTCGGAAACTTTAATCAGCTGCATGAAGTCAACATACAATGTAGTCAAGTTTTGAGACTTTTTTAAAGTATCTACAATTAATTCTTAAAATTTTCTGCCACATTGCATATTAGCAAACATCTTAAATAGAGATGTTTTATTTGATTTATTATATGTTAATTTGTTTTTACTAATCATTATTATAACAGAGAAAGACTTTAATAGAAAATACATATCATAAAGAAATAGTTTAGAGTATAAAGTTGAACCTGTTCCGAAGCCAAACTACGAATCCTTCTCATATACGATTATTCACAGTTGGATAAAACGAAAGACAGGTTGTGAACGATAATAAATAATGGAGGCTTAGTAATAATTTTGAAATGATATTAATGTCCATTAATCATGTGGGCCGTAATTAAAGTTACAATCGGGGAAGAGAAATGAGAGTAAATTTAAATATGACGAAGACATAATATTTGATATTTTATGTAGTTTACTTTAGTCGTATTTACATTTAAATGGAAACGTCATTTTCAAATATTTAATGGCTTCAAAACCAGTCATGTTTTCATCATTATTATTATTATTATTTTATTTTCGTCACTCAAAAAGGTAAGTATAATCCGATAAATATGTAGTGAATCTAATATTATTTTGTATATCTAATGATGTTTAGAACATTTATTTTTTATCCATATTTTTTTGACCGCTTTATACTTAATTCTTAATTATTAAAACCTACATGGCGATAATAACCTTTTGCGTTCCAAACAGGAAATTATAAAAAATTCAAATACAAATTAGTATTTTATTTCTGTCAGATACGACATCAATTATTTTTATAGAAGATTGTTATCAATTGTCTTATGAATATCTATTAAGTTAATTTAGGTAATTCACTGCAGATATTTTCATATTTTTTTTGCAAAGCATTAACTTTTTGGTATAGCTCCAACTTTATAAGCCTAAATGCATTTTCTTTTTTCAAACATTAGCATTACTTTTTTTTAATGACGCAGTTAAACTCTTTTTACGAGCTGTCCAACCGGCCTTGGTGGTGGCGGGAGGAATGTGTAAGACTCGACATGGGCAGGCCAATACTCACTAAAACCACTACGAAAGCCATCGGCCGCTATTTCGGTGTACCCCGGATCTGTCACATACAGGGTACACCAGCGACTGGCCGGTCCTGGCAAAAGACTGGCTTTACGCCTTCGGTGTATGGGGGCGACACCGGCAATTAGGATCACCCTGACGACGCCGAGCTTTCACTGGAGCATTTATTATTTCAGCAATATAATCGTATTAAGAAACAATTCGAAATAAATTGAAATTTAAAAATGTTAAATTATCTTAACAGAGTTAAATTTGAGATACATAGTCGTTATGAAACTCAGCAATGTTGTTTATTGGGTATAATATTTCAAATTTATAAATAGCCATAAACCAACCTACGTTTGTTTGTACTTTAATATTAGTTTACTAATTGTTTACTCGTATCTTGATATACAGAAGCTATATCAAAACTATTATGTAACATCTCACAATGGAACTGAAGTGTAGGTTGTTATTCAAAATAAACACACTCATATATTTTATTTACATTACAAATAAGGCAGATTTTCTTTCCCTGAGATAGATATTAGTTAATAGGCTTAGGATGATCAGAAAGATTAATTATAATTAATATTTGTTCAGTTTCCATGCTCTTTGTCATATTCCGTGCCGATGAGCCGATACAGCACACATGGATTGGGATTCTTTTGGCATTATTGTAGTAATTTTTATTTTATAATATATTTTAACGCTTAAATATAACTATTATAAAATTTTCCATAAATGTAACTAATATAAATATTTCCATAATTATATGTCTTAAATTAATTAATATACTTCAATTCTTTTATTAGAAACATTCAAGAAGACTCGACAGTTAGTAACGACATATCCTATAAGTCAAAGGGTACTTGATGTCTTCGCTTAAAATAACGTTGCATTAGTAATTTCATTCAAAAATTTAACCTTGTAAATGATTGATTTATTTTTTATTCTACATAAAACTGGAGAAATATGAAACGAATTATGTCATGAACAGCTTAGGATTTGGGAAAATACGTTTGCCCTTAACTATTTAATATAATATAATTTAATATAATACTTACTGTACTATACTATTTTTATTAAGAAATATGTGCATCAAAGTATATTTATGTCGATCAAAATGTATCGACGTCTTATTATACCTGTTATATTGTCTTACCCGATAATTGCAAAAGTATTTGTGGTTTCGACTAAAATCGTTGAAAATTCGTTATAGCTTATGAATGGAGACTAATAATATAATCACTTAATTTATTCTGAATAAATATGAAATATGCATTTTATTCCCTTTGTTATATACATTTAATAATAATATTATACCGTCAATATTAAAACACAGCTTACATAAATTTTGAAAATAATGTCAATATACAACCACAAAACAGAAAGCTTGCTATCATTTTACGCAATTTTTTTCCGTAATAATCTAAACGTATCCGTCCTTAACACGCAATATGCAGAGATGAATGTTCGAAAGCATTAATATCGTTTATGTATGATGAGACGAAGGAGCTCAAGACGTATTATATGTGTGGCACTTGTAAATCTTCAGAGTGATGATGACAAATTTGATACACATCTGTCTTTTTATATTCTTATCACTTTATACATAGAGGTTCACAGAATGTGAAAATACGAAATACGATTACATTTACTTAAATCATTTTAATCTACATTCTGCATTGTATGTCGAGCACTACAATGTGTTAAAAGAGTAACACATGTATGTAATATTAAACGTTAATATTATTTAGAAATACATCAAGGAACTCCTCAGAATGAGGTATTACTCGCTAAACTTCGTTTGTAAGACTTTTAACGTCGATTGTTAAGTTATGAAATGTGTTCAGCTATATGAATTCCATAATAAGTATTTTATTTATAATTTTCCTTGTCTTTGAACTCTACTACATTTTTTTTGTTATATAAATAAAAGTGTTATTTTTTTATATTAAATTATACGAACTCAATACTTAATATAAAACAATTTACAAACATTTTTTGTCTGGGCAAGGTTCTTCTGCTAATACTGATACATAGCTTCAATGTCAATCTTTTGTTTTTTTTAACAAAACTTTACATACTATTCATGGCCGTTTTAATTCTTCATTATTAGAAATTACTCACGGGGAATTTTATATAATGTTACTCGCGACAACTTATATTGTACAGTTTTCCATTAATAAATCTTCACACATTATTCACTTTGTAATTGCAGTGTTAAGCTACATACAAATTTGAAGCAAACTAACCACTTAATTTAGAAAAAATCTTTGATTCACTTAAGTAGTTGAGGAATATGAATCAAATAATGCTTTGCAATAGCTAATACATATAGTATTATCATAACTGTATAATAGCTATTTAAAAAAATCTTGAGAGTCTTGTTCAGAAGCATTTTTTAAAGTTTTTAAAGATTTTCTTCCATTTTTATAATTAACTATTACTATTCACGATGGACCCGGCAACCGCACGGTGAATCCATGAAATGCTGAGAAGTTCGTATCAATCAAATTCATATCTCAATGAAATTATGGTTATGATATACAGGTTAATTTCATCAGAATCATCCCTTGGGGTTGAGATCGAAACTCTGGAAATACTGATTAAACAAAAGTATGATTATTTATTTAAAACAAACGAAGCAATGAATGAACAAGTTGCGTATACTGATAACTATTATATGTAGATATTATTTTATTTCAATCAATATTTTATGTAGAATAATATTGAAAAAGTTATGCAGTGTTTTAAAAAATAAATAGGAATTGTTTCGGTCAGTCAGGAACAAATTGAATGAGACACTGGCACTGACACGCGGATAGACGCCGTTTGTAGTGAATTTTATAAAAAAAATAGAATTTATCGATCTTCTTTAAAGATAAAAAATATTTTGATCTGATCATTTTAATTATGGTAGGTACTGAGTTTTGAGAAAGGCTACATTTATGTATTTTTTTTGTACATTATACAGAATAGTAGGTTAATTATGTTTTCTTATATACGATAAATGAAGATTTCTCTTCAACTAGAATATGTTGTCACGGACAAACTTCGTTTTGTCAGTCATTTGAATGATTTATGGAGTAACAAGTTGTATGTAGTATTTCACAGCTGCTAACGGCAAAGTGTTTAATATGAAGTGTTTTGATCATTAAGTAACTGCTTCCTTATAAATTTAGTTTAGTTTATTATATATCTAATTATATACTAAAATACAGTGCTACAATAATAAAATACGAGTACAATTGAAATATACCTACCCCTATTATGGTTGAGAACTCGGTACTTGAAGTTGTTGACACATATGTACATATACTTGGGACAGACAGTTCAGTTAGGAAGGTCTCACTTCGAGAAAGAGGTCAATCGCCGGATCCATCTCGGATGGGCAGCGTTTGGGAAGTTACGTAACGTCTTTTCGTCCAAAATACCTCAGTGTCTTAAGACGAAGGTATTTAATCAGTGTGTGTTGCCAGTGATGACTTATGGATTCGAAACGTGGCGCTTCACTAAAGGCCTCATAAACAGACTCAGAGTCGGTCAAAGAGCTACGGAGAGAGCTATGCTCGGGGTTTCTCTACGGGATCGAATCAGAAATGAGGAGATACGTAGAAGAATGAGAGTCACCGACATACACACGGATTAGCTCTTTGAAGTGGTAATGGATAGGCCATATAGCCAGAAGAACAGATGGCCGTTGGGGCCAAAAGTTCTCGAATGGAGACCACGGCTCGCAAAGCGCAGTGTTGGACGTCCATAACGAGATGGACGGACAACCTAGTCAAGGCCGCGGGGTCACGGTGGATGCAGGCCACCCCCGACCGTAGTGCTTGGATGTCGATGAGGGAGGACTATGTCCAGCAGTGGACCTCACATGGCTGAAGATAGATACAATTGAAATGTTCAACTGTGTCACCTTGTCGGAAAATATAAACTTTATAACTATATTTTTTATTATTTGAATTTGAAAAATTAACAAGTAAAAGTCAATAAGATTTACATTTATATTAATAAGAAAAAAAAAAAAAAAATAAGACATTTCACATAAGTAATTAGAAAAACAAAATGACATTTGTCTCGTGTAGCTTATATTTATATGTTTATTCTTAAGAAAGAGTAATGTTTCGAAATGTTTGTTTGACCCTAATTTAATTCAGCATTTTGTTATTTGCGCTTAAAAAAAATTACGGAAAGAATATAAACGAGAAAACTTAAATTGATATTGTTCCATAATTGTCTTTCTCGGTTTAATGAGAATTTTTCAAAGACCAGTAACTATAATTAACATTATTATTAGTCATAATAATAAGTTGGAATAACTGATGCTGTTATTCATTTGAAAACAGCGACATTTCATTCTTTTTATTCTTACAAGGTAAAATAATAACAAAGAATGTTAATTTGTGAATAGTATATAAAACCTGTTATATTAAAAATAAATGAGATTAGGTTTAAAGTGGTCTATTAAGTATTGATTTTTTGTATTGAAACAACGAAAAATTTATTAAATGACTATCTACGCAGTCACTCGATAAAATACAGTGTTTATTTTGGTCATAAATTCCTTATAACAAGAATATTACAAAAAAATATAGGAAAGTATAATAATCATTTATTTTTAAAAATCTTTCAATTATAATTAATCAGGAAATTATACGAGTACATTAAAGACATTGTATATGGATTAGCATTTAACTTTTGGCTATAAAAAACATAATATATTTCATTAAATTAAAACATTGTTTAAATCTTGGGTAAAATAAATAATAAGGGTACAGATATTTACGAACAGAACATTAAGGCTGGAAGTATCGAAGTAAGTCAACATGGTTTTATGAACAAGAAGTCGACGGAAACTAATTTAAACGAATTTACTGATAAAATTATCAGGGCAATGGAATCAGGTTTTCAGGTAGGTGCAGTGTACACTGACTTTTCGAAGGAATTTGATAAAATGAATCATAAAATATTGCTGAGTGAATTAGCAAGATTCGGTGTACATGGTAGCCTTCTTAGATGGGTTGAATCTTATTTGCGTGAAAGAAGTCAAGCAGTTACGATTAAAGGTTTCTGTTCATCGTTTGTACTAGTAACATCAGGTGTTCCGGGCGGGCGAGAATATGTAATATATGTACATAAAGGATTCAACAGTGGATTCGTTTATTAACAATGGATTTATTTATTAACAGTTGAATAATAATTTATTAAAAGTGGATTTATTTATTAACAGTGGATTAATTAATCAATAGTTAATTTATTTATTAACAGTTGAATTATTTATTGACAGTGGATTTATTTATTAACAGTTAAATAATTTATTAACAGTGGATTAATTTATTAACAGTTGATTAATTTATTAACAGTGGATTTATTTATTAACAGTGGATTAATTTATTAACAGTTGATTAATTTATTAACAGTGGATTAATTTATTAACAGTGGATTAATTTATTAACAGTTGATTTATTTTTTAACAGTTGATTAATTTATTATCAGTGGATTAGTTTATTAACAGTTGATTAATTTATTAACAGTGGACTTATTTATTAACAGTTGATTAATTTACTAACGATAATAAGGAAATATTGTGTATGTGATATGTTGCTTAAGATCTCATCGATCTATTAAGACTTAATTTAAGAATATAAGAATCTAATATGTAGACAAAATTGCGGGCGAGAATATGTATGTACATAAAGGATTCACTAACATATAATTGTACTTATATTGAAATTTTTCTTATTTCCTTGTATATACTACGAATATCCTACTTATATTATAATTGATCGAAAATTAAAACTCTACTAGTTATTAATAATTTCAAGGATTCAAAAATCTTTTTATATGCAGGTGACACTAAAATTTTTAAAATTATAAAAAGTATTAACGATTGCAAAGTCCTACAATTAGAAATTTTTGTGCGCTTAACTCTTTATATTTAAGCATAGAGAAATGTAACATTATAACGTTTTCACGCAAAATAAACCCTATCATTTATAATTATCAGTGAGATAAAACCCCGATTAACAGAGTTTTGGATATACGAGATTTGGGAATTACTATTGACTCTAAATTACTATTCAATAAACACATAGATGATATTGTTTCTAGGTCTTATCATTTATTGGGATTTATTCTTAGAGTAAGTAAAGAATTTGAAAAACCTGAAACAATTTTATTATTATTTCACTCTTTGATTCCACCTATTCTGGAATATTCATCTACTGTATGGAATCCATGTCAACAAATTCGTATAGACAATATTAACTTAAAAAATACGTGATTTTCGTGACCAAATATTTTTACTTAAGATTTTAAACAATAGAATTGACACAATTTACCTTACAAGCAAAATTAATATCAAATGCCCTCGAAAAATAGCCACCCGATGAATTACAGTTTAAACATGTTACGCTCAAAACTCATTTATCAATAGAGTTTGCGTAAAATCTAATGAAGGTTTTAGTCATATTGATATGTTTAATGTTTCCTTACAATTATTTAAAAAATGTTGTTCGAAACCCAAAAATAAATTTTCCTAGTTTATTACTTAATATGTATTCCATTTCCGTAAGTAACATAGCAACGTGTCGTTGATTTTTATAACTATAGTATTTGTTTGTATATTTTAATTTGTGGCAGCTTCATTGGTGTATGTTTTTGTAATTTTATTTATAATTTAAGTGTATTGTGAACTGTGCCTTAATAAAGGAAAATGAAGTGTAATTAGGCTTTATTTAAAAGAAAACTATGGGCTAAAATATACTAATGATTGTTTGAACTATCACAGAGTGCTTAAGTTCTTTCTATCTGTGATTTCCAATATTTGTTATCTTGTCTGTTGGGATCAGTACTATGTGTTGAGATAGTACGAAGTGTGTGAGTAGTGCCGCCCGGCATATAATATGTAAAAAACGATTTATTCAGTTCAGTTGTCAACACGCGTTCGCCTGAATATCATTGTAATATCTTTCTGGCTTAAATATAATTATATCCGCGTATATATCGTCTATTCATTCATAATCCAACAGGTTATGGGCCCAGGAAGTGAATAACAATTGATTTTGTGCATAAAAGACTATATTCGAAGTGATTGGACACTAATATTAGTTTCGTCGTAAACAAAGTTATAAACGCGTCGTCATCGAGTCCCCGCAAGTAAAGATAACGTTTCCTTTGTGCTAATTACTGTGTCGACCGGTTTAAAAAGACATTAGTTATTGTTGTGGTGTTTAAACATTTATAAAGTTGAAGAAGCTTATAAATATGGCTGCATCTATTAAAATTGACCAACTGACTGGTGATAATTACGATACTTGGAAGATACATATGCGAGCTATTCTGAAAAAGAATGATTTATGGGAATATGTATCGGGTGCCATCTTAAAACCTCCACCGAGTGACCCCAAGTATACAGAATGGCTTAAAATGGACGGCAAAGCGGAATCAGATATTTTATTAGCGGTCAGTTCGAGCGAGTTGGCTGCATTGGACGGTTTAGAAAGTTCTCGAGCTATTTGGGATAAATTGAAATCCATGTATCAGTCAAGCGGGCCGGCGAGAAAAGCATCATTGTTGAAGAAACTGGTGTTAACGCGAATGAAAGAAGATGATGACCTTAAGAAGCATATCGCAGATTTTTTCGAGGCTGTCAAGAAGCTGAGAGAAATCGGTTTGATAGTTATAGACGAACTTTTAGCCATTTTATTATTATACAGTTTGCCAGATTCGTTTGCTATGTTCCGGACGGCAATAGAATCACGCGACGATTTACCCTCAACTGAATCGTTAAAGGTGAAAATTATTGAAGACTTCGAAGGTCGTAAATCCCAAACGGTAGACCAGGGTGCTATGTTCGTCAAACGTATTAACAAAAACACTCATCTGAAGAAGAATTGTGATAACCATGGCCGTAAAGCGTATGTTGAATGCTATAGGTGTGGTCGGCGTGGACATATCGCGAGAGATTGCAAGGTCAAATATACGGGCAAGCATAAGAAGAGTGCACAGCAAGTAGAACGCGATGGCGATAATGAGCGTAAGACAACGATGTTATTGAGTACTACAGAAGATGTATTACTTGGTGAGCAAATAAATCCTATTTGGTGCATTGATAGCGGTTGCACGGGTCATATGTGCAATGAAAAACAAATGATCGAGGATTTTACACAATTAAACTCTGAATTGAATTTGGCTAATAGTGAGAGAACGCAAATAACCGGCACGGGTAAAGTGAGCATTTCAGTAGATACGGGCAGTGAAGAACGCCAAATTAATTTACAAAAAGTATTCTACGTATCGGATTTACGAACCAATTTATTATCAGTAGCGAAAATGACAGATCGCAGGTACGAGGTTCATTTTAAGAAAAATAATGCAACTGTATGTGACGAAAATGGAAAGATTCATTTGCGTGCAGATCGTGTTGGGAATTTATATCATGTGCGTATGAGTCAGAATACTGCGAGTAACGTTGAAAATAAGAAAAAATCTATAGATATTTGGCATCAACGTCTTGGACATCTCAATGAGCGTGACTTGAAGGCTATGTCGAAAAGTGGTCTAGTATATGGCTTAACATTTAATGATCATGAAAAATTGTCTGAATGTGATATATGTGCAAGTGAAAAACTGGCATGTGTCCCTTTTCCAAAGTCAAGCGGACAGCGTGCCACCGAGTTATTAGAAATCGTGCATAGCGACGTTTGTGGTCCGATGAAGACTAAGTCTTACGGCGGTAAGAAATATTTTGTCACATTCATCGATGACAAATCGAGATGGTGTGAAGTCTACTTTATAGCCAATAAAAGTGATGTTTTCAATGTTTTCAAAACATTTAAGGCCTATGCTGAGAAATTAACTGGTAATAAGATAAAGAATCTTCAGTCTGATAACGGCCGTGAATACGTGAATAACGAATTCGATGATTTTTTGAAGAAAGAAGGTATTAGAAGAAGACTGACAGCGCCTTATACGCCCCAACAAAATGGGATTGCTGAGAGGAAAAACCGAACATTGGTTGAAATGGCACGATGCATGATGCGTCAAGCCGGAAGCCCTCCAGCGTTTTGGGCAGAAGCAATTAATACTGCTAATTACATTAGGAATCGGTGTCCAACTACTGCCTTAAACGGTGAGATACCATTTACAATATGGAAAGGAAAGAAACCTACTGTAATATTCATGAATATATTCGGATCTAAAGTATATTATAAGGATAAAGGAAAGCAGAGAGGGAAATTTGAATCAAGTTCACAGTCAGGAATTTTTGTGGGTTATGATAGTCAATCCAAAGCCTATAGAATACATGACCCTACAACAAGAAAAATTGTTATTACTCGAGATGTGAAGTTCTCGAATGAAGTATTTTTTAAACATGAATACAAAGAGATACTTGATGAAGAAGAAAGTATAGATAGTGAACAAATGAATATAGAATTGAATGAGCCTGTTTCAGATAATAGTACGAAGAGTGAAGATCAAAAAATACTAAGAGTAAAGAGAAATAGAGTTAGAACTACAAGGTCACTTGAAAGAGTAGACGAATCAGATTTTGATAGAAATAGAAGACATGTTGATAGAAAAAGAATCGCAACTGTTTCATGGGAAGAATTAATAGAACCCCCTCAAAGAGGAAGAGGAAGGCCTCGCCTAATCCGTACTGGCATGGCGGGCAGACCACGAAAAATTTATAATTTATTTCAAGAAAATAGCGATAGAGAGAATGAATCTGAAGATAGAGAAGAACAATTAAGTGCAGGAATAGCAACGATAGAACCAATGACATGGGATGAAATAGAAAATAGTGATGACTTAAAAGCATGGCAAATTGCCCTTGAATATGAGATCCTAGCAAAACTAAAAAATAAAACATGGGAAATTGTACCACGACCGAAACAGAGAAAAGTTATTGGAAGTCGACTTGTTCTTAGTACTAAAAGTACAGGCAAGAAAGTACGTCTTGTCGCAAAAGGATGTTCCCAACGACCAGGGGAGGATTTTCATGAAACTTCGTCGCCTGTAGAAAGGACTTCATCAATAAGACTCATTGCTGCTTTGTCAGCTGAACTAGGACTAGAGATCCACCAGATGGACGTTGTAACAGCTTACCTGAATGGTTCACTTGAAGAAGAGGTTTACATGGAGGTGCCTGACCAACTCAGCGATGTATTACAGAGAGTACTCGCGAATGAAAAAGTTGGATCACAGCAAAGAACAGTGACAGAGAAGAATATACTGAAGACAGCTAAAAGTTGGAATGAAGCTTTGAATGAATGTGTTAATAGTGTATGTTTGTTGAAAAAGTCTCTGTATGGTTTGCGTCAGTCTGGATTGCAGTGGCATAAAGAACTAGTGAGAAAATTAGTGGATTGTGGTTTTGAAGGGTTGCAGCAGGATCCGTGTGTGTTTGTTGCACAAAAGGGTGAGCGAATCATGTTAATTGGTATATATGTAGATGATATTATTTTAGCGACGGATGATATTAATTGGATGTGTGATATAAAGAAAAGTTTGTCATCAGCATTTGAAATGAAAGATATGGGTAAAATAAGTAATTGTTTAGGTATAGAATTTAGTCGTGATAATGAAAACAGAGTGTATTTAAATCAGAAATTGAATGTGAATAAACTATTAGAGCGGTTTGGTATGAGTGTATAAGGATATATGTTCTATAATTATACAATGTTTATTAAATATATTATTTGTATTTATATATATAAAGCTTGTTATTTACAGTTTAAATAATCGAATAGTTAAGATTTGACTTACAAAAGTGTTGTCGTCAATTATTTGTCAAACGAATGTCTAATACGCTATATTATTATATAATTATATTGGAGTCAGCTTTGTTTAAAAACTGTTAAATCTTTAAAATAATATTTTATTGTATTTAGAATATTATTTCATTTATAATTAAGGAATTATTATTAAAAAGTAAGAATAAGACTTAGGTACAAAAGCGGTAGCATGTCAAATATGTGTTTAATATACTGTTAAATTGGAACCCGCTTTCTAAATATTATGTACTAAAATATTTTATATTATTTAAGAGTTATGTTTTCATTATATATAAGATTCAAAAGTCTGGGATTTATATTTTCAATATATATTTTGTTACAATTAAAAAGTAAATATCTTGAATATCGTGTGGTGTTCGGAGGACCTATAAAACATTGCTCTTCGCCGAGGCAAGGGACTTGACATCGGACAGCAGCCTGGACCAGAACTTCAATTGAAACCCCGTGGTTATAGTGAAACTATTGAACAGTGACTCTTGAAGAAACAATTACCGAAAGACTATATAGACGAGATAAGTATATTATATTGTATAGCTTCCCTTTACGAAAGACGATATTTTGTAAAATTATAACATGTCCAGTAAATAAAATGTTATTAGATGTTTTAATGAATTGTTTTATTCTAAATATGTATAATATGTATATAAATCTACCTTTTCTTATGTATTATTTCAATATTTTAATATATTTTCTAACATCAGAAGTGGGATCACAAAATTTCTTCGCCCAATCTAATTAACAATTTATTTATAGATTAAATAACTTATAACTTGTTTTCAGATTTATGGAATCGAATACACTACTGGAAGGTCTGTCGAAGATCATCAGCGATGCAATTTCAGTAAGTCAGCGGCATAATGATGTCGCTCTGCCACACTTTGGAAAGGAAGCAGACACCAATGTAAGAGTTATTTAACGAATGGCAAGCTAGACACCATATGTCTACCCTCACGTCACGGTATAATGGTCAGGTAAAGCAATATATCTTAACGATTACAAATAGGATTAATACATTTTTTTTTACTGATGTGTCAGACTGGCCGAGCGGTTTGTGGAAAGTTCAATTATCCAAAATTACAAAAACTCTTAAAATCGGTATCGGTAGAATCTCTAATATTCGTGCCATATAGAATCGACTGGACAAAGTGATAAATAATAATTAAATTGAAATTGTAGATGTAACAGCTGAAAGAAACTTTATATTTTCTCAAATTATGTCTATTAATCAATGCTATAATAGTTTTGTTTTATTATGTATAATGTAAGGATTAAGCTACTAGAATCTTATTTTACTGATCTGGCTAGGTTATCTGCTGCTTATCAACTTCTGGTGTAATATATTAATCTTTAATATTTAATGTTACATAATCCTGTATTATTAAATAATATTTGTCCATAAATAATCATTAGAATAATTAAGATAAACAATGTTAATATTATCTTTTAAATTTGCAAATTTAATATTAAATGAGGTAAAGAAGTTTTGATTAATGCTGAAACCTTCTCCATGTGAGAAAGAGGCCTTGCTCAGCAGTGGGCTCCGATAGGCTGATGACAAAGAAGTTTTTGTATAAATACCGCCCGTTTAAGTATATCGGGTATTGTAACCGTTGTAACGAGCATTACAAGTGTTTTCCTATATAACTTATCGTTATAAAACATAGCTCAATAACGTCATAAAATTGTGGTTGATAAATTCTAGGAGCGTTTTGATCATGTCCTTAGGAACAGAATATGTAGTAACGGCCTAACGGGTATAATTATTTAGTAACGGGTAGGTATACTTATGTAGTAACGGGTAAATTAGACAGTTGCAGATTCTCATTAGGAGGCATTGGCAACTTAAGAAATATTGTAGTTGCTTAAGAAGAACTTCAGGTATGGCTGGTGAATGGGTGGAACAAAACTCTGCTTTGGAGGATGACTTACTAGCTTTGTGAGTATTTGGAGTAATAATACTGTGACGCCTTAGCTGTTGCCGACATTCACTGACTGCGGGTGATTCAGATTTACCGACTGCGGGTGTTTGGTCGTGCAAAGTAAGGTGAGATTATTAAAGAGGATCACTTAAGGTGATGTGAGTTTATGATAATATTGAGATGGACGCCTTTACTGTTGTTCAACATTCACTGACTGCGGGTGATTCAGATTCACCGACTGCGGGTGTTTGGTCGTGCAAAGTAAGGTGAGATTATTAAAGAGGATCACTTAACGTGATGTGAGTTTATGATAATATTGAGATGGACGCCTTTACTGTTGTTCAACATTCACTGACTGCGGGTGATTCAGATTCACCGACTGCGGGTGTTTGGTCGTGCAAAGTAAGGTGAGATTATTAAAGAGGATCACTTAACGTGATGTGAGTTTATGATAATATTGAGATGGACGCCTTTACTGTTGTTCAACATTCACTGACTGCGGGTGATTCAGATTCACCGACTGCGGGTGTTTGGTCGTGCAAAGTAAGGTGAGATTATTAAAGAGGATCACTTAAGGTGATGTGAGTTTATGATAATATTGAGATGGACGCCTTTACTGTTGTTCAACATTCACTGACTGCGGGTGATTCAGATTCACCGACTGCGGGTGTTTGGTCGTGCAAAGTAAGGTGAGATTATTAAAGAGGATCACTTAACGTGATGTGAGTTTATGATAATATTGAGATGGACGCCTTTACTGTTGTTCAACATTCACTGACTGCGGGTGATTCAGATTCACCGACTGCGGGTGTTTGGTCGTGCAAAGTAAGGTGAGATTATTAAAGAGGATCACTTAAGGTGATGTGAGTTTATGATAATATTGAGATGGACGCCTTTACTGTTGTTCAACATTCACTGACTGTGGGTGATTCAGATTCACCGACTGCGGGTGTTTGGTCGTGCAAAGTAAGGTGAGATTATTAAAGAGGATCACTTAAGGTGATGTGAGTTTATGATAATATTGAGATGGACGCCTTTACTGTTGTTCAACATTCACTGACTGCGGGTGATTCAGATTCACCGACTGCGGGTGTTTGGTCGTGCAAAGTAAGGTGAGATTATTAAAGAGGATCACTTAAGGTGATGTGAGTTTATGATAATATTGAGATGGACGCCTTTACTGTTGTTCAACATTCACTGACTGCGGGTGATTCAGATTCACCGACTGCGGGTGTTTGGTCGTTCAAAGTAAGGTGTGATTATGAGAAAAGATCACCTAAGGTGATTAGAGTAAAAAAAAAAAGAAAAAGAAAAAAAAAACTGAATTATATGATAATGGACTTGACTTGACTTGAATAATTGACTTGACTTGAGATAGATGACTTAACCGTTGTTCAGCATTCACTGACTGCGGGTGATTTAGCTTCACCGACAGCGGGTGTATGGTTGGGCAAAGTAAGGATAACTTGTTATTGAATATACCATGTTCATTACAGATTATATTGTTGCTTATTATATAACGATTAAGAACTGTTAATAGATAAGTTTCATATGTAGCCCAAAGATTGCAGTTAATATAAAGAATTGTCATCCAGTTGATATAATAGTAGATACAAAATTTGTTTTTGTATGTTGAAAATAAATGAGTTGAGAGTTTAATTGTACTTCGAGAACGAAGTACATGTCAGTATGGCCGTATAAGGATATATGTTCTATAATTATACAATGTTTATTAAATATATTATTTGTATTTAAATATATATCTTGTTATTTACAGTTTAAATAATCGAATAGTTAAAATTTGACTTACAAAAGTGTTGTCGTCAATTATTTGTCAAACGAATGTCTAATACGCTATATTATTATATAATTATATTGGAGTCAGCTTTGTTTAAAAACTGTTAAATCTTTAAAATAATATTTTATTGTATTTAGAATATTATTTCATTTATAATTAAGGAATTATTATTAAAAAGTAAGAATAAGACTTAGGTACAAAAGCGGTAGCATGTCAAATATGTGTTTAATATACTGTTAAATTGGAACCCGCTTTCTAAATATTATGTACTAAAATATTTTATATTATTTAAGAGTTATGTTTTCATTATATATAAGATTCAAAAGTCTGGGATTTATATTTTCAATATATATTTTGTTACAATTAAAAAGTAAATATCTTGAATATCGTGTGGTGTTCGGAGGACCTATAAAACATTGCTCTTCGCCGAGGCAAGGGACTTGACATCGGACAGCAGCCTGGGCCAGAACTTCAATTGAAACCCTGTGTTATAGTGAAACTATTGAACAGTGACTCTTGAAGAAACAATTACCGAAAGACTATATAGACGAGATAAGTATATTATATTGTATAGCTTCCCTTTACGAAAGACGATATTTTGTAAAATTATAACATGTCCAGTAAATAAAATGTTATTAGATGTTTTAATGAATTGTTTTATTCTAAATATGTATAATATGTATATAAATCTACCTTTTCTTATATATTATTTTAATATTTTAATACATTTTCTCACAAGTGCATGTAAATCTGCCATCACGCCTCTGGATGTTAATGTTAAATTAGAAAAAAGTAAGTGTGTAAAACATGAAATAATGGAACAATATCCATATCAAAGTTTAATAGGTGCCTTAATGCACCTTGCTGTATCAACCAGGCCTGATATTGCTTTTGCAGTGAATTATTTAAGCCAATTCAATACTAGTTATGATATGGAACATTGGAAGGCTGCTAAACGTGTGTTAAGATATTTAAAAGGTACATCAGATAATGGATTGGTGTATGAGAGGACAGGCTTACCTTTGTTTGGAGTGGTTGATGCAGACTGGGGTGGAAATACAGTGGATCGTAGATCTTATTCTGGTTTTGCATTTATTTTAGCCGGTGCTCCCATTAGCTGGGAGGCACGTAAACAACGGACTATTGCTTTATCAAGCACGGAGGCCGAATATATGGCTCTTTCCGAAGCTACTAAGGAGGCCATGTACCTTCGTGATATTTTAGTTAATATTGGGATGGAGTGTGAAAGTGTTGTGTTATTCAATGATAATCAGGGTGCCATGAAATTAGCTGAAAGTAAGAACTACCATTCTCGAACAAAACATATTGATGTGAGGCACCACTTTATTCGGGATATGTACGAACAAGGTGTAATTGATCTAAAATATTTATGTACTAATCGAATGCCTGCTGATGTTTTAACGAAAGGTTTGAATGGGACAAAACATCATGAATGTATACGTAATTTAGGTATGGTCGATGAATGTATGTGAAGACTCAGATTAATATAAGACTCACGACTTCGAGGGGAGGTGTTGAGATAGTACGAAGCGCGTGAGTAGTGCCGCCCGGCATATAATATGTAAAAAACGATTTATTCAGTTCAGTTGTCAACACGCGTTCGCCTGAATATCATTGTAATATCTTTCTGGCTTAAATATAATTATATTCGCGTATATATCGTCTATTCATTCATAATCCAACAAAAGTAATACTTCGTAGTTTTAAATAAAAACAGAAAATATTTTGACCAAAGGAAGCTTTTAAGTACAAACTTCAGAAACATATGACTTCTCTTTTTTATGGTTGATAAATGAAAACAACATTCAATTACACTTATTGTGAATTTATAAATTTTACTTAAATATCAGTAAAGTTGATTAAATTAACACAATTATCAAATTCCAAATCAGCAAACAGACGTGATGTAAAAATTAAAAGGAACATGTCTTCAATTTACTATAATTTTCCCTTATGACTATCAAAATACCTTTTTATTAAAGTTAATTTTTTTTCTTGATTTATTTAGTTACTATTATTTATTATTTACTTAGTTACTTATTTAGTTACTACTTCAAATAAATTGAAATAATAAAATTGTCTGGTATGGTATGATCTTGAAGAATATTATTAGATTATAAAAATATACATATAAAACAAATTAAAATTTGTCAGTTTTAATATAAGAAAGTTTATATTTGAAATTATCATTTTCACACGATAAAATAAATGTAAATAAAACTGTCATTTAATTTACATTGTTAATATTATTATAATTTGTAATTTTATTTTTCAATAAACACAATTAACTTGTTGTATATTTCAATTGTTCGTTAAATGAAAAGATATCATCACCGTCCATTTGTCTCTGTTCAGCTTATAATTTATCTTGGTCTTTGTGCTGTGATTGATTGACTTCAGGATTTTGAATAAATTCTGATAAAGGTCAAACAACTCCTACTAACGACATTTATAGATAAAGAGTTAAGTTATTGTTTTATTTTTCATAAAGTTATTAATTCTATGAGTTATTTCAAAAAAAAAATCATCACATTACTAAATAGATACTGGCAGCGTTTTTATGAAGTGCTCAACTTCATGTTTTACGCTTTTTAAACCATAACGGACGGAACCTAAAAATGTATAGTAATATTCTAATTAAAAATATTATATATATCTGCGGAAAATGTCGAAGTACTAACTTTTCTTTTAGTACTTCATTTATTTATTAACAGTCTGTACATTTTGTTCGTTTAAATGGTTTGTGATTATTTTATATTTTTTAAATGGGTCAATTATAATGTTATTTAATTTCACGATAAATGAATTCTCACTAATAAGCAAACTTTAAAACGTTTATTGTTCCTTTAAAATACATTAAACAATATGTGATAAAGCCTAGTTATTTTCAAAAAATTATGAAAAATATGTGTTTATTGTAGACCGGCGGAGGTCGTTACATTGAGGAATATGTTTTAATAACTGCCTTTTTCTTCTGACTTTCAATTAACTTTTCAATTTTACTTTTCAATTTTATAGCATATAATCAACAGTTTAACCATCCAAATATGATTGAAAATATTTCTTTTATCGATAATGTCATTGCCGAAGGCTCTATAAAATTTAATCCACATTGCATATAAATTAAGTCCGTATATCTGCTTCTGATTTTAAAGTAATAAGATTTATTGAATTAATCTTTACTTAAATGTTGTCGCAAATTTTTTTTTTTACATTTACCTTATTACCGATATATGTATTACGAGGCACAACTTGGCTTCAATATAAAATGAAGTAAACTTCTTTTTTATTGTAGATACAACAGATAAATTTATATTGCACCTACAACTTGCTCTGTGTTATTTTGCATGAGTCACTTTTCGGAATTATTGAATGGTAATCAAAAAATTTTCCAAAACACAACCACCTTACTTATAAAAGCTATATGCAATGTTTTTTTATTACAAACACAACTCAACCAATTGTGTTAGTATCAAGGAGACATGGTTTTGTATATTATTATTGTTATTATTGGCAAAAATATACTAATCTATATACATCTACAAAATACGAGGGTTAAACTGAAAGTTCTTAGAACTGGCCACTTATAAACAATATAGTAAAAAAATCATTCTAAAATTTTAAAATAGAACTCTTTGCCAATAGTACTGAGTATCATCATCATCACCCTAGCGTTTGTCCCGGTTGTTCGTCCCGCCCAGGGCGGGAGAACCCAGGGTCCGCTTTCCCACTCAGTTTCTTCCACTTAGCCCGGTCTTCGGCATCCTTCTTGTGGAGTCCATTGGCACGCATGTCATCCTGCACGACATCAAGCCAACGTCTTTTGGGCCTTCCTCTACCCCTGGCGCCAGGTAAGGTCATATTGAGGCATTTGTGACCCACGTAGTTTTCCGGTCGTCGTAAGACATGGCCGTACCAGCGTAGGCGACTTTCCTGCAATTTGTCGGCAATGTCACGGACATGCAAACTGCCCCGAATGTGTGAGTTACGAACGCGGTCTTTCCGCGTAACGCCACACATCCAGCGCAGCATATTCATCTCCGTGACATGCAACAACCGCCGGTGCCGCTCCAGCAGAGGCCATGCCTCACTGCCGTACATAAGGACAGGCCTAATGATGTTTTTATAGACCTGTCCCTTCAGCACGACCGGCATTTTAGGGTCACAAATAACTCCAATCACCTCACGCCACTTCGCCCAAGCCGCAGTTATACGGGCTTTAATGTCGCGATCGATGTCTCCGGACGCATCGAGCTCAGATCCAAGGTACTTGAAGTGATCCGTACGCCCTACCATGACGTCATCGATCCAGATGGAGGTAGGATCCGAGCTATTGCAAGCCATATACTCCGTCTTCGTCGCATTAATTTTCAGCCCGCCGTTCTCAAGTGCCTCTTTCCACTCGTGCACACGCCGGATTAAACGTCCCTTGTCCTCATCTACCAGTGCGATATCATCAGCGTACATAAGCAGCCAAGGCGGTGGTAACTTCTGTACACTGGCTGACAGTTCGTCTAATATCACACTGAATAGATATGGGCTTAGGACAGATCCTTGATGCACGCCTACAGTAATAGGGAAAGGTGTGGTGTCACCAACAGCGGTCCTGACTATAGCATCGGAATTGTGGTACATGTCTCGTACGATTTCCACATAGGTATTTGGCACCATCTTGGACCTCAACGCCCACCAGATTATCTCTCTGGGAACACAGTCAAAGGCCTTCTGCAAATCCAGAAATAGGAAATGAAGAGGCATATTCTTTTCCCTGTGTTTCTCCATGAGAATCCTAAGGGCGAAAATAGGGTCCATGGTACCACGTCCCGGTTGGAAACCGTACTGGAAATCCGACACTGTACACTCCTGCCGGATTCTGTTATCAATTATGCGCTCGAAGAGTTTCATGGTGTGTGACATCACTTTTATACCACGATAGTTACCGCAATCCTGAGCAGACCCTTTGCCCTTGTAGACCGGCGTTATGAAACTCAGCCTCCACTGATTCGGCATTTTCCGGTGGTTCAGGATTAGGTTAAAAAGGCTAGTAAGGATGCACACACCACGAGCACCCATCGCTTTCCACGCTTCAATTGATACCTCATCCGGTCCGACAGCTTTCCGATTTTTCATGCGACGAAGAGAATCGAGTACTTCACCAGACGTAATCGGTGGCACAAGTCCTAGGTTTGGAGGAGGTGCTGGTGGTCGCACCTCTTGGTGTTGAGTGTTCAGTAATCCGTGGAAATAAAAGCGCCATCTCTCCTTCACTGCACACTCATCGTACAAGAGCGTTCCGTTAGCGTCAGTAACACAGCGGCAGTGACTTGTGTCCTGCGCTGCCCTGATCCTAGAGCGTGCTAGTTTATAAATGAGCTTATGCCCCTCAGGCGAGTCCAACTTCGCATATAGTGGTTGCAAGTGTTCTCGCCTGGCTCTGGCTACAGCTTTCTTAGCCTCTCTTTTCGCAATCTTGTACGACTCGTGATCTTCAGGGGATTTAGACGCTTGCCACTTCTTAAAGAGCACTTTCTTCTCCTGTAACATCCTCTGGACTGTGGCATTCCACCACCATGACTCCTTGTCAATTTTGCGGCCTCCTTTCGCCACACCGAGGATTTGCTTTGCCGTTTTCGTGATTGTTGTCTGAAGCTTATTCCAGTACTCTTCGACGGACTTGCCTTCTGTATCCGGACTTATGTCCCCAGTGGCACAGTCAAATTCCGAGAACCTGGTGTGATCCAGCAGCCACCACTTGATTTGGCGGCGGCAACGCTCAGCGTGTTTACGGCGAGGCTTTACGCAGAGATCCATAACAAGGAGTCGGTGCTGGGCAGTTAGACACTCTCCGGGTATGACCTTACAGTTGGCCACGCGGCTGACAAGGCTTCTCCTAGTCAGAAGGTAGTCGATTTGAGTGGCGCTTCGACCGCTCCTGTAGGTGATAAGATGCTCAGGTTTCTTTTTGAAAAACGTGTTCACTACGGCCAGGTCAGCGGCGACGCAGGTTCGGAGAATGGTTTCTCCCTCCGCGTTACTTCGGCCGTAACCATATCCGCCATGAACACGTCCATACTCCTCGTGCGTCTCTCCCACATGACCATTCAAATCACCACCCAAAACAATACCATGAGACAACGGTATGGCGGCTAGCACGTCACCGACACGCTCCCAGAACAGTGCCTTATCCGCATCACTGCATCCGGCCTGTGGGGCGTAGGCACTTATGAGGTGAGTTACTACTCCCTCAATAAGTACCCTTACCACCATAAGTCGATCGCAAATACGCTTGACTTCCAAGACACTGTCATGGTAGCGCTCGGAAAGCACAACCGCCACACCGTTCTCCCCGCCAGGAGAGCCTGTATAGATCAGCTTGTAGCCTTGCCCTATGTAACGGCTTCTGTTGGCCTTCCACCGTGTCTCCTGCAAGAACGCCACCGCCACTTTTCGTCTGGCGAGTGTGGCCGCAAGCTCTGTAGAGCGTCCCGTCAGCGTGCCAATGTTCCAGCTAGCAAAGCGGATCTTCGCAACAGGCGCTAACTTCTTTAGCCGGGTTCGCGCGGCACCCGGTAGCCCTCGCCCACTTGTCGCAGGGGCAAGGCGATCCCCCTGCGCGTCGTTATACGGCGACGCCCTAGCCATGTTGCTTTCTCTTTCCTGTCCTATCATTTTTTATTGGCTTGTTTGCCTATTACCGAGACGACTGCCGTCTGACTCCCGAACCTCTAGAGTAAACTCCAGAGGAAAAGCATCGCCAGAGCCCTTTCCGTGATCCAGCAGGGGTGCCACGTGCAGGCAGGGTTGGCTTGGGCTCCTAGATGGAATTGGAGCCTGTTACCCCCCCAATAGTACTGAGTATATATTTCATATATTTTTCAAAGTAACATTAGAGTGCGGCTTACTCTGCGAAACGATTATTATGAATGTTCGTGTGTATCAATTTTTTTTAAACAAAACAAGAAACGTGTTGGTATTACTTTGGTATTATTATTATAACATCAGCGAGGATAAAAATTTGGTTATGTGTTTTTTATTTCGTGTCTTTGTGAATTTCGTAATTTTTGTTCAACCTCTGGTAGGAAATGAACCACACCCCATAAAATTAGCTACTCATATCGTTTAAAAACAAAAAAAAATTATTAATTTATTTTATATACAAGGATTTGTCATTGTCGTTGAAATTGGAACATGCTATATAGCACAATATGGCAGTGTACTTTTTTGGTTTTGTATGAATTTAATTGCTTTAAACGATACAACCAAATTTTTAGGCTTGAAATAAATCAAAGTCATATAATACAGTTTATTTTGAATAGACTTCTGATTATCCTTGATCATAAAATTGAGAGAAAAAAATACATCTTTTAAAGCTTAAAAAATTAAACACAATATTTTAATTGTTTGATATTTAAGTTAAAGTTCTTTGAACGTTTCAATGAATATCCTTTATACATTTGTCATCAGAAGCAGAAATAAGCATATAAACTATGTCATATAAAATGATGTACTAGATGTCATTTGATATTAAGATATAGGTAAGATTATATCTATTATTTTTATGATTTCTAAGAAAAGAGATTGATTTTCACTTTAGGTTCCTACATATATCAATATACGGATAATTTTGTAAACACGCTCCTAATGACATGGTGTGTTACAAATACGGCTCTATTTAACTAGTTTTAAAATTAAAGGTTTTTTTCTTCCAATTCCATCTTACGTAATAAAAAAAAATTATAATTAGTATGATGTAAATTTTATATTTATATTGTTCATATTAATAGGAAATAGACAGAAACATAAAGTTTGTAAAATAATAGGTACATACATATAGTAATCTACGATATGCCGAGCCAATTTGTGAATCTGAGCCGTCTGGGGCGCCACCTTAATGTATTTTAAAAATTTATTCAAATCGGTCAAACCGCCTAAGAATTCAGTGACATACACACGTACATTAAAATTATATATAATTACCACTTAATTCACTTGATAACATAATAGTTTACTTTATTACTGGATAACTATATAATATGTATAATAAGTAATATAAATAGTATAATAACATACTCAAAAGTATGAGTATATACTCAATATATTAATATTAATATAGGTGTAAATTTTACTTGTTTTGAAGTTCCAAACAAATTTTAATGAATATGTAATATTATACCTTGAAATTGAAACAGATTCATTGTCGTGTTCCGGGAGTGTAACATGAGAAGGGTAAATGGAAAGTTATAATTCAGAATAGAAATTTAATTTACACTTTTTGGTAATCCATTTATTCTCGTTCCGATTGAGGAAGGTTGAATACATTCAAATTACTTATAAACACAATGCAACTTGATATACCTATGGTGTATTAACTTGTATCTTGGTGTAAGCAAGCCTCCTAAATACAGCTCCAGTAGTCTCTAAAATGTAGGTAATTATTCGTTACAAAGGTACTCCTATAACTTCTTCATGGTTTGAATACGATAAGTAATTTCAAACTTAATACGAAACACCATATATGTTATATAAGTTTTATTTATATTGGACATATCCTTCTTTATTTTAAAATAATTACATCTATTCATGTAGGGATATTTAGTGATTAGTTTGATTAACAGTCACGGGCCTTAGTGTTTCTGTTTCAAGAAAAGTTTTTGGTGTATTAACATATACATATATTCTAACCTATTTCATACAGAATTTGTTAATAGTGCTTAATTCACTTTATTCAATTGAACTGTTTTTGAAACCGTCGTTAATTAAAAACACTCTGTAAGGTAATTTCACTATAAGCTCATTAGAATACTTAAGCAAAATAGATAAAGTATTTGAAATATTGCCAATACCAACACCATTTGTTTTTATAATATTTAAGTAAAAGTTAAGAAACGAGTTTATAACGGTAACTTAATTTCATAAAATTTTTCAGTTTAACTTTCATATCGATAGAGTGTAGAGGCAATTATTTGAATTGTATTTTTACATCGAAAAATTTATTAATATCGGGCTTAAAACTCAAAGGCGTACCGTATTTTTCTTATACAAATTTTCTTTCTACTGAATTTTGAATAAGAACTCGTTATTCTTAGTACTCTCTTTATAGGTCAAATTTTATTTTATAACTATACCTAGGCAATATAAAATAATAAAAAAATATTGAAACACATTCAAGGTGACAATATATTCTGAAACTTAACATGACTTTTGAGTTTTTTAATATTTTAAATCTATAGCCCTTTCTTTTTATTTAAGATTTCAAATTAATATTTCTGAAACGAGACCCATACCGTTGAATTTTATGATCCTTTTGACTATTTTACCCGTAGTTCTAGTCTGACCCAATCTCTTTGGAATGCGTTAAGCTAAAGAACTAAAATAAATACTCAATAATGAGGTCTGCTACGTATTGTTGCAAAAAAATGACAAAAGGAACCCGGTATGCAGAGATTATTATTATTTTTATCTTTTATATTATGAAGCGGATATAAGAAATAAACGTCTTTTTATCCCTTTGTAGTTAATGGAAAAGCCGTCGATACTTTTATGGTTCTGCTTTTCTAAAGTTGAATAAGCACATCTATCATCAAAAGATTACGTTGAAACTGGGCGGTGTTTGGAAAGCTGTACCATATTAATAAATCGTGAGACCCTACAATCTCTCAAGACAAAAATTTTAAACCAGTCCTAACTTACCTAGCCAAAACCTTGACCCTCACAACATTGCTAGTCATAATTTCAATATCGGTATCTAATTCAGTAAATGTAAGCTTCAAATTAACTTCAACACTAGAAAACGAAAGTCACCGACATTACTCTACCGTACGCTCAAGTGGAAATGGTTGGTTCATGTTTCCAGACAATCAGACAATCGACGAAGCCTGAACATGTTAGAATGTTGGAACGTATGTGTGAACGGAAAAACGATTTGCAAAGTTATTAAGACCTAGAAATAAACTTATATTTTAAAGGTGAAGAAGCGAAATTACTTAAGTATATATATTTATTAAAACCTTTCGTTTTAAGGCTTTTATGAAAAATATTTATTGTTTGTTGTTGGTGTTCTTCAGTATTAAATACATAATATATGCACTTTGATTGTGAAATAAAACCCTGGCGAACTAGTAGGTAATTTTAATTACAAAAATCAGCGAAAGTTTTTCATTAAACCATAACAATCTTTTTTTAAATTATCTAAAAAGTCTTTGTAGAAATTATTGTAATCAAGTTTCCAAAATCTGGATTAGAACAAACTAATCAGTACACGAGGTGAAGTGCGTCTAATGAAAGATCCTATTGTTACAACGCCAAATAAATCTAAAAGGACTTATGAATTATGTTCTACATATTAGAAAAAAAATTAATAAAAAAATAAATGTACATAAAGTAGAAAAATATTGTTTTTATAACATTTCTTACATAATGTACATGTTTGTTTTGTACCTACATATGTTCAAGCACTTCTCTTACTGTGTTAAGCACTTACTGTTTGAACTGGAGTTGGCTAGGGATTGAGGTTTAATCTTTAATTGAGTTTGTAGAACTAATTGGTACTGAAAGTTTCGACCACATACTGAAACAATGCTACTGAATACGTTTTAATTTTTACAGTATTAGCTTGTTTAGATCGGCAAAGTTTTTAATGGCGATATAAAATTTTTTTCTACATTTTTTTACCCTCCCACAATACAATATTGATAACACTAGATGTGTTTTTTTTCTATAAATCTGGATAAAAATAAACTATAGATAGTTGATTGTGATTAAATTATTATATCAAATTCAAAGTTTAATTTAAATTTCATTAAGTTTGACATTTAGTGATAATACATAATTTCAGAATTATTGAGAGATTTATATGTGGCAGTAATCGTTTATTTTAATTTTTAATGTTTTAATAATGTTACAATATTAATAAATTTGCTTTGTAATCTTATCCCAACAAAACATTGACTGTGTTAATTATCGCCTTCTCCAGTTGTGAATTGTTTTAAAAAGGCATACAAACTTCTCGTTGCACGTAAAAATATTATGATGACTGATGACACTTTAATTAGGCATATAAATTCGTTTTTACATTTATAAATATGGCTTCATATAAATAACACTTAGTATTCTATCGTAAAAAAGAATTTACTTGATGTTTTAAGAGAGGTTAATAGGAAAAATTAATATTGTAGCTATAATTAACTCCGGACAATTATTTCTTTGTGTGATATAAATATAAGTATAAAGAAATGGTTTAAGATGGTTTTGAAATATTTATGACATTAATATTATTTAAATAGCAAAAAATTATATGCTTGACGTCTTTAATACATCCTCATCTATCATTGCATCTTTTGACACTAAAATATTTTATCGCTTTGATTGGTCCTACGCAAATCATTAACAAAATAACATGAATTTCAGGAAATTTTAATACGACAATGATCACAATGAGTAATTATTTTCACAAAGAAAATAAGGTTTACCAATAGCTTTATGATTTTGATCACCAAAACTAGTAGTAATTCCTTCACTATATTTATGTACTATATAATCAGTTATATTTATTTACTATATAATTCAAAATAGGCAGACCCTGGCTAAAGCTGGGAAATTGCCAGGAAGCAGAAGAAGAAAACTATATAATTCAAAATAAAGAAAATGTCTTCAATAAATTTAGCCACAGTGGCAAGAGCCATTAAGAAATTATACAAGCTAGCTATCATGCAAGTCTTTCAAAACCTTCCCAGCCGATTAAGGGTTATGCCGGTATGAACAAATAGTCAGACGGACAAAAAAAATATAAAAAACATTTTTTATAGGTACATATCCATTGAGTCAAGTAGCCGTTTTAATATGACAAATAAACTCCAATTTTATTTCTTTGTATGAATCATCAAAAACCTTGCACGTAATCTTTTGTAACTGCTTTGTAACATATAGATTTTCCTTATCACTTTACAATAGACTGCACACAGACTTCAAAACTGATACGCAATATTGACATATTTATGTTGAAATGAGTCTCGGAATAATTTCTCGTTTAGTTTTCTCCTGTCAAACACTCCTTAAATAACATAACTAATAAAACCTGTAAATTTTTCAACATATTTCGAATGATAAGCAGGTTATCAATTCGTTTGTTTTTTTTTCATTTGTTACTAAATAACTTTTGACTGGGCCAAGTGATTTTAAGATTTTTTTTTAATTTGAAAACTGGTGCTTCCCGTTTGATCCCATTTCAATTTGGTTTAATTTTGGCAATGGTAACTATGAGAAAACCTTAAAAATATTTGCATTGAGTATGTGTGCGACAAATGAACGAGAAACTTCCTGATTTCGATTTATTTATTTATAAGGGTCAACTTAATCTTAAAGCAACTACTCAAATATCTTACATGTAACCTGTTTTGTAATTAAATAAAATTTTAATTATGTAAAAGGTAAGAAATAAAATTAAAAAATACTTAAAAACCAACACAGGAACTAAGAAGCAAAAAATAAATACTATTTCGTAGATTGTTGGTACGCTGGAACTCCCCTAGAGATTGCTATAGTTTTCAGTTTCAGTAAATGGAACGAAACTTTAATGTTCATTATAGTACTAAACAAAAACTATGTTAGATCTACTCGTGAATATTGACATCCTATCCAATATTATTATACAGGTTTATTACCAAGAAAATATAGGATCTTGGTAATGCATCTAATGGTCATTTACTGTTTTTAATATTAATTATTATAAAGAAATAATTAAATCTATTAAATAGCAAGACTTACAATGTAGTGCTCATACGGTCACAAATATAGGGGAATTTAATTAAATGACATCACTAAAAAATCGATTTCTAGTTTATTTAGTGTTGATTTTATTTCAAAATAAAATTTTTGACAACAACTCACAAATATTGAATTCATAATTCTTTTAAATTATTGTCTTCTTGAGTTTCACATAGTGTTTATAATTCAAATATAAATTGAATATATTTATTTCGCACGTTTTGTTTTGTATTCAATACACATCTTTACTTAAGCGTGCATAAATATTATTCACACGCAGACATGTCAAACATAATGCTGGCATATGAAGGAAAAATGTCATTGCAAATAATAATTATACTGAGTTACGTTTTACTGTTATTATCTCAATTTATTGGCACTTTAATGGTTTATATATATATATATGTACATAATTTGCGCATTTCTATATAAGTTTAAAAAGAATAATTTAGTAGATTTGACCATGAAACATTTTGATAGTGTTGGATAGTGAATAGTCCGATGTTGATACAACTTAAGGGATCATATGAGCTCGGGATATAGAATACAAAACTAATAAAATTATTTCAGAGGCAGTATAAATGTTTAATACCTCCTATAGGTGTAAGTAGCAGTTTTTTCAAAAAAAAATGTGTGTAAAGTTAAAAGCGAGACGGTGAGCATCTTCCAGTTGAGATAATTAAGCTGAAAGATAATAGTAGTTTCTATTTAATCATAAAGTTTAATTTGCCTTCTTTTACTAAAAATATGAGAGAGACAGTATCTTAGTATAAAGTAGACGGGAGGCTAATAATTTACAAAAGAATATAAATAATTTGTAAGTAAAAGTAAAAGTTGATTTAAAATGCCGCTATACTAATCTAATATCTTTAAACAACCTATTATTGTTAATGTACTTAAACTGAATCTAAGAAATTACTATAACACTTTAAAATAATTCTGTATGCAAGAGTTTCCAGGGGCATGATTGATCTAGGTACGTTTTTTTTTTAAACATCTTTTTCTCCGAATTTTTAGTATACGGTATCGTAAGAATAGGAAGGGAAATTTTATCAGATTCTACGACATTGTTATAGCTCATATCTAAAAACAAAAAACGAAAAAAGCTTGGTGGCCAGACACTATTACAAACATATAAATCCTAGATTAAACTCATATCAGTAATAACTAACAATGTTGTAAATGCCCAACGATCTTATTTATAGTTACAATAAAATTTTAATACAAAAAATTCTATAAATATGCTTTAAATTATTATCAAGAATGTGAGAATATATAATGTTAAAAACATAATTATGTTGTATATACATATTATAACCAAGTTTTAATATTGGAATTTGTTTAATAAAGAGTTAATATTGGAAGTGTT
This sequence comes from Danaus chrysippus, assembly GCA_916720795.1. Lineage (NCBI taxonomy): Eukaryota > Metazoa > Arthropoda > Insecta > Lepidoptera > Nymphalidae > Danaus > Danaus chrysippus. The sequence goes on from CAKASE010000055.1 coordinate 4,945,114, forward strand.
AATATTGGAATTTGTTTAATTCTGTATGCGAGAGTTTCCAGGGACATGATCGATCTTAAAGCGGCGTCGGATTGGACTATACTGAAGGACACGTATGAAAAACAATATAAAATCCCCGAGGATATTTGTGCGTCGACCTCCAGACCGGATATATTTTTGTTTTCGCGAATTTTAAAGCGCGTAGTGATGATAGAGCTTACGTTCCCTTGGGAAACCAACATCCCCAAAGACATACCATCAAGGTCAACAAATATTACGAGCCTACAAACGAACTCACTCGAAATAGGTTCGTAGTAGATTTGTACGCGGTAGAGGTGGGAGCGAGAGGTATAACAGCGAAATCTCTCTACAACCTACTAAAAGACTTGGGCCTGTCATGAACTAACATTAATTCATTCTTGGAACGTACGTCGAAGGCAGCCCTAGTAGGTTCTTTTCAATTTTGGTTAGGTAGAGAGAGGAGCTTGGACAGTGGAGGTGAGCGTATAACGCGCGATACATAGGGGCCCCTTAAACCTACACCTGGGTCGCAAGTCCTAGGCACTCTTAGCTCCCCTCCCTGCAACACCATGGACCCGGTAACCGAACGGTGAATCCATTGAATGCTGAGAGGTTTAATTTCATATCAGAATGAATTGAAATTTTTATTTATGTTATGTTTATGTTTTAAATAAATATGTTAGTTGAATATGCATATCTCCTTATCTTATTGACACGTTGTAATAACAGTACGTATTTCGTTACGGTCACGTAGACAACCCTTCAAAATGTCTATTAAGGATATAATATTATCTCAATAACTACTATACTACACAATACTGCACAAGGTTTTATTGAAGCGCGTACATTACATTTACTAAAAGAGACAGTACAGTCCTTGAAAAATGTATCTTTTGTATTTTCAAAATAAAGCTGAATTTTTTTGCTTTCATAACAATAATTACTAAAATACACCAAAGAATGTAAGAAAAAGATATATTGATTATTTGTTTCCTCATTATGTAAGAAACTGACAAAAACGAAAGACGGTTCATCAAACTTTTGTAACTATTAGTTAAAGATATCAAATTTTAAGACTTAAACGTTTGAGCCACCAATAGTACAAATTTTAATTAAAGTTTAGACCTCTAAAAAATAATATCTTATATTTTTGAATTTATAACTTTATTAACATAAACTTTATAGCTGTTAATACTTTTATATTCATAAGTAAATATTTAAAAAAATATTTGGTCTTAAATTTATGTATATATTTACATGATGACTAGTATATATATATACATATGACTATTTTCACAATAAGTGACTGCCAACTAAACGGCTAACTAAACCAAAGTACAGATTTTAGTTTGGAGAGGTTGGTAACACTCTGAATAACGTGTCCGTGAAGATTATTTGTATAAAAACATTTTACGGAAATTAAGAAAGACGATTTATTTTTGATAACATATGTTTGAAAAATTACGCATTAGTCATGCAATATATAATCACTACTCCCGAAGTTTCAGTTTCTTTGCAGCAACCCTGACCACGGGCTGAATAGATGAAAATATCTGTTAGTCGGTCTTGCTATTTGTTATCTACCGCCAAAGACTTCTGCTATTGAGAAAATTAAGAAAGTGAAAAGTCAGGAGTTGTAGCTTAAAATAATAAAACCCACTATAGTATGTACATAGGAAAATATTAGTTTTATTTAAACATTTTAACGTCAATATCATAAGTCCTTGAAATATCAAAATCGAATCATCATAAACGTGTATTAAAAATATGTAAAAACTAAATGGATTCCAGGCAACACCTTAAAGGTCCTTTTTTAATTATGCAACAATAATGTGTACCTCATAGCTGTGGGAGTGAAAATGGTACAATTGAAAAGCATTAACCCCAACATGACTTTATAAGCACTTATAAGCGATTTAAAAAATGCCATAAACTATTGAGTACACTAAAAAAAGAACGAATATATCCATGTCGGGAGTTATCATGAACTCAAATTATTTGTATTCAAAGACTTCTTATATTCCTAACATAAAATATTTTATGAGATGGTTATTTAAGTATCAATGTACATTTGTAATCTCAATTGCGAAACGTTTTTTTTTAATATATACCAATATTCGTTAGTTCCACTCTTTATAACGTCATTTACAGTGTGTTTACACCTAGCTGATAAAACTATTCATTGGCTTAATCACCGAAATCTAGAAAGCCTATCTAATAGATGGCTCTTTCATCTTGGGATGTTGACTGAAACAGAGCTTGCCCAAAATATTAATTTAAGTAATAGCAAGCTAGATCGTGTAGCAAATTGTCTTGGATGCTATATCCGATAAGATAAATCCTTGAAAAACTATGCACTTCAGTCAATTTTGTTTAAGGTTATTTATTGAAATTGTAACTTTTAACAGAAAAGTAATATTTCCTATTTAAAAAACAAGATGTTTAAGTTGTATTTTATATTAATACCTCTATGTATAACGTTGATATATTTCTTATAAAGAAATGAATATTTATAATGATAACTATAATTATTCTTATTGATGGTAAAAAAGTTTAAATCTTATTGTGGTTTTCTTTGTTCTGAAATATGTCTAATCAATATCATAATTTTATGTACATAATTATGTATTTATGAGAAAAAAGTTGCTTGTTGAATATGTTTCATAAGAAAACTTAATATAAAATTAATATTTACTTGGGAAACAAAAATTAGTCTACTTACTATATTATAATTCGAAAGGAAGAAGCAGGGTTTTAAAATAAGTTGTAATTTTGAATAATAAAAAAATACATTTTCGTTAGAGATTAAAGAAAGAAAAAATTATATTGATTCTGTTCGATTGGCTTTCTTGTCTTAATGAGTTTTTTCAAAGAACAATGACTACAGTTAACAAGGAATACAGTGCAGTCTTTACTAGATGCCATATACTCGAAAATGAAATTTTCCTTTAATTCTAAAATTTTGAGCAAAAGAGTAATGAATTCTAAGTACAGTTTAACTTTAAGTATACTTAAAAAGACATATTTCAATACAAGAAATAATTAACTCAAAGGAATATGAGTCATCTATCAGAAAATCGTAATCTTTTATGGACATTAATTTAACCTTAAACTACAAAATTTTACCTACATATATTCTCTGTTAAAAAAATATATAAAAAAAATATTAGAAACATGCCCTCAACGACCGTTCCTCAAACTAAATCAAAGTATTTATAAATCAATTATAATCACGGCTTTTTACTTTGTTTAAAAATTAAGTTTTTGTTTGTTTTCATGTTCAACATTGAGGCAGATATTTTAAAAGCTTATTGGTGAAAATAATTTCATTCATGTAACGTTGTAAAACCATTCAACACAATCATATTTGTACATAGTTTTTGTTTATTTTGGAGTGTATAATATAAATATTTAAAATCAACTATATCAACATTCCTATTGATTTTAATTTAAAAACTGATGATCTATTAAGTATTACTCTCCAATAATTATTACTTTTAAGATAGGAAAGATAAAAAGATATCATTAGTAGACAATACATCCAACTTATAATACCAATTTCAATCTATGTTTTACACTATGCCCCAAATAATAAAAACGATCAATGGAACAAAAAGCGCATGATCCAATTTATAACAAGATTTATTAAATAAATAATCAAATATCACAAATACCTTAACGCACCGTCATGTCCCGCTAAACAGCTGCTGCAATGATCTTTCACTTGCCCCATCTCCGTAGCTTGTCTGTAATGTGACATGCAATAGGTGTATTGATTATTTCAAATTAATAAAGCACTTAAAAAGCTGATAAATATGAAATAATACAGATCATAAACAGTAATAATTTATAAGCTAGAGTTAATTCCACATAATCCCGCAGTTCAAATGCACAAATAGCGTATAAATTACACTTTACATGAGATATTTTGAATTCGACTGTACAAGATGTTACTCTTTTTTTGAAATTATTATTATTTCAGTATAAACTTTGCAATAATCTCATTAGTATGAGAACATCTTAATTCATAAAGTGCCATGAATGTGAACAGGGCACAAGTACCACAGACATCTAATCCATCTCGAGCTTCACGTATGTATAAACGATCTTAATATTCTGCAGTAAGCCTTTGTATAATACTCATAAATATAAATTATCGTACATAACCTATGTATGTAACATACATGTTCATATTTAAAATTATATATTATGCTGTTTTGTGATAAAGGGGTGTTGGGTCTTAACGACAATCTATTTACCTTAAACTTCATAAATGTATTAATAAATAGTCCCTCAAACAAAATATGATTATGAATTTTAAAAACAAAATATAATTTACTTGTAGGCAATAGCATTTTAAATATATGGGATATTAACAAAATTTCAGACTACATAATTCCTATGTTAATAACTATCTATGAAACAGTATAATTCAGGGACATAATTTGTTTTGTTTTGTTCAGCAGACAGCTACTATTGATCTTCAGTTGAGATATAAATTGTTCTACTCTTTAGTTTTACATATGCCTAAATCTAATTATTTATGCATCTCTAATGATCAACACGATTTGAATGTTTGAATATACTATACGTCTCTGCACTTATGAAGGAAGCCCCTAAAAGACTGTCGCTGGACATTAGATTATTAGGTTTTACAAACACAAGAACAACTTGGTTTTTATATTTCAAAAAAAAAAAAAGAAATTCTAAAACCCGTTTTTGTGAAAATTTCGTAAGTAGTTTCTACTTGAAATAAACAGTTTAATCAGATCGACCCATTTCCTTTCATTTCATTTAAAATAATGTTCATTATTTCGAAATAGCTACGATACTTGACCTACAACAGAAAATGGTAAGATTTAGCAAATGAATTCACAGCTACTCTGAATTAGTGGATATTTCAGTTTAGAAAAAAATTAAAATATTCATATAACTTCTTTGGGCAAGTACCAATCGTTCATAATTATTGTCTTACTTTTGTTGTCGTTAAAATCAAATTCCAAAATTACGAAAGATCATTAAGGAACAGTATTATGAAGCGATCGAGATAACGTCCTATATAACACGACTACTTTTCACTTATAAAAAGTCATTATGTCTTATTCAAAACCATCTCAGCATTAGCTTGATAGGTTTATACGCATACGCATATGTATATATAAATGATAACATTGGCTTAGTAATTAAGTTATGAAGTAAGGTAACAACTGAAACACAAAAACTTTTTTTTTCTATTCTGGACCAAACCAATAAACTGTTAAAGCAGCGGACAAGGAAAATTTGAAACTCAATTTATTTTTACCATGAAATTGAATATGGACGCGATACGGAGAATGGCCAAGCGATTCGACCGACTATACAATTTTATTCTGTTAAGCTTAAATACAAAAGACTTTTCAATTGGTCTTGCAACATTGAATTCTACGAGATCAATTGCTCTTCTTTAATCTCGCCTAGGCCTTGAAACGCTTTTACCAACAACTAGTGTCACTATAAAAATATTTAAAGCTGAATAAAAATGTATTTGTTTATAGAAATTCCATTAAATATTTAACTAATGTTACAAGTAGCGCAATATGTGTCGTACTAATAATCATAAACAATAATCCTTAGAATTATTTTTATGGCTGATTATAATTAATTATAACACTGAGACACTGTAATTTATAGTTTAAGTTTCAAATTGCATTCGCAAACTATAAATAGGTACTACCTACTGACTACAGCCATTTTGTAGGATATTATTGAAATTGGTACCGTGAAAACTTATGCTATATTAAAGCCTTAAGATTCTTCACATCGTTCAATAATATCAGCAAAGTAATAATTATTATTACAAAGTTTATATTTATAAATTTTTTTAAGATTTCCTGCCAGAAGTCGCAACTATTCCATATGGATATGGGTTAACAACCCTCATTTACTAATAAGATAAATTATTGTGTATATATTTATATTTCTAATGATGTATAATCCTATCCATAAAGTAAGTCAATCATTTTCATAATAACAGTATAATATCATCATCAGCCTATCAGAGCCCAAAGGCCTCTTTCTCACATGGAGAAGGTTTGAGCATTAATCACCACGCTTGCTCAAGATGGGTTTGTGATTTCAAACTTATAATTGTGACACTATAAGTCCAGGTTTCCTCACGATGTTTTCCTTTACCGTTTGTCAGTGGTGTCTAAATATTCTCAGAAAGTATATATGACTCCGAAAAATCACATTGGTACTTGCCAGGTTTGAACCCGCTCCCTCGGCAACGAGAGGCGAGCCCTTTAAAAATTAGGCCACCACTAACATAATAATATGTATTACCAAAAAGGAAAGAAATTCAAAACATTAATATTAATTTTCACTTGTATTATTATATAGATTAACTGACATGAAAATTGTATCCTTGAAACAAATTACATTATTTCAACTATATTTGAACAAATATTGAAGAATTATCGTAATTACAAGATGTACAAGAGTAAATAATCTGAAAGTACTAACTCTTTACGTTGTTAACTATAATCTGTTTATTATGAAGTGACAACAAATAACTTTTTATCTCTACTTTATCAAAATTTAATTATCGTAGTGAAAATAAAGTCACAACAAAAATATCGGAAAAATTTAGATAAAAACGAATAAATTGACATTACAAACAACAGTATTAAATTCTATTCGATACTTTGTATAATTAGAATATGGGGTTAGTGATAGCAATAGAAAAGCTGATATAGTAAAAGCATCGCTCGTACCAATTAAGCTTACGTGAGCTTCACCACCTAATGCAAACTAAACCAAAACAAGCCATTATTTCATAGTGTCATATATTTGAAATTCCAACGACATAGCCCCTTTTGGCAATTACTATAAATAACAGATGATTCGAATTTTTTGTGTATTGAATATATACTTTCACCCAATAAAAAATATTTGAAACAAAATAATTATGAACTTGAATCACAAATATGTATTCTTAATTTGTTTTAAGTAAAAGTTTCTTTCTCAGCATTTTTGTTTTTGGATTTTATCAAAAGACAACAGTTCTCAAATTTTCTAATTTGGTTTTATATTGGATAATAAATTATATTCTATCTAAAAGACTTCCTCTTATAACGGCTTAAAATAAATAAACGTAGAAAAATATGTAGGTATTAATTTCTATAAATCAATATTCTAAACATTAATTGAAATGTCTTTTGTATGGAAGTTTCAACTGTGAGTTAATATTTTATTGCTCTTCTTGAAAATATCATTGGAATTTTTTTAATTTGTATTCAATTATGTGGTTTTAGTCATACAAAAATTTAACTAAAACACTTTAAATGAATTTGACAAAAACTGTTGTTATAAATAAAATTAGTTCAAATTTAAACTATTAATAAAAACGTGTTTTCTACATAAAGCTGAGACAAAATTGATAAATAATGATCTAAATATCAATGGACTTTTCTAATAAACAAATACATATGTTTATACGGGATTGTGGTTCTGGTAAGAACAAGGTTTTTCGTAAAAAACTCGAATCGCGGCTACCACCACTTAAAATTTAAATGTTTCCTATTGTATGAGAATCCTCTTTAAATAAACAGGAAACTAAAATGAAAACGAAATCAATAGATACTTTGATTTATTTATCCACATATTATAAAATAATGAGTTCATCATTTTGATATAATTAACTCGCTCTAATAAACTACGAAACAGAAATAATTCTTCTACCAAATCTTTTCCTATTTTATATAATCTATACCTCAAACCCAATTCGTTTCCACGTCATAAACGTGGATCTTCTGAAAAGATGCTGTCCATATAAGGAGAAATAAAGAAATCATATTCATATTTTACGTCTTTAAATTGAAGGGTACATATTTGTACTGACTAAGGTACAAACTTGTACTGATATAGCGCAGCGGGGGAGGTGTATAGTGGTGTGATGTATCGTAGAGGGGGGGGGGGAGGAGAAAGATTACTTTAAGAGCATGTTTAGATATAATTTTTCCTTATTCTGAGTAATTTGAGAATTAACAAGTGAGCTCCGAAGAATTTGTACATTTTGTAATGTTCTCTAAAAAGTTCACCTTTATCACATGTAATTAAATTAATAGAATATTTTTGTTAATTTACCTTCTATTTGCTTTTATATACTTCTAATTCATTTTCAACCTATATTTACTATATACGGACATCTCAGCTGTAGACTTTCCGCTATTTTTTTACGCCCTGTATGAATTTGTCTCCGGCCACGTGAGTTTAATTTCGAACTATTGGAATCCTAAATAATATGTTTTGGTAGCCGGATTGATTACTAAATATAATGGTAACGACAAGTCTTATAAAATCATCCCACTAAAAGTATAAAAAGTAGGGAAAAAATAAGGTTCCATAACTATCTACATGTATAAACCGTTAACTTTTACTAACTTTCTCTTGGCAAGTAAATATATTTTTCAAATTAAACTTCGATTTATGGTCGCCGTCTATACGGCAATATTAGTAAAGTTAGAAATCTCTCATGACTGAAGTAAAAGTTTCCCACTTTACAAATCATGTTATAGACACCGCACATTCATAGCTTTTATTTCGTTATACATACCTCTTATAAAATTAGTATATTAGGAATTTTAATTAATTTCTTTTAGTTTAAATAAACGTTTTAAGGTTCACAATATTAATACAAAATTATCAGACATTGTGTAGATTACTTAAGGTATTCGAACAGAAGAAAAGAGGAATACGAACGAATATACAATAATCACGTTTACAAGTAATGTGTTTAATCAAACTAGCGCCCAGACCACTACCAAGTTACTACTAATTCCAAAAGAAATGACTTACATACTGTTTCGAATCCGAATCGTTCAACTTGTCTTTCTTTTACTAAGTTACACTACACTACAGTAGAATGGTATTTCCTAGAATATCCCTGTCAAATAGCTGCCATCAAACTGTTTATATGACTCCTTTTGTCTCTGTTACACTGACCATCTTTAAAATATGTCTAACAATCTATGTTTTTTTACTATACTACAAAACAATATGGATCACAAAAAATAATCTGAAGATTAAAAAAGTAGGTGCTTAATATAATAAAAAATACATTGTCAATGTCTACGGAATTGGCTTAAGAAGAGCAAAAACATAATAATCAAGAACTATTTCATTAATTTTTTTTATTATCTAATAGAAATTTTTAACGTCTTTGAATAACCAAACATAATAATAAAATGAAAAGTATCTAAAGGAACATTTATTGACCATAGGATATAAATTGTCATTTCAGGAAAGAAAAACAAAACAATTTTGGTATATAAAAAAAGTAAAACAAAGTATCATGCTTTAACCTCAGAAGAACATCTTATTAAGATCATCGAATATATCCTAATTACTAAGTTACCACATTATTTTGTCATAATTAAAGGAAATACATATTATGGAAATAAGAAAAGATTTATATTTTTTATTATCATTATTCTACTTTAAATTTTCCTGTTTTGTTAGTCTTGTTTTTTTTTTATGTTTTGTTATCCTAAATTTGTCTTCTTTGTCTTTTTAACAACTGTAGCAATCCTTAGACTTGACAACTCAAGTGTCGAGTGAGCAGAAGACATCGCATAATTTCACTCTTGTCACTTAACAGAAAGCTTATATTTAGCTTACATTCAATTCAGGCATAATTTGTAAGATTTCTATATAATAGTTTCATAAAATAACGATAGATTTGAGTAATTTTCTATTTCATCAAAATTTTTTTATAAAGAAGGCTAGTCACGATGCAATCAAATTTTGAAACTTTTTCTTGCAAAATAACGCTACGAAAATCTGTTATCAGACTGTGTTACTTATAATTTTGGTGCAAGTATTTAAAATGTTTTTAGTGCTTATTATGTACTAGATAGTTGGACGATCTTTGTAGAATTAAAATAATTAATAGTTGTAGAAACAGAAAGGCGTCTTTTATTTTACATATCCACTGTATTGCTTGTAGCATCAAGGGCCCTCTCATAATTGATGGCACGATTAGTTCTAAGTTATAATTAATTTAATTTATTATTGAAATTGTGAGTATTATTTAGTAACATCAAACTAACTTACAGTCATAACAGGTACTCTTGAAAGTTTTACACATTCTTATAATCTTAAAATCTCACTCAGTACAATAAATGTGTAAAACATCTCGAATTACATACAATTTTATTGCAATTGCTAACTAAATAAAGTTTATTTAAGATATGCTTGAAAATTAACTTGTATATCTCAATTATATTGAAAACACATTGTGGTTGAACTAAAATGAAGTTTTTTTGCTCCGTCTGCAGTTTTACAGCGACTGGTTGGAAGTTCAGTAATTACACTGTAATTTTGTCAAGTTGAAGAAAGATGAATAGCACAAAGATTCAGATTAATTTACTAATTGTCATAACTATTCTGTTTTAAAAATAGATATTGAACTTATATCACAGTTTAACAGACTATTTTAAATATCATTCATGATTTTTTTAAAGTACCTAAATCAATGTAAATATCAAAACAATTATTAGGTGACAATTTATCAACACAAAGCTTACCACATCGTTCCGTAGTTAACAAATGGATTAGATGTTCTTCTTACTCACTTACTGAACTCGAAGTTCCTTATAACATCAAGAAGAAATAGTGTTACTCAATTATTTTACTATACTTGTAAATAATATGAATGATAGAAAGAAAACTATGCCACTAAAAGTACAAAAGAATAATCCCCAATAACTTAAATTTATTTTTTGTGACAGGAATAAAATTCTCCGGTCCGGCAGACCCGATTTGCGGTTTAATACATTAACGTTTTGACAACATATATGTATAACAGGCGTATTATCAGAAATTCCCAGAACCAGAAATGGCTTTCAAATACAATGCTTAATATTAAAATAGACCTCGTTGGAGGAACAAGAATGTTTTATTTTTGTGGTTTCTATCTACGTAACTAAAGAACATGTTTATACATTGTTAGATCCCATACTTCTCCTCAAATTACCAAGAAATAAGTAAAACTATAATAAAAAATAAAGAAAATACTTATTTTCCTGATATGCTGAATCAAAAAAGAGAAAATTTTAGGATACTTTTCTTTAAAAGAAATGGTAAGAACTTTTAATCACGATAAAACTGAGTTTAAAGCTGTAAACTTTATCGCGGCGGTATTACACATCACAACTCCATGAGAATAGACGTGAAATTGTTTATTAAAAAACAAAAATCACATCATAATAAATATCTAACAAAAGCGCTTCAAGAATGTCTATCTGCTATGGCTATTTTAGAACTTATTGTTGGTACAAAATCAAATATTTCTTAGCATATCGCATACATAAAAATGTTAATACATACAAAATTTTATTTTAATTAGCCTATGCCCTTTTACGCGATTGAAAAACGAACATTCATATACATTTAATATAATACTGGGAGAGGATGAAATGATAAATAGTCGAACATTATTCATAATTAACCTAACTAACGAATTATGTTTGAAAAGAAGGTTCAAATTTGTCATAATTCTCTTTAATACATCTAAACCCAAAGCAGTTTTAGGATATCAATCATGAAAGTGAAAAAGAAGTGAAAAAATCATTTAAAAAACAATATAATTCAATCAATTAAATTTTTCAGCTATAAACTCGAGCGGAAAAAAAGACAAGTACAAAATTGTACTGAGCTTGAACAGTTATTAGTAATATTGGAAACAAATTTAAAGATTGTGCTTGTACATTTTTAAAACTTCATTCGTTTTGTATTTAATTAAAATAAATTATCATTGTTCTATTATATGTAGTATTACATAATAATATTGTTCTATTATAGTATTAAGAAATATCATAATATTATGATATAAGTCGTATATCTTATATCTTATTCTCTTTTAGGGGTTGATACTTTTTTATGCATTTTTATTTCATGCCCTCGATCTTTTTGATATTTTTTTAAAGCGAACAGTGAAATGAGGAATCTTAAACTGCCCCGTGAAGGTCATGATATTAAAGAGATGGTTCAACAATCGAATCGAATTCAACAATCGAATTAGTTTAAGGAGGTTACTTTTTTTAATAAGTTAAATTACACATATATGTGTAAATAAATTATGTTTTTTTTTTACAACTGTCTTTTTGGGGTCACTTAAAAGAGCCCATGCGTCTAATTGGATGTTTCTTTAAAGCGCCTAGTTAAGGGTTAAAAACAAAATAAAATCATTGTGATATTCAATATAATTATCTCGCATCTCATAAAGTCAAGCGACACCTCATTTAAATTATAAATGAAGTGAAAAGTTAAAACGCCACGCCGTATTACAGTGACCCGGTTATATGATTTTCACTACCTACATTGACATTTAATCCCAATGAGAAACGGGCCTTGTAATTTCCGACTCATAATCATATAATATCTGAATAAATGGGTTCATAATGTTCGCCAGAAAATCACAAGCCTTAACACAATACAATGAATGCATTTATGTTTTTAGTGAACAACGATTTCGTTATTGATGTTTAATAACTTCGACTGTTTATTAGTAGGTACTAGAGAATATTTTTTACATCGGAACAAATTTACAACTAATGTACTTAAAAATCATATACAATTTTAGAGTTAATATTGAAACATTTGTCATGCACATTTAAATATGAGTTTAAAAAATATTAACACAATATGTTATTCATTGTTTCTCATACTAATGATTTCGTGAAAGATACAAGACATATTTAAAGAGAAACAATAATTTTAACGATGTAGGTAGGTCTCGAGTTATCTATTTTAGATGTCTATGATTATTAATTTGTCGTATCAGTTATTTTACAGCATCTTTGCAAACAAAAACAAACTTCTATTCGTAATACTTTAATTCGTTTATTTTTAATGATGTCCTATTATTATATTTGAATAAACATAGAATCCTATATCAAGCGAATTATGAACATGTTGAAGAAAACTGGCGCACTTGTGACTTGGAACAAGATTTTTTAATGACGATATTTTATTATTAGTACTAGAATTTATACAAGTAAACTGTATAATGAGAGTAATTTTGACTTTTTAAAAGATTATCATCCAAATGCAAAGATAATCATATTTTTATACAGCTATTCAGTATAAAATGATTAAAATTTTGATTTCGCTTTATCATCGTTATTTAAGGGTAAATATTTGGGACACCCTCACAACTAAATTGTTTAAAATGGAAAAACAAGCATAAATCTACATATGTAGATTATCCAAAAAATATATAAAATTATGTATTAAAAAGGAACCTGAAAAATTTAAGAATTCATTCTAAAAATTCTTTTGAAACGAACAAAATCAATGTAAGTATATAGGGTAAACTTTACATAGCACCAATAAAGGAACTGATAGTATTTCGTATATCAAAATTATGTCTGCAGATATAACGATACAGCCCCGTCAAATATACAAAGATAACTTTATAGTGAATAAAATGCTTATGTGAATGCTGTTGCTTAATTTTTCTCAGAAGTTTCCTGTTTGATCACTGATATTCCATCTTATCTTAAAAAATCTTAGATGACTGTCATGAACTATCCATATTTTCTAATAAAAATATTATACTTAAAATTTTCGCTTCAATCCCCTTCCTGTTTCATGTGCCCCTTTATCTTAAAATCTACCCAAATCTGGAACTAGTTATACAATTGATTTCCAATAATCAAATTATTTATCAATGTACCTCAGTATTAAAGATCCTGACAAACGTTTTATAATCACTGTCTACCTTGGCAATTTCTCAGCTATAGCCAGGGTCTGCCTTACATGTTGTGAATAGTTTTGGCTATTTGTTTTTACGACCGGCCGCCTGCCTGACATCAACCCTCTTTTTCGGAATCAACATTAATCAGTGATGTCTAAATAGTCTTAGAAAGTACATATGACTCGGAAAAATCACATTGGTACTTGCCCGGGCCAGGATCGAACCCGCGCCCTCGGCAACGAGAGGCGGGCCCTTTAACCACTAGGCCACCACTGACTTATATTCTTCGTTTCGTTTCGTTTTATAATCACTGTATATAAATTAAATATAGCTGTCTATCTATTTATCTAGATATCTTATGGTTAATATGTCTGTTACAAACCGCTTCCTTCTAAAGTTAAACTACGTAGCCAATGGGATGCTATAAATCATGTAAAGTTAACTTCTGTAATAGCTTTGGAACTACAACTTTAAAGAAATCACAAAAAATACATGGTATTATTTCTTTAAGAAATCTTTTATTTCAACCAATACTAAATAGAGAGTTACATATTATAATAAATTATTAACTTTTTATTTCATTGCTAGATGAACATATTTTACACTATTATGATTAATTATGATGTACCGCTTAATATAATTGTGTTACAGTAAGATAGACTTTATAATTTAATCATAAACTAACTTTGGTTATAAAATCATCTAATTACACTCATTTATATATATTTGCCAATGCCACATATCCGCGACTAGTTTTCCTTCGCCTTTCAATTAGAAGCAAGATTGAACTCTAAACATAGTTTAATTAATGTATTTGAAAATGATTAACTGGTTTATTTGTTTTCTATGTTTTTTAAGTTACAGAAAATATACTCCTAAACTATCTTGAAATATTTTATTTTTTTTATTATTCAGGTTAAATTATTTAGGTTGTCTTTCATATATACTTACGCACTTACGGCGCACAGCTTAAATAATAATTAGAAAACCAATTTCCCATAAAAGCTAAATGTAAATAACGCCAAATTAAATCGAAAATCGAAATGCTTGTTGGGAAATGTAAGGTTAACATTAGAAAGCAAATGCCTCCCCAGTGAGAGGAGCCTCCGGGCGTTGGTGGGGAACCGGCGTCCGGGCAACATAGGCTGGAGTGAGAGTGGCGTGCTTGGCGTTCCCGGCACGCTGCTCTGGAGTCGGAGGGGAAGTGTGGTGAAGCCACTGTGACCCCTGCCGAAGACGGAGTCCATGGGACTCGTGCGTAGTGAGCGGAAGTATGGCTTGCCGTTCCCGCTCACTAGCCTACGCACAGCGCAGAGAACGCCGAGGAGTTTAGTGGGTGGAAATCCAAGTGTTTTCCCCCGCGGCGGGAAGTCTTTGAAAGATTCTCCTCGTTATAAAAAAAAAAAAAAAAAAATTAGGAAGCAACAATTTCAGTAACTCTCGACAACTACAATAAATACTCATATTTAGCGATATTAAATATATTAATTATATCTTTGACAGAACTGCCTAAAGAAGTAAAAACATATAATACACATCCTTATTTTAACTGCATTTATGACCAAAATTGGAAGATTTAAAAAAATCCATGTTATTTTACGCCTATTTCTTTTTTTTACCGTCATTAATAATAACTATTTAATTAGATTATAAGAAGTTTACAGGCTCACTCAGACCTTGTTATTTTAATCGCCTGTATCCGATTTTGTTATATATATAAGCGGTATTTAACTAAATAGTCGTAGTGGCCTAGTGGTTAAAGGCCGGCCTCTCATTCATGAGGGCGCGGGTTTGAAACCTGGCAAGTACCAATGTAATTTTTCCCAGTCATATGCACTTTCTAAGAGTATTTAGACACCACTGACAGACGTTAAGAGAAAACATCGTGAGAAAACCTGGATTTATAATATCCAATTATAAATTTGAAATCGCCAACCCGCCTTGAGCAAGCGTGATGATTAATGCTCAAATCTTTTACAAGTGAGAAGAGGCCTTTACTCAGAAGTAGGCTCTGATAGGTTAATGGCGATGATTTAACTTAAAAGCTACAACAAAGATTGTATTAATTAATTTTAGCAATACTTTTTACTTTTTTAGCAATGTCATTAAATATTCTAACTAACATTTACATAACCGCAACATGTAACTGTTTATACGAGAGGTTCTCAAAGAAATTTTAGTTTTACGTATTGAAAAAAAAAGTTAAAAATTATTTCATCTTTATTCTAATTAATTCAAAATAATGAGTTATTATTATATCCAATTATACATACAGTGTTGTGTAAGTTATATTTTATATTAACTACATATTATAGCGGGAGCTGAAATAGAATTGTATTTTATTTGTATGATAGTTGTAATGTCAGTTTTTATGCCAAGAATGCTCTTTTGAGCTATAAAATATTTAAAATGTAAGATGTTTTTCATCCATCGCTTTTAAATAAAATACTTGGATCAGAATGTTTCGGCTCTTTCAAGACAAACGCATCGTTGTTGCCATCACTGAGTTCAATTGACATTCAATTTTCAACACGGTCAATTTACTGAAAGATTTATGTTTCTATTTCAAATCCAAAAAGGGTATGTGAAAAATTATAGCATAAAAACAGTTATAAAGACGAAATAATCTTTAAGCAATACATAAAACACCTAAAATTTTTAATATAACAAGAAAAATTTGAATGTAACTGTTTGAGATTCTAAATAGATAATTATATCCTTCTGCGTATAAATATCAAATCCTAATACATAGTTTCTGTGATCCATTAAGTGACTGTTTATAATAATAAAAGAGCGCTTAAGAAACTATGTAATGATTTACATGACTACTAATTGTGAGAACAAACAGTACTACCAAAAGTTTAGTTGTTAAAATTTAATTAATAATAACTCTGTAGGTTATTTAAATACGAATTAAGATAAGTTTATTTGTTCCCTCATCGCCAGCAAAATAAAACTATAACATTTAATATTATAATTGCAACCTGTTATATCGCTCTAAAAACTGGAAAAAACAATTTTAACTAATTTCCTATAACCCATATTTTTACAGTACGACACTAATAAAAGCTCACAATTTGTAACTACAAAACAAAACGAATGTAAAACGTATTTAGTTTATGTCAACTTTGATACCTCAACTGAACTAAACAAACTTATGTCGTAAAATGTTAACCATAACTTTGGGACAGTCCATTAAGAGTGTAGCATTGTATTAGTGTAAGATTAAACTTTAAAATCCAATTAGCACTACAAACTCTATTAAAGATTAGATATAAATCGCTCACAAACTCAGGTTATTTAATGATTGTATATAAATCTAAATCCACAAGATTTAAGATAAACTATAATAATTGTAAAAAATTATATTATTAGAAATATTTTTTTTAAGTTGTCTCTTGTATACAATTCAATATAAATAATACGAACATCATTTTTGTTGATTAACTATTTTTAGTTTTTCAAAGTACTTTTAAAGTTCGATTTGTATTAGGCATCTAATCTAAGTGAGTAAAATAATTTTGGAATATTCAAAGATTTATAACATTTTGCAAACATTCGTTGAGTTTATTAAAGACTCCTTTTGTATGGTGTTCTAGATACAAAGTTATGTTTTACGTCATAGATTTTGTAAATTAAAAGCACACTTCTCTTGATAGCAGCATCATTTGGTTATTTAAATGGGAGATATATAATAAGTCTATCATAATATACATATATGTACTTTCTCGAATTTGAAAATATAATGATAATATAATTATAAATATTGTATGTATGTAAAAACAAGTATAAGTAATATAAGTAGAATATTAGCACTCTCCACTGTTATATCTGTTATACTGCAACAGTCACAAGTGTGTACACTGAAGTATTGACGTTTTAGAAGTAACGCTGCTTAATACAAACATAGTATTGATCCCAACAGACAAGTTAACAAATATTGGAAATCACAGATAGATGAACATATTATTGAACTTAAACACTCTGTGGTAGTTCAAACTATTATTAGTATGTTTAAGCCCATAGTTATTTTTAAATTATGCCTTTTTATACTTCCTGCCTTAATGTTATGTCCGTAAATATCTGTACCCTTATTATTTATTTTAACCAAGATTTAGAATAAAATTTTTTATAGCAAAATCTTAAATCCTAATCCATATACAAAGTCTCTATTGTATATTTTCCTGATACATTAAAGGTTTGATTTTTGATACTAAATATTGCGAGTAAATTATGACGAAATGAACTTTTTTTTATTGAGTGGCCTCGAAGCTAATCATTTAATTTTTTTTTTCATTATTCCATTACAACAAGTTCAACAGTTAATAGGCCACTTGTAACTTAATGATCTCATTTATTTCTATTATGACTGCTTTTGTGTAATATTTACAATTTTCTTATTATTTTCAACTGTAAGTATGAAACGTTGCTGTATTAAAACGTATAAAATCATCAGTTATTCCAACATTATATTTTACGACATTTATTATTATTTATAAAAATGTTAATAGTAGTTACTGCTCTTTGAAAAATTCTCATTAAGCCGAGGAAGACAATTATGAAACTATATCAATTTAAGTCCTCTCTTAAATATTCTTCCAGTAAATATTTTTAAGTGGATATAACAAACTGCTGAGTGAAATTATGATCAAACAAGTATTAAAAAAGTTACCATTTTTAAGAATAAACATATTGCACAACTGATTCAATCTAGGTTATCTATACTTATATTATGAAGCTGAAGAGTTTGTTTGTTTGTTTGTTTGAAAGCGCTAATCTCCGAAACAACTGGTTCGAATTGAATAATTCTTTTTGTGTTGGATAGTCCAGTTATCTAGGAAGGCTGTGGGCTATATAACATCACGCTACGACCGATAGGAGCAAAGATATAGTGGTAAATTTGTAAAAACGGGAGAAATTATTTCATCTTTGAAGCCTTCCGTTGCGTTGGCCGTGAAAACGGTTCAAGTTACACAAAAAATATGTATAAAAAAATCTCTTTTAATGATCTAAAAAACAGTCCACGACAGTATATGTCTATCTTTTAAGATTAACTCACAAAAACCGTTTTTATGGTACCTAATTTGGTCGAAATAATTTGTTTAAGTTGTATCAACATAATAATATTAATCTTTATTCAAATAAATATGTTGTTGGTTCAGAGTACTTCATTGTGAATTAAAAAAAAACATAGGTTTTATCCTGAAAAATCTACGGGAACTCGACCATTCCGAAAACCCCACAAGAACGGGAACTATGTGGGAAGAACCAAAAATCGGCCGTAAGTCACTATTCCACGCGGACGGAGTCGCGGCAAAAGCTAGTATGTGATAAAGAGCAATTTTTTTAATTTTTAATGTATAATGTCTTATTTTTTGTGTTATTTTGTAAATGTTACCCTTATTGATTTTTTGTTGTTTTTATTGTCCAATTCAAATAACACAATCTATAGTTTTGAAGTTTATGTTTTCGGCATAGTCAAACATTGAACATTTCTATTAGGTAATACGCATTCTACTTACATATATTATTAACTAAAAGAAATTTACCCTGATAATCCTTTATGTCAATGATTGTATATAGAGTATTGTATTTGTATAATTTAGTATTTAAAAAGGATAACATATTTTTGTTAATGTAATAAATAATGTTAAAGTTTCAACACATTTAAAAGTTGAGAAAAATTATATATAACATATGTACTTATTATGGAATTTTTAATATAGTTGGACATATTTCATAGTTCAGAATTGATCTTAAAAGTTTTACAGCGAAAGTTAAGTGAGCAATACCTTATTCTTAGGACTTCGTTGTTGTACATATTTCTCAATAACTTTAAGTTTTAATATTGCATGACTTACTCTTTTAACACATTGCAGTGCTCAACATACAACACAGAATGTACATTTCAATGATTTACGTAAAAATAATCGTATTTGTCTTGAATTATTACATTTAAGATCACAGTGAAATTTTTTATTTGTTCTTTACTCTAAAATTTTCAAATAAACTTTCATTTGATTACAATTAAGGATAAAATGCAAAGGCAGTAGTTGACAATAAGAAAAATATTATATATATCGGATTTATTACATATTTGTTGTTTTTAAAAGAGAGAGACGCCAGCCTCGCTGACGTTACATATGTTACTTCTTCTAGAGCGTTGCATGATATTTTAAAATGAAACTGCAATTGTTCTTAATGCTCCTGTATTTCTCAAAGATTCTTCACAATAACATGCTTCTATGATACACGCTCACTGAACTCTCAATTACGAATCCTGGAGTCTGCCGTCGTGAGTCCAGACGTCATATTTTTTACAAGATTCAAACATAATTCTATTCTCCTTTGATTTCGTTTTACTTTTAACAATAATCATAAATACTAATGAGGTTTAATAAGAATTGATGATAGCCTTAAATTATTTTCAAGTCGCATCCGTTATTAAAGCTGGTAGCGCCGATACGGCCATTCTGACAGGCGGTGCGTGCTCTGCACCTGCCTGGTGATGTGTTCTCTCTTGGTTGGTGTTCGTTATGTTCTTGGACCAGTCGCGCGTCTCCTAAAGTAGATGGGACAGGATCAAGAATTGATGCTTCATCTTCCGAAGTCATGCCGATACGGTCATACTGATGTTTGCTCTGTGATAAAAAGATAAATGCTTTTGTAGTCTAGGTACTTCCACAGTAACCCTAGATAACTTAATATTGTTACAATTATGAATATCAAATTTGTTTTGATCGTATGGGTGACGTTGTTTACTACAACACAACTTTGAGATGGTCATAATATCACGTCCAATTATCTAAGCTACATGGCTTTGGGGGCATCACACGAACATTCATAACATATTTGTCATAGGACGTCTCCACCCGCCTATAACATTTTTTAATTATTATTTTTTTTATTATTAATTTATTTGTCATAGGACGTCTCCGCCCGCCTACAACATTTTGTTTTTATTTATTTGTCGTAAGACGTCTCCACCCGTCTACAACAATTTTATTTTATTAACCATTTTATTATTATTATTATTTTGTTATGGTACGGATCCGCCATCAAAGGCATCTTTTATAGTAATAATAATAATTTAATAATTTTATAGTAATATATCTCAAAGTAAGTGTTTCAAAATCACACTTCTATTTACGAAATATGTAATGCGTTTGAAATGAAGTAAATTGAACGAAATGAAATACGCTCACCGGATAACTATTAGGTAGTCGAACAGTCTACCTTGCTGCTCGTTTACTTATACTCTCTCGTCACTCCAGTGGAACTTCGTGTGGCTGGTCACGAATCACATTTCAAAGTGTTCCTCGGTTTCTATTACTTTTTCTGTGATATTTTATTTTATATTAAATCTCCATTCTGAAATTATTTAAATTTTAGCTCGAAATCTCTAAAATCCAACTTTTTATCTTCTCTCCGCCTCGACCATCCTGTTTAAATGTGTTGCTTCGATATCCACGGACGGATTGTCAAATTGTAATCTAAACTGTTAAAACCGGATTAAATTCGTATGTTCATAACATCGGCAAGGATACTAAATTTGTCAGATGTATGCTGATGCCTGTAATTACATAAAACTATTTAAAGGAATAATGGAGCCCGGCCTCAATCCTCACAAATGGTTGACAATTTGTTTTCTATTCCCGGAGATGTTATTTGCCATTGATTCTTGTATAACCCCTGAAATCATGCATTTTATTAAGATTAAATTTACCAGTTGATATTAAATTTAAGTTCGGCGTGATATCCTTTTCCCGTCGACAACATGATTGAAACGTTTGACCTCGGTTAGCAATGGAAATGGAACAAAACTTAACTGTACTCGCAATAGGTGTATTTGATTAGAAATTTAGAGTCAATTATGCTATCATTTGAAATATAACATCGTTTTTTAGTGGCACTGCTGTGTGTGTTGACCGACGTGTTAATATTACTGTGAAGGGTATGTCTACAGTCGATTATAAATAAAGCCGTGGCGCCGGCAGTTTGATATCAAAATCATGTAACTTCTTATAGATTGAGTGACTTCATATTTACTCATAGTTTCCCAAGGCCGCTCTTCGTCATCTCATGGTATTCTCAAGGATACAGCAAGGATCTGTGGTTAGCTCAAGGGTAATACGTGAGTAGCTCAGAGGTACGCTCTCCACATCTGTGGCGTAGACTTGTCTTCTCACGGTTCCACAAGGCATCCCTACGTAATCTCATGGTTCTCTTTCGGATACATCAAGGACCCGTGGTTAGCTCAAGGGTAACTCATGATTAGCTCAGAGGTCACGCTCTCCAGATCTATGGTGTAATACTTGTCTCCTCACGGCTCCACAAGGCTTCCCTACAGAATCTCATGGTACAGATTCTCTTGAGAATACACCATGGACACGAGATCAGCTCACGGAAATTCCCTACACACTAAAGGCAACATAGAGCTCTCATTATTTCCGAAAAAGAAGAGCGCGTCTTATCTCGTAAGTTTTAAAGATATCACTATTAAAATAGTTTGCCTCTAGTTTCGTGATAATAAAATTAATTTCGTTATCTATTTCTTGTTTAGCCTTCAACCAATGGTCTGTTGTCGCGGCGAAATGAAAGCATTTTTGATTCGAAATAAGTGGCAAAGGATATCTATCAGACACCGTATTCTTATTTAATTCTCTCTATGACATTATTCAAATGATTTTTCAGTTCCAATCTTGTTTGTTTTAAGAATGAGACATTATTTTTAATCCCTATAGAATACCCTAATGTAAGCAGATCCTGTCTAATCATAACGTCGTTGAAAATACATGAATTCACAACATGGAAAACTCACTTTACTGAATCACTCTTAAATTGTTTAAAGAATTTAGATATGTATAACATTTAATGCGAGCGTTACTTACACTTTCTAATGCAATTGTATTATTATATTGCGCTTTACTTAGAAATCTATCTTTCAAGAATTTTTTTTTTTTTTTATTTCATTAAAGAACATTCGGTACCCGAGTCGAAGCAACATGAAAACCTCTCACCGGTTTCACTCCAGAGCTGAACCATATCTGGACGGAACAGATATTCACGCATCGTTCGGTCCATGCTTAATTGGCTTTGAATTCAACACTGGGGCAGCGCAGCGCGAAGTAGCCTCGTTAACCATACTTGAAGCAACTAGGAGTAATCATTTCCTTCGGCGCGCCAGGTTCTTTTAATTGTTGAGAGGAGCTGGTATCTGAAAACTCAGGATGTGTATTAGTATTTGGTCAAGCCCGCTATGGCCTCAACCTTCAGTTAGAACGTGCCCATCTTGCCTCAGTTATAGCGCCACATCGTCGCATAATATCTCCGCTTAATATCCATACTACGTGGCTTCTTACGTAAATGTTGTAACCAATCGTATTCACATATTTGAGCTCACTCCTTTTAAAGATTTCATTTTCATTTGAGAATCATGGTTCCTGATTTACTACGTATTTATAGCCATATAGATGTGTTGACACCATTCCCGAAGACACACACTACCACCGGGGTCAAGCGATGATAAAAATGATCTTCTTAGTAATTTTAATATTATCCCTTGATTTATTTGTAGTAAACATTTGCACACGCTCTGCATTATTGACATCAATGAATGGCATGAAAAAAAAAATTTTCTTTTAGCGTTCTTCAGTACGCAAGTTCTCCACATGGTTATTTTCTTCAGCTGGATAGGATTTATAAGACCGGCATGATCACGAGAGCGATCCCACTTCTGATATCGGATTTATTACATATTTGTTGTTTTTAAAAGAGAGAGACGCCAGCCTCGCTGACGTTACATATGTTACTTCTTCTAGAGCGTTGCATGATATTTTAAAATGAAACTGCAATTGTTCTTAATGCTCCTGTATTTCTCAAAGATTCTTCACAATAACATGCTTCTATGATACACGCTCACTGAACTCTCAATTACGAATCCTGGAGTCTGCCGTCGTGAGTCCAGACGTCATATTTTTTACAAGATTCAAACATAATTCTATTCTCCTTTGATTTCGTTTTACTTTTAACAATAATCATAAATACTAATGAGGTTTAATAAGAATTGATGATAGCCTTAAATTATTTTCAAGTCGCATCCGTTATTAAAGCTGGTAGCGCCGATATATATTTTACTCAAGGACTATTTATGTAATGAGTTTGTTATTTTATTTAATACATTTAAGTAATATTAAATTTATTTGTTACTCAATTCTATTACAAATGCTCAAATAATATGTAGACTACTATTTGATGCTAAAATAATGTAAAGCATAATTCTTGTTCGAAGAATTTGTCAAAGCGCCGTATAAAGACCGATTTAAGTACGAGTATATACTGTTAGTAATAATTATTATTTATTTATAATGATTTAAATTGTTGTCAACTTCACAATTCTAAGCTTAACGTTCCTTATATTCTAATATTTGTTGGTAATTCTTATAATAGTCAACAAGCGCCATCTGTATATTTGTTATATCAGTGTAAATTAATGTTAATAATATTTCTGTACAGTAATTTAAATGTCCAAATACTTAACAATGGCTTTTACAATTTACAATTAGCATGTCTTACATAATTTTAAGTGTTTTATTATTTAATTGAAATTCTTATGAGGTGAACTAGTGCCTTCTGTGTGATATTATAACTTACTCTCGCCGAAATATGTTACCTTTGAATATTTAAACAGGATGGTTGTGGAAAAATACGCAGCTAAGTGGAAGTACTGCCTAAATTATTTCTAAAAACTAACAAATACCATCAATTGTAATACAGAATTCATCATATAAAAGTCCAAGTTACCTAGAAAAAATATTACACCGAAGCTATAGTAAATAATTGTTTTCGAATAAAAGTTTGTTACAATAAGATTACGATGAATATACCTTAAGCTGTTGTTTCATTTTCTATGTCCATTTAATACTTACTGTTTTCTTTAAATAAACAGATTAAAATATAAATTATATCAGTGAAGAAATTCGAGTCTTTTATTAACTTTTATTTCATACATTTTAAAGTAATGAGCTACTGGTTTTAGTTTTACTCACTGCTATATAATGAATTATAGACAATAAAATCTGCTTTATACTACAGAGAGATCCTTAAGCAAATTAATATTTTGTTTTTTTAAATTTTACCATCAATGTTACTAGCCTCAAAAAGCATAAAAAATATTCTATTTCATTTTTGTTCTTCTGAAATGTTTTAATATTTGCAGATAAAATATTTATAATATCAAAAACCTGTGATTTCTCTTATATTTTATCCATTTCGAAATACATTTTTTATAATCTTTTCAGTCTACAAATATATACAGTGTGACTGGTGAATTACTATCAATATTTAAGTAGCATACTCGGTACATGATTCTCATTCGAATTATGTAAAAAAAATAGGTACTTAATTTTTGACCAAATTTCCGTATAAATAAATAAAGTGTGTACACGTTCCAAGTGTTCCAAGTGTGGACGCGTGCGGCGCCGTGCTGATACAACACTAGGCCGCCGCCGCGTCTGTGTGAGTGTGTGTGTATACCTAATCTGTAGGGTGTACATACGATGCGTAATTAATTACATAACTTTTGGTTAACTTTACTTAGAAGTTTATTAATATTTATGTTATATTCATTTTTATTTTGTCATATATGATCGTCTAATATCACGTCCTCAAATATCGATAGTAATTCACCAGTCACCCTGTATTAAAAGTTTGAAGGACGCTTACAGTTTGAACCAAATCAACAACAAAACTATTTATATAAAGGGTCGCATTTCACGATCCTCTGCTATTCGTCTACGAGTATATCCAATTTCGAAATAAAAATAGATTATGTGACAAATTGTCTAATAACTTGAGGTCTTTATTGGCAGAATTATTTTTGCTTTGCTATACTGATATAAATACTTTTATTTTAAGTGTATCATTGGAAATAAAAATTCATTGTCCTTGTGAACTTGTTTACACTGCAATGCAATGCCTTAAAGACTAAAGTATTCGTTTTGTTTAACAAGTGTAACAAGTTTAGGGTTTATTACTGAGATGTGGAGAAAATATATTACCATTACACCTAATATATTATAGAAATAAAATTGGTCTAAAGATAATTCTATTCCAGAATGCTGACCTCTAAACCAAAGCAAAGTCCTAAATTAGCTAAATCCAAAAACCTCATACATATTACACAACATTTAAATAATATGCGGCTTAGTGGTTTTTTTTTATAATAACAACTATTGTGATTACATTCTATTGATATCGAAGAAGGGATTAGGAATAACTTTTATTATGTTATCTAATGTTTTTTAAATAAAATTAAATAAAAAACGACAGCAATTACGACTAAATATTATGACAGTTTTTTCCAATGGTACTCTTAATTTCTTGTTAAATATATTTTTCTTTTTTTAAATATTACTCAAACTCTGTACTAAAACATTACTTAAATCCTAGAATCGATTGATTATTTTAGAAGCTTAAATATTAATAATACGTAAAAAGACCATTTACAAAAATTATATAACAATATGGATGATTAAAATCAACTATTACTACAGACTACAGTAATATATTTCTTAAATTTTACATTTTTTTCGTTCATTATAGAACCTATTAGTGAAAATTCCTTAATATATGACAGGGACTTCAGACAACATGTTATTTAATAGAACTATTTGCCTGTATTTTGTTAATTATCATTTCTGTATCACAAATTGCACCAATATGAATTTGATATTGTCACAAAGCTAATGCTAGTATGTACTATGTACGATAATGTACCTACACTCATAAATAAATGGAAAGGTGCATTTGTAATTAAAACACTGAAATATTTTTTTTCTTAATGATTTTGAAAATATAAGTTGATTCATTAACAGTATATTTTGTTACTATTGAAATGGGCACCTTTAATGCAGAATACGTGTTTATTATTATATTTAATAGCAGATATGAATATGTTTTATTAATTGCCCTACAAGAATTATAAATAAAACTAAGTGAAAAAATATCAGAAATTACATGAAAAACATTGTTGATAACATAGTGGTATCATAAGCTATTGATAAATTGAGTTACATTTTTACTATCAATATTGTTTTTTTTTTTAATATATAAAATATTTTTATATGGGTTAGCATAAACCAAAATAAAAAAAAGAAACGTTAATTAAAAATCTTTTTTTTTTAATGTTGGCTATCACACAATAATAACACTTACTTCTTTATTAAAATGAATATATAAATTTATGTTTATTTTTTTGATAAAATAAAGGTTTTAATTTATAAAACTAAACGATATTACATATTATATTTGTGTCATAAGTGTAATAAATCATTGACGCATTTAAAATTATTTAAGGGAAAAAAACTAAACAACATAACTTTTCTGAAGGCAGGCAAATGTATATACATATTTATGTACTTATTGAATTAATAAATTTAGATATATAATAAGCATCATAAGCATCTCAGCAAAAAATATATTATTTCGGTTCAAATTACAAGTTCGTTAATTAAGATATAAGCTAAAAAACATAGTCTTAATCTGAGATCAAATCACCTCAGAGTGTTTTCTAAGAGAAACGTTTAGATAAGGTATTAATTATTAAGAACATGATACTATTTATTCCGATACCAGAAAAATGTTAACTAAAAATGTTTAGAAAAATTGAATTTCCCCTTTTCTTTTTACACAGTATCAAACATATATTGATAAAAAGATTTAAAAAAAGACATCATAAAAAGGATATAACAGATATTTTTATTAAATATTAGTTATGTAATAAACCGTTAAAATCAAACAATTTGAAAATTTAATTCAACTCAAAACAAGAATTAATTAAGAAGAAAAATGTACGACCTGGTCTCTGATTTAATTAAATAATTTAAACGAATCAGTTAACGTCTGAATCGACAAATTGGTTCTCTCATCAACGTAGAAAAAATACAACCATCAATATATTTCTTAACACTTAAGTCAGTTAAAAGGTTGAAATTTATTTAAAAGATTTGCTATGACTATACGATAATTAAAATGTAATAATAATGAATTTTATTATTATCATTTACAGTCATTTGGAAATTATACAGGGTGACTGGTGAATTACTATCAATATTTAAGGAGCATACTCGGTACATGATTCTCATTCGAATTATGTAAAAAAAATAGGCACTTAATTTTTGACAAAATTTCCGTATAAATAAGTAAAGTGTTGACACGTTCCAAGTGTTCAAGTGTGGACGCGTGCGGCGACGTGTTGATACAACAACACGTCACGACATGCGTATGTGTGAGTGTGTGTGTATACCTTATCTGTAGGGTGTTCACACGATGCGTAATTAATTACATAACTTTTGGTTAACTTTACTCAGAAGTTTATTAATATTTATGTTATATTAATGTTTATTTTGTCATATATGATCGTCAAATATCACATCCTCAAATATCGATAGTAATTCACCAGTCACCCTGTATAATTGGTACAATTTATTAATTAAATTAATTCTCACTCAAAACGCATACATAAATCCAATCATATATAAATTTTATATGGGTAATGAGACACAATGAGACAGGTAATGAGAGTAAGTAAGTAGATGAAAACAATAAAAATACTTTAGTTTAAGAAAATAGTTTATAAATATATATATATATACATATTTATTTATATGGTGGACCGATGACCTTAAAAAGGTCGCTGGGTCTCACTGGATGCGGAAGGCAGAGGACCGAGTGTAATGGCGCGTGTTGGGAGAGGCCTATGTCCAGCAGTGGACGGCAGTAGGCTAAATGATGATGATGATGATGTTTTTTTTTACTTAAAATAAATTTGTAGGAGTGAATTGCATCTATCCAGTGTCCAATTAAACAAAAAAAACTTTACAGGTTACAAAGACCATGATTAACAAAATCAATCTAGCCAAGCTTCATCAATTGCCTAAAGTAGCTCATCTTTCGTATTTTATACACTTAAAGAATATGTGTAAATATCGCACGATTTAATTTTTATATCCCCTTTTTACAATCGACAGATACGCAGTAGGCCTCTATTCTTAACACTAGATCTTTGTTGGATCTGGACGAAGCGATACGCTTCCTTTTTTTCATGCACACAGCAAACGATTGGCACTATTGTCTGCATCGGTGTTATTTTTCACTCCCAATTTAAATGTCTTCAAAGCAAAAGTAAATAGAACCAAAATATTGCGTTCATTAACTACGAGTCTTTATTTGTACCAAACAATCAGTTCAATAACTGTTTGGTATTACAAAAGTATTATAAAAAAACAGACTTTATGGTCATGTTACTTCAGTCTCCCTTTTCCTAAAATATAAATTAATGCTTTTGTATTATTTATATAACTGGAAACACTAAACCAAGCTTAATTTGACTTATTTAAATACTCTGTGACAAGGGTTACTTGTCTAAGAACACCGTTTGTAACTGTTGTAACTGTAGTTTGTTTTTAAATTTGACCTAAAAACCCTTCGTTAGAAATTGAAAACTATATAAGTAGGAAAATTAATATTTTTTGTGACGTAATAGGATTGATATGCGTTGTTATTTCATTAAGAAGTTTTAGAATATTTATTCAAGAAGGAACTTTTTTAAAAACTTTCATAGTTTTTCAAGACATAAAATATTGATAATAATGGTATTAATAAACGTATGAAATGAAAAGCTTATCAAAATTATATGACGACGTGCCTATGCAATAATTAATTATTTAAAGGTATAATATGTCACTTTTCATTATATAAAATATCTAAAAAGTAATAGCAATAAATAGTGTATTTATGTGTGTGTAATTCTTGCATTGAAAAAATTGTTTTAATTAAACTGACGACTAAGTGGACAATTTTCTTTAATCACTATCATATAATTTACATATCATTTCTTTAAGATGTTTTTATATAATTAAATCAAGAATTAACTAAAATGAAGTTGAAAAGTAGTAAATTAAATATACTATGTATATACAAATGTAATATTTTGTTTATTTTTATTTTGTAACAATCGTTATGGCCAGAATATGTATTTGCATATAACGGGTGTCCCAACTAGAACGCAATTTTTAACTTTGGCGCCATTTTAAGCGTGATTGTTTGACATTTGAACAATTATTATTATTTGCTTGTAGAAGGTACAAGGTTTGTAAAAATGGAGCGCTACACGAATGAACAACGCATTCTCATTGTAAAATTGTTTTACCAAAATGGTGAAAGTTTTGCGGCTACAGTTCGCAAATTACGATCATTTTGGAGTCACTCAAAAAGAGTCAACTGTAAAGAGATTAATGAATAAATTTGCCGAAACTTGGTCTGTTAGTGAAGACAACAACAACGCAAACAGTCAATGGTGTTCGATATCGTGAAATGATAACCAGTTTTTTCTTGCCTAGAATCGAAGAAATGAATATGGACTGCATGTGGTTTCAACAAGTCGGCGTCATACAGCCAGAGAAACAATTCAATTGCTGCATCAGTCATTTCCCGGTCGTGTTATTTCGCGTTTTGGAGACCAGAATAGGCCGCCGAGATCGTGCGATTTAACACCTTTAGATTATTTTCTTTGGGGTTTTTTGAAGTCGATGGTTTACGCGTATAAGCCGACGACGACTCAAGCCTTAAAAGAGGAAATTGGACGCTGTATTAATGAAATACCGCAGTATTTATGCAAAACGGTCCTAGAAAATTTCATTCAAAGTTCGCGCGTGTGCCTGCAAAGCCGCGGCGGCCATCTGCACGATATCTTGTTCCATACATAACCTCATTCTATCTACTTTACGATATAATAAAGTTTCACGATATATTTTTTTAATATCTGTGTTTTATTTAAAATTTAAAAATTGCGTTCTAGTTGGGACACCCTTTATATGTACATATGTTTAAGTAGTTGGACGTTATTATTTGTAGACACTCAGGTGTTAATTTATGCAGATAAAGAAAATGTCCGTTTTGTATAAAGCATACATAAATATTGTAAAATTTAGTCTGCTCGTTGATAAGATCTACGAAGCTTTGATGCATATATGTAAATTAACTTTGTTGAAATAAAAGGCTTGAGAATTATTTTAGTGTCTAATGTTAGCTACGAGTCTAACTCGCTAAGCCTGCCTGTATATAGTCCGGGTTAAATAGAGTGCATAGCATGCATAAAATATTATTCTAACATTTTCTGCATTGTTTTTGTGTTTTTCTTATGATACATTTCATAAAAGTCATAGATGTATGTTATACATCTATGACTTTTAAATTATTTAAATCTAGATTTTCCAAAACGAATTCTGCTGATGCTTTCTATAAGCATAATAAGGATTTTTGTTGAAAAACAATATATTATAAAATGCTTGTCGATGAAATCGTAAGAAAAAAGCTAGAAACGTCAAAACAATTAGACATTAGTCAGATTTGAAGACGTTAAAGTAAGCAGTGAAAGTATTTTATATTTCCTGAGTATATACATACATCCTGATTCGTTGTAGAATTGTAAGTAATTAAATAAAATTAAACAATTACAAAAATTTCAAAGAAAATAAGAATATTTTATGAAACATTATACTTAACAGTTCAAGTCTGCCAGACGATATTCCGACGATTATTCTGATGAGGATAGTGAGACCGTGGTTGGTTTAATTTTCTTAAGTGTTTTTGTAGAAGTTATAGTCATTGAGAGAATTGACGAAACCTTGATTTATATAACTAAATTTAAAATCATGTCACAAGCCCCCCAAAGCGTCAAAAGTTACGATAGCAACGTCATTACAGTTTCTTTATGCAATTTGAATTTTTTGTTAAATTTAAACTACCATTTTCAATTTATAATACTTACATTATTATAAATTGTAAATTTTTGTCTCTGTAAAAAAACTTTTCCTACGAAAAATTTTGGCTAAATAATACAATTTATAATTTATAACATGAAAATGTAACTAGTGTACATAACATATACATATGTATATGTTTAAAAAGTAGGTATATAAGCAATTAAAAGGATCAAGAAATTAATGTATAAATATTTACATATCATGAAGTATGGATGTAGTCAGTGGTTTCCTAGTGGTTAAGGGGCCCGTCTCTCGTTGCCGTGGGCGCGGGTTCAAACCTGGCAAGTACCAATGTGATTTTTCGGAGTCATATGTACTTTCTGAGAATATTTAGACACCACTGACATACGGTGAAGGAAAACATCGTGAGGAAACCTGGACTTATAGTTTCATAATTATAAGTTTGAAATCACCAACCCGTCTTGAGCAAGCGTGGTGATTAATGCTCAAACCTTCTCCATGTGAGAAAGAGGCCTTGCTCAGCAGTGGGCGCTGATAGGCTGATGACGAAGTATGGATAGGAATGAAGTAACATGGCAAATAAAAGATTAACAATAGACAAGCAAAACCGAAGAATAGAAAAATCTAATACCAAATATAACAAAGTGAAAGAAAAATCAGCAAAGAGAAGCCACATTCTCATCCTCAGCATTCAACCCCATCTTTTAAATTGTACTTCTTTTAATATTGTCCGATGAATAAACCCGTATAAAATATAAAGCACTTTTATGTACAACCATTACTTTTAGACAACTTAACAACAATTAATCAAGTCTAGTGAATTCATAATTTTTAGATAATTATATTTTTAAATCTGTATATGCAATCAACACCGAAAAGAATATTAAAAATATAATGTGAAAATTATAAATGTTTTTCTCCTTTTCTTGAACGAAATTTTGGTTCAAAAAACGTTTTAAATTACATATTTGATAACAGCGCCATATTGTCCAAAATAGTTAAAAAATATATTTCGTTATGGAGGTATATGTACCTGTATATTCAAAATAACCGTGGCGTTAAATTATTTTTAAAGTTTAATCAATTATTATATATGAGAAAAACTTGCAGCTAGAGAAATAATGCTAATAATATGTAGGTGTCAGAAACATTTGAAATCGTTGCATTTACATTAATCGAAAAAATAAACTTGGCTTTCGTTATGTTAATGGTACTCTGTTATCTGTTTCTTTTTTATCTAATCAGAACTTAATATTTTTATAGATAAGACCCGTATTTTTATCACTTGATATTCTGATTACAATTTATGTTAATTTTAACTTTAGCTTGCTGAAGGAATATTTAAACAATCCTCTTAAATGTTACCCTACTTCATTAGAATCTTAAATATAGCTCTGAATGTCAATCATGCTCAAAAAATTAATTTTAATCTAAGCAGAATCTTAAGTTTCTTTAGTTTTAAGAACAAATAAGATTATCATTATATTAATAAGCATTCCTTCTTTTATGTTTTAATATGTGGAATTTATTAATGATAAGGATTAAATATTTTCTGTAATCTCTCGGTGTATTCTATATTACGATACGATTCTATATAACGATTCGATCTGTTAAAGGTACATTAACAAACCAAGAAACAAACTCATTTCATTATTAATTACTCGTAAAGGTTGTTTAATTTTAATAATAATAATAATTTGTGTACGAAGACTCCACGCAATGCATGTCACAGAAAAAAAACGCAGATACTAAAAAAATATGTTTAAAAAAGCTAAACAAAAATTGATCCTATAATTAAACAACATTGCTTTCTTTTAAAATGATTTCTGAAAACAAATATTAAGTATAAAAATCTTGAAAGAGTGATAAAACCGTTGATTTCTTTCATTTTTGTCTCAAAAAACGGAAGCTAATTAAAATGAGCTTTAATGCTGAAAGCTAAAGATTTCGAATCTCACATAAAATTCTTGGAAAATGTAGTCAACTAAACGTACAACGTAACAAACAACAATAAATAAATGATTGGCAATATGTATTAAAATATTACTTCAATTAATATAAAACAATGACATTAGTAATCTTCTATATATATAAAAATGGATTGCTGTTCCTTAGTCTCGCTAAAACTCGAGAACGGCTGAACCGATTTGGCTAATTTTAGTCTTGAAATACTCCTGGAAGTCCAGGGAAGGTTTAAAAGGTGAGAAAAATTTTAATAATTGCTGGGAAAACCCTAAAAGCAGCTCTTTTCTATTTCCCATACAAACGTTTTTTTTTGACATTAGATTTGACAACTAACTAATATGTCAATCATTCTGTTTGATTGAAGCAGGAAAAACCTGATTATTTATGGCCTCTAAGACGGAATAGAGTTCGCCTGGTCAGCTATACCTACATATATTACTCTTGACCAAACTAACGCGGACGAAGTCGCGGGCAAAAACTAGTCATATATATATATATATATATAAATTAATTGCTGTTCCATAGTCTCACTAAAACTCGAGTACGGCTGAACGGATTTACCTTATCTTAGTCTTGAAATGTTCGTAGGGGTTCAGGGAAGGTTTGAAAGCTGAAAAAATTGATTCATTTCCGGGAAAACCCTAAAAACAGCCATTTTCTATTTCCCATACAAACGTTTTCTTTGACATTAGATTTGACAACTAATATGTCAAACAATTTTTTTCGATTGAAACAGGAGAAACCTGATTATTAATGGCCTCTAAAACGGAATAGATTTCTCCCGGTCAGCTATACATACATATATTACTAATGACGAAACTAACGCGGACGAAGTCGCGGGCAAAAACTAGTTTTAAATAAAATTTACATTCCTCGTAATCGAAATATCAGATTTTCACGCGATCGTCTGTTTGTTAAATTGGTTATTGGATACCCTTAACAAATGGTTAATTTTAAATATTTTTTTTAAATTAATTAAGAGTTGAATTACTTTAATGTTTTTATTTAAATATTATCAAACCAAAGACAGCAATAATAAAAATTTGGCTGTTTTTCTCAATTTTATTCTTCTATTTTAAAACATAGTTGAAAATGAAGTGTTAAACATAGTTGGGCATGAAATATTGAGATAAAAAACTGTGAGTACATACAAATATTTGGTTCTTGAGCAGGTACTAAATGCATGACATCAAAAATTATGATATAACTAGCTGGTCATTACATTGTCCCGTATTTATGTACAGAATTTATAGGTTATATATTTTTTATGTATTAAAAGGTAAATATTTTTTTTATATAGTTATGTAAGACACTACCAATTTTATGTGGTTTTCATTCTGTTTGTGTTAAAGCAAACCATGTATCACATAACACTGGAGAAATATTAGAAATGAGGCGTTACGAAGTGACATAATGTTGATGTCGTTTTCAACTGAATTTATAAAATTTAGTTTATGTATTCGACAGAAACACAAAGATACTGGAACTTTAAAATGACTGATAACAATTTATGACACAGAAAAATAATAATAAGAAATCAAGTCTTTTAAACAATTTTTTTATTAATCGTAGATCGGATTTGTAAATTAAAACCTTAGTGAGAATTTGTTTCAAGAATGAATATTTGAAGCACCATAAAATAGATAAAGTAAAAACTATCGTAAGACGACAACCTTTTCAGTCTATGAAAATGGCATAGAATGATTTTTAATGTTAGGTGTATATATATGTATATGTATAGTGTTGATATGTCACAGAGTAATTAGTTCTGTAATTTGCGGTTGTGGCAATACGATAATAATGTGCTTTGTTGACTGCTATAATTATAAGTTTATATAATAGAAGTTTTTTTTATAAATCTTTCTTTAGACTATTAGTTCTTTAAACTATAATTTTATCAGTGGGAAGAATATTAAAAATGAAAAGAGTTATACATATACATACATACATACATATGTATGTTTATTTATATATTACATAAAAGTCATACACATGTTTTTCTGTAGGATACCGTTACGTCGGCCGCTGCCATAGTTACTACCCGCTTGAAAAAGTAATTCTCTCGGCAGTCTTGACGCAAACAAAGCTAGTGGCCTGGATTTATATTCCACCCATGATGCTCATAAACAAAAACCCATAATGCTCATATGAGCTACCTCTTGTTGAATATGATTGACCCGCCTTTGTTTAATGACTGGAATTGTGACAAAACTTGCCAAATTAATGATTGCATCGAAGAAGAGAGATATGCTAACTCTGCTAATTTCAATTATCAAACTTCACACTGCTATAACCTAGACAATTTCCGAGATTATTGAAGATCCATTGTACGGACGACTCATAACATACGTACAAGGTAATGATCTTCTTCTCGTAAACTCCACACATTTAGAGATAAGAGATCTTGAGAACAAAGATGAAATTGCGTTTTACTGGACGGCTCTTAAACTTTCGACAGGGTCTAACATGATTTCTTTATAAGTAAGCTTCCTAGCTAAAGTACATATATTCCCTGGTCTGATAATAACGTAATGAAATCAATAATCTCATAATATTCCCTGAATTTGAGTCTGGTTTATATTTACAATGTCAAAAAAGGTAAAAAATTTGCTAAGATTACTTAATTGATAACGGACTCTGGTAATAAGTAACCTGAGGCTCAGTTAATGATCGTTAATTGATTGATTTAACACTTGCTTTAAATATTCATTGTGTCACGTTTAATTACGTATCTGACTTCTTAATTTACTTTAATGTAAAGACATCTTTGGACAATAATTTCTTTTTAATTATGATGGTTTAATAAAATTCTACTTAACGTTTTATAAAGTTAACTTAATTTAAGTGAAAATGTGATACAAACGTCTTTATAATTTATAATAATTTATTAAACTAGCAAGTGCGAACAGTAAGTGTATTTCACATTAATACCTAGTAATTGTTTCGTACGAGTCCTTTTCTTATTTTAATTTTTAAAAAATAACCTCAGGTATATATATTATATTTTAAATTGAAAATCTATCAACATGTGAAAAAAAACCATGTACCTTCAATGAAGACGGAGGTTACGAATCCTTGCAGTGCGAATAGAAAGTATTAGTAATTATTCAAATTGACTACGGGAGTACGGGACGATCTGGAATAAAACTCTTTCACAAAGCACAAAAGCCTTCACCAAATTGTCATGGCCTCGTTTCCATAGACAAAAATCAAAGTTATTGTCAACAATGAAAGATTTAAGTTTACGGAGGAATGCAATCTGATTTCGAACACTTTTATGTCGAATTTAATATACTTAACTGCAGTCAATTCATAATCATAAGAATACAAATGATAATTTTCTATCGCACAATTTATATTTCATTACGTTGCTTCTATAGCATATAAATATTTATATTTACTATATAAAATTTAGTTCTTTAATATCAATTAATATTGCTTCAATAGGTGAGAACTAAAGCTTGTAAAACTTGTATTCCAGAAGTCAGTGTTTTGGAAAATAAGACACAATATCTACTAGGTTCGGTGATTAACCTCAATTAGTTGAAAACACTTTTTTCCTCACTTTTCTATTATATACATAAAGTTCAAAGATTGTATCTCTTTATTGTATTGTATCTTTCTATGTATAAATGGAAAAAAATTACCGTACATACAATCTTTAGGATTTAAATTTGCATAATAGTTCTAGTTCTTATAATTTTAGCAATTGCTAAATTTTAGCAGTACAATAAATAACATATTGATTACGTTTAAATGTGCAACAGGCGCCAAGGGATATAAGGTTTAAATAAATGTCTTAGAAACCAGCATAGTGTTGAAAGGTAACCACATCTGCAATTCCCTACATCGAGGGTTGAGAACACTATACAAGACAATTAAATCTTGAATGCAAGTATGTAATGAAATATGGCAAGAGATATCATCAATTAAAAAATGAGATACAATTGATTCTAATTAATTTCCCCAGAAAAAATAACTAGAAACTAAAATGTAGGTATTTAAAAAAAATTAAAGGTTACTTTCGGAGTTTAATAACATCCAAAACTTTATGGTGCCTAATATTTTGCTGGTAAACTAATGCTAATAGAGTTGAATTAACAATCTTTTTACACTATGACTTACATAAAAAAATAAGATTTTGAATTCAATAGCACTCTTAAGATATATTTTTTTTTATTTATTTTGTAACTTTAGATTGTGAAAACCATCAAACGTTATAGATTAATTATATTTTATTTTTACAACTTTTTCTACAGGATCTACCCTAAAAGGCATTCATAATTAATCTTTCCCAACCACATTTCTAACGAATTTAAAGTTTATTATAAATAAAAATCAACCTCAAAAATTTAAGTCATTGATTTTTTTATAATTCTTATATTATCGTAAATAAAAAGTTTCCAACTTGAAGGTTGAAAAATATAAGACTTATATTTTAAATTTCACTTTCAGAAGAAGAGTTACTGATTCTCATGATATGATGCTTTACATATATAAAAAATATTTATTATTTTTTTATGAAGGTTCATCAATCTTGGCATTGCTTTCGTCACCATTCATCAAACTCCAAGTACCATGTCCTAATTTATCATTGTATAATATGATCCCCTTTTTCGGGTGACTTATAAAGAACTCTATTTCAACAGTCATTAGTACTGGAATTTCAATTTTATTTTAAAATTATTGTTGATAAGAAATATATTTACATCATATAAAAAAGGTATATATAATACCAATCTTTATGTCTTTATATGTTTTAGGGAACTATAACTGATACTTTGCCAAAATAAACATAAGAATTTAGATAATATGATTTAAAACATATACCTACTTACGTTTTATTTTTATTTTTGCACACAAACTGAATTCTGAAAGTAAAGTAGAGAAGCATTTTCATGCTTGTACTAAATATTAGATACATTGGCCATCAATCGGTGGAATAATTAAAACAGATGTTTGAAAACGTAAATAACAAAAACAAATTAAATCATCGTAATCACTTTACCGATACCTTAGGCAAATACAAAGTTGAATGTCTAAAAAGCTTTAAAGAGTATTTTGACGAAAGGTCGCGGTGTAAGGGAATATGGTATAAGACCATACAGAGTGAGCCCCCGCCTATTCCATGGTTTTATGACTCAGGACTAACTCGACAACAAATTGTTATGGCTCTCAGGCTGCGTTCCGGACACATTCCTACAAATAATTTTGGTTTCTAATGAAGAAATTTAAGTCTCCGAATTGCGATATATGCGAGATTCAGGATGACATACATCATTTTCTTGTGGAATGTGTTTGAAATGCTGCCAAAAGAAGAGAGCTAATACATAGATTTAGCATTATTTTAAAGGATATAGGAATTTTTCAAAGTCAGAGATAGCCAAAACTATTTATCAGTTTAAGTTAAAATAAGACATAGTTTATAAGTTTTAGAATTATTTTAGATACTTTAAGGCTTATATTTATTGTTGGTGGTGGGATTTTTATTAAGGGAACGATGGGACTGACATTTAGCTTTGCTACTAAAAAGTCCCAAAATAAAATCAGAAAAAAAAATCCTCATCACTATAATCATATTAAAGTGTAATTTTTTTGTTGATGTTTGAAATTTATTCAATTGCATATTATTGTTATTATCTTTAAAAGAGTAGTTTTCTTTTCTCATAATATTTCATATTTAAATAAATTGTTGATTAAAAAGGGCATTAAAAGCCTTAAGTATATGTAAAAATATAAAAATTTCTTAAAATAAATTTGTTTTGAAATTGAACCTAATTGATATTATACTTAAATTTAAATAAGAAATGAAAAGTTTACTTAAAACGAGGAAGATTCTAACATAGAGCCTCGCAATAAAAAGTTCCATCTGTTCCCAAATCAAGTACCTAATCAAAAGCAGTTGCGGAAGTATGCTCGCGCGTTCCCGTGGCCCTCCCAGTAGCGGAGAGAAGGAACACTGGTGGGGTTTAGTGGGTATCCGGATGCCCTTCAGGCGCCGGGAGCCCCACATACCACAGGGGGAAGCTTGTCTTCCCATCCCATGCCCCGTGTGCATGCAATCCAATGCATTCCCCATCAAAAAAAAAGTAATCAAAAGCAGATTGTTAATATTGACTAGTTTTCTTTTCTTATTTGTAATAAAAAAAGCAGTGCGGTATTCTAAAGTTGTAGGGATTTACATATGTCAGTTTTAGCTACAATAAAAATATTATTTATGCTGCGAAACTGCGAAACAAATGACTCATAAGTTCAGAGGATTTTTTCCTTGGTTTATTTAATATACACATTAATTTAATTCAACTATCACCTTATTCTTCAGAAAACGAAGAAGCTAAGACACCTACATATTATTGGTCACATTTCTCCGTCAAAAAAGAACATAAGTCATATTTATAAGCATTTTTAATATTACGATAATAAGATCTCTAAAATTTTTTTTAAAGATAAAAGTACTTTTTGAATTAAAATAATTTTTATTTTTTTTTAAACAATCTCATTCTTTTTTACCATAAAAAATATTCCAGAATAAATAAATTGGTATTAATTCCAACAGTAAATAGTCTTAATTATTACAACCTGCTATTGAAATTTAATGAAGTTAAACTTTTAATATAAAATTAATTACTACAGAAAAACTAAGATCCAATGAAACTGTTATAATGAATTTGTATTTTATAAAGCCGAGGTAAAGCAAATCAAAATGAGTGATTTAAAATAATAAAAGAAATATTGATTGTTCAAAAATAAATTATCCGTTAATTTGGTCACACGCTCTAAATAACAAACAAGGAAAATTGTAATGATGCAATTTGTTTGTTTAACTACTGTAATATGTCATTCAAAACTACCATGGCAAATACATTAAAAATGAAATACGATTTTATTAATGGACTCCACTAAAGAAAAAGGTTATCTTTTCGTATGGATTTTTTATGCTTGTTACCCGTGTTATCGGTGCTATCAAAATACTCTTAGATCGTACATATAATTCGGAAAAATCACATTGGGACTTGCCAGGTTTCAATTCCGCACCGTCGTAGTGAGAGAGGCGGGCCTTTAACCTCTAGGCCTCCATGACTTTATGGTTTTAATATAGTCATGTATTTTTAAAAAGCACTGTAATTATTTGTTCCTTTAGATTTTTGTAATTGTTTATAATTTAAACACCGCAACGAATCCTTACGACTTGGATTTTAGTTCAAATTCATTCTAATTAAGAGCGATGGAATTACAGATTTGCATTCATTTACAATTTATTTATATTTTTTAATTTAGTAAAGGGTTAAAAAAGGTTTTAAATTCTATAACATACCATGTTAATATGAAAGAATATTTTTTACAAATGCCCTTAAAAATTGTGAATACGATTTAAACCATTTGCATATGATCACAGGGTTTTAAAATTTTCTTGCCATTTAAAAAGAGACTGACTCTCCACTAATATAACGACTTTGACAATTGTAATTATATAATTTATTTGCTACAATATTCATCGCAATTATTATTACTACTAATAAGTTTAACATGAAATACTGCTACTAATAAGTACTACTGTCTGGTGTATTTATTATAGTCCCGACAGATTTCTTGTAAGGTGGTTGGGATCATACTTAGTAAGTCATATGTATAATGAATGTTGATTTTTTGGCTCTCAATCATACAAACACATTTACCATGGCGTTATGGGAGTACCTCGATGCACTAAGTGGAGTCTTTGTTATTTTGATTTATTATTAATAACTTATATGAGTTTTTCAAATACCGACAGCTCCATTTACAACTTAATCCCAAATTTGACATGAGCGCAGTGAGTATAATAAATAATGTTTATGACGTAATAAAATTAACGTTATTGTTTTTAATTATCTAATTACTATTTTTGATGGCGCGTTTTGAAAACATACATAAAAATGTAAAATGTGTTTTATTTTATACCATTCAAAACGATGTAGGTACGAATATATATATACTTTCAAAATATAAATGATTCATTGTAATTATGACAAAGGTTCAACCCAATCTCACTTACGCTCCGACTCTGTATTGTCACTTTTCATTCAACATACGAACAATGTGCTTTGATGATGGTTATATCACAACGTTTATTTAAAACTAGCAATCACTAGTGAATATAATGGATATAAAATTTAAGTTGATAGAAAAATTGTCAATCAATTGTTCGTTTCACAATTAAAGATGTAGTCTTTAAAATGAATGTCGTAAAATTATAATTCGGTGCGTCTATCTAACCTCTTAATAATGATTTCCGTATTACTTTTGATTTTAAGATTTTAAATTTTTAACAAAATGCAAACAACGCAAAATATAATCTTGGATAACTTTTCAATATTTCTTTTTTTATCTTCGATGACAATAATTCAAAGGGCTATTAATCTTACAAATTTATTAATTCTGAAACCATTTATCAAAGTAAGATACAGATTTACGAACGATTATCAGGAGTTTAAATAATAAAAAATATGAATTATAGATGTCATATAATCATAAAATATCATATAATCATAAAATAACAATTGTTTTGTGAATAATAGATGTCAGTTATTTTTTTAAACATAAAATGGATTAAGTGTAATTTCATCTGAGATTTACTGAGTTGAGCTCAGTAGTTTCTGTAAACATATGTATGATTCTCTACCGACTCAATCAGGAAAAACGGTAAACCGACAGTACACACTATGCTTTTATAAATCACCATTATGTTTTTTATAGGATATAAAAATATAATATTAATACCGAAATTATAAAGACAACTTATAGAAAATAGTATTTTTTAGATTAATTACTTTAAGGTTAATAATTTAAGGTTCCATTA
The DNA here is from genome assembly GCA_916720795.1 of Danaus chrysippus. NCBI lineage: Eukaryota > Metazoa > Arthropoda > Insecta > Lepidoptera > Nymphalidae > Danaus > Danaus chrysippus. The sequence goes on from CAKASE010000055.1 coordinate 4,987,439, forward strand.
ATATTTAGGTATTTTGTTGTTCAGTTACAGTCATACGAGTAGAATAATAATAGTTGTTTCTGAGAATTACTCACTGTTATTACTATTCCTTATTTTGCTGGAGCAAACAATATCAGTCTATTTTTGTTATTTAACTCGCTGTTGGATTACATTAAAGTTTTTTCTTTTCTATTTCACAAAGGAACAATGTTTTCATTGACGAACAGAATAAGTTTGAGAATAATTTTCATAATTCCAGACGAGACTTCCGCATTAAACAAGGTCAAAAACACTTTACGCTGGTTTTCTTAGAAACTTGACTTTATCTATATTTCAAAAAAAATATTCACTATCCTATTAATTCTTTCCAAGTCTAACATTAATCCCAGTCAACATTTTGTTTCTTTAGTTCCTAACTATTTGTATCTTAGCCAACATGATATATGAATTTCATGAGAATATTAATGCCTTTGAAATATCCTTGTGTTTTGTACTAAAGTTATAAATATTGAAACACGTATATATATTTAGTGACATTTTCAGAGGCTACACAGAATGACATAAAATTATTCACAATTTTATTGAAAGAAACTTGACACTTTTAGAACCTTTTTCATTAAATTACAATAAAGAAACTGAGCGAAATATACAACAGTATGAAAAAGCACTTTACGTAGTTTATAAATCAAGTTATTACCGTTTTAGCAATTTCATTTTGGTAATCACTATTGGTATAGCGTAATACCATGTTATTTTGTCAACCTTTTACATTTATGATCGTTTTTCATTGTTTTTATATTCTTTATTATATAAATAAGATAATATTACTCCTACATATAATAAAGTTATTAAAAAGAAACTAAGTTTCTCGCATACTACGATTCCTTGTTTTTTTTTAACTACTTAATTCCTATGATTCGGTTCCTTTACAGAAATCGTAATCAATAAGCCGATAAAATATTTCCCGAAACGTCGGTATTATTAAAAATTAAGAAAAACAACACAATTTATTTATTATCCGCCATGATTATACGCCAATTAAAAAATGTTTTAAAGTAAAACATAAACAAAAGCTTCTATAAAATATATGCAATTTGTATTATTGGAAGTATTTTAAATCCTCAGTAGAACTATATAAGAATAAAAAAAACGGCTTTTGATGATTGAAATTTTATATTTGACATAAAGTATGAGCAATTTTTTTAATAAATAAATAAATATTTTAATGTAAAAAGTGCGTTGACTAACGTGAAAACAATGGATTAAATGGAATCCAAACAAACATTTGAAGTATCCAGAAAATAAGCCAATGGGTCATATGACTGTCATCATTCCTGGTTTGCTCTATTCTGTTTTGTTTTGTCTTATGATATAACAATTTTATCTAAATCAAGGCTGTTGAATTCTAAGTTATTTTTAAATCTAGGTAATTATCCATAAGGATTTATAAAAGAGAACACCAATAATAAGTTAAAATAAAATGTAATTATAACGATAAAAATTTATATATTAAAAAACATTCTTAAGAATCATTTGAATTTTTACAATATAAAATATTTTACCAATAAATAACATATCTTCAGTAAACTTACTTAGAAAGTAACAAACGAAACAGACTATAAGACTTACTGTGATAAGAGTTGTAAGAAGGAAAAGGGCATGAGAAGGTAATGTAGGCCAATCGATAGGCCACATTCTTACGATTAAAATGTAAGTAAGTAATGGTTAGTGATTTATATTCGTTAGACTTAAAATTACCATTTGGAAAAATTTATTTATGAAAAAGTTTTTGGATGTAAAGGATTGATCGTAGGTCCTTTTTAGTGAAAATTATTTCTTAGATTCATTCATTTTATTCTTTCTATTAAGGATAGTTTATTTTTTTGTAGTAGAATTTTATGTGGAATGAATTTAACACGGCCCAGATCAAAGCCCTGCCATAAAGAAGTTTTCATTTATGATACAAGATTTAACATGTGTCCTCTCACCGACCTTGACTTTTTGCTGTAAAACCTGTATTATTCTACAGTTGATATCTATATGTAACCCAGCAACTATCAATGTTAGCCGTTTTAAAATTTCTACCAGCATTGATAAGTTTTGTGTTTGAGTATTATGCTTCAAATGAGAATCGTAACGCCTTGTGACGAAAATAAGTGATTTGTAAGACAAGTTTTTAAATAACTATAATTTCTGTTCATTAAATGTTATTACAGTAGGACCCCGATTATCCGGACCTCGGTTATCCGAATTCGCGATTATCCGGACTGCCAATCTCGACGAGTTTATTCTAACACTAGCCTTTGCCGCGACTTCGTCCGCGTAGAATAGTGACTTCCCTCAGATTTTTGGTTCTTCCCACATAGTTCCCGTTCTTGCGGGGTTTTCGGAATGTTCGAGTTCCCGTAGAATTTTCAGGATAAAACCTATATTTTTTTTAAATCACAATGAAGTACTCTTAGCCAACAACATATTTATTTGTTTATTTGAATAAAGATTAAATTATTATGTTGATACAACTTAAACAAATTATTTCGACCAAATTAGATACCATAAAAACGGTTTTTGTGAGTTAATCTTAAAAGATAGACATATACTGTCGCGGACTGTTTTTTAGATCATTAAAAGAGCTATTATTCTTTAGTACATATTTTTTGTGTATCTTGAACCGTTTTCACGGCGCACGCAACGGAAGGCTTCAAAGATGAAATAATTTCTCCCGTTTTCTTCATATATTGGATTATCCGGACTTTCAATTATCCGGATGCCTACCGACAACAATTAGTCCGGATAATCGAGGTCCTACTGTACTTATTGTATAATATTTAAAAAAAAATCGATCTGATTAGAAAATGAAAGTTGTTTCCATACAAATTGCTCCTTAATTAATTATAAGATTAGAACGTCAAGTTCATGCTACAAAATATTAATCGAAGACAAAAATAGAATATGCTTATGAAATTTTTTAACTTTGCTCACATTTTATGGATTAAAAGCTGCTTCTACAACTCTTATTAGTAAATGAACATGAGTATGTTCAATACACTATGAGATCTAGCTTGTGACATTTTTCATATGTGTGACATGTTAAAGTTTTTTTTTCTCTTACAGATAACCGGGATTGGGCTTAGCGGAAAACTGTTTTAAGATGAAAGAGATTCAAATTTCAAACAAATAGATGGTTAACGGAAAATTGTTAGTGAAATATGCATATAGTTGTATGTTTTGTTCGACTCTCTAATGTTTGAATTTAGCTTCGATACGATTAAACCTACCTATATGTAATCAGTTTTGGTATTTATAATCAATCGACATATTGTTTGGTGTAAGGTTCAGTTAGCTCATCGTGTAAATCTTTAGAACATTTTATATAAACATTATTTTGAATGCATATTTTTCATTATAAATTTTATGAGGATCAGAATGAATTAAATTTATAAAAATTAAACTAAGCTACTTACTTTTTTCTGAAGATTGTTAAATTTTGAGTATGTTCTACGATATGTTAAATGATTGTAAAAAATTAAAAACTCATGAAGGCTATTTTGTTCATTTATATCTTATAAATACAAAAATAGTTATGAACCTACAGTTAAGTGCTTACTGCTCGAAATGTATGAGATGTATCAACTTCTTATTTAATACATTTTTATATTCTTGTCATCAATAGATATAGATCTACGGATTGAAAAATATGACGTTGCATTATTCTGCACATTATATTTTTAACCACAAAGTATAGTCTTAAAATTATATTACATGCACACGAACACTTGACTTTTTTATAAAAAAACGTTCTTTCCGTATTTCTTTCATGTTTATAAAACAAGAATTATGATGATATGTAATTTTTATATTGAAATAGACCGTAAGATTATGTAGTGATTTGTGTGTACGACTTTGTAACGCAAGAAAAATCACTATAAAGTTGCACGTTTTAAAGAATAGTGTAAGTAGAAGATTGGGAATATTGAAAGGCAAAGAAATAGAAAACAATTCAAGTTTCATTAAAACTAATTTTAAAAAACCCAAGTAGAATTAAATAAAATTATGAATAAAATCATGCTTAAAATACATAAACATTTTAAAAAAACGAATGAAAAATGTGTGATTCTTTAGAGTAAAATTTTAAAAACTAAATAATAAAAACCCCTTACAGTATCAGAGCGATGATAATTTTATAATACAATAAAAAAAGCATAACGAATTAACAAAAAGTTAGGAGTTCTTAGAAAATAAAATTGAAGCTTTCAAAACGTATATGTATCGTATCTTCATAATTCATAAACAAGTAGCAGATAAAGTTATATGCAATATACGACCTACACTCGAAAAGAATTTTAATTTGTTCAATAAAATATTAATTATCATGTATTTAATTGTTAAATAAAATATTGTTATATAAAAAAAATGCTCTTTAAATGTAGGTCCTATATTACATATTACCTTATTTTGCTATTTCTTTATATGCACAGAATAAGTATTTGAAATATATGTACATTGAAATGAAACTAATATTTTAGGATTTACTAACCGATTTTTTATTTTTGACTATAAACTATATACTCCCGACGTTTCGGCTACTTTACAGCAACCGTCTGCCCGTGATCACGTTTATTAGAATCATAATTATTCATAAGCCTCTAGTAACGATTACGGACACTTATTTCGTACCTAAATTTGTTACATTAAATCTATTAGTAACATTAAGAACTGAGTTTAAATTTAATACTTCTTGTCAGATTAAGATACATAGTTTAATTTCTGTAGCTAATATAAGCTGTGACGTAAAACGCATTATTTTAATGTCATTTCCAGTCACATTTCCAGATGTAACGTTTACTTAAAATTTTAATAATGTTTACAAATTAGTTACAAAATGGTATTAGGTAGGTATAAATATTATGATTAAAGTTTTGTTCCACAAATAAAAGAACTGTTTTCATTTAGAACGACGAAGTAGCAAAGATGAGGCATTATTTTTATGAATTTAAATTGGATATGGTCCTTAGTTTAACAAGGATTTCTAATAATGAAATGAGTAACATTTGCAATACTAAAAGTTATTTATGAATACTGAAACGAACTCGTCGGGGTTTGATATGACACACTAAACTTTGTTCAAAACAGCAAAATGAGAAAAAATACTTGATAACTCATGAAAAGCATCAAAGTATATTAAATTATATGTTGTTTTAAGTAATATTTACTGCTCTCTTATAAAATTTTCATGTTATTTCTTAGCAATATTTGCAAAATATATTTATATAGTACCTACATTTAATATTTTATTTAAAAAAGCATAAATTTTTGATGATTTGTATTCAAGTTCATTTAAGTGAGAAACATTTTTTTATTTAATTTAATAACGGTTTCAAACAATATTCCGTTTTTTTTTTTGTTAGAGATTTTTAATAAAGAATATTTTTTAGAAGTTGACTGAATACTGTCAGGAAAATGAAATTTCTGTTATGACCGAAATGAAATTGTTATTAAGGAATTTGAAATTAAAATTTATTTTAATATTTTCAAATAATAATTAATTACATATTTTTATATTTAAATAAGTTTTCTATAGTAAAATTCACTTTAAGAGATAAGCGTATCAGACGTGGAATTTAATAATATTTTTAAAACACTCATATATTTACAATTTATTGATCTTGTATTTTAATATAAAAAGAATATAACGCAAATATATACTTTTGATAACATTATAATTGTTAGGGTTAATTGTTTGTATTTAATTAATATTCATGAGCTTGAGGACACCTTAAGTACGCTTGGGCAGCTTCTTGAAATCGATCTATGCATACCTTATTATTAACTTGCATTCCTGAGGCGTCATAGTGTTACCGAAGTTATCTGCATTCCCTTCTTATTATTATTAATGAATATAACAATAATATTATTGGCTCAATGTCTAGGTAGATTTTTTGATTCAATCTATATTTTTATGAGGCGGTTTGACATTGCGGTTAATTTTTATTTTTATAAATTTGCTCCAAATCAATGATAAGAAAACCGCGTAGAGTCTTATTTCATTGGATATGTTATTTATTAGAATATATTCAAGCTTTAATAACACAAATTTATATTGAAAAGATTTTTGAAGACGCTTCCAACATATTATAAACTTCAATATAACACTAAAATTTTTTTCATTTGGAAAATAAATATAAAACTCAAAATAAATAACATCAAAAAGAAGATGAACAAATGCATAATTAATTATTTGTAAACAGATCTGCTTAATTATTTAAAGTTAAAATGCAATATGAATCTGAAAGGAGACAAATTGATTTTTATTCATAAAACCATAATCGACGCCAACACGCTTCAAACTTTAAATTTCGGGGAAAATGCGTCTCTGACATTTGCTAACTATGCTATATTGTTATTACTTGATATTTATAATTTAAATTTAGTGTCATAAATGTATAAATAGTATTTTTATATAATTAAAACTTTCCTTTTAGGTCCCGACGGACCGTAAATAAATAAGACTTCTTCCTATTCCACTTTCTACATTTATTTTTAAACGTATATATCGGCGCTATTAGCTTTAATGACGGATGCGACGTGAAAATAATTTGAGGCTGTCATCAATTCGTATTAAAACTCATTAGTATTCATGATTATTGTTAAAAGTAAAACGAATCAAATATTGTTTAAAAGGAGAATAGAACTATGTTTAAATCTTGGTATAAATATGACGTCTGGACGCACGACGGCAGACTTGAGAATTCAGAGTTCAGTGAGTGCGTATCTTTGAAGTATGTGATTATGAAGAACCTTCAAGAAATACAGTAACATTAAGAACAATTGAAGTTTCATTTTAAAATATCATGGAACGATTTAGAAGTGACATTTGTAACGTCAGCGAGGCTGGCGTCTCTCTCTTTAAAAACAATGAATTTGTGATAAATCCGATATATACAAATATTTTACTTTTAATAAGTTTTAATAATTGCAATTCAACAATTGACAATATCACATCTCGTCTGCCCGGGATCACGGTTGCTGTAAAGTAGCCAAAACGTCGGGATTATGTAGTTTATAGCCAAAAATAAAAACGCGTAGTAAATCCGAAAATATTAGTTTCATTTAATTGTCAATATCATTTGATTTCATTGTTTTTTATACAATTTGAAATATATGTACATGACATGTACTTAACATGTACATATGTATATTTAACCAAAACTATATGACAACAAAATTCACAGTGTAGACAAAAATTCAATATATTTGTGAGATATATAAACCTATAATTCATAATTATCCATTTAAATTATGTTCGTTTTGAAAATTCGCTTTATTAATAACTAGCTGACCCGGCGAACCCTACATCAAGAAATATCTGTTGCCTTTTTATCTGAATAAGATTAATTTCTTTATTAAGTATAACTGACCCGACAGACAATGGTCTGTCTTCTTACTGTGATTTTTGGATTCTTATTGGTATATTAATACATATAAACATTATTCCAAAAACAAAGTGTTTATTATTCTAGTGCTTTATTCTAACTACATTATATTACCGCCAGCGACATATTATTTTAACAAAAAAGTGAAATATGGTAGTTATTTTCTTTTCTAGTAATTTTCGTATTTTTTTATTACATAAGAATCTTCTCGTAATAATAACAAATACATTATATGTACAACAAAAAAAGAAGCAGTGAAATCGGTCCAGCAATTCACGCGTGATGCCGTGACCAAGGGAAAAGGTACTAAAATTTTTATATATGTACATAGATTGTTTCTCATTTCTCTAAATTTTAGTTTTAGCACTTAATAAGTACCCTGCGGTTGAAAATAATTTCCATATGGCAATATTTTTCCAAAGTAGCCCAAATGTGTGCAAGTTAAAAAAATCAATCTAAATACTGAACAATTTCTTTTGCATTGAACATGACAACAACATTTGTAATATTATCCCTGCTTCGTAAAGGTCACTAATAGTTCCATACTATGATATATGAAAAGAAGACACCAGGTTTAGAAGACTATATAAATACAGACAAATCATATGTTTTTGATAAACCTTAGCATTAAATGTCATAAAAATATAAATATGCATAAAAGTATTAATACATATTTGGTTGGCAACTAGAATATTATCCGGGACCTTATTGTAAATAGTTTTATATGGTAAATTTCATATTTTGTCTGAAATTTGAAAATTTAAATAGTTTAAATATATTGCAATAGCTAAATATGTATCAAGAATTCGACAGAGGTATATTTCCTTTATTTATATTCTATTTTAAATCTACAGATTCTTTGGTTGATAATGCTTTACGGGGTCCTTTCTTAAACACTCGTACAATTCGAAAATCATATTCATATTCTGGGGACTATTAAAATGGTTTTCGTGAAAAATTAAAGCCATTACAAAATCTGAGTATTAAAGTAATATTATTTCTAGATTTAGCAACTGCTTTATAAGTTTGAGCATCATTACTTAAAATAGTAATATTTGTCTGACTGTCCTATTGTTAACACAAACACATTGAAATTACATTGTTTTAGGAATTTATTACAAAGTGAGTAGAAGATCTCAACGATTCACCAAATCTTATGAGTTTTAAAAAACTTAATTTGAACAAGTTATCGTTTGCGACTGCTAGAAATAATTTCTAAGATATATATCACTATAGGATATAGGATATATAGGATGAGAAAATCTACATACTATTTTATAAAATTCACCGTTTAATAAAACGAAAATGAATTTTCAACGGACAAGGTATTTGGCTTCCATAAAATTTTGCTGCTTGAGAAATTTAAATTGCAACACAGTACTTTTTTTCAGCTAAGTGCGGAACGAATGTTTCAAATAATGAGTATATAAGTAAAAACTATTTCGATCGCTTTTTTTTAAATCTTTTTAATATTAATACTAATTTTACAAGTAGATACATAAAATTTCAATAGCAACAATTAAGTTGAACGTATTTTGATATCATCATCATCTGGAGAAGGTTTATTAATCACCACCTTTGCCCAAGGGGGATTAGTAATTTGAAACGTATAATTTAGAATTATAAATTCAGTTTTCCTCGCGATGTTTTCCTTCACCGACTGTCAGTGGTGTCTTGATACTCTTAGAAATTATATAGGTACAACTCAAAAAAAAATAATCAAATTAGTATGTATTATTTTAAAACTACTATTATTCTAAACAAGTACTAAAGTTTCAACCGAAAATATGGCATCTTATGCTTCTATCTATAAAAACGTCAATTCTGTAATCGTCATACACATTGTTAAAACAATTTTTATTTGAACATATTCAGTTTTAAAGGCTTTTTATTTTTAATTTTCTGTGTTTAATACTGTAGCAGTTGCAGAATTAATACATATGAAGCAATTGCAATAAAACAAAAATACCACACGTAAATATTGGCAATAAAACCAAATCAATATGGGATTGTTCTTAACATTCAACGAATTTAGAAATATAAATATCAAAGGGAAGCATATTTGCATTGAACGTCAATTTAAAGCTTTTTGTTTTAAGTATTGAGTTTGTTACTTACTCTGCTAAATGTTGTCGTTCCATATGCGCGTATTTTTATAATGTGTGCTAAAAAACTATCCTAAACCTATGTAGACTATTATGTTTCACTTGTTTTATTTAATAGTAATGTGTAAAACCAAAAACTAAATAATTAAAAAGACGATCCTCAAAAATTTATATGCCTTCAAATTTAAGCTTTATTTATTTACCTGTATATTTTCTAGCATAAGTTCATTTTGTAAGTATACGTTTATTTATATAGGAGTTGGATGAGATTCATAAAATGTTTCTTAAAGAATTAATAAATTCCACGCGTTGACACATGACATTGTTTTAATATTTTTCATTTAACTTTAAGTAATTGAGCTCGTACACAACATTAACTGACCAATTGGGTTTTTGAAAAAAAAAAAGTATTGATTTTTTTTTATGTATTTTAAAACTTTATTATTAATTATATTGATTTTTAATGCAAAAAACTTGAAAAAAAATTTTTTTTATTAATTATAAGCAATTAAAAATTGATAAAATTCAGAAAAAAATCACATGACTGTAAACGGGCCATGATTGGTCACCACACTTGTGACGTCATAATGTTAAAGCAATTTCATAATAGTACAGTGTTTATGGCTATTATCTTTGACTTGATAAAAATATCTCAAATTTATTAGTGAAAAACGATTTGAAAAGTTTATTTCCACTAACTATGTGTGATAAAGGATTTATATAAGCAAAATCGGATAATATTCCTGATGTTGATATATGTATTTATGATAACTAATTTTTTTAAAAATGACGTTCGGTTTAATTCTGCTGAAGTTCGAGGTGCTAAGGCATCAAGGTAAGTCTGTTAAAAAATACTATTCTAAATGAAAATAAGTATTTATTCTCTATTAAATATAATTAATAATTATTTCATTAAATCATTATTAATAAAATGTTATTACAACATTATAAAAAACCAAAATAACATATACTTTAAAAATTTAAATGTAGTCTGATACAGAACCTAGAATATTATAAAATTATGAAAATATCTATTAATTGAATTCCAATTATTAGACAAACATACATATAGATTTACTATTTAATCGCTTTGAATTATCAATTAAAAAATTTTTAATGCTACGATTCTAAAGGTTATGATTTGGAGCCCAGGTAAAAAAATTAATAACTGAACTATACTTATTCGATTTAGACACTTAGATAAATAATAATTAATAACAATATTATTATGAATACTTACAACGAAATGATCTTCACAACAAAAAAAAATTGATTTTGTTTTTGAATAATCTCGGTGCACTGCTTGAAACCATTTCTTTCGACGTTTTTCGTCTTGTGGAACATTTAAAAACATTTTTTCAGGAGTTGTTTTTGTAGTATTTGTACATAATGGTACAAAACAAGAGCGATAACTTTTGAGTTTTGACATTTTTGATTATTTAACAATGCCAACAGAATTTACTAGATAAAAACTCAAAACACTGTACTAATTATTATATCTCTGTATGCTACAATGAGCAAAAACTAACATTGTGACGTCACACGCGCTCGGGTTTATTCGCGAGCTATCGGCGGGTCTTCGGTACTGAATTTAAAATTTAATTTTTATTTTGAAATAACTTTTTAAATATTGCAAAAAAAAATAAAATAAAAATAGTTTTGTTATAAAACTTATATATGATCTTTCCATTTATCACAAAAAAAAAATTATTCAAAAACCCAATTAAAAAATTCATGATCGATGGTTTGAGCACATATTAAGGCTGCAATCAAATATTTAATTTTATATTACATAATACTAAAACTGTTTCTTATTTTTTGATAATTCAACACTATTATTACATTAAAAAAATGAATCCTCATAATTTTAATGTTATCGTTTCAATGTGTATATCTATATATATATTAAGCAAACTAATAACTATAATAATAATTGTCAGTTGAAGTAATAAATAGTTATTGCTTTCTACATATTCATTTAAAAACATCATCACGAAAATTTTATTATTCTTGTAAAACAATCTAGAAAATATGTGTGTATGGAAATTTATATATAAAAGGTTATAAAGTCTTATATATTTATTGGGGTAGAGGTTCTTTTTATATTGATAATTATGTTCCTCAAAGTGGGTTACATATTATAAAGATTTTTTTTATTTATTAATAAGGATTGCGAAATATTAGACCTGGTTTATAATTTTAAATAGGTTCTGTTCATGTAATAGCAAAATAAGATAAAAGTAAAATTTCAATAATTAATTATTAATATCAACAAACAAAACCTCGAAAGCCTATCAAACTATCAAAGTTGAGCCACCAGCTTGTGTATAATCCTCCTAAGGTATCCAACTAAACCAAATTTTTAATTTATTCAAAGCCAACAGATATTATTATTTCAAAAAAAAATCTATGACTATCAAATTCTAATCTGATCATGACAGAATAAAATTTTTGTAACTATTGACAAGAAAATTTACATATACATATGTATATCTAACACTGCCATTTTATTCCGATAGCATCAGTAAGAAACAACATACGCAATAGAAACAATGCCATTTAGTTCTATTTATAAAAAGTACCCATAAAAAATAAAATTTAATTAAAATCTGTATTTAAGATTTTTGTGTATTTTCCGTAACAGTATAATTTATGAACAGAAGGATTTGATTATTCGTGGCATATAAAATATAATTGCCCTTTTTATTTTGATATATTGTTTTTGTAATTTTATTATATAAATATGAAATTATTGATAAGGATAACGAATTGTTTTGTTTTTAACAGACTCTTATTATCACTACAACTGACTTCACTTAATCTTATAACTAAATTAAAAAATCAATGTAAATGTTATGAAGATACCTTGTATTAAATAATATATGTAAAATAAAAAATACGCTGTTCTTATGATTGATACAAAGTTATCGTTGCAAAGCTGTTATGATATTTTTTTTTAGACTTGAGATGATTTATGACTTTCCACCGCTACGTGGTCTAACTTTAGAAAGAAACCGCCTGTAACAGTTTGGTTGAATATTCCATGTTATTTTATTGTTTTAAGGGGGTTTAGCACTAAAAAGGTTTATCGCTCGTGACACCTTTTCGCATTTTAATTTACCTATTCTGTAAGGTTTTTAACAAGGTTCCATCAACTTTGAATATCTTTTGAAAGCTTCTCATATCTTCATATGTGAACGAATTAAATAATAGAAAAAAATAAATAAAACGAAACTGTAAATCTAGAGGATCGGAAATACTTAGGTACAAGTATCAACTCATTTTCTTAATATTTGTGCCACATTTCTTACTTCTTAGTTTGATAACTTTGTAGCAATTGAACTGTAACTTAGTCAAAAAGCCAGTCAATAACATACATTGTCACTGTAAAACAACATACGTAGCAATCAAACCTTATTGCAGCTAACCGGTTCTCTCTTTCCACCTTGATACAAATATGTAATGTTTATTAAGTTTTTGAAACCTTTTTATACTTATTGGGCAGTAACAGTTATACTATTATATAGGTTTCGCATTCATTTTAGGTTATAAGAATTTAACTTCATTGTGGTTGTGGCTTGAGAATAATCATTATACATATTAATGTCTTCGTAGTATAAGTGAATTCTATAAGTGGATTTGGTATAACGAATATCAGACCTCACTTTTAGTTATATCACTATATGTTTTAAAGTTTTCATACATGTCATCATAATTTAAATCACCATATGCTTCAATAGTAATTTATCATTAATAATATTTTTAAATATTATTCCTAACATATAAACCAAAACTAAACTAAAGTACTATTTAATTTTTCATGTTTTAAAAAAGTGGGACGTTATTAAAACGCCTTCATTTCCAATCAGTAACTTAGACATTGAAAATGTTCACGCGCAAACCTATTTTCTGCGTTTAATTAAAATTATAAATAATGGAGTTACAGTTCCGGGAATTGGAAGTTTTGTATTGGGAATTTTCTCCTCTGTCAGAATATATTTTTCGAAATTTCTTAAATATTAATAGGTTATTAAATATTTGCAAAACAAGAAATGTCAATTTTTCATCTTTAATTGTTTATAACCTATGCAATTTTTTATGTCCCAATATACGCTTTTGGCACAATTTTCTAGGCGTTTTTCCGGATCCAATGAGTCATCGCACATAATTTTAGGAGCAGTATCTCTATTTTGTACCATTTTAAACGTGTCGACTAGACTATAAGGTCGAAACTATAATTTGAATATCCAAATTTTGCTAAGAACGTGTTTGTAGCAAAAGTATTCGGCATGCCTCATTTGAGACCTTTACCGTAGCGCCGACAGAACGAAAGCTATCCCACATTTTTCGGTAATCCTTTAAATATCTATTAATTCCTGTCACGTATTCTGTTAGGACTAATTTAGCAAGAGATTAATTCCATATTTATATCACAAGATATTCTTCTTAACTTAAAAAAATGTTTATTCACTATAAAAAAAGAAATCGAATTGATCCCTTTCAGTATTCAGTAAAATATAAATGTATAAAGGTAGGATTCAGTAAAATATAAATGTATAAAGGTTTCCAAAGTTAATAAATTAATAATGCCTTCGCTGAACCCAACTCAATTTAAGTTATAAAAGTATGTCCTCTAAATATTGGCTGAAAATGTTAGAGACGAAATTCTTAGTTTGTTTAAAATGTTTTGTCATAAATAAGAGGGACTTGAAGTCACTTATGTAGAAGGGTGTTGTTACTGAGACTTCGGTGAAAATAATTGATGCTTTTTATGGAAAGTTTTGTGTATTACCTGGGACTTACCATATTTAATTATTTTAAAAATTACGTTTATTATTTCATTATTATTTTTTGAACAACAAAAGTTCAGTATACAATTATTTTGTTCTATTATTTGAACAACAAAAACAAAAATACGCTCTCTGATCAATCACGGCAATTTTATTTCGTCCGGGAATAAACGATTTTAAATTAACTGATTTGAAATATATACTATTCTTATCTATTTAGATTTTATGGCCTTATATGAATACAAAAGCTACAAACGTTAAATATGTTGTTGCTTTAATTAATATATTAATATAACTTACAGTCTTTTCTCTGGGTCCATAAGGATGCTGCAAAGAAATTTACGATGAAACTCGATGAATGTACCTGAAATTTTTCACTTTCACTTTATAATAAGTTTTAAATTAAACTTTATATGAAACTTTCTTATGTCTTTCATTATAAGGAAAAAAATATAAAGCAAAGTAGATTCAACAAATTTTATAATTATGATATTAATTACATTATGTAGTAGATACATACACGTGATTTTCATAAAAAAAAATATAATCTGAAAGCGTAGCTTAACACGTAGACTATTGCGAAACCTACTATTTTTTCGCAATCTCTTTTCACAATTGATTTGCAACAAAGTTTTATTAAATGAAATGGGACATGACATTTTTTAAATTAGTAGAGGAAAGGTAAAGTTTTCATTCATTATTGTACATAATTCATTAAATATTATAAATAAATACGTTAACTAAAATTACATTTCAAAACAATCCTTTTATTCCCAATGCTAATCAAGCGACTATATTTTTAAATAAAAATAACAAAAATTATGTATCAATCTCCATATACTGGTAAATATATTCTGTTCAATTATTATAATATGTCTGAAGTCCTGTGAATTCTCTATTATTGAAGTGATTTCGACATCAGATCGTGCGTTTTAATTTCATAATAAAATATTATACATGTTCATATTGTACATATGTTATGTAGGAATATATTTGAAATCACCTTTTATCAAGGGTTATAATCACCTATCATCACCTATTTTTATCAATTGTTAAAGGTAGGCATTGTAGGCCTGTTGCAAAACTTTACTTTATATATAATATGAATAATAACGATCTAATTTAACAATTTATTTACAATAAAGATTGTGGATTATAAATTTCAGTGGTCTGCTATTTGAGATTTTTATTTTACAAATAATTAAATGGGTATTCTTCTAGAATTTGTTCGATTACAAGTTGAAAAATAATGAATAAACAAAAATTCAACACTTTCATTATTTCGACCTCGATAATGTTCGACCTCATTTGAATTAATTAGTTAACGTTCGAATCTACATCTCATTGTCTCGTCAAATATTTAAGAAATAAATCACTTAATTTATTCCGACTGGGAAAGAACAAACTATATTACAATTGTCTCTTTAGTAAAATAGGTTTTAAATGCAGGTGTTTATAGATTTGTATTTTAAAACTTGTATATATGTATGTCTATTTCCTACTATTCTTTTATAACTTCACAAGAAAAACTGATTGTAATTAACTGTCATTTAAACTGTATAGGTGTTTTGTTTTAGTCCATAAATATTTGTTAAAAACATTTTGAATTGTATTTATTATATGAAAATTAACTCACATCCCAAACAGTTATGCGCTATAACAAAAGTATCACTGTATGAATTTATCGTCATATTTTTGTTCTCTTCTATTATTGAGAAAGTAAATTCGAAAAACATTGCCATTATCTATTTTTACATAAAAATAAAATACCGCCTTATTAGATAGACAACCTGCTTCTCAGTAAAACACGGCAATGAAAAAGAAATATAAACGTAAAAATATCATTTATACTCAAAGCCCAAACTATGCACAGAAGTAATGTTTTTTTTCAGAAATTATATATAATCAGATTCTCATTATCCTTTTTCGTGTATTAAGCTTGGAGATGTATAGTACTAGAAAAATTTAAGTTATTTCAATAATTTCTGTCTTATAATTTGAAATCAACTTAAAACCCTTATAAATTTTATTCAGTAAAAGAAAAGTATTCGTTGTCTTCTTAGATATAAGAAGATCTTCTATTAAAAACACGATTTAACTAAGGTTAATTTCTCTAATATTTGTACCCTTTTAATAATTAAGGAACGCAGCAAGGTTCAGACTGTAAATATACAGTTTCTTTAGTACTTGCCTCTTCGTAATTCATAAAACTCATTACATTCTAATAGTTTTAGGAAAGATAAAGATATCTTGTTTCTTTTGCATAAATTTAAAAATAAAAGAAGAACTATTTTAAATAACAAAAATTAAGGACATTAATTCTGAAATATTGAATTTTATTATTATTTAGAATACTTCTGTTAGAGGTTGAAGACATAAGAGAATTCTATATTTGTAATTTACTCCAATGATATTTATGTATAAAGAAGAAAAATTCAATATACGTATTATTAGACTGCATATAAACACATTTAAAAATGTCAAAAAAAATTAAGACCTAAATACAGATAAAGAGCTTTTAAGTGTAATATAAAATTTGTTGCAATTAATAAAGCACACATTCTATGATAATATTTGACGAAATGAAAGTTTAAAACAGTAGCCAATAAAGGTAAATAGCGTTTATTAAAGTAAAATAAACCCAAATTCAAATTAAACCCAGTACATCACGCCAATTGAAGGAGTACCTGTAAATTACAATTTATATCATATAGTTTTAAAACATAAATCTACCTTAGATTCTTCGTTATGGGTACATGTAAAAGTTTAAAAGACTACTATAATAAATTTAGTAAAGCAAGTTATAATATTATGTTCACGTTTTTATTATATTCGTCATCATAACACATTTCGTTTACCTCTACTATTGTTTTATAATCATTCCTTGAAAAGAAAGAAATTCATGAATTAGGTACAGTTGGCTTCTTTTACCTATCATAATGTATAATGATAACCGACAACTTTTGATTTCTATACAAAATAATCGCAATTGCTTTGTAAGTCGACTCAACAATCGAACATACTTTCCCAAGAGAAAATAAAATAATGACTATCCTAATAAATAAGCATTAAATATTTATTTTCTACCATTATTATGTTTCCCGTTCAAATCGCACAGTTACAAACTAGACGAAGATATAAAGCTATTTAAGTTATACTTACGTCTCAATGAGGCAGTCATTCCGGCAAACAACAAGAGAAAAATAACAGTGATTTATTTTTATGGTGGTACTTTCAAAGACCATTTTGTAGTATTATTGTTGGTTTCTAATTTGAACTGTAACCACTGTACATTTGTAGATAGCTAGCATAAGCCCTTGTCGCTTTTTTTTCCTGTAATCTTGTAATTAAATAAAAGTTTTAAATTGGCTTTGCATTGCAAGGGGAAATACTTTATTTAAATGCTTTGAGACATTGATTTCTCTAAATTTCTCATTATATTATTATTCTCATTATATACTGCACGTCATTGATAACTCACAATACAAAAAGAAAATTTAAAATATGGGGAAAAATGTAGCCAAAACGCATGACCACTTAAATCAGAAATTAAATGTGTTAATGCTTAGGAACAAGTGCGTTATTGTATACTTGAAATTATATTCTTTCAAGTTTTTTTTAATTCAACTAAATACTATGACATAAATTTTACAAATCAGAAATTTTGTATAGAAAAATTAAGAAAGATATATTTCTAGGCTATTCAGATGTGCATCACAGAACGTATTTTTCATATAAATGATTCACCCAGAATAAAAATTGAGTGAGGATAATAACACTTTAAGATACAGACCAAATAGTTTCAATAATTTCATATATTGTTTCTCTGCTGTTTTCTTTTATTATTTTTAAGTTTTTTTTTTTTACATTTGAAGCATAATTGCTGTGCCTAATGAGATAACTTATTGAACACTACGGGCTCAGTAACAAAATCCTATGCAAAATTCCATTCAAATATTTGACGGCCGCATTGTCCGTTTATTTTTTAATTACAATCAAATAATTTTGAGTTTATGATATTTACTATTTTATGGTTATTAGTAGGATTGTAATTATATTAATATTTCATAGTATATACACAGACAGTGATAGTTGTGTATATTTCAGTGATGTGAATAAACGTTATCAGTTATTTTACTCGTGGATACGTGATATTTTTATCGTTTTTTATGTTTTTACTTACATTTTTCAAAAACAAAATTTAAATTTTTGACCTAACACTGAAGATTTTATAATTACCTATTAATCCTTCACACAAATATGTACTCTTCCAAAAAGTGTGGCGTGATCTACGGTCACCGTCTACACAAATAACGGCATGGTCCCACCATTTAGGTAAAAACAATTAAGCTTCGTCTTGGAGTAGCCAGTCTCTTGGTATTTTATAAAATTACTAGCTGACCTGGCGAACTTCGAATCGCCCTATAATCAAAAATATCTATTACGTTTTTTTATTTATATTTTTAGAGTTTACCTGTAAGCCATAAATCTCCGTGTTCTGAAGTGCGACAGAATGATTGACATATTAGTTAGTTGTCAAATCTAATGTCAAAAAAAACGTTTGTATGGGAAAAAGAAAAGGGCTGTTTTTATGGTTTTCAAAGTAATGAATCAATTTTTTCAGCTTTTATACCTTCCCTGAACCTCCACGAACTTTTCAAGACTAAGATAAGATAAATCCGTTCAGCTGTTCTCGAGTTTTAGCGAGACTAAGGAACAGCAATCCATTTTTATATATATAGAAGAAGAAGATATTGAGCCTTGCACAGAAACTACTCGCTCTTTTACTATAAACAACTACACGCACAAGGCAGTCTCTATTCTTCCATTTAAGACTTTCCTCGTATTTGGACAAAACGACACGCTTCCGTCATCTTCATGCCCACCGCAAAGTAATCTAATAGTTTTCAATTTTAAAAAGTGTCGTCTAGTTAAAATATTTTTTAAATAAATAAAATAATAATAAATTAAAAAGTATTCTTAGGTAAAAGAAAACAATTCTTTTATTTAAACGAATGTATTCGAAAAGCATAGATATCATTAAGTAGTTAAATATTAAATAGTTAAGTTTTGATTATACTCCTTAGTCCGTAACTAATCACTACAGTAAATTGAAAATTGCAAATGGCTAACAAATCCCATATATAATAGTATAATTCAGCCGTATCTTTTGCACTTTATGTGGTGGCATATACATATCAATATATACATATATAGTATAACAATCGTATTTATAACTTCAGTAACAGAGCAATATGGTAATGTGGACAGAAAAATGTCACCCAGCAGAGATAAACTACATGTATTATTCATAAGACCTAGACGTTATGTTTGATGTAATTAAAAATATTTTTTTATAAATAATAATCTCATTTTTTATTTTGTTATGCATTGTTATGGATTTTCTTAAAAAAATCTAATATGGCACCTCCGTCCCGATATGACGATTAAATATGTATATAGAATGTTTAATTCTTTTTCATCTTAACTATTATAAAATGTATTTTGTTCATATTTGTACATAGTATAAACAAAATATTAAATATCACGTGTTTATAAGGCGTGACCGAATAAAATAAGTAGGTGAGCGGATAAATTGTTATCATTTATCAGAGGAAGAGACGTGTCACAAGCACTTAATCTACCTCATCCTCTCAAGTAACATAATATATTTTTCATATATTTTTTACCATAATTTATTAAAAAATATATCAAGTTGATATTTTTAAATTTTGTGAGAAGTATAAGTATTTTTTTTTTTTTGTAAAAGTAGCGAAAATATAAACTTTAAACGTTTTAGAATCTTCTGATATAAAAAAAAATTATGAAGGTTTCGCAGAGAAAGTTATCATAAACAAACGTTTTTAAAATCGTGTTACGTAAACACAATGTTCACAAATCTGGTAAAAAATCTCTTTTTCCTGTTTTACAAAGAAGTGTATATTATTGACACTAATTTCTACTTCAACTTAATAGTGCCATAATGTTAATAGATATTTTTATTCTAAAGACTGTCTGGGAAAATTTACGTTATCCAACACATTAATTTGTCAACTTCTACCTGCTAGGTAACTAAACAGTATAATATAGAGTGGGAAACATTCTTATTTACTATGCGAAAACAAAAGCTCCCCCTAATTCAATTGGCTTTTTTGTATTACCCGGAAATATTATACAAGGCATTAGTTAATTAACTGATATTTCGCAAATATTTGGTTATATAAACCTTCATTAAACTAATATTAATTATTCAGATATTAAACCACGGTCTATAACGTAGATTATGCAAATCAAAACTGTTTGTTAAAAAAAAAATATCGATTTTTATTAATTTCAAAACTTATAATTTATATAATAAAACTTTAAAATTGATGCTAAAACCTTAAAAAATAATTTTTTATTTTTATTAATTATTGACTAAGAACGCGCCACGATAAGTCGTACTTATGACTTCACAACGTTAAAAGAATTTGATAGTACAGTGTCATCCGCTTCTATCAATGTATCAGCTGTGTGCTACAATGAGGAGAAATTAATATTGTGACGTTACTCGCGCTCGGGTTTGCTCAGGAATTGTCGGTGTGTTTTCGGTACTGGATTCAAAAACGAATATTAGTTTGATATAACTTTTTAATTATACCGAAAAAATAAACGAAAATACTTTTGTTATAAAAGTAATATGATCATTCCATGTATCACAAATAAAATTTTCGTTCAATAACCAAATTACATATAAAATAATAAAGCTTAGAATAAACTTTTAATGTTTAGAGTTAATATTATTCTGGAATATTAATATAAATAAAAAAAATTGCCTGAACCTTGTAGGTATTAATCCGGATATAACAATTGATACTCGAGGCTCGTTAGTTAAAACCAGTCAAGAATATTCCACTTATGAGTGGAGTTTCGACAGTGCTTGGGACTTGCGACCCAGGTGTAGGTTTAAGGGGGCCTTATCTAACGCGCGTTAAACGCTCATCTCTACCGTCCAAGATCTTCTCTTTAACTAACCAAATTTAAAAAGAACCTACTAGGACTGTCTTCTAAGTACGTTCCAAGAACAAATTAATGTGAGTTTTGGACAGGCCCAATTCTTTAAGTGGGTTGCAGAGAAATTTAACTTTTATACCTCTCGCTCCCACTTCTACCCCTTACAAATCCACGACGAACTTATTTGGAGTAGTTTCGTATGTGAGATCGTAATATTTATTGACCTTGATGGTATGGTTTTTGGGGATGTTGGTTTCCCAAGAAACAGTTAGCTCTATCATCACAACGCGCTTTAAAATTCGAGAATACATAAATATGTCTGGTCTGGAGGCCGACGCACAAATATACTCGGGGATACCATAAACAGAGTTTTGAATAAGCATTATCCTAAACATCCATTTTTTCCTGAATAACTACGATTTTTTAAACAACTATCTATTTTAATTTAATTTCATAATCAAACACGTAAGAAGAAAAAGTAAGCAGTTAAATTTGATTATTTAATAGAATTAACAAATTTCTTGAAGGAATTATCATTGTTATGAAAATAATTTCGTCTTACCAATTCGTTTACTTCACTTACTTTTACGTGTAATTCATGTTCACACTGGTCAACACGGGTTTTGCCACATGAACTTTGATAACTAATTTTGTTTTATCAATCTATCCTCATTATTAATTCACAGTTTTCATGAGTCTGTTAGCCTTATATTTGTTGTGAGACGGTAATTCTCATAACTAGTACTGCGGATGTTAATTAACAGAGACACCTACAAGTAAACATGTCGAGAATTGTAACAATGATCCTAACTCTTTTTCCCCATGTTCACTCACAACGGAAAATCATATAAAATAGCATAGCAAATTTCTAGCCTCGATTTTGGCATATTTTGTTGAAAAATTTAAATTCTATTCCTCCAGTCGTATCAAACTTAACCTACAGAGCTAAAACGTAAACCTATTATAAAACTGGTCCAATTGTTCAAGGTCGTTCAGCGAGCTATGGAGCATGACAAACTCTTACTTTCTCTATCAGACCGAGTTAAGAATAGAGTTTACGCTATAGAACTGACGCCAACGACATCGCGAAACAAATTATGAAGTGGCAATAGACCGATCATATCTATAGATATTGATACCGCAAACCCATCTAAACTTCAAGTAAGGAAATTAATATAAAATCGCGTTAATGACCTTATTTTAACCCATTTTATATTTGTAATTAATTAAAGTTGAAGTCTCAAATTAGTACATCATTGTAAAGTTAGGCTAAGTAATAAAATACTGCGGGAGTTATATTATGTAAAAAACCCTATTATAACAAGTTGCTAAAATATTAGTGGCATAAAGTTTTATACATTATTACAACGAACAATGAGTTCAAGTAAATTTCTAGTTTAATAAATAAATTATAGTTTAAAAAACTATAAAACACGTTTTTTTAGCAAACCGAACTAAAATGATATGTAATGACTTCAAAATAAAATTTAAGTTACAAACAGAATTATTAAATTCAGAGTAAAAAGTCGTTGGGTGCTTGCCATATTAAAGGCTATAAAATCATTCTATTGGCAACTATCTATGAGTGGAGAGTTATGGAAATGTAATAAAATGCTCGCAGCAATGCTGAAACTTCTTATCCAAAATCTTTTAACACGCGAGCCCTCGAGTAAACACCATTTTTTCTTTAAGTTCTTTTAAAGTAGCATTTTTTCTATTTCACAGCATGTTTTGAATTTTATTGCTCAGTAAACTCTATTTACAATAGCTTTAATCATAGTAGTAATTGAAAGATAGGCAATATATATTTATTAAGGCCTGTACAAAGGTGATAGAGATAGAAAAACCATTAAAGTAAAAAGTTTAACTATTTTAGACCATTACAATAATAGAGCAAAATTCCATTTTAATTGGTGATCTGTTTTATTACTAAACCGACTATTTATTGAAAAAAATATGTTAACATTTCAAACATATAACAGGCTTATTATATTTAAGTGGCTATCCGAACTGCAATTTTAGAATTGATTGACTTTGGTTTTGACTGTGCTATTTATTGGCCGGAAATTTAATTTATTAAAAGTTTTTTTAAATATATTTTTCCGATTATGATGATTTTCTTACGAAATTATTTTGGCATACTAATAAACAAACATCAAGTTTGACTGGTATGAACTATGAATAACTGAAGATGTGTGTATAATATTCAATAATATACTTATAGATAATAAATTAATTCAAAATACGAATCTATCCTGATTCTTGAATACACTATGAACTATGGTTTATGATATGCCAATAACTTATTATCAACCAACGGTTCACTATTCAATTCAGTTGTCAAATAGCCATGAGAGAATACTTCTGGGATATATCGAATCGTGACAATATATTTATAAAAGTAAGTATTAAATATTATAAAGGTTATAATAATTTTATTCATAAAACGTATATTACAATGAATCACGCCTAAGTAGTTTTAATATAAGTATTTTTAATCAACTTCAGGAATACCTATCACTTATTACTTTTACTTTTCTAAAATAATATTACTACTTGGATTTAGTTTTGACATCAAATTCAATTATATTCCCGAGGCAATCCAATTAAATTCAAAGTGGGAAAACGCAGTATCGACAAGTCTCGATTTTGCGTATAATATGCATATTTTATATATTTCCATAACAATTGCATAATCCAAGCCGATGTAAAATACGTATTTTTTTATGGTAACCTACCAAATTATCATACATCGATCATACAGTCATCATACATTATTACAATTAATTATCATACAGTCGATGTGTGTGTGTAATACCTACACGTAAACAATTATTAGAAAAAACTAATTACTTTTTAGCTTAGTTTAGATTCTTTACATTTTCATTTAATTGCAAAAATAACTTTTATAAGTTAAATAAAAACATTAAAAAGCGTTCCTCTTCAGTTGAATTATATAGAAAATTTACTTACAGAATAAAAATCTTTCACCATTATTTATTTTTAAAGGGATAGTGTGTAATCAGTTTAATGAGAAAAAAAGAACCACAAATGTTAAACATTTTGTGAATACCTCTTATACAATTTTACTTTTAATATAACGAAGCTTTGTATCTTCATACAAAGGTTTTGATCTCTATGGAGCAGCGTTATTACATTTTTATTATTTACTTTACTAGTCTGCTTTGTAAGTTCAAATATTTATATAAGTTACAATTTTTTTTATTCTTAGAAAATATACTTACTTACCTCCTACTCCTAAGAGCAGGAAATCGTACCTGATGCTATATAATATTTTTAAATGTACATATAACTAGTCTCAAAAGACATCCAAAATGAAGATTCCAAAATAAATGGTAATGGAGAAAATTTATGTTCTGCTTAGATGTTTCAAAACTCTTACCAATATTTCGTTATAATATTTTAGTTTTATCTAAAAAAAACATACATACACCTTGAACGATTTGCGTAAAATTAAAGTATAAGGGTTCCGGCCGGCCCCATAAACAGACCAGTAAAGAACTGTAAAATGCAGCAGGATAAAATGATTACTTCATAAAATCTTAAATTGATATTTATACAATTTTACCAATGTAATTTATGCAAAACTTCCTATCGAATTTTTAGTTAAAAGCGCATAAAAACGAAGTGCATACAATTTTAATACTTTAGTAAATGACATTAGTTACAAAGTATACATTTCATATAAGACTGTAACACTGAAAATTGATTTGCTTTCAGTCTTCATAATGTTGTAATCTATCATATAGTCAATCACAACTTGTAGTGAATGGTAGTTTGTTATCGGAAAGTATCGAAAGAGAAATAATTACAAACGTTTCTTAACGCTCTGAAGGATTTTGATGAAGTTATCGGTATATTTACTGATGCCACTATTGAGATACGTAATTATTGTATTTTTATGGGATAGAATTTTGGCTTTAAATTTGATATGAAATGAATATTATACACGTGTCATGGATTTTTACGACTATTTAGAATGTTTTATTTTATTACCTCACATAATAATAATTAATACAAAATAATATTCCTTGTATAATATTGCAATATAGATGATATTTGTTCCATTTTATTTTCAAGAGTATCTTTTTGTATACACTTACAAAAGAATAAACATAATTTATATTTGAACAGGGAATTCTGTTATTAAAAATATACATATATATATATGTCTGAGATAAAAATAAATTATTATTATTATATAGTGATATATCAAACGGGTCACATCCACATATCGAGTAAGAAAACATTGTAAATACTAAAATTTTAATATGATTTTAACTAGATCGGCATTTTTGTACTTCAAATTTACGAATTAGAAGTCAAATACAAATCACGGAATAATATTCAAATTGTACTTACATATGTATATATTTGCCTGAATTTTTTTTAAATCATAAAAACACATTCAAATGCACAACATAATACATATACATATTTTGCAGATTATCACAAATAATAATAATTTGATGCAGTTTCTTGCTATAATAGTAGTAGAAAAATTGTTAATTAAAAGAATAACTCGTAGAACTCAAATATTTCGATTAAAACGGATAATTGTTTGAATATAATATTTCTACGGTTTGCTTTTTAAATGAAGGTTTTTGTGGTTAACAACTCTAAAGAACAATTAAAACTTTGGTTTTCGGTTGAAAGTGTCTTAATGAAAATAGTCAACGCAGTAAATTGTAGTATAACAAATCGACCAGTAGATCCGATAATGTTAATTTTATGAAAATACTAGAAGACCTGGCGAACTTCGTATCGCCCTATAATCAAGAAATATCTATTACGTTTTTTTATTTATATTTTAGGAGTTTACCTGTAAGCCATAAATCTCCATGTTTTGAAGTGCAACAGAATCATTGACATATTAGTTAGTTGTCAAATCTTATGTCAAAAAAAACGTTTGTATGGGAAATAGAAAAGGGCTGTTTTTATGGTTTTCCCAGTAATGAGTCAATTTTTTCAGCTTTTATACCTTCCCTGAACCTCCACGAACATTTCAAGATTAAGATAAGATAAATCTGTTCAGTTGTTCTCGAGTTTTAGCGAGACTAAGGAACAGCAATCCATTTTTATATATATAGAAGAAGAAGATAGAAGATTATACTATAAGTCTACCTAGTCTAAATTTTTATTTCCTTTATCTTTATCCTTACCATCATTTTCTTTCTGCTCTTCTTGTAAAGCTTCTTTCATAGCGTCGATTTCAAACGGATTTTCAGTTTCAGTTTCTCCATCCTGAATGTGATATTTAGTTTATTATTATTTTATTACACAATTATTATGAAGAGTTTCGTGAACAATATATGTTTACCTTATCGTCTTTTTCTTCGCCGTCCAAGTTTAAATCATCGGGCATTTCAAAGTTTTCGGACTCAGGTAGTTCTTGTTGTTTTCCATGATAGGGATCAACCTTGAAAATAAATTATTTACTATATAGTTAACATCAAAACTTAAATAATAACGAAAGAGTCGAATAAACTAACCTGATCATCGTCAACTTCGGGTTCCATTTCATTAATATCTTATTTTCCTTTCCTTTCCTTCACTGCTCATCTTTTCCTAGTTCTTATTCTTTAGAGCCCATTTTTTCTCACCTTTGCCTCGTTCTTATTTTGTTCTTCGTCTATATCTTCTTCCCCATATTTGTTGATCGAGCCTTTTCATTAAAGAACAAAAAATAGGGAATATTAAAATAACTTTACACAAAATTAGTTAATATTATACAGAGTGGTTAACTAGAGCTGTAACGGTTATACAAATGCAATTTAACTATACCGTGTTTTTAAAACAGTTTATAGAATCTTACTTATACAATAATGAAAATAAAGGCATCCTTTTATTTTCCTAATATCTTTCTTAACATATGTATATATTGGACGTTCTAACTCTTGCTAACCGACTTTATGGCAATTTAACAACATTAGTCAATTTCAAATAAATTAGTTCTGCTTTCAATTATACATGTGACTAAAAACATATTAAAAAATATTCGATATTTAAGATCACATTTTACAATAATTATTGTAATGTGTGGCAAAAATAATGATGATATTCACTTACTTTTCGGCAGCATTATCTGTATCTCCCATTTGTTTATCGGCATCGTCATCATCATTTTCTTCATCTGACTGTTCTGGAATTTAAAATTTACATTTATTAAATTTACAACCCTATTTTATATGCTTAAAACTTAATTTTATATGACTATATTATCAACCTTTGTGTTTAACGTCTTGTAAATGAGAATCAAAGTCGTCAGTCATATTGACTCCTTCTCTTCTTCCTTGCAATCTTTATCTTGTTCGTTCTTTTCTTCACCCGGTTTATGCGCGTCGTCCAATTGATCCTTTGAAAACAAAAACAATAATTTTTTTGTGTGTAATAAATTTTGTCTACAACGCTAAAGTCAATGATCTTTCAATAATTCTATCTATCCCTTTCCCACACCTGGCTTTCTTTGCGTTCAGAGACATCTTTCTGTCCCTCTCCCTCACCAAGTCCCATACCGCTGTCTCCAGTAGTGAATTCTCCCTCACCCTCCTATGAATCTAGTTCTGAATGTTAGCAGAAACTGTAAGGAAATAAAGGAAGTTTCAATTTATTATTTGACTAAAACATTCATAAACAATAACTTATTTAAGGATAATCGTAACTACAATATGAATTAAAAAGCTTCAGTGGAACAACTTATTGAAATTATCTAATTTGTGTCAATTTATGAAAGTTTTTATAATATTTTATCATTTTCTGTACTTTAGATATTTATAGTTTTATACATACTTATTCATTTTAACATTGTGGTATATTTAAGCCAAATTGTATCGATATAATTACCCTTTCCATGCCAGATCCAAGAAAATCTTCAAAAGCACTAACAGTATTTTACAGGATACTCTATGCACAGCAACTTTTTGGGATACAAAATATTGGACAAATAGTATAACTTGCTCCAATATCGGTACCAATCTCATAACAACAGTTCTAGCTTCTTCCATATCAGACCGAGTCGCAATATATTCCACATAGTTAATCAAAAGTTCGCGCAATTTCTTGAATCAGTCGAAATGTTCTCTTGGAGTAATACTTTTAAATGATCATCTTCTAAAATTTCTTTGGTTTCAACTTTTTCACCTTCATGTATAATTTCATCAATAGCGTTTATATCGTCCATATTCTCCGCTTGTTTCTCTGGCGGCAGATGTTTTTTGTACAACGATTGTATCACAAGTTTCATCCATTTCTGGGTCTCGGTTCATCCAATTTTTCAAGCTCTGTTTTATATCTTTAATGTAAGCCACCATATTTTCAAGGCTTCTTAGCATTGGATGATGCGGTGTGAAGTCTTCTATGACCGCCGTTTTGAAAACAAACTGATATGCGATAATAATTTGCTCACTTTTTTCTATTATAACGTCCAAATTATTCTTAGCTTCGTTTGTAACTTCTATATGACTTTGAGAAACTAGAGGTAACTCAAAGGATTCTTCGATTTGTTTTGGGTTTCGAGATAATTTGTTTAACAGTGCCTTTTGTTTATCAACTAGAGATATAATTGACTTAATTTTTTTATTAAGAGACTTCCATTCATCGCTATCCTTGAAACAATCAGCCAAAGGTGAGTTTGATAGCACTCTGTCGAAATCTGGCTCAGAATCAGTATTCAAATGTTTTTCCGGAACAGACTTCAGAACGACGTTGAATCGTTCTAGAAGAATGCTCGTATGAGCGTAGCATTCCGCTAACACATTGAGTATTTCTTCAAGCGAAGTTATATTACATCCTGTAGAGTCTATTTCTAACGCGTTTGTAAGACTTGTAGCTACGGTTCGTAAATCGAAAATATGTTTCGTATAACGCGAAATCGACTTCTTCTGAGTGTTAGTATATTTCTGGAAATAAAATGTATATACTTGAAATTTTAGCACAAATTATTATTTAACACTATTTATAATGTCATGGAATATCAATATAATGTTGATTTAATTTCTATTTCTATTATATTATATAAATGTTACACTTTTAACAATACACTTATAGCAAAAAGAATTATAAATATACTTTACAAATAACAAAATATTGGTGATCACACAGAACATGGACAAAGTCGAATGCTTTTGTTATATAGTTGGAAATACCTGCTTTTCAAATAGCTCATAGCGGCCTCCAAATCGACGGGTAGTATTGTGAAATTATACATGTCTTCAGAAGCCGATAGTATAACGAGACCCGTGCGATAATTCAAGCCGATATTGTTCAAATATTTGAACAGATCCGATAGAGCTTTACGCTTCTGCTGCGTTATGTTTTTAGCTTGACATTTTTGTTTGTCCTTCGGCAATGTTGAATCCACCTACAATATAGAGTATTATTATTAAAATGTTTTGTATTTGTTACAATCTTAGCAGTAAACAATTATCGACAGCCGTTTGCAATGACTACAGTATGTTCACTTTATTATTTATGAAGACATTTTTTTCGGATATAAGTCTAATTTTTAGAAATAATTTAAATGAAATAGAAATGACAATTCACATTTATATAAGAACCAATATAGAAATTGAAACAATTTTACGTGTATAAAATAAATATTCATTATGTTCACTTGTCTCTATAACCAAGGTTACAAAGTCGTCCAAGGCTTGTAGTAGCGCGGGGTAGCCCGTGTTAGCGATGCTATCCTTACATAATGTTCGAGCTTTGTTCAACAGACTCGGAATCTTTGCCTGGAGACTGTTCTTTTGTATTAATTGACAAGGCTGTTCGAGCTGGTATTCGTATTTCTGTAAAAGTGAATTCAATTATTAAAACATTATTGCGCAATGCGTATGTTGCATATTTATAACTGTAACTAATATTTTTTTTAACAGACAGAAAAACTGCAATTGTAGCTAGCTACCTTTACAGCTAAATCAAACAGAAGACGGGCGAAATCATTCATAACCACCAAATCTTTTATCATGATTATATTTTAAGTGTAATAAAAATGACTTGTTTATATACCTTAATGTTTCTGTTCAGTACTACATGGTTCTGAAGATCTATCATATACGCTCCGCCCGCGGCGTTGCTTGCAGTGCCAGCCCTCTTTGGTCTATCCCAAATACCCACGTGGTCGATAGACTCACTCGCCGTGTCCACGAGACAACTCGATACCAATCTCCTTTAGAACTTTCTGTAGACAATTTTTCAAGTAAGATGTTTACTCAGACTTCACAAACACATCAATTACCTAAGATAATATAAGATGATGAAGTATACAATAATGGTTTATATTACAAACATTGACTTAGAAATTACCGAAGGAATTTATAAATAAAAAACATGGAGTCCCTCCGTACGGAAGAAATGAAAATTCGTGTTGTTTCAATGAAAATAGGAAGTTATAAATATCAATTTATAGTGAACTCATATTGTTTCTTTAAGACAAACTTAATAAATATTGCTTAAAATTCACAATTGATCCATGCATTTACTATCGCTCTGTCTCTTTCTATTCCCCCTCCCCAGGAGCGTTGCACGTTTAAGGCAACCTTGTTGGAAGTAGCATTAAACGCTTCACTACAATAAATATATCAATATGGCTGACCTCAAACTCCTTGGTGTGTTTGTATAAAGCTTTATGAGCCTTGTCTGCTGCGTCCTTCACGCTCCAGTAACTGAGGTCTCTGTCCCAGGTGCAGATTTTGACCAAGTCCTTCAACTTCTTTTCCATGCGCACGCTTTTCTTTAATATGTGAAGCCACTTATGGAGCGAATTGACGATAATAATTGTATGTATTCCATAACAATGATAGGAGTTCAACTAAAAAAAATAGGTACTTAATTTTTGACCAAATTTCCGTATAAATAAATAAAGTGTGGACACGTTCCAAGTGTTCCAAGTGTGCACGCGTGCGGCGGCGTGCTGATACAACACCACGCCGCCGCACGCGTGTGTTTGTGTGTTTGTGTGTGTGTGTGTATACCTTATCTGTAGGGTGTTCACACGATGCGTAATTAATTACATAACTTTTGGTTAACTTTACTCAGAACTTTATTGATATTTATGTTATATTAATTTTTATTTTGTCATATATGATCGTCAAATATCACGTCTTCAAGTATCGATAGTAATTCACCAGTCACCCTGTATAGATAGAAGTAAATTATTGGATATTTCAGAAGACCCACAGTAGTTGCAGTATAAGATATAGATTAATAAACTGAACCTAACTAAACTTTTAGGAAATAATTAAAGGCTTTGTTAGGGAAAAAGTTTTGTTTTTTGACATTAAAGAAATTATGGTGATAAATGTATGTATATCGTCCAAAAAATTTAAAAAGAGAATAAATTATCTATCTATGAAAAAGATATCAAGTGTAGATATTATTTTTGAAGTCTAATAAGTAAATAACTTACTATAAACTATTCACTATAACTATTATTTCTAAAGTTCCTTGTAACATATATTATTTAACCAATGAATCTCACCGCGTCTTTGACCGGCGTCCAGATGTATTAAATGGCAGTGTTACTCATAAACAATGTCCAATCTCACATCGAACTCCCCTAGATTGGACTTTTCCATGAAATCTTTCAACACGGACTCGACCCGCGCCGATGACATATCAGTCTCCTCCAAGTAAGATGTTATCACCGCATACATATAGATACAGTATTTATGAGCTTCGGCCTGTTGTCTGAAATGTTAATTAAGTATTATCCAAAACAGTTAAACTTTTAATACCTACTAAAAATTATTGTTCAATAGAATAGTTTTATGACTATCTTATTCGTAAGTAGAGCAAGTTGTAGTAAGAAAAAACATTATTACTGAGAAAGATTAATACTGGAATAATATTATATTGTAATAAGATAAGTAGTTCTTACTTCATAATATGCTAAAAGCCATTCAAATTTTGTGACGTCAAGTTAAGAAAAAACATAATCAATAACATAATTTTCACCTTTGATACAAGTTGTTAAAACACTCCTTCCAATGAGTCATTTCCTGTTTCCTCCAGTTAATGATCTGTTGTCCTACATATATATCCAGCCAGTGATATATCAATCATATTGTTTCCTTTGTGGGCGTTTTTGTTCCATTCTTCAATTTTATCTCTAAGGAGTTTCAAACCTGTCAGGAATCTCGACACTGGACTGGTAATCGGAAAACCGATTATTCTGTCTACTATTATTATAATCTAGAATGATAAAAGATATTCTAATAAATCATAATATATCATTTCGATATTGGAGATTCTAATACCAACGATATAAACGGGAGTCAATGGGAATGTATGAATATGTGTTGGTCTGTCACATTAAATGTATTGAATGGATTATGAAGCTTTACAAAAATGTAGTTTGACTTCACATAACATTATTATCACTTCACTCCAAGTAGTTAACCAACACATAACACACGTACATAGTGTAGAAGTTTAGTGACATAGACGATAGATGTCGCTGAAACCTCCTTAATATATCTATTATATGAGATAAAGACCATGCAATTCGCTCTGAACTCAATACTGAAGAGAACGCGGTATGAGTCATCAAAGGAAACTAGTATTACATAATTATACATACATCTTTCAAAGTCGGAAAGTCTGGCCATTGATCCAATAATTCATTTGTCGCTTCTTTGACACTTTCTAGGAGACGAAGACATTCCCTTGTTTCGGAAACACAAGGTGACCGGTAGAAGTCAACTTTTGAACCGGTTCCACCTGAAATATACGAAAAATTATAAGGTTATTCAAAAATATAGTATCGTAACCTCGTATAGAAGGATTATTAATTTAAAGTTTTCCATTTGAATTGAAATTTCGGACAGTTGTGTTGAAAAAATAGCAATAAAATTACAAAGAAACGACGTAGCACATTTTGGATACTCACTAACTCCATCGACTTTGTCTTTAATATGCGACACTAGCACCATTAAGCTTGGTAAAATAGTTCCTTCTAAAGTCACATCCAACGTCTCCCAAGCACCCTGTATAACCTGACTAAATGTTGGATAACGCAATAACAATGCGGTGACGACACCATTCACAGCCAACTTCTTTGGGGTGGATAACCATTGCGCGTTCGTTTGGTTCCGTACGAAGTTCGAATGCCATCTGTATATCAGGGAGACATCGTCAGGGGAAAACAATAGTTTGGGTTTGATATTCCTCGGTTTGTCTTTCCTCTGTTCGAGAGTCGGCGGTTTAAACTCAGCGAAGTCGGAGTATGAAGGGAACATTTCACTTATCTCTTCCTGCGCCAGAGTTTCTTCGTCTTCGTCTTCACATTTCGATCTGGAACATTGAAATTGCATTAGATACAAGGTTTAAAATTTCTATATAATGGTCCTTTTAATATAATAGATAGACGAAATACTTTAGGTAGCTGAAAACTGGAAGATTTTGGGCATTTTAAGAGTTGTATATTAATATAAAAACATCTTTAAAATTTAAATACAGCTGATTATAATACAATGTGTTTGTGACGTGTTTCATTTGTTTTAAAAGTTACGAGAAAAAAAAAGCTTTAAATAATAGAAAACTAGATCAAATTTAGCATAGAAACAGGTTATTGTTTTACTTGGTACCATATAAGGCTTCTTCATCTTGTTTTTGTTTCTCCCATGAGTTTGTGATAGCGTTTAGTGTCGTGAGTATAGCTTTCAAACTAATTTTATCAATTCTTTCCATGGACAAGCTGTGCGTACTGAACTGTGATAGATTAATTTTCAATACCCTATAAAAAATTCAATTAATATGTCATTTTACTTTTCTCATTTAATAATATATTTATTATGATACTTACTAAAGATATTCCCGTCCAGGTTGTGACGCATCATCACTTCTAACATTCCTATTTAAGAGCTGCATAAGGTTGGATGACATGTATCTATTAAGATGCTTTTCCCTTGAGGCTAAAGATGGTATACAGTTAGGATATACTAGAACTGATGTCAACATTTCAGGCAAAAGTGGACCTTGTTGGATTTTGACAATATATTCTCGAATTAGGTCCTTTAATGACGTCACACTGTACATTATTTAAGACAGTGAACTTTGTAAGGGTTTCGCTAAGTCTGGGAAAGCATCAGAATAAGAGACAATTTTTTTGCTAAACGCATTAACAGAATGCAACCACGAGGTCGTTTCCGTTAACACTGTTTGGGCGTTTTGTAATTGGTTTTGTGCTTTCTCGTAGGTACCGCTTTGTATAATATCATACATTGTACCGCAAGTTGACAAAAGGTTGGTATACAGGGTCTTCACTGATTTATCAGATAGGACGGACTTTGTAAAGTGCTTGCAATCCTGTAAAGAAATCAATTTGTGATCAATAATTTCTATTATGTCTAGTGCGTAAAAATTGTAAAAAAAGTTTATTTTACTTTCAATTGTTATGTAAGGAATTACGCTTGACATGTGGCAAGCCAGAAGTGAATTTTAAACGAAGTAATAGAGATATTTGGTAACATTTGAGTTTTGCTTTAACATAACATTAACATAACTATAAATACAATAGGATGCGGCCAGAAACAAACCGTTAAGTGTTTTATTCTTAAATTTTGTTTTTAAAAACAACAACAGTTATTAAATTACATGAAAATCTAAAATCATCGTGTTTACGTGTCTAGGGAACATTTTTAACGTACGTCCTTATTTTTATGGATATAGTTAATTATATAAGTTCACACCTTTATAAAACTGGTGTAGGACGGTTCCTTGGGACGGAACGTATTCCCTGAGGCGTATTTATGTACCCTCAATGCGGTCTCCTGTTTGAGATTCATTATAATTTCGCAGTAGGGATGAATTCTCTTCAGTTTTTCCCTATTATCCTGTTTAAAACAATCCACCGTCACATCGGACGCCTTCTCTATGTTCCTAATCTCACTGATACCACCCGTTATTACCCCATGAAGGTAATACACGCTCAGTAATTTATTAATTATTAAATATATCAACATCTTCCTCTATATATTTCACTTTGAGTCTGTACTTTTCAACGTGGTCTATGGGACTTATTTCTGCCATTATTCTAAGCCCTAAGGAATCGAAGACTAGTCAACAGTGATAATTCCGCAGTTAATATTTTCGTTTTATCTCTCATATTGTTTTCGTTTGCGGTAGAACTTGTAAGCTGCTTATATATATCGTTACCTTTGTTCAACATGTCTATAATATTCGCGTCTCCTATAAAATATAATTGTATCTCTCTAGTTATGACGTCACAATTATCTCTCATTTCCTGTATAATTTTCTAAAATTATATATGACAGACAATCAACGAGCTGTTCGTATTTTTTTATTTCGAATATAGCGTCTGATTTCCTGTAAGAAAAATATTATGTTAACAGATGTGCATGTGAAGATTTAATTATTAATTTGAAAATATAAGAAAACAATATTTACAATTTGCAATCCAATGTACCGAAGTTTTTCCATAAAATATTCAAAACAGATTGCAACTGCATGGAATAGTCCGTACGGTCCTTCAAAGCAACACTTTCATATGCCATGACTGAATATGAGGCTGAAAAAATATTATTAAAACATTAAAATTACTGTAATCTAAAGCAGTTACCGAGAAGTAAGTACATAAATGCATTTGAATATATTAAAATTACCAGTGACGTCCAAACATGTCGTAAGATTTTGAAAGTAGAATGGCATTAAGGAGAGATTCATAGAGAGTCTTGAACTGTTTAAAGGAATACGGTCCTCTGAATTTAAAAAATCATTTATCTTTAAAAACGGTACAGAATATGTAGCGCGTGAGCTCACAAGCATTCTATTCAGTTATATCCAAAAGCCAACGGGCAACGAAGATATTCTAAAAATGAGAGAAGATTAGTTAAATAGAATTATTGTAAATTAATAGTGATAGTTGAATTATACGTACCCATTATCGAGTTCTTTATTTGTTTCAAGAACTGTTCTTATAACTTGCAACTGATTCAGTAAGGCGGGGGGAAATCCTTTAATAACTTTTCCTAGATGAATTAAACTCGACATAATTTCTTGTATGACCCTACATGATCCGGCGGACTTCGTACCGCCCTATAATCAAGAAATATCTGTTACCTTTTTATCTCAATGAAGTTAATTTCTTAATAATTATGTACAGCTGATTTGAATGACAATGGTCTGTCTTCTTCTTATATATTATATGTATGTTTAAATTAATACTATAATAGTATAAGTCTTTAGTATTTCGATAATCTGTCCCGATCTCAACTAATAACATTCAAAAACAATTTAAAAATGTAACATTTATATTTTTATGTACAGTAGAA
Organism: Danaus chrysippus; assembly: GCA_916720795.1. Taxonomy (NCBI): domain Eukaryota; kingdom Metazoa; phylum Arthropoda; class Insecta; order Lepidoptera; family Nymphalidae; genus Danaus; species Danaus chrysippus. The sequence goes on from CAKASE010000055.1 coordinate 5,024,050, forward strand.
ACTCTTTTAATCGGACTAATTAATTATTATCGTCGAAAGGCATTCGGATAATCGAAAATCCGGATAATCGAATGTATGAAGAAAAGACGGTTTTGTGCTTATGTAGTTCATAATATGTTATATATAATAAATATATAATATTAATAGATTATATCGCATATTGTCGTTTCTCTAGAGATGAAATGACCAGTAAAAAAAATTTACGTCCAGTAATAAAATATCTTATTATGATGTTTCATAGATTATAACAAATATTAGTAATTTAATTTAAATAAATTCTGCTATATTTTCTGAATTCGAATGCAAAATATACTGTTACAGGTGCACTAATTCACACAAGCATAATATGAATATTTTCTAGTACTAGCCCAGTAAATTGTATACGGATTTGTTATTATGATATAATTTGAGAAATAAACGGACTGTATATATTTTTAATATTAGTTGACCTTTTTAATGTTCATTAAATTCACGTTGGTATTGAATAGAAAAAATAAATATATAATGAGAGATTTTAGTGATTACGAAAATTGAAAGCTAGACACACTCTTTTAAATATTTCATATCTAAAAAGTAGTTGATGTAAAAACTGCTCTGGGATCAAGCGGACCTTGATATCTCTACCAGGGGGTTGGGTCAGACCTGTAGTTGCTGCTTGGCGTCGGGAAGTGACGAATCCATCGCCCGCCGGGTAACCGGCGCAGTCAGTCACGGGGAGGGGGACCTTGGCCCTCTTTTGGGGTCTTGGTCAGGGCTGGGGGTTCAGCCCGATGAATGGAAGGTTTTTATGAATGTGGATGGATGCGGAAATGAAAGGTTTATGAATGTGGATGGATGTATGGTGATGGATGGGCTTTTACGGCCCCTAATCTTTGACTTCGGTGTTCGGTCTTGGGATGCATGGCGAGCGGGTGAGCTCGTCCTAAGAACACCACCAACAAAAAAACTTATGAAATGGCGTCTTGTGGAAAAAAAACTACCCCAGGAGGGTCCCAGCCACCAAGTGGTTGGGGAATCCCTCACCGGTACGCCGGTCAGCCCCTCGTATTCTGGGGGGGGCAGCAAACGCCTGGAGGGTCCTTCCTCTAAGGGCCCTCTGAGACGAGGTGCAGTGGGCACGGACTCTGGCGCGACTAACGGAAATGAAATGCTGACACGGACTGGATCTGACGACATGGCGCTCTTGACGGACTCCGATACATTACGGAAAGGACTTGTTGCGAGATCGGACACTGACGACACGGCATGTTTAACGGACTTGCGGAAGAGATCTGATGGAGGTGAGAAGCGAGCTATGACTCCTTCTGCCCTACCTCCTCGCGTCTTAAGGGGTCGCTTCCTAAAAACGAAGGAAGGCTCTTCTAAGGGCCACTCTGGGGGGGACTCGGACACTGTCTCAAGGCCGGTCACCCCCACTCCCGGATTTGGACCTAGAGACGACGACGGGTCGATGTCGGATGCCTCCATGCATTCAACAGTCTCGACGGTGACTGCGACGCCTATGAAGAGGCCCAGCACCGTCCTGTATGGAGAATCGGACGCAGAGAACCCCGCGGGCGCTGTTGCTAAAAAGAAGCCGGCTGCTCGTAGGGGTAGGGGCGCACGTACCCCTTCGTCTGCGTCCGTGAGGCCCGCTGCCAAAACGGACTTGACATCTGCTTCTGAGGAGGAGCCTTGCCCCGGCCCCTCTTACAGAAATGCCTTGGTTGGGACGGCTAGGAGCTCCTCTACAAGCCCTAGGCCCACGATAAACTCCCTGGACCGACAGGAACTCAGGTCCCTTGCCGACCAGTGCGTTGTTCGACTTTTTAACGTCGCGAAAACGTCGAACAACCTCAAGGGGCCCTATGTCAGGGACATCAAGGAGGCCGCCCAAACTATGAGCGACATAGTTGAGATGCTCGCTAATCGGACGGCCTCGGAGGAGTTGCGGCGCTTGTGGGCAAACAATGCTCGTCTCGAGAACGAGAACGAGCACCTGAGGACCGAACTCAGGGCCCTCAGGAGGGACTTCTCTGAAAGGAAGAAGTCCCCTGCCCGTGAGCCCGCGCCGGCGACAGAGCCTCCCCTCGGCATCTCGGATATGCTGGGAGAGCTGCAGCGGGCATTGACTCTCACCATGGGTGAGATGATCAATGCTCGCATCGCTGGCCTGGAGGACCGCCTTCTTCCGGCGAAGAGGGTCCGTCCGCCACTACAGGCGGACTTAAGGAGGGAGGTGGAACCGGTGGCCGGGCCCTCCAAACCAGCCGCAGCCCAAGCGGCGAAGAAGGCGTCTTCGAAGAAGGACCCCGGTCCCAAGAAGGGCCCTGCTCCAGCGCAGGCCAAGAAGGCCCCGGCGCAGGCCAAAAAGGCTCCGGTGCCGCCCAAAAAAGGATCGCAGTCGGCCAAGAAGGCTGGTCCTAGTGCCACCACATCCCCTCCGTCCACCGTGACGGACGAGGCGCGTGGTGAGGCCTGGACGACGGTCACCCGAAAGGGTAAGAAGAAGAAGAAGCCGTCGTCCGGTGCCAAGCAGGCTCAGCCGGATCCCTCCGCCGGTAAGGTCAAAAAGAAGGAGGTGAAGCTGACCCCCCCCAAATCGTCCGCTGTGTCCATTACACTGACACCGGAGGCCACAGAGAGGGGGGTCACTTACCAGCAGGTGCTAGAGAAGGCACAGAGCGCCATTGACCTGGGGCAACTTGGCATTGGCGCTCTGAAATTCAGGGTGACCAGCACCGGGGCCCGCATGTTTGAGGTCCCGGGCATGCAGAGCGGGGAGAAGGCCGACCTTCTCGCGGAGAAGCTGCAGGAGGTCGTTGGAGAGGTGGCCAGGGTACGGAGGCCAGTGAAGACTGCGGACCTCCGCATCACTGGCCTCAGCGACGCCGTTACACCGGACCGCATCGCTTCAGCGGTGGCCGAGAAGGGAGGATGCCCTACTAGTGCGATCAAGGTGGGCCCTGTCCGCATGGGACCTCGCGGTCAACGGTGGGCGCTAGTCGTGTGCCCAGTCACGGCCGCGAAAAAGTTGGTCGGCGGGGGGCCGCTCAGCATCGGATGGGGCTCGGCGAAAGTCCAAGCACTTGAGCCTCGCCCGATGCGTTGCTTTAAGTGTATGGGCACAGACCACACCCGGTCCACGTGTCCATCACTATGCGACAGGAGCGACTTGTGTCACAGGTGCGGTGTCGCCGGGCACAAAGCTGCCGGATGCCTCGCACCCGCCAGGTGTGTTGTATGCGCCGAGGCGGGCCGACCGTCAACGCACACCATGGGGGGAAGGGCTTGCCGCCCACCCCCAACTAAATCGAAGGCAGCGAAAAGAACCGTCGCTGCCCCGTGCCAGGTCGAGCCCCAACAAGGGACACCGGAGGTTGTGATGAAGGAATCTTGATGGCTTGCAATCACAATCTCCTTCAGGGCAACTTGAACCACTCCGCCGGTGCACAGGACCTTTTCCTTCAGCACCTGGTGGAGTGGCAGATCGGTCTGGCAGTGGTCGCGGAGCCATATTTTGTCCCCAATGACCACCCGAATTGGGCAGGGGATGTGGACGGCCTCGTGACCATAGTTTCGGGGGGAGGAGCTGGCAGTCCTTCTCTCGTCCTCAAAGAGTCGGGGCGGGGCTACGTGGCCGCCACTTGGGGAGGGTACGCCTTCGTTGGCGTGTACTTCTCCCCCAACAAGCCCCTGGCGGCCTTAGAGGCCTATCTTGAAGCCCTAGGTCCCGTGGTCAGGAGACTGGCTCCCTTGCCGGTCTTTGTACTCGGGGACTTGAATGCTAAGTCCTCCAGCTGGGGCAGCGCGGTCACGGATCCACGTGGGAGAGCGGTGGAGGAGTGGGCCGCTGAATTCAGCGTGACTCCGGTCAATCGGGGCACAACCCACACGTGCGTGCGTGCGCAGGGCGGTTCGGTGGTGGACGTCACGTTCGCCACCCCTGTTGCTGCGCGCCGTGTGAGGAACTGGCGTGTCCTCGACGTGGAGACACTCTCGGACCACAATTACATAAGGTTCGAGATCTCCACGTCCCCTGCTCCGGCCGAGAACTCCCTCCAACGTGTTCTGACGGCCTCTCCGCGGTGGGTTCTCTCTCGGCTGGACCGGCAACTGGCCGAGGAGGCCGCAACCGTCCAAGCCTGGTGTACTCCCTCCATCAGGCCGATGGACCCCGACTCCGCCGCGAGACGCCTCCGCTCTGCGCTGACGGCGGTGTGCGATGCGTCCATGCCCCGGGCGCGACGCCGCCCTCAGAGGCGGGCGGTGTACTGGTGGTCAGCGGAGATTGATGCGCTTCGGACCACCAGCAATAATGCAAGGCGACAGTTATACCGCTGCCGCCGTCGCGCCCGCAGGGATGTAACCGAGGAGGCTTTCCTCGATGAGCGGTACCGGGCGGCTAAGGCGGCCCTACGTACAGCCATCAGCGGGGCCAAGGCCGCGGCAAGGGAGAAGTTGCTGGAGGATCTCAACCGTGATCCATGGGGGCGCCCGTACAAACTGGCGCGGAAGAAGCTCCGCGTCCAGTCGCGCCCCATATCGGAAACCCTCCAGCCAGAGTTTCTGGACCGGGTCATCGGTGCTCTTTTCCCCTCCGACGGCTCGGACCACACTCCTCCAGAAATGGTCCCCTCAGAGGCTCAGGCAGAGGAGGACGATTTGGAGGCCCCTCCTGTCACCTCTGATGAATTGGAAGAGGCAGCGAGGTGCCTCTTGACAAAAAGGACGGCCCCGGGTCCAGATGGGGTCCCTGGCAAACTGGTAGGGATCGCCCTTAAAAGACTCGGGGATCAGTTTCGGGAAGCGTTCGATACAGCTCTAATTTCCGGGCGCTTCCCGAAAACGTGGAAGGACGGGGCGCTGTGCCTCCTTCGTAAGGACGGTAAACCGGAAGACTCCCCGTCCGGTTACCGTCCGATCGTCCTTTTGAGTGAGTCCGGAAAGATCTTTGAGCGAGTGCTCTCTTTCCGGCTCACTCAGCACTTGGGTGTCGACGGGCCCGGACTGTCAGACTGTCAGTTCGGGTTCAGGGCAGGGCGTTCGACACTGGACGCCCTATCTGCCCTGAAGTCGCACTCAAAGGAGGTTGTCGCGCGAGGGGGCAGGGCGTTGGCCGTCTCAATAGACATCGCCAACGCCTTTAATAGCCTCCCCCATGCAACCATAATGGAGGCACTCCGCCATTTCAGAGTGCCTCCCTACCTCCGGAGGATCTTGGCAGACTACCTCCGGTATAGAGAGGTAGTCTGCACTGGTGCTGGTGGAAGGAGTTTCCGCCGCCAGGTGTTGTGTGGGGTTCCACAGGGGTCGGTGCTAGGTCCACTCCTGTGGAACATTGGCTACGACTGGGTGTTGCAGGGTGCGCTGCCACAAGGTGTACGCGCCCTGTGTTACGCAGATGACACCCTAGTCGTAGCCGAAGGAAGGACCTTCGGGGAGGCGGCGCGACTGGCCGAGGAAGGTACAGCCTTAGTCGTCAGTCGCATCCGCCTCTTAGGCCTGAAAGTGGCCCTAGAAAAGACCGAGGCCCTCATGTTCCATGGGCCTCGGGCAGGGCCTCCTCCGGGCGCGCACATTGAGATCGGTGGCGTGCGCGTCCCAGTCAAGGCCCAGATGAAATATCTGGGCCTGACGTTGGATGGGAGGTGGGGGTTTGAGGCACATTTCCGCGTCCTCACCCCCAGGTTGGTGGCCGCCTCAGCAGCTCTAGGGCGGCTTTTACCCAACCTCGGAGGCCCGAACGGGGGTTGCCGGCGCCTGTACGCCGGCGTCGTTCGTTCCATGGCGTTGTACGGTGCCCCAATTTATGCCGACGCCATCACCGCCACCAATAGATCGCTGCTCCAGCGTGCACAGCAGATCGTGGCGGTGAGGATAATCCGGGGCTACCGTACAGTGTCGGCGGGAGCGGCCTGCGCCTTAGCCGGAACGCCCCCTTGGGACCTCGAGGCGAAGGTCCTGGCCGCTATATACGAGGCTAGGACGGCGGCCCGGAGGGAGAACCGTCCTGCGACGAACGAAGAGCTGCTCCAAGTGCGCCGCGACGGCGAGGCGGAGATGCACAGGAGGTGGACCATGGCTCTCCAGGAGGCGAAGTACGGCCGGTGGACGATCGACGCTCTACTCCCCGTCCTCGAGCGTTGGTCGAGGCGCAAACACGGCGTCCTCACCTACCGGCTGGTGCAGGTTTTGTCCGGACATGGTTGTTTCGGACACTACCTGCACAGGATCGCTCGGCGAGAGCCGACGATGGAGTGCCACCACTGCGGAGACGTTGATGACACGCCACGGCACACCCTCGAAGTGTGCCCAGCCTTCAGTCGTCAGCGTCACGACCTCACGCAAGTGGTTGGCACCGACCTCGCGCTCTCGAGTATCCTGGCGTCGATGCTCGAGAGTGAGGAGAACTGGAGGGCCATGACCTCCTTCTGCGAAGTCGTCCTGATGCAGAAGGAGGAGGCGGAGCGGGTCCGAGAATCTAACATCAACTCGGACCAGATGCGCCGCCGCCGCCTCGGGGTGAGAAGGAGGAGGTACGCCCACCTCCTTCCGCCCACCTAGGAGGTCAGAGGGTGGACTGGTCGGGGGACCGTCCGCCCTGCTGTCACTGGCCTCCTGGAGGAAGGGCGCTCAAGTTTACCGGAGCGCCCTCACATAGGGAGAGACCCGCCTTAGGAGCGGGTCGCTGTCGCCGGGGCTACGAGGTAGAATGCGCAAGCGACCCCTTGTAGTCCCCTCATAGCGGCTGAAGGTAACCGGGTGGGTTTTAGCCGGTAAGAGTCCGGCATAATCACACGCCCCCCCCGGGGCGTGTGGTATCCATGAGGATTTCCCACCCGTTAAAAAAAAAAAAAAAAAAAAAAAAAAAAAAAAAAAAAAAAAAAAGACCTGTAGTTGCTGTAGTTCAAGATATGGTAAGGAACAAGAGGGCAGTGGCGTGCACACAGATTTAAGGTACGGTAAACAGAATATGTTTGAAAAATAAAATACCAATTTTCATCATTTTTTCCCATAAAACATTGATAATAATTATCATTATTATCTTTCGCAAGTATTGATTTAAATTTAGAAATGAAACTAATATTTTATTGTTTTTAACGGGCAGACGAGATGTCTGTCGTGATCAAGTTTGCTGCAAAGTAATCGAAACGTCGGAAGTATACTACCCGGCACGAAACCTGACCTAACATGGCGTCCTCTGCGCAGGTTTAGTCGTTGTGAAAATCACGTAGGTACTATCTAAAAATAAATAGTAGGTACGTAAAAAAACAACTGGTTAATTATTTTATCTTTAGCATTATTAAAAAACCGTAAACATCGTAAATCATTTTTCGAGCTTGTCTTTTTAGAACCATATTATTTTTTCTGGGCATTTTAGTAAAATTCGTTAAAATCTGACTATAATAACAAAAGAAAGAACCCACAAAATCAACAAAACAAAAACAAACGACGGGAGACGCGGTGTCACTGCGCGAGGCCACGCATTCACCCGTTGCAATGGTTACTAGTAGGGCCCGGATAAATATGTATATATTAAAAAATCAAAAATATGTACATAAAATATGGACGAAAAAATCAAAAATATGGAGTATAAAAAAATACTTTCATAATTAAACATTGTTTTACTATAAGAAAAGTACATCGTTAAGTAACATTTAAAAAACGATGAAAAGAAATAGCGAAATATTAATTTCAACAAAAAATAACAGTTTTATTCAACTTCCATTGCACTAGCCTTATCATATTGGTTGCAATACACAATGATGTGCTTCTTTAAATTATCAAAATGAAAACTGACCATTTGGTTGAAATATAGCCTAATATTTGCTGAATGATCTCTCCACGTCACATGACGTGATGGATGCATACCTAAAACATACTTAATTCAGTAATTGTGTAAGCCATGTCTACAGCCCTCGAAACTTTAACTCAGAATATTGTTATTTTTTTAGCGTATTAATCCTTTATTTTTATCGAAAACATTAGTGGCGGGAACGTAAATTTTATCTATTTTTGTGAATATATGGATGATTGTGATATTTTCTTGTAAAATATGGACTTAACTTTGAAATATGGTAAAATATGGAAGATAAAAGTTGGTTTTTCACAGTCTAAATATGACAATCCATGTAGAAAACACATTCTAGACCGAAAATCGCGTAAATTAAAAATATGTTTTTACATATTAAATATTAATCCGGGCCCTAGTAACTAGTAATGGCGGCCTTGTTTGCTATAGTAAGTACCTAGTAACGCGTTCCTCGCCTCAGACCGCACATCAAACGACGTCTATTATTTGTTACTGCGCAGGGTCAAGATTCGTCCCGGATATTATATGTAGTTGTTAAACATAATAAAATATGTAGGCGAAGAAATCAGAAAATATTAATTTCATTTAAATATTGATAAAATTCGCGCATAATGTTACAACTTACAGCAGTCCGATCAGAACGAACATCTATATACTTTATGAATCTCTCAACTAGGTACCTCTGAGCCACGAAAGTACCTTAAAACGATTACGATCTGTTCCTCACAACTTTATAAAAGTTATTTAAATAGGAATATCCAGTGGAGATTCAAACATTCTTAATACATATTATCATTTGAAAAAAAAAACAAACAAGGCAAACAAAGTAACTTATTTTTGTGTACACAACCTGCTAACTAATTAAAACTATCATAATACTTTTTATTAAAATGAATAACATTACCTTTCTTTTAGTTCAATCTTAACTGGTCACAAGTCACAACTCACACGCCTTCACTTTACACTTATTTTAATTTTATTACCAAACGACAATATTGAAAATCTACTCGTACCTAACTAATTTCATTAAACACATATCACAAGCACAGAACTCACAGCCATAATGTTCTATAATTCGTTAATAAATTAATCCACTGTTTACTAATTAAAACTTATTCACTTGTGCTTAGAAAAACAAATGACAATGTCACAATATTCAATAACAATAAAATGGCGAAAAAATATATGAACAGTTTACCGACCAATCAGAGAGATCCATTTCATTTGACAATTAACAGACTTAAAACAATACAAAATAATCAGTGCTTCCAGTGTTACCAGAATATTTTTTTCTAGAGTCGCCCCGCTGGAGCGCACAGGTAGTTAAGGCGGTAAAGTTAAAATAAATTAATGAGCTTATTATTGGTTTTATATCCATTAAATTCGTACTATTATTGAACAATAATTTAGTTTAAATAGAAATGCAATGAAATTATTGAAGTACAAATGGTCAAGATTTTTGTATGTTTATTGATTGCACTTTGTCTTAAAAAGTATAATTAAATAATTAAATACTATGAAATATTATCTTAATAAGTACTATAAGATAACAGTATTTAAATAAATTTTAAATATTACATATTTTTTTTAGATAAACCTTTGACAGAACTGAGTAAATTTTTTTAACCTCCATCAAGTTGAGAGACTGAATAAGCGCAGAATACTATGCATGTGTTAGTTTTACACATCAAACATTTCCTATATACATACACGACATTTATAAATTGTCCTTGAGAATTTTTGTATGGAAAATAAACAGAGAGTGGTTGAATCAACCGCCGCTCTGGCTGCATAGCGGCGCTAGCAGTAGGCGATCGAAAATGTTTCGTTTTTACATTGTTAGATGGCACTTATAATCAAAGCATGAATCAATTAATGTCATTTTAAATGTCTATTAAGATTTGTATTTCTTAATGTATGATTAAAAATATGTAAGTAAAAATTAAACAATATAGGTTTAGTTGTTATATGCGTAGGGTATGCAGTGCTTATTTGCATCTATGGTGTGCACGCCACTGCGAGAGGGCGTGCTATTTTCAACAAGGTAAGTACATTATTTTTACAGGTATCATTTTCAATAATTTACCGACGAAAACCGAATATAGTGAAAGCCGCAAACAAAATGAAAATATACAAATTTTATGCAAACTATGTACAGTGGTAACCATCTCATATTTTGTATCTGTTATTTTACTAGTTAACATAAATAAAAATAAATAAATCTGAAATAATACCGTTTACTATCACGTTGCCAAAGACCATATTACTGTATTTATGTACTAGTTCTGGTGATGACTGAAATTATATAGTGATGCCTGTTAACCCTTATTCAAATATTGGGAAATTATTTCCCACTTGACAGTACCGTAATATTTCTTTATTATTTCTTTACTGGTAACTCTAATCAGTACCAATCCAGGAACAAAATAATTTTACACACTTTTTAAATATTTTACTTGGCAACATTTTGGACAAAATTGCGTAAGGTCATCGTATGTCAATGTCAAAGTCGCAATTTGAATTTTTTGGTGCACAAAACCGGTTCTCGCAGGACTTTCGAAAATTTTTGTAGAAAAAAAATCTGGTATGTACATAAACAATATATTGATGTAAACAAGACTTATTTTCTGAATGCTTTTTACGGTTTCTGTGCTTTTTGCAGTGATATTACTTGGATTTTATTAGGTTTAATTAGGTGGGAAATAATTTCCCAATGTTCGTTCCTGCTTTGATAAACATCAGTGTCTTTTATATATATAAAATTGTTTGTCAGCTGTAATAATAACGGTATAGGAACTTGTTATACGATAGCGAGTAAGTCAAATTAGTGGCTTTTTGCAAAATTGTGACTGCGTTTATGTGATTTCTATGCTTTATTCCAAACGAAGCCACTTATAAGTTTTAGGACTTTTGTAACTATTTGTGCAATATGCTGATAAAACTACATAATTGCCAACTTTTTATAATTTACTTTCAGATATTCAAATATGGACGCAAGAAAGGAACGTAAAGAGCTTGCCAAGAAAAAATGTCGCTTTTGCAGCACAAAGCACAAAGAACAGAGGACAAAAATAGTATGTTCCTCCTGTGGAGTAGCTCTTTGTGCCAAAAACTGTTTCAAAACCTTTCACACAGTTCTTACTCAGTAATGTTATTTTCATATAGTATTTGAAAAGTTCTTAATAAAATATTATTTGTAACATTCTAGTTTCATTTTATTTTTATAATTTTATTCAATCACTCAATCATGTTATATTGAATTTTTTATATAAAAAAAATAAACAAGTAAAGTAGGAGTAAGTAATATGTATAGAATTTGTAGTAAAAATGTCCCGAAAAAATGTAACCATTCCGGATGATGGGAAATAATTTCCCACTTACTTATATTTTGCTTTTCCATACTGGATAATGGGAAATATAATTTCCCACCGTAAAACCCCCATTTCCCCTCTTTTTATAAAAAAATGATGTTTTTTTCGAAATCTACAAAGCCCTTTTACCTAGAAACCATGTTTAATTCATAACTTTATTTTAAAAAAAATCCATTTGATTAAGGGTTAATACCGCCAACATTTAAGGTCATGACTATGATTATGTTCAAAATAAATATTTAAATTATCAAAGTGAAGAAAAAACGCGGTATTGATGTACAGGCAGTCCTCGTACTTACGGCATGTTAGGTTCTTGAAATACGCGACGTAAATCGAAACGACGTAAGTCGAGACATATTTTTTCATATGTTTACATGTAAAACTCAAGGGTTAGGTTCCACACGGACTCGAAATAATAAAAAAAACTGCATTTATAACAAAGGACGTACTTTATTATTAAAAGTAAGTTCTTAAAATAATTATTATGCACTTATGAAATTGCTAGTTATTTTTGGTATTTGTGTGTTATTAATTTTAATAATAATTATAAAACTTATACATATGTAATGATAAATAATAAATTAAACTTTTGGCTTAAAGAAACTATCAATTCTAGATTGCTTGGCTTCTTTCTTCTTGCTATCATACAGATCTTGGTAACAGTGATAGGCTGCACAAATTTTGTTATTAACGTTAAAACTTCTCTCAAAATTAGGATCATTTTCTTCAAAAATTTTCATGGCATTCTTCAAATTTGCAAAGGCTACGGAAAGTTTTTTTAGTGTAAGTTCTTTTTCAGAGTCACTAATAGAAGAAGCTATTTCTTGTGACTCGAGTGCTTCCTTTTGTACTTGTGCCTCCAATTCAATAAGATCTTCATCAGTCAGTTCTTGCGAATGTGAGCTTAACAGATCATCAATATCATCAGTAGTAACTGCAATGTCAGGCAAACGGTTAGCGCCCCTCACGGACATTGACCTTGCGACAAGTGAATTCTCCGATATGCCGGAAATCGAAACAAATGACGTATGCTTGAGGAATAGTGTCAAAACATTGTTCGACGTAACTTGAAACGACGTAAATCGAAACGACGTAAGTCGAGGACCGCCTGTATACCTAGGAAATGTATGAACCAAAAGGAAGATATGAATAAAGTTAAAAGTAAAAGTGATAAATAAATTATAATTTATACTTTGTAAAGGTTTTATATGTTTACTTTAATATGAATACAAACAAAGTGTAGCGGAGCAACTTAGATTATGTGTTGTATTGTAAATTTAAAATATCCATTTCTATACATACATATTTGTTTATTAATTGATTAAAATTAATTCAATATTTTTAATTCTTGCGACGGACAAACTTCTTATTAGATTGTACGTATGTATATAGCGAGGACGCGCGCTGCGTCTATTGTTCGCGTCGTCCGGGCCCGCGCACCTGTAGGGCTGTAGCCCCGCTGGCCCCCGCTGGCCCCGCTGGCGGCCGCGGGCACTGCAGTGTTGCCAACCGTACGATTTAAATTGTATTTATACGACCTTTTTGACTCTTGTACGATGTACGATCGAGTTGTCGAAATCGTACGCAAAATATACGATTTTTTAAATGAAGTCTTACGAAAAAATAAATCTCCAATAAAACTATAAGGAATGTGTAAAACTAAACTTTAGTACTATAACTATAACTACATATAAGGAATATGTTAAACTAAACTGTATTCCAGAAACGGTACATAAGAATTTGTTAGCTGCACAACATATTAAAGAAAAAGGATCGTGTATAAACTTCAAGCCATCTGACGATATGCTGAGCAAATTAAAATTAAGTATGTACAAAAAATATAATTCTTTTCCCGCATCTGCTGTGCCTAATAATTCAGATAGTGACTAAAGACATTCATTTTTTTTTATGTTTTCAAAATATATGCAATTAATGAGTATTTTAATTTCACATATTAATTGATGACTAATGTTAATTGAAAATTAGAATTAAATTCCGTTTTTATGTGATATACTTACGCAGTTTTATTGAAATTTCATCGCGTACGATTATTTCCTTGAATTTCCAGACAAAATACTATTTTTTTTAGTGTATAGTACGATCCTCTAAAAAATAAAGTTGGCAACACTGGGGCACTGCGCCGTACTCGTCAGTCCGCATAGACTTTAGCTGTGTAACGCTTGTCCGTCATCGCTACGGCGACACTCGCACGCGCACCTTCCCTTACGAAAGATAATCTCCTTCTGTATTAATAGCTTTTAAGTAGTTTAAATTGCTAAACTATGTTTAATTCGCTAAAAATATAAGTTTATACAGCAAAGAAATATAAAGAAAAAAGACTATTTAATATTGATAGAATAATCGCTTAACTCAATTCCATATTAAGATACTATCATTTAGCTCATAATAAAGCATGTACGTGAATAATTGTTCAATATTAATCAATCCATAATGTGAAAAAAGATTTAAACATTATTAAACTAAATTTGTATTATAATAACTATAATGAAACTTGAATAATTTTTATATCCTAAACAATAAATTTCTAGTTCAACTTTTTATAAATAGAATATGTAGTTTTTAAATAATAAACGCAGAATAGAAATGCTGTGTGTTATATATTTATAGTAAAATAAAAGCTTCAAAAATATTGTAACTACTTATTATTATTTCAATTAATACTACCGTATATTGTTTTCTTGATAGTTACCTAGAAGGTTAAATAAATATTTTTTAATTTAAAACTTTTCTCAAAAACTATCCGAGATATCTTAAACCCGGTAGATGACCCGATGGACTTCGTACCGCCCTATAATCAAGAAATATCTGTTACCTTTTTACCTCAATGAAGTTAATTTCTTAATTATGTACAGATGACTTGAAAGACAATGATCTGTCTTCTTCTTATATATTATATGTTTAAATTAATACTATAATAGTAAGTATATTTGTTGGCGCAAGCGCCTGGTAAAATTGTGAAGCAATTTAGTATATGGAGGTTACGGAACGATTTAGATGTAAGGCGCTTTGTTTATTGTAATTTTAATTTTTTACTTACCCTGTCATAAAAATATGTAACACAATAAAATTATCATTGCAACTAATCTACGCCTTTTAATATCTCCTCATTAAATTATTAAGGTGGTAGAGCCTAGCTGTGATGAGTTACTACAGCTCGAACATGGGCTGGCTCGACCGGGGAAGTACCACCCTCTCATAGAAGATCGGCGTGAAGTAGCCTTTACTGGTTGCGTTTCGTCTGATGAGTGAGAGAGACGGTTGCCCTTTCCCTATTCCTACCCTTTCCTTTCCTTATTCCCACCCCTCCCTAGCCCTAAAAAACAAGGCTGGTAACGCATCCGCAACAAAATGTTGCGGATGTCCATGGGCGACGGTAACCACCTTCCATCAAGTGGGCCGTCTGCTCGTTTGCCACCTTTCACATAAAAAAAAAAAATACTATCAAAATCCGCAACAATATCTAACAAAAATTAAATTCCTATTCCCTCTTGTGATAATAGTCAGTATAAATAGTGTTCAACAACGTGTTTTGCACACAAAAAAGAAATGAAGCCTTATAATATAATTATAAAATATTTTTTGTTTGTTTATAACGTTAAAAGTTTCAAATTATACGAAGTGCGGTTCACGTCATAACAGAAGTTGAAGAAAAATTACGAAACTCACAAAGACATGGAATAAAAAATGCAGAACTAAACTTAGATCCTATATCTAAGAGTCCTTTTCCCGAAATTGCCTAAAAATATCATGTTTCTTGTTTTATTTAGTTAATTTTTGATACCCACGAACACGCGTTCGTTTCGCAGAGTAAGCAGCACTCTATATGATACTTTATCTATATAGTAATGCTAACCCGGAACTCTTAAAATTTTAATATGTGTTTCGCATACTTGATAAATTTTGAAATACTAGCTTTTGGTTCTTCTCACATAGTTCCCGTTCTTGCGGGATTTTCGGAATGGTCGAGTTCCCGAAGAATTTTCAGGATAAAACCTATGTTTCTTTTTTTCGAGGTCGAAACTATATCTGTATAATTTTTAAAGTAAATTTAATTATTTTAAAGAACTTCTGCATATACTAAATTTTTATAAAAAATATTGATGTTCGCCACAACCCGATCTTGAGAACGATCAGCACTCGATTCCCGTTGCCGGTTCGCCAAAGTTCGGAAATTCTGTGAGGCTTAACGCTGCGAACGTTCAACGCTTGATTCCCTTGCACGGTTTTGTTCAGTAATTTCTCGTTGAGTAGCCAACCTATGCATATTTTCATCCTCAGTTTCATTGCTGCGCAAGACTCGCAGCCGCTTTGCAGTAGCAGTCTGCCGAGAAAGCTGAGTTCTTTTTTTTTTGCCTGTTTTTCTAAAACTCGTAGCCTTTTTTCTTGACTTTCCACTTTTTCCTTTAATTTTTGATGATTCTTTTCTATTGTTGAAAACTTCTCTTCAAATATACTACTAATATTTTGCGTGACTTGCTCTGTAACGTTCTTTTCCTGATTCCCGGATTTCCTGTCTTTGACTTTCCAAGTCATTTTTTATTGTTTTTAGTGCGTCTAAAATTTCTTCCATGTTCGTTAGATTATATTGTTTTGATACTCGTGGTGCCCTCTTGTGGTTGTTGGTGAAATTACTTGGTTCGTCAGTATTGATGTTTGTTGAATCCGATGATCGATTTGTACTAAGCGACTGACGATTTGTTTTAGACAATGGCCGTGAGATGGCGCTTGGAAAAAATATAATCGAACACGACTTAACGTACATATTGTTGATTTCTTTAATTTTACGTTATGTCGGAATCAATAATTTATTAAAGTAGAAAAGGCACAATTTGTAGAATGCAGAATTAAAAACTTAGGTTTCAACTCACTGTTAGTAATTAAGTCTCCTTACACTGAGAAAGTCGGTAGTTTTTATGTAACGTGGTTTCGTAATATTGTTGTTTTAAAGCACTTTTTGTTAGTTTTTCACTGAAACTTCAAAATATTATATATTTCCTTGACTTTTTGTATATTTATTTTCACTCAATATTTGCTTAATTAGCGGAAATAGTTAATACATTGAAATTATACAGGGAATCGATGTTAACCGGCAACAAGCAATCCAGACACCTGTACTAAAATATTACTGAACAATTATATATGTATTTTTGAAACTTAAATGACACAGTTGTTCCATTTAATCTTATGTGCAATAAATCAGCGATTATTTTTCAAACAATTCCTTCTTAACTTGAAAAACGTTACTTGATTTTAATGATAATTATTATTGACGTAATTAATACGAATAATGTTGGAGTAGTATAATGTGCCGGTATGTGCACAGGCTAGTTTTAGTTTATGAAAACACATTGTACGTATGGCGTGGGTCAATTGTTTTATTGTCTTTTAAAGAATAATGTTTCATGTAAGCTTGTGTTCTTCATTACGTTATGGGCCCAGTAATATAAAACCTTTTTATAATTATGGCTTAATCAGTGATCATAGAGTTCCTGGATAAAGAGAATTACGAAACACGAACAATTAAGGTTCAAGCATTATTAACAAAGATGGAAAGTTCCCAATACATAAGTGGGAAAAAATGTGAGACCGTATTCAACAACGGGTGAAAAATTGTTAAATTATTGGTCAGCTGCAGATGAAAGAGCGAAGCCAGATCTGATTTTATCAATCAGCCCGAGTGAGTTAAAGTACGTAAGAGAGGTGTGGTTGAAACTCGAGACTATATAGGTATGCATCGAGAGGACCTGCACGGAAAGCAATTTTATTGAAACAGTTAACATTACATCGTATGTAATAGGGCAAGGATCTAAGTGAACATATTTCTAAATTTATGGAGGCTGTAAATAAACTTAGTGATATTGGAATCGTAATACATAATTTTTTTTATCAATATTATTGTTATATAGTTTACCAGCGAGTTATGTTAACTTTAGATGTGCAATGGATTCCCGCGATGATTTACCTACGGTTGAAATATTAAAAATACAAACATTGGAAGAGGATAACTCGAGGAAAAAAAGTACTAATATAATTGAAATACATGGAGGTATGTATGTTAAAAGAAATGGGGCAAGAAACAAGTCTTTAACTTACACCTTATTATAACTACTAACCTGTGTGTGGCAGCGACTGTTCTGTGTGGTAACGACTAGCATGTATGGCAATAACAAGCCTGCGTGGCAACTATTAATTTAAATAATTATTAATTTACTTAAAGAAACATAGATCTCGGCATTAAAAATTATTTACTAGATTCCATGTTTTTTGTGTTATTTTAAAATAAAATAAATTTAAATGATTTAAATATTAAAAAAAATTAAAATTGAGTATGTATTTGTAAAATTTTTAGTATCCTTCCTGTTCTAATATTTTTTTACTCATATAAGCAGATATTAAATTGAATCCGCATATGGGTTCAACCAAATGTAGCCTGAAATGTCAGCTGTTGTTTAAATAAAAAATTCTTGCCGTCAATCTTTTTCAACACCATTCAGTTGAAGCAGTTGTATGGAATTCAAGTAATACCAATATTCAGTTTCAAGGTCCAATTTTAATGAGATTATTATCATGACTTATTTAAAGAGATTCGAGGTTTTATGACCGATTGATTGTTTTACTTATCAGATATAATTAACTAACTATATTAATAAACTTTACATATATTCATTCTTTGTTGTTTCGCCCTACTTGAGGTAATTCTAAAATTCCTGCTTAGGTTCAATAAGAGTATTCACAATCAAAAATTTTGCTTAGAATATTCTATAAATCCCAAAAAACCTGCAGAATTAGCTTAATATTCAAAAATGGTTCCGTTGAATTTTATAACAAGTATATTTCATATAAAGTTATTTCCAAATATATATTCATTTATTTTACTTAAACGACGATTCTTTATTCTTATTATTATCTGATTTAAAGAAGAAAAAACTTGCTTTATTAAATTCTTTATACAGCGAAAGGGGGAACGATGCTGAAGATATCATGATCTGCATTCATAATATTTTGCAAGGACCTACGTCTATCAATCTTGGCATTGCTTAAACCGTCATTCATAAACGTCAAGTACCGTGGGTCAATTTATCATTTTACCATATGATCCTTTTGTTCCCCAAATTTACAAATCATTAAAACTGATTTCATATTTCATTAAGCTTATTTACTCATTTTATAATAATTTTTAGATACACCTGTAATACAGTAATAAAATTATCCTTTTTCTCGTGAGAAATAGTAGAAGAATGTCCTGAGAGTTGCTTGATAGATAAGATTAAAGATTAAGATTACATAATTTGAAATGAAAGATATGGGTAAAAAAGGTAATATGGCTTTTTCCGAAGCTACTAGGGAAGCCATGTACCTTCGTGATATTTTAGTTTATATTGGGGTGAAGTGTGAAGTTTGTGTATATTTGTTTAAATATTACAATTATTATCGAGGAATCGTTAAAATTAATGGTCCTATAGGGAATTTGTTGTGACACTTACCTATATTTTAAAGGAAAATTATGATTTCGACGGTCGGTGGATGCAATGAAACCAAAATTATGACTTAAATTTAATTAAAAACAACTAGGTTTGCGACTATGTTGCACGAAGGTTGAACAAATAGTAACAATAAATCTAATGAAATTCTTACAAGAAATATTATAATCTAAAAACATAAAAGAAATATAAAACCAAAAACTGTCTTCACACGGAACTGCTGAGTCAGACCGGTGTAGAATAGGCGAGTTTACCCAGAACCTAAGGCGTCCTCTGATAACACCGTATAAAGATAATTATATTTTAATAAAACGACCACTTATTACACCGTCACATAACACCTCCCTCCTGAAGATCAGCGAATATGAGGAACTTTAGTTGTGAATTGAGCTGGGGGTTGATTGAGGTCGACCCTTCTGGTAGGTGTGGGGATGGTGTAGACTGCTTGCAATTCCATCTGGTTGTCTTCAGGGTTATCTCCGGAATGTAATATGCGCTTGTAGAAATACTTGCGATATAACAGAGCGGCGGCTATTGCGCCTATACTTATCAGTACCACGTAGAGAGGGATGGTGGTGTGATAAAGTATATAGTTTGGGTTCTGGTCTAGGGTCAGCAATGGTTGTAAGCCGACCTTAGTGTCAATTTCATGTAGGTGCTTCAAACTGATAGAGTTTAGGTTGATTTTAGGTGCTGAGGCTGTGGTGACGCTGTAGCTGGGCAGGTCCATTATTCTCACCGCTTGTCCTTGTACCCGGTTATCGGCGTTTGTTAAAGTAAATTGCGGTGTTTCAATATAACATGATTGAGGAATTGTAACGAGATAGCTGCCGTGTAGTGTGCGATATGAATCTTGTCCACAGGATAAATGAGTTTTAGTTGGATTTGGGAAACTGATGCTGTAGTGTAGATCGTCGAGTTTCTCGAAGGCTGTCTTCTTCAATGATACAGTGATAAGTTTGCAGGATGATGCTCGTTGCTGAGTTATGATGAGATGCTGGATACAGTCTTTGGGTTCCTTGCTTTGAAGATGGCGTTTGTCCTCGCAAAGATACCATTTACTGGACTTGGGGCATTCTGCCTCTATGTACATGAAATCTTTCTCATACAAGGTTAGGTAAGGGAATGGCGGAATAAGGACTTCTTGATTGAGGTTAGGTATAATAGATAGTTTATACATATTATAAGTATAAGGTAGAACTATAGGGATTTTATACACTATTACTATCTTATTTCCTACGTAATAAGAACCTACCTTAATTATATCAAAGTATTCCCTAATATCTAAATCTAACACCTTCTGACTGCCATATAGGTTACTAACATTACTAATAATAGAGTTCATAGTCTCCAAATTTAAGATCGCATGATGCACGGTGGATAGTTTAATAAAACCTAATACGTTTTGAAGTTTATATAGTTCATGGGAAACTGAATCTACATTATCGGTTATAATTTATATAATTAGAAGTATTTGAGCTAAGTGTGCATACTTAATTAAATCATCATCATTTGTAATAACGATTTTACTTACTTCGTTAATAAGGGTTTGCAAATGATTCTGGTTTTCTATTATATTACTCATAATTTTTGAATACTGGGAGGACCATTCTTTAGTGAGACTGACATGACTGTTGACTTCGGTAATTAATTTATTTTCACTATCCTGAAGGGATTTTATGGCTTCATTATAATGTTGGGCATCCGTATAATCAAGATTTCCCGTAATACTTTTAATGACTGACCCGAGTCCATCTATGAGGCCTCTCTTAGCACGATCTGTCTCAAAAGACTTTAATTGATTTAAAACATTATTAAGCTTAGTTTCCAAATAATTAACGTGAGGTTGAAATAACGAGTTGGTTTCATTATGTAATTGAGGGCTTAAATTATCTAGCTGGTTTTTTACAGATTCGATTGTACCGCGTAGCTCCTGAAGGTCTACGTGTTGTATAAAAGAATGATAATGAGTTATGATCTTGGCTGAGCCAAGTTTGAACGGTAAAATTCCAGGGCCATTTCCCAAACTCTCAAGTTTGATTTCTTGCGTTAGGGCTGGTGTGAGGAAGAGATGAAGTACCAGGAGTTTCCTGCAACAATTGTGCACTTTTAGGTACTTTTTTAAGTCGGGATTTAGAAATAAAACCTTGCTTTCGTTTGGTGTAAATGTGAATGGGGAGATTAGCTGTCACCTCGTCACGTGTGTACGTAACGCGGGGCTAACTTTTGACGTGAGGCAATTGGGTTTTTAATGAAGATGGGTTGATCAGGTGAATAAGTAACTTCAGGCTCACGATCCTTGTTACGTCCTGTCATTATATTAGTTCGTTCCTCAATACCTAGCTCATGAATCGTGTTATATACTATAGTCATTTTAGCTTTATGATCGATCATATATTGTTGTAATAACTGTGCCGAAATATCTATATTAAAAGGATCACGGTGGTTGAAATGTCCTGTAACAAGGTCTGGAGGTTTACACTTAGTAAAACTATGAATACTACTGTTGTAAGCTAGAATTGCGTAAGGCATAATGTTAATTACTGAATCTGATTTTTGGCTTAATTTAAGTATACGTAAATGTTCTAATATAGTAGAATGAAATCTTTCCACTATTCCATTTTCATTCGGTGTATGTGGGGCAACCCTATGATGGTTAATTTTATGAAATTTAACAAATTCTGCCATAAGCTGGTTAGTAAATTCAATTCCATTATCTGTTACACTAGTAATCGGTACGCCATGGTTAATGCAAAAGTTAAGTAAACCCTGTAAAACGCTAACTGCAGTTCCCTCTCTCAAGTGATAAGCCTGTCCAAATTTTGAAAATGCATCTACAATAGTTAAGTATTTTTCACTCTGAATAGTCAAGAGGTCTAAGTGTACTAATTGATAGCATAAATTAATGAAACGGGTTAAAACGTGGGTGTTTCCGTCAAAATCGGGTAACAATCTTAATGATTTATAGATATTGTCAATGTCAGCCATTTTTCCGTCTAAGTCTCTATTCTCGTCTATAATACTAAACTTATTATTCTTATCTAACCTATTCTTTAATCTCGAGTTACGATATTCGAGTGGATGAAAAATCTTGATTGATTAAAATGACACACAAAATTTAAAATAATACACAATTAAAATTCTAAAACTTTAAATAACCGAAATAAATGCACATTAAATGTAATAAAATTCACACTAATTGATTTGAGAGTCAGGTGAAAATGTAGGCCTATTAAAAACTACTATCCGTATTACTACTAATTCTTTTAATAAATTTTTTTCGGAACCCTAATAAAGGTATATGCGAATAATTAATTAATAAAATAGTTACATATAGTTTAAATAAAATAAGGATATGAACTAGGAAAGTAAGGACTGAGATAGATTCAAAGTACTTACAGCATATCTGAATTTTGGTATCAATTGCGGAATCGATTTTCAGATCTCCCCCGAACCGTTCGAACCGAATAGGTTTCGGATACTCGAAAACGGTGCTTAGCCACCCGGGTAGCTCGCGAACGCGGTATCGATGTTTGATAGATCACGAACTATCCGCGAGTATCCTACCGACTGCGCCAATTATGATTTCGACGGTCGGTGGATGCAATGAAACCAAAATTATGACTTAAATTTAATTATAAAGTAAGTTACAACTAGGTTTGCGACTATGTTGCACGAAGGTTGAACAAATAGTAACAATAAATCTAATGAAATTCTTACAAAAAATATTATAATCTAAAAACATAAAAGAAATATAAAACCAAAAACTGTCTTCACACGGAACTGCTGAGTCAGACCGGTGTAGAATAGGCGAGTTTACCCAGAACCTAAGGCGTCCTCTGATTACACCGTATAAAGATAATTATATTTTAATTAAACGACCACTTATTACACCGTCACATAACACGTTTTTCTTTGTTGTACTCATAAACGTGTCGTGGGCGTAACAAATAATAACAAGTGAAAAAATAATTGATGATAGAGTGCACGTAATAGGGGTCTAAGGATTCCCCGCGCGACATGTATGAACCTGTTCGGCACAGGTTACGTTCGACCTCCGATTAACATCCGATAAAAAAGTATCGGAACCGAAGTCGGAACCGAAAGTGTAATAATTATCGGAAGTTCCGACTTAACGGAACCGGAGTCGAAGCTCCGTTACATCTCTGGCTAGAACTACGGTAACTACAGGTCTGACCAAACCCTCGTGTAGTAATCCTATCCATGTAGGTCCCGGTAATCCCAGAGTAATTCTTCTATCAAGTTCTTTTCAGATATGAAATATTTTAAAGGTGCTTTGAATTATCGTACTTACTAAAATCACTTCAATTAAATCTCGCATTATATATTTATTTTTTCTATCCAATACCAACGCGGATTTAATGAACATTGAAAAGTTGACTTATATTAAAAATATATATTTATTTCTCCAATTTTTATTTTAGTATAGAACAACTTAGTATACAATCCTATATGTACGAGTATCTACTGCATACTGGGTTAGTACTGGAAAACATTTATATTATACTTGTGTGAATTAGTGCACCTGTTAATATTTTTTTTTGCATTCAAATACACAAAATATAGCAAAATTTATTTAATTTATATCTATTTCTTAAGATTTTTTATCGTTAGTATAATCTATGACACATGGTTATAACATGTTTTATCATAATAGTTATAATAGACTGTCGAAGCCTCAAACACTAAATGAATTTTACAACCGAGAGCTGTTTCGAATGACTTTCTTTACCAGAAATATAGTTTTTCTTAGTAAAGTACGATGGATTATGCGATTTGTTATACTAAAGTTTACCCTGTTGACTATTTTGCTTAAAGAGAAGACGCTTTCATCCGAAAACCAAAGTTTTAATTGTTCTTGGAGTTGTTAACGGAAAAGCCCTCATTTAAAAACCAAACTTTACCAATATAATATTCCAACAACTATCCGTTTTAATCGAAACATTTGAGTTCTATGAGTTAATGTTTTAACAACCAACATTTTATACTCCTATTCTAGGAAGAAGTGGCAATTAATTTTTATGGCTTTAAAAAAGTCACGAAAATACATACGTAAGTATAATTTGAATATTATTCGCAAATTTGGAGTACAAAAATGTCGATCTATTTACAATCATATCTCAATTTTCATATTAACAATGTTTCCTCACTCTATGTATGGAAGTGACCCGTTTGATATTTAAATTAATTTAAATTTTTTTTAGAATTTTCTGTTCAAATATAAATTATGTTTATTTTATTGTAATCTCGCTCGAGATATCACGAGGATGGCGGCGGGGGAGGGGAGTGTCCGGGAGGCTCCGGGGCCTGCTTACTGTGTGATGTACACCGGGACTACAATAGAATAGAATACAACTAAAATATACATACATATAGAATACACACTTCATGAACAACGAGCATGATTCAACATTGAAGTTACACAAGAAGCTTCACATGAAACATTAATTAGTTTAAATGGTATTTGTAATAAATATCTCACCAAAAACATGCCTGTTAAAAAGGGGGCCAAGTTCCAATCGGCTAATTGTTTGCCTAAAAAAGGGGTGAAATCCAATCTAATGCCAAGTTTAGATGCACTTTAAAATCGATCATAATCATCTTCATCAACAGCATGATCCACTGGTAAACATTTGCCATTCCAAAGACTCGCCACCACACCCAGTCCTCTGCCTTCCACATCCAGCCACTACCCGCCACCTTATTCACGTCAACGGTCCATCTGGCCGAAATTCACTTTACCATACACCCAACTTAAAATATGGTATAGTTGTGAAAATACGTAGGTGCTTGGTTAAAAATATCTAAAATTATAATACTCCTAAATTTGAACTTGTCAGGTTTTCGTGCTGTACGTAACACTTAATTAATTGTATCATTAATTTATTATTTATATAATTATTTATATTTATATAATTTAAATATTTTATAATTTAAATAATTAAATTAACCTGCCAAGTTCAAATTGAGAAGTATTATAATTTTAGATATTTTTAACCAAGCACCTACGTATTTTCACAACTATACCATATTTTAAGTTGGGTGTATGGTAAAGTGAATTTCGGCCAGATGGACCGTTGACGTGAATAAGGTGGCGGGTAGTGGCTGGATGTGGAAGGCAGAGGACTGGGTGTGGTGGCGAGTCTTTGGAATGGCAAATGTTTACCAGTGGATCATGCTGTTGATGAAGATGATTATGATCGATTTTAAAGTGCATCTAAACTTGGCATTAGATTGGATTTCACCCCTTTTTTAGGCAAACAATTAGCCGATTGGAACTTGGCCCCCTTTTTAACAGGCATGTTTTTGGTGAGATTTCAATACTTTTTTTCAAAAAATCGTACATACAATCGTACTATACAGCCGTACAATGCATAACTTACAGCATGAAACATACAGCTACCATCTGATGGCATAGGAATTACCCTATGTGGTATATCTCCACCAACCACCGAAAGATGTACAATTTCCATCGTTGGTAAATGAATAGTAGAAAAGAAATAGAGTGAATTTGTGCTTTTAACACACACAAGTAATCAATCAATAAGCAATATCAAAATTAATCCTTTAGCAAGTCAAATCAGTGATCCATTTAATCGTAATCGTAACCATATATAAGATATCAAGACATAAGTGTAGAAAGAAATAGAAAGAAATGGCCATCGATTCCTTATCGACTTTCATTCATATATACTGCAGACAAAACAATATCGCGATTCAATTATACCGCTAGCGCCATCTATCGAAAGTAATTTATAACAATAGAAACCTGATTTTTTAGGTAAGCAATATTTAATTAAGTTATACAGTGTGCATTACGTATACATGACAATATTTTATATCCCTTATATATATCAGTTCTTAAGAAGCGCCCCACACTTTATTCACAATAATATTAATTTAAAAATAAATTAACAAACAATAAATGGTATTTTTGTAAAACAAGCGTGGGGAGCTTCATATATCACTTCTTGAGAAGCGTCCCACGCTTTTTTTTCAATAATACCATTTATTGTTTATTTTAAACAATTTAAATTAAATTGATTTCCAAGGTTGTAAAGGTTAAATTAGCTTCCACGCGGTTTCTTTCATCATTGGAGCGTGTTTTTTAGTTTTTTTTAAACTATATTTATTTTTTATTTTTCATTTATCACCGATTGATAGATGTACTCATATTATTAATTATTAATATTTCATTATTATGTATCTTATTGTGCTGAGCTGAGCGCCTATATAAAGGTTTTGATTACCTGTCAGGAGTCAGTGCCAAAATTAGCTATTTTCACAGGGTCATATTTCAGGATCTACTTAAGCTTTATCTATGAAATTTGACATACTGCTTTAGGACTAGTATATGATTACGTAGGTACAATTTTATCTCTGTACTTGCAATAGACACTGAGCTACAGGGGGTCAAAAGTGGGTCGAATTTATTAAAAATTCGATATTTAGAATTGAGGCAACTCACGCTTGACCGATTTCTTAAATTTCTTAATTTTTTGTTAATCTACATATAACACACAACCTGTGTACCAAATTTCATAATGCTAAAACAATGGGAAGTGGCCTAGAGGTTTTGATTACCTGTCAGTGAGTCAGTGCCAAAATTAGCTATTTTCACAGGGTCATATTTCAGGATCTACTGAATCTTTATCTATGAAATTTGGCATACTGCTTTAGTACTAGTATATGATTACGTAGGTAAAATTTTATCTCTGTACTTGCAATAGGCACTGAGCTACAGGGGGGTCAAAGTGGGTCGAAACGGTTCGTGTAAATATAGTGCACGGCATGCGCCGGCCTGTGGAACTTGGCCGGCGCACTACCGTGCGCTTAGATAAGATTGACTCTCTGTCTAAGATATGGAGGATGAAAATGTTGTCTAATTAAGTGAGGTCATAAATCATGAGTGTTTTTAAAAACAACTGGGAGCTAAGAAATATCGTGTTAGAATGCTTGTGGTGAATATTGAATATTTAATTCAATTGATTTTTTTCTTACTTTTGATGGTACATAAGGCAGTGAAGCATTCTGTATGCTACAAGTCTGCTTCATTTCTTTCAGCAATCAATGCTCGTCTATCAGCTCTTTGCCTTGATGGAACATTACCCTGGAAGAAAAATTTCTATTGAATTTATACTATAACTGATGATCTCTTAGAAAGTACTTGTGACTCGGAAAAATCACATTGGTATTTGCCAGGGCCAGGATCGAATCCGCGCCCTCGTGCATGAGAGGCGGGCCTTTTAACCACTTTTATCTGACAATATTGTTTAGAAATTTAGTACATATAGCTACTATAATTTTTGCAAAATGTTTTGTATTACATTATAGATAAATTACCTGATGTAAACTTGGCATTCCCTGCATGCAACCAATAACAAACATTTGGTTCGTAGGATTCTTCAGACTGCAGCATCTTTTCGAGGCCCAGATGGTCACCACTATGATAATCAGAGCTCCTACGACGGTGAATGTTATTAATACAGCTGAAAATGAAACATATTTGATATAAGTTTTATGTTAAATTACATGACATTTGACATAAAAAACCATACTGATCTGAATACTGGCGTTGATCAAGTTATTCCTTTATGGATAGGTAATATTATAATCGTCATATTTTTTAAAATAAGCAACACTTTTAAGAGATAGTGAATAGTAGTAGTTCTGTATATATGGATATATTGAACCCTGTGGTATACTTTATAGTGTAGTCGTTCCAGATTACTCAAGTCTCATAAGTCTCTATTTACCTTTCAGATTGACTTGACAACTTCGTCCCGCGTACCATTTGAAACATTCACATATCATCGCGTTCTCACGATCGAAGCAGGTACCATGATAGTTGCAGCCCGCACAGCCTATTGCGTCAGCTGAAAGTTTTTATTAAAAATTACAATTTAAAACATAATCGTGTCATTATTTGTAAAATTTTATTATCGTTGGAAATCTTACAACGCTTTCAAAGTCAAATTATATATAAGGGTTATGTTTTGATGTCTAAAATACCCCATATATTACAAGAACATACCTTCCAGGGTATACCCTTTTAGTGTTGACGCTAAGGTCTGCAAAACCTTCTAAACAACTACTATTGTAAAGTTCCACGAAGGTTGAAACAGCGTGAGTGTTCGGAACAGTCATTGAACTGACTACTCGTGCATTCGTCGAAATCTGAAACAATTCAAATGTTTCTAAGATTTTTATAGTATACTAGAAGACCTGGCGAACTTCGTATCGCTATATAATCAAGAAATATCTATTACGTTTTTTATTTATATTTTTGAAGTTTACCTGTAAGCCATAAATCTCCGTGTTTTGAAGTGCGAAAGAATGATTGACATATTAGTTAGTTGTCAAATCTAATGTAAAAAAAACGTTTGTATGGGAAATAGAAAAGGGCTATTTTTATGGTTTTCCCAGTAATTAATCAATTTTTTTCAGCTTTTATACCTTCCCTGAACCTCCACGAACATTTCAAGACTAAAGTAAGATAAATCCGTTCAGCTGTTCTCGAGTTTTAGCGAGACTAAGGAACAGCAATCCATTTTTATATATATAGAAGATAGAAGATAGAAGAAGAAGATAGAAGATAGGAGATAAGTAACAGTGGCGTGCACGATAAAATACGAGAAATAATCAGAAAATATTAATTTTAATTAAATATTGATAAAATTCGCGCAAAATGGTAGGGACAGCAGTCCGATCAGAACGAACATCTATATTATACTCTATGAATCTCTCAACTACCTCTGAGCCACGAATGACGAAAGTACCTTAAAACGATTACGATCTGTTCACCACAGCTTTATAAAAGCTATTTAAATATATAATAGGAATATCAAAAATAAAAAGAAATATTCTTATTATTACCTTTTGAAAATAAGAAACAAGGCAAACAAATTAACTTATTTGTGTGTACACAACCTGTTAACTTGACGGCGCATCCGTCAAAAATCATACGTCAGGTTGACTTTTAGCTGTCTGAGGTTAGCCTAGTGAAGCGTCATTGTGATGGTAGCGAGGGCGGCCATCTTTATTATGGAGTATCGTGCGAGATGACGCCCGCGCACCGCGCTCGTGACGAATCGCTGTGTATCGAAGTGAAAGTGATATCTAGTGTTTCGATTGAGTTGGTGTCGTATTGAATAGACTGTACTTTATCCCTTTCAAAGTATGAGTTCCCATGAAGGCCCTCCTGTTCTTATAACGCCCTCCTACATCAGAAGTGGGATCGAAAGGGCTTTAAAATGAGGAGAGTAGTGATCATCCATCTATGTTAAACTTTGTAAAAAATAATGAGAAACTTGTCGATGAAAATAATGTCAACTTCTCAACTAACTTCGACGACGTAGTTGATCCGGTTCAATCTGGATCGTACGGAAGCAGATATAAGGGTTAGGACGTCTCGTCGTGTCTTGATCGTAAAAGGTACCGGTAATTGAGGCTCGCCGGTGAAGGAGATATCTGTGTGACCATGGGCCGAGCCGAGGGGAGTTGACGACGTCATCTGGTGAGACTGTTCCTTTTCTTTTTAGTAGTGGGTGTACTTGTTCATGTAGTACTAATGTGTGTCTGTATCTGAAAATTTTTCAAATAAATTTCTGTGTACTTTGAGCAATGAAGTAGTTCCCCTGAAAGGCATCTGAACGCGTAGTATACGGTCGAAGCGAACGGGCGACGATATGAGTTTCACGCTTACCCACCACTTCGTAAGATTTTAATATTAGATCGTATTAGCGAATAAAGGTCATTCAACCTTGCGCTTCGGTACTGAATACTCTAGTCATACTTCGTGTACATTAACAGTCAATTATTATTAGTGTTTCTACGTCTATAGACTTATTGTAATACACAAATTTTAAGCCCGGTCATAATTCAAAGTGTTTCAGTGTCTCTTTTGTTTCATATTATTAAAGAGAATATTATTCTTGAATCCGTGGTTGTTGGACGGTACCTTGTAGAGTGGGGGGTTAAAGGAGAGATAAACAGTGACTACATTATTTTCTCAAAACCTGAAACGACAAAAACAGATAAGTGCCCAACCTCAGACAGTCTTAACTTTTCTTGTATCAAAACTTATTTGGAAGGCGACGATAACAAAGCCCTTATCGATGTTTTTAAGAAGTATAACTCATTTTATTATTAAGGGCACCTCTTAACTCTTTAGACCCTAATTCTTTAGACCCTAACATAGTCTAAGAGAGACCTTACAAATTATAAGAGGTTGTTCGAAAAAAAAAATGGATGCCCTCTTTGAAACAATCATTTTACACTTTATCAAGCCCCATTCTAATTGTAAAAAAAAAAACCGAATGACAACTCTGACATAATGTATGTTGACTCTAGGGAGATTAACACCAATTCTTATAGTAAGCCTTTTGTTTTAGAAATTTTATACCGAACTATTTCCGCCTAGTACGATCCTTATGTCTACTCACTAAGTTAAAGGGGTTAATTAAACGGTCAGAAGTCCACGGTAATATTCGTAAATGGATAGTTCAAATACTTACCACGGAGTCTATTCTAACTATATTTGATCGCGAGCCTCCTATAAAATTACACACGAATGCCAGCGCCAACGGATACGGTACCATTTTAATTAAATGAAAGAACGGAGTTCCTCACGTTATTTCATATTTCAGTCGCCGGAAAACTGACACGGAATAAAAGTATCATTCTTATGAACTTGAGACCTCGGCAGTCGTTCGAGCGGAAGAATATTTGAAGCAAAAGCTATATGGTCATCATTTTATCGTTTTCACGGGTGGCAATCCTTTCAAAGCTTCTTAGTTAAAAAAAAAAAAAAAAAAAAAAATAACACCGAGAGTACATAGATGACCCTGAGCAGGGCACTTCCAAGAGCGACAAAAGCAAGGCTCAAGTAGTTAATAAGTCTGTGCAGTTTGTAGAGGTAAATCAAGGGTGGTTAGCGGTAGAACAAAAACGTGATGCATATGTTCAAGATATTGTTGCTCAGCTCTTAAATAATAAGTTTCCCGATTCAATTAGTCACATCTACGATGTTAGAAACAATATGCTATATCGAAAAAAAATTGAGCGAAACAAAGTTAGTCGTTGGTAACCTATCGTCCATCAGTCCCTTGTATGGACTTAAATCAACCATATCCATACTGAGATAGACACGTTTAGTTTCTTGATGGAGTGCAACGCAGGCAGGTATTTTTAGGTGTTCTGGGAATTGGTCCAGTCACCTTTTGGGATTTAGTCCTCTAGTTCGGTTACCGTCCACTTTTTCAATCACTAGCGGACGTTTAAAGCTGTCCGTAGTTCTGTCAGGGAACTGACCAATCAACGCCAGTATGTGCTGCAAATAGATATTAGATAAGCGCTGACCATATTTTGAGGTATGCGTAACATACTTCGTCATCACCACATTCCTAAGGCATCAATTCTTTGCCTGTCAACGACTTTCATAGTCCACGTCTTTGCACTATACAGAATCGGATAGCTAGATAGATAGAAATATAGAGAAGGCAAGCGTTCGTATCAGATGCATTTTTGTTCCATTAATAATTTTCCTATCTCTCCAAATTTTATTCGGTGGGGTTATTGCTATTTTGGCCATGTAAATTCTCCTACGGATTTGCATACATTTTATTGGCATACTATTCACATAGATATGACTGGGACATTAAGTGGCAAAAGCGACAGAAAAGAAATACGCGTCAGTAATGATTGATTATGTTATCAAGTATGTCCTTTAAGAGCATACTATATCCCTCGATGCCAGTTGTACTATTAAAGCGTTGAGAAAAGCTGTTTCTCTTTTCGGTGTTCTCAAGCGAATTGTTATATCGGGGAAGGGGCTTTGTAAGCGCGGACTTTAGAGAATTGAGTAAAACACCTCGTATAGAACTTTACTTTATAACAACAGGGGCAAATAAAGCCAACGGTCAAGTAGAAAGGGTCATGCAGATTTTAAAATGTCTGCTAACTATTATAGAAAACGATACCCATAAAACGTGGCGTGACAAACTTCCTGAGGTACAAGGGACGAAACCGCTTAGCATTCAATGGATTCACCGTGCGGGTGCCGGGTCCATCGCGTTGCAGGGAGGGGAGCTTCAGCAGTGCCTGGGACTTGCGACCCAGGTGTGGGTTTAAGGGGCCCCTTAACTAACGCGCGTTGTACGCTCACCTCCACTGTCCAAGTTCCTCTCCCTACCTGGCCAAATTTGGAAGGAACCTGCTAGGGCTGCTTTCGACGTACGTTCCGAGAATGAATTAATGTTGGTTCTGGACGGGCCCAAGTCTTTTAGTAGGTTGTAGAGAGATTTGGCTGTTATGCCTCTCGCTCCCACCTCTACCGCGGACGAACCTATTTCGAGTTAGTTCGTTAGTGAGCTCGTAATACTTAATGACCTTGATGGCATGGTCTTTGGGGATGTTGGTTTCCCAAGGCACCGTAGGCTCTATCATCACAACGCGCTTTAAAATACGCGAATATAGAAATATGTCTGGTCTGGAGGCTGACGCACAAATATCCTCGGGGATTTTGTGTTGTTTCTCATACGTATCCATCATGATAGTCCAATCCGAAGCCGCTTTAAGGATAGAGTAAGGCTTGACGTTTGATTTTATAGCCCTGGTGCTCTCTCTCACAAAACCTATTGATCGCTCGTTTGTGGTTATTTCCCTTTGCGCTCTGGCTACCGAAAGACTAACCGCTTCAAGTATGATCTCTAAAACCCTATAGTGACGACGCGAGAATTGACCGCTGTCCAGGAGAACCTTACATCTCACTAGCAAATGCTTAGCAGTTCCAACTGCCTTTCCGCAGATATAGCAAGTGTTTTCGGTACCTTTACCCCATCTTACTAAATTACTCTGATCTGGGAGAGTCATCTAGCACTTAATAACACAAGCCGTAGTGTTACAGGATATACTCCAACAGAACTAATGTTTGGCATTCGCGCGCAATCTTTAGGGATATCATTAATAGCCCAAAATTCAATCGAGCCGAGATTAGATTTAGACAATATCCGGAATAAAACTTCCCTCAACACTGAAAACGCAGATCAAAAGGAAATAGTTAAATTTAGTAAAGGCAAAGCCCAAGTAAAACCTTTTTTTTCTTTCTCGGGGAGATTACGTTTTTGTTAAGTGTAGCGAATGTTACCAAACTAAACTGCAAAGAAAGTTTAGGGGACCTTTTATCATAACTAAAATTCTAGACAACGATAGGTACGAACTGAAACATACCGATGAATCTAATTGCACTTTAAAATACTCTCATGAAAACTTGGGCGCAGTACCCAGAGGCTTTGAAGGGTTAGTTGACATATCCACTGAACTAAGTAATGAGGAGGCCGAGACGGCGGGTCATGGAGTGGAGAGAATGGAAACGAAGCTATGTCAGATGATGAAAGTGAGTAGCTGAGTAGCTCTGATGGCCTCCAACATTGATAAACCATAAATGAGTTGTGTAAGTTTGAGTTGGTGTGTTTGAGGTGGCGATGGAACTGGCTGATGCGGCCGATGTTTCTAGTAGTGATGGATCAAAGCGTGCAGGGGCTGGCTCGATGGAGTCCAC
Organism: Danaus chrysippus; assembly: GCA_916720795.1. NCBI lineage: Eukaryota > Metazoa > Arthropoda > Insecta > Lepidoptera > Nymphalidae > Danaus > Danaus chrysippus. The sequence goes on from CAKASE010000055.1 coordinate 5,057,299, forward strand.
GTCCGGTCGACGCTTGATCAGGTTGTGAAGATGGACGGGCTAGCTCTGTGGAGTCTATGTCCGGGTCATCGTTCACTCACATGAGTATAAGTAGTGGAGATGATGGGGCTAGCTCATTGGAGTCTCGATCATCGTTCATTCGTTTGGCTGAGTTGTTCTGGATGCTCTGCAGATTGTGGTCAGACGAATATTGTCGTCCAGGTCAGAGCCATTTAAGTTGGCTGACTTGTTCTGGTGAGACGAATATTGTCGTCCGAGTCAGAGCCATTTAAGTTGGCTGACTTGTTCTGGTAAGACGAATATTGTCGTCCGAGTCAGAGCCATTTAAGTTGGCTGACTTGTTCTGGTAAGACGAATGAAGTCGTCCGAGTCAGAGCCATTTAAGTTGGCTGACTTGTTCTGGTAAGACGAATATTGTCGTCCGAGTCAGGAGCCATTTAAGTTGGCTGACTTGTTCTGGTAAGACGAATGTAGTCGTCCGAGTCAGGAGCCATTTAAGTTGGCTGACTTGTTCTGGTAAGACGAATGTAGTCGTCCGAGTCAGGAGCCATTTAAGTTGGCTGACTTGTTCTGGTAAGACGAATGTAGTCGTCCGAGTCAGGAGCCATTTAAGTTGGCTGACTTGTTCTGGTAAGACGAATGTAGTCGTCCGAGTCAGGAGCCATTTAAGTTGGCTGACTTGTTCTGGTAAGACGAACGTAGTCGTCCGAGTCAGGAGCCATTTAAGTTGGCTGACTTGTTCTGGTAAGACGAACGTAGTCGTCCGAGTCAGGAGCCATTTAAGTTGGCTGACTTGTTCTGGTAAGACGAACGTAGTCGTCCGAGTCAGGAGCCATTTAAGTTGGCTGACTTGTTCTGGTAAGACGAACGTAGTCGTCCGAGTCAGGAGCCATTTAAGTTGGCTGACTTGTTCTGGTAAGACGAATGTAGTCGTCCGAGTTAGAGCCATTTAAGTTGGCTGACTTGTTCTGGTAAGACGAACGTAGTCGTCCGAGTCAGAGCCCTTTAAGTTGGCTGACTTGTTCTGGATGCTTTGAACATTGTGGCAAGACGAATGTAGTCGTCCGGGTCAGAGCCCTTTAAGTTGGTTGACTTGTTCTGGATGCTTTGAACATTGTGGCAAGACGAATGTAGTCGTCCGGGTCAGAGCCCTTTAAGTTGGTTGACTTGTTCTGGATGCTTTGAACATTGTGGTGAGATGAATGTTGTCGTCTGGCTTAATTGCTACGAGATGCTCGCCTTAAGTCTTAAGTACCATAGCACATTTTGATGATTGTAACTAGTCGTTTGTCAGGATGCCGAACGGAATAGACACAACTGTAGTTCATTGATCCGAGAACCGCCCGAGGACGGTCGAATGTCAGTCCGGCCGTGACGGCGCATCCGTCAAAAATCATACGTCAGGTTGACTTTTAGCTGTCTGAGGTTAGCCTAGTGAAGCGTCATTGTGATGGTAGCGAGGGCGGCCATCTTTATTATGGAGTATCGTGCGAGATGACGCCCGCGCACCGCGCTCGTGACGAATCGCTGTGTATCGAAGTGATAGTGATATCTAGTGTTTCGATTGAGTTGGTGTCGTATTGAATAGACTGTACTTTATCCCTTTCAAAGTATGAGTTCCCATGAAGGCCCTCCTGTTCTTATAACGCCCTCCTACAAACTAATTAAAACAATAACATTACCTTTCTTTTAGTTCAAACTCAACTGGTCACACACATTGACTTTACTCTTATTTAAATTTTATTACCAAAAGGCCAATATTGAAAATCTTCTCGTAACTAATTTCAATAAACACATATCACCAGCACAGAGCTATAATTTTACACAATTCGTTAATAAATTAATCCACTGTTTACTAATTAAAACTTATTCACTTGCGCTTAGAAAGACAAATAACAATATTCAAAAATAATAAAATGGCGAAAAAATATATGAACAGTTTACCGACCAATCAGAGCGTCCCGTTTCAATGGACAATTAACGAACGAACGAAGTTTCGTTTTAACATTGATAGATGGCACTTATTAACAAATCATAAATCAAATATCGTTTTAAATATCTGTTAACATTTATACCTAATTCGTAATGTATGATTAAAAATATGTAAGTAAGAATTTAAAAATATAGGTTTAGTTGTTATATGCGTAGGATATGCAGTTCTTATTTGCATCTATGTTTGCACGCCACTGAGTAATAAGACAGCCAAAATTGTGTTTGTTGCAAAAGTTCTGTATTTATAATTAACTGACTTGAGAGTGTTCACTTACCACTGACATTAAGGCTCTCAATAAATTCTTCAGATGCATACATTTCTGTTCCACCAAGACTATAATTATTATTCCGTAGATATTTCTCTATAACTTCCTTCAGTCTGCTTTCATGAGCGTTATGGGAAAGCTAAAGAAAAATTCATTTAAAATAAGCTGCAAACAACATATTTCAAGTCTTTACTCAATGGTTACCTGAACGTAGAAATCATTGATAACTCCCTCATATGCACCGTCTTTTGTTCTCATCTCAATAGGATGGAATCCATATCCTGTTATGTGAACTCCGTGATAAACATCCTGTAAGTCTGATTGCATTATCATTCAATTTATTCATTCATGACTAGCCAATGACAAACTCTCATATTCTTTAGTAGAATTGTCCGATAAATTCTTATGGAATTTGAGCACCTTATTGTTTCTAGATCCTAATCTTACTGAGTACGTGTATGTTGCTAAAATTGAGCACATTTAAAATATTATGTTGAAATAGTTAAAATACTAACTGGTTGTGTATTTTTAGTATAATAAAAAATAGTAATATCTTACGTTTACACGGTCGATCTGGGAACATTCTATCGAAACCTGGTCTACACACGCACTTCATAACACTATCGATCCTTTGGCATCTTTCATTTCTCGAAGCTTTACAATCTGGTTGACATTCTTTAATATATCCTATATAAGTGAAAATTAATTCATTAAAACATATTATAGCATAATAAGTTCCGCGAAAACTTCATTCGCGATTCATTCTGAAGGAATTTATATCTATACTAATATTATAAAGCTGAAGAGTTTGTTTGTTTGTTTGTTTGTTTGAAAGCGCTAATCTACGCGGACGAAGTCGCGTCAAAAGCTAGTTTAATCTATACTAATATTATAAAGCTGAAGAGTTTGTTTGTTTGAAAGCGCTAATCTCCGAAATTACTGGTTCGAATTGAATAATTCTTTTTGCGTTGGATAGTTCAGTTATCGAGGAAGGCTGTGGGCTATATAACATTACACTACAACCAATAGCAGTAAAGATATAGTGGTAAATATGTAAAAAACGGGAGAAATTATTTCATCTTTGAAGCCTTCCGTTGCGTGCGCCGTGAAAATGGTTCACACAAACGGATACACAAAAAATATCTATTAAAGAATAATAGCAGATTTAATGATCTAAAAAACAGTTAGCGACAATATATGTCTATCTTTTAAGATTAACTCACAAAAACCGTTTTTATGGTACCTAATTTGGTCGAAATAATTTGTTTAAGTACTCATTTAAATGAAACTAATATTTTCAGATTTTACTTCGCGTTTTTTATTTTTGATTACGAACTACATACTCCCGACGTTTTGGCTACTTTTCAGCAACCGTGGTCACGGGCAGACGAGATGTCGTCCGTCTCGAAAAACCGAAAATATTCGTTTTCTTTGTTGTATTAAGTATTGTAGACAGAGAATTAATGTTTATTTTAATTAAAGAGGAAAATATAATTCATTGGTTTTGTTACATGAGAGCTTTTTTTTTTTTGTTATCGCGGTGAAAGGTTTTATACCTACCCCTCCGTCTAGGGGAGACAGAGGCGGTTATGTGGGATTCACGGCCAGAAGGGCCCATGTTACCCACTAAAACACCAGCGGTCACTCTCCGTTGCCGCCAAGTGGATCGCCACGGGAAACGCCGAAGCATGCATCCGCGACGATCCGGCGGCGGGCCGCGAACGGCCACCTCCCCCCCCGAGGGCTCACTCCAAGTGACCAGGAGTGTCCCCCCGCCTGGCGGGCTTGCTTAATCGCGAGAGGGTTAACCCCTTACCCCTCCCACCCAAGCCCACGCGGCCAGTCTCCAACCACCCACCGACGAGCGCAAGCGCCCGACGGCAGACAGAGAGGAAACCGACCGACCACAAGCGAACTCAGGCCTCCGGAGAGACCCGAGTATCCCCTCCCCCCCAAGACAGCCACGGACGGCCTCCTGCCAGATCCGTGACCGTCTTACTCCCAGGGCTGTACCCCCAGCCCTCCCCCCCGTGACTGATTGCACCGGAATACACCAGTGGGCGATGGGGTCGTCACGTCCCGACGCCGGTGTTACATGAGAGCTTGTAATACTATGTACAATGTACATTCATTAGTTGTTGATATGATAGTGTATACTATCCTATTAGTTTATTTTTGTTAAAGAATAATTAATAATTATATTTCCGAGCTTAACATAGGAGCAGACAAAATTTATATTCAGTCTGTTCAAATATTATTTTATATTATTTATTATAAACATTACTGTTAAAAAAACCTTTCAATTAGTAAACTTTATTTTGGATTATAATACCTACCAAGTAAATTTTTAACTCTTATATACTTAGCATTAATCATGGTTAAGTATTTTTTTTTATTAAATTTATCAATATTACATCCTAGTAAATAAATATTCACTAATTAATGGAAGCAATTTTTAATTTTAATATGACTCTAAGATTACCTACATACGTATAGAAAACGGTACCTACTGTACAAACAATAAAGTGATAATATACGGCTGATAAAATAACGTCCATTTGCAACGGTTCGATAAATCACATTTACTAATTAAAATATAATACATTAAATTAATGCTTTAATACAGTATGTTATATTGTAACGGAGTAATCAAAGCCTACCTTTCAACAAAGTTAAACTAACTAACTCTATATCAAATTTTGGGAGTTTAAATTCGAGTAGTAGTTCGTACAACGGTCGTCCGTACCCCTCCTCGACCGCTGCTGTGGTCACCCCACTGGTCTGCTCGCGCTGACATCATCATCGTCATCGCCGATCAGCTGACCGATAGGATGCGTTGCGCGATGCGCTGACACAAAAGCGTCGACATCGGGGTATCGATTCTTCAAACTCGAATGGTGATCTAGTGAAATATTCAGTGGACCGTATTTTTACCGTAAATATGAATTATTTTGTTTTGCAAAGTTCAAAAGGATAAAATAACTTTTCTAAAATAACACCAATTAACCGTAACGGGGATTTTAGGACAACAATTTCAAGTTAGCTCGCCTACAAAATGCAAAGTAAACAGTATGATATCGTGGTCAGGTCAGTTTATATTATATTTTCTAAAGTATTCATATTGTGAATATGTCTTTGACACTGAAAAGTTGAGCTGTTTCCAGATATAAGAAATTAATGAGTTACAATTATGGTTACATTCACTATATGATGAACATAAATTTTAAAAAATCTCGAAAGCAAAATTAATACATTTCTAAAATTATAAAGTGATATGAACTAAAGCAGTTTAAATAATCTTTTATTATGTGTAACATATGTATAATCTGTGTATATATTGTAATGGTATTAATTATAATTAGAAGTCCATACATAAAAAAGTACATTGATAATAATTAATAGAACGTCTCAGAGGTGTCGCGGCTTGAACACAAAAAACATATTATGATTTATTTGAATGTCACGTGACTGATAGCGACACAACCAAAGAAGACGGATTAATGTAGACCGAAACATTAACATATTGTAAGATAACATACAAGAATATTATACTTATTAGGAAAATAAGTAAGGACTTGAAGTTTTATTCCAAAACAATAGGTAAAAAAACTTTTTAAGTCAAACGGTTTTACGTGAAACATACATTGCAATGTTTAAGATAAAATATATAGGGTACTAAAGACCAAAAAATAATAAAATAGATACAGTCGTGGGAATTATAAACATATGCACAGACTAGAATAAAATAAAAGCGTGGGGCACTTCAATTGTCTGCAAATTATCGACTTAATGTGCGATAGAAGAATCGTTTAATTCGTCGTTAGGCAGTTGGCCCGCTGACGGTGAGGAAATTACTTACTATTCTTGCTCATGGAAATTACAACTGCCTAATTATAGTGTAACATTACAAGACAAATATTTTAATCAATGATTGTATTTTATTTTGCCCCACGATCGACTTTCAACAAGTAATTAGTAATGACATGGTAATGACTTAAGGATAGGTTAATAAAATAACGATATTTAATCAATAATATTTTTATACGCGACGACGGAATGTGTTCAAAACTTAATATGATGTCCGTAATAATGATGAATCCTAATTTATTAATATACATATGTACATACATTTTACGTTGCATTGCTGTGATACATAGAAATCGTTTGAAGCGAGATAACAAAGCACTTCTCGGCTAAGTGTCTGTGGAATTAACTTCGCTGAAATATAATTTCATTTTGTTGAATCTCTCTCGTCTGCTGGTAAAAGTGTTTATTGAAATTAAATGTTATATTTTTATGACATATTTCTTTAATCAAATTAATGCTATCATTCAAATGTTAACTCATAATGTAGGTACGGATAAATGTGAAAATACATTTAAATACTATTTGTGGGATCAAATATACAATCCTCGTTGATACTAACATGAAACCCATCAGTATAGTAAGATAATTAATTCTAATTTGAAACAAAACATTACCTTTTTGTTGTCATTTATACCCAGACTTGAGGTTGACGAAATACAGTGCCATTACTTTATATAAATTTGTCACTAAAAATATCTATATTATCTCAATTCTTAATATAATAATACATATTTAAAAATGATTTAGTTTGCCAACAAAAGTAAAATGATTACTATTATTATATTATATATTAAATTAATTGTTTAAAAAGTTATGTATTTTTGTATTGGATTAAATTCTTATCTATATTATAGCCTTGTATATTAATAAAACTTTAACAACATAATCACTAATTCATATGGTTGTTTTTTCTCATTAGATTTTAAGGACCTTACAAATCATCACACAGTTACTTACATTATTTTTTTCTGTAAATAAAAGGAAGGTTATTACTTATTAAGGACATACATATATGTTGAGTCCACTTTGATAATTATTACAAGAACGTTCATAAATTACATTTAATAAATTGGAAAAGATCTTGTTATATAGGAAATTCAGAAAGAATTGTAACCTTGTACATGAAAAAAGCGTGAATAAATTAACATAATTTGATGAAATAAAAACACACAAAAATGCTTATATGTATATTCATGTTTTATAATATCGGATAAACAATGTAACAAAAATATATTTTGAAGACTTGCGAGTATTTGTACCCCACACCTTTTAAATATTATTGGTTAATAGTGTCCCGTGTAACAAAATAGTGTTATAAATAATAATTATTTGATCATTACGTCATCCTTCCAGCTACTGAGATCATTCATACATTTTTCCAGTAGTGGGTTTCCACCTAAACGGGCGACCTGTAAGAAACCTAGGTTGTATACTTCTATTTAAAACAATCACACTTCAATGAATACTATGTGTATATACATGATTCACCTCAGCCCGAGCTTCTCGATCAAGTTCACTGAGTCTGTTTCTCGTGTACTGTATGCTGCCCGCCTTCTACAACAAACACATACAGTACTTCTTCAGGTCAACATTACGGGTGCGCTGTGGTAAGATACCTGATAGTAATAAAAATATGATCACAAAAAACTTTACAATCACTGAATTAAAATCTGGTTATGTATATACATATATTTACCAAACACCAAAAATAATGACAAAAATTGACATCAATAAAGTATTACAAACAGAGGATGAAGGAAGAAACTTTATAAGCGGAGATGATCTCATGAAACGAGTAAAAAAATCACACGAAGTTCTCAAAACTCTTAATTTTAAATTGATATGTAACTCATCAAGTTTATGAAATAATATGATGCAATTATGAAAAATAATGATTGCATATTTATCAAAGAGTTACATAAAACTGTATTGTTTGATCCACATAAATACGTTCTCATATACAATAAGTAACTGAGTTTTAGTGTACTCACGTAAAACTTCGCTTCCCACTGATGTTTTGGATGCATGTATATATGATGGGCAAGGAAAACTTTCCTTCTGTTAAATCTTCACAGAAACTGCCATTGCTGTTTAACTGGAATAGTAAAACACATAATAAATATGATATAATTTTTTTTAGAAGAAAATATAATGATCATCGTTAATTGGAAAAACATTCACATTTCAATTAAATTTCTCTAAAACTGTTATGATAAATTTAAATTTGTTGTAAATATAAAGTCTGTTTAATGTATAATATTATCAGTGAGATGTTCGTTCATTTGATAGTAACGATGTTTATTTACATAGGACAGATTTGTTAAAACGTAGAGGTTAGAAAGATGTATAAGTCATATATTACTCATATGTGTCATCTTTTTGTATTGATCCTCAGTGGGACAAATGAAGTTTTGCTCCCAATAAATCTCAGTGCCTTGTTCCTGCCACATTTCGTGTATTTGATCCGCAAATCGAATGACTTTCTGTAAAAAATATATATTATTCACATAATTTATATACATAGTCTACATTATTGTATCATTTTTTTACAGTTTTCAACAACACTTTATGAAAGGGTTTCGTTCTACAATTTATATTTAAAGTTACTTCTGTTAATTATTAATTACATTAATAAATAGTTATAATCAGACCGATGCATCTGGTACTAACTCGAGGTCTATTTTCATTGACTCCGCCATTACTTGATCAGCACAGTTGATGGTCAAGGGAACACCGTAGACCAAATGTGCTGTTGGTTTTCCTCGACGAACTAAAGAGTTGTCCTGTGTAATAATTATTTGATCATTATTTCATCCTTCCAGCTACTGAGATCATTCATACATTTTTCCAGTAGTGGGTTTCCACCTAAACGGGCGATATGTAAGAAACCTAGGTTGTATACTTCTATTTAAAACAATCACACTTCAATGAATACTATGTGTATATACATGATTCACCTCAGCCCGAACTTCTCGATCAAGTTCACTGAGTCTGTTTCTCGTGTACTGTATGCTGCCCGCCTTCTACAACAAACACATACAGTAGGTATTTCTTCAGGTCAATATCATGGGTACGCTGTGGTATGATACCTGATAAGTGATAAAAATTTACTGTAACTGAATTATGTTTATACTTATTTACCAAACACATAAAATAATGACAAAAATTAACATCAATAAAATATTAGAAACAGAAGATCAAGGAAGAAACTTTCTAAGCAGACCTGATCTCAGGAAAGGAGTAAAAAAATCATACGAAGTTCTCAAAACTCTAAATTTTAAACTGATATGTAACTCATGAAGTTAATGAAATAACATGATGCAATTATGAAGAACTAGCTTTCCCCCGCAGCTTCGCCCGCGTGGTGTTCGGTTATATCGCGTTTCCAAGAGAACCTTTCAAAAATCTGGTATAAAAACTATCCTATGTTCTTTCTCAAGGTCAACTCTATGTCTGTACCAAATTTCATTAAAATCAGTGGTTTAGGCTTCAAAGCGTAACAGACAGACAGACAGTTACTTTCGCATTTATAATGTTAGTAGGGATAATGATTCCGTATTTATCGAAGGGTTACAGTAAAAACTACTATGTTTGACCAACACAAATACGTTCTCGTATGTATACAATTAGCAACTGAGTTTTAGTGTACTCACGTAAAACTTCGTTTGTTCGTAAAAATGTTTTGGATGCATGTATGATGGGTAACGTGAACTTTCCTTCTGATAAATCTTCACAGAAACTGCCATTGCTGTTTAACTGGAATACACATAATGAATATGATATAATATTTTTTTCGAAGATCATATAACATAATTATATCAGGAACACAAAACCAACCTCCTTCACATGAAGATTACAATAGTCATCTCGAAGCTAAGAGTAGTGTCCCAGAAGTCGCACTAGATCGTCATAAGTTTTGTCATGATCACTGACCACTTGTAGTAATCTGACTCCAAGTAATATAATTGTAGCGGTTTCTAAGGAAAAAGGTTTTTTTCAATATTTTTTATGTATATTCTCGTTTCTACCGATTACCGTTTAAGGTTTGACTAAATTCATATAATAAACAATTATTAAAAACAAAGTAAAAAATATAATGATCGTTAATTGGAAAAACATTCACATTTAAATTGAATTTCTCTAAAACTGTTATGATAAATTTAAAATTTGATGGAAATATAAAATCTGTTTAATGTATTATACTGTGAGTGAGATGTTCGTTCATCTGATAGTAACGATATTTATACATATAGGACCGATTTGTAAAAACGTAGAGGTTAGAAAAATGTATAAGTTATAGATTACTCATACGTGTCATCTTTTTATATTGATCCTCAGTGGGTCAAGTGAAGTTTTGCTTCCAATAAATCTCAGTGCCTTGTCCCTGCCACATTTCGTGTATTTGATCTGCGAATCCAATGACTTTCTGTAAAAAAAATATACAGATCTTATTCACATAATTATTTTACGTAGTGTACATTATTGTATCATAAAAATTTTGTACAGTTTTCAGCTACACTTTATGAAAGGATTTCGTTCTACAATTTATATTTTAAGTTACTTCTGTTAATTATTAATTACATTTATAAATAGTTATAATCAGACCGAAGCATCTGGTACTAACTCGAGGTCTATTTTCATTGACTCCGCCATTACTTGAACAGCGGAGTTGATGGTCAAGGGAACACCGTAGACCAAATGTGCTGTTGGTTTTCCTCGACGAACTAAAGAGTTGTCCTGGATATCATCGATCCTTTAAGTGAAGAAAACAAGTATTAAATATATGCTTAAATAATAACTTAACAGCCACGAAAATTAGGTAGGAACGGACAAAAAAAATTCAGTGATAATTTTCACTCAAGCGTCTTGTACTTTTTTTAATAAATAATCGGGAACTTTATACCGGTAATTGAAAGACCATGTTATTCTGCCACGAAGGAGTACTTCGTTAAATTCTGTAAAGTGTGTGAAGGGGCAAGAAGCTCCTGTGAAGAATACAAGACTTTCATTCTAGAGTAAAACTTATAGCTAATTAACAACCGCTAATTCTTAAACTGAAAAGAAATAAGTATGAATTGGTCTCTTAAACATTTAATAATTTAGATTTTAGACACTGACCTTCTCCAAATATTGTTTTTCAACTTTATTATTTCTATTCATTGCAAAAATTTCAATTCCAGCTAGTGTCTTCTGTAAAGTATCACTTAACAATGACTTCTTCTTTACCTCAAATGTCTGTTTTACTTCAACTTCCTTGCCGTCTGTTCGCAGCCTGCCGCCAGTTCGTCGTTAACGTATGCCTTACTCGATTTCCATGTCGAACCACTAGACAATTTATTATATTATAGAAAATAACAAATGAAATGCAATAAAATATTTCCTATTGACAATAATAAAACGGACATAACTTTTATATCTATCTATATACATATATATAATACATACTACAAAAGTGTATCCTTGCAAGAAAAATCTTTGGAATTCATTATTATAAGTAATAATTAATATTACTATCTTCTTTTTTTAATACGAATGTATACTTACTAAGAAATATGTATTATAATTAGATATACCTCATTTTAAAAACCAATAATAAATTATTATTTTATTGTAAATTTTACCTTCGTCAAGTCAGTAAGTCTTTTTCGGAAATATTAAACTAATAAAGTCGGCAGACTAATTACAATACACTTATCACTATTAAAGATATTATTAAGATATACAGTATATAACACAAATGGTATTATGTGTTTAGCGAATTACGGTTTAACAATTTAAACTACTTACAAGCTATTAATACAGAAGGAGATTAATTTTCGTAAGCGAGGGTGCGCGTGCGAGTGTCGCCGTAGCGATGAAGGACAAGCGTTACACAGCTACAGTCTATGTGAACTGACGAGCCCGGTGCAGTGCCCGCTCAGCTGGCCAGCGGCGACTAGCCGGAGCCAACGGGGCTACAGGTGCGCGGGCGACGCAAACAGTAGACGCAGCGCGCATACTCGATATATACCTAGTACAATTTAATAAAAAGTTTGTACGTCGCAAGAAATAAAAATATGAAATAAATTTTAAATTTATAATTGTATAAAAGTTTGAAATCTTAATGTTAAGTAGCTCCGCTACATCACCTCCCTCCAAGGACCGAGTTACAGGCGATAATCTTCTGGGAATCGAACCCTGCGCCTCGACCGAGTCTGGCGAACTTGTTCCTTGGTTTCCAACAATTCCCGATTCTGTTTGTGTTGTGTGTGTGCGTGTGTGTGTGTATGATTGGTGTGTGTTTGTGTTGTGTGAGAGGTCTCTGAGTCGCACAGTATGTACCTAGGCCGAATTAAGGCGGTCCACTGATACAGTGACCTTCTTACTTATGATAGTGAACATTACTTACATTACTTAAGATAGTAAAAACCTTATCCCAAGCTGAAACACTTCGAATGGACCTCTATCTACGCCGCCTTCAAAGTTCCACCAACAGTACAATCACGTCGGGGTCACCAGTTTAGCGAATTAAACAAGGTTTAACAATTTAAACTACTTAAAAGCCATTAAAACAGAAGGAGATTATTTTCGTAAGCGATTGTGCGCGTGCAAGTGTCGCCGTAGCGATGACGGACAAGCGTTACACAGCTAAAGTATAGCCGGACTGCGGACTGACCGTCTGTCACTGACGTGCCCGGCGTAGCAGTGTTACCAGAATATTTTTTTTCGAATCAAGATTTTTTTCTTTTTATTGATTGCGTTTTGTTTTAAAAAGTAGGTATTATTAAATAATTAAGTATTAAAAATATTATCGCAATAAGTACTATAAAATAAGAGTATTTAAATATTCTTTAAATATGTATTACATATTTTTAAATAGATAAACCTTTTATAGAACTGAGTTAAAAAAAATTAACATACTAAAATAGGGTAAAGTATTTAATTTAGAAGTAATAAGTACCCATTTTCTTATTTTGTAAGAATACGATAAGGTAATTACAATCAAAATTAAATTAAAAATTACAATCAACACGAACACAGGTAAGCCGGTCCTTTTCCAACAGACAGTAACATACCATCGAACCCACATTAGTAGTGAAGCCACTAGGATTTGATATAAAATTATGTACCTATATATACATATATGTATATATTGCGAGACAGTTAACGTTTTAAAATCCATGTAATACCATATACATAAAACTTATTGAAATTGAGTGTCGGTGTTGCAAATCTTTTTTTTCTGCATAAAAATGATTTATTAATTAAATATTAGCGCATATAATAATATCGCAGCTAGGTAAGAGAGATAGCCCCATTGGCGCTAAATAGCCCCATCTAGCAACACTGAGGCGCAGTGCCCGCTCAGCTGACCAGCGGCGACTAGCGGGGGCCAGCGGGGCTACAGGTGTGGGGGCCCGGATGACGGAAACAATATACGCAGTGCACATGCTCGCTATATACAATTTAATAAGAAGTTTGTCCGTCACAACTCGCAAGAAATAAAAATATTAAATAAATTTTAAATTTTAAGCAATAATTAAATAAATATAATTAAAGGAGATGGAAACTGGTGGGCCCAAAATGTAATGAGTTCAAAATTGATTTATTTTTTTTTTGTATGAAATACCAAAAATCGGCATAAATTCTCAATCTACAAGCGGAGAAATATGCAAATAACTGTTTTTATGACGCAATCGATTAACGATTAATTAAATAAAATGATTATTCGATTATTTATCTACAAAATAAAAACTTCACTCCTAGTTTTAAACTTATAGTAACTTCATTTAAACTACACCATATATGTCTATAATTCAATAAAGATAACTTTTAATAACGTGTATTAATATAATAATAATTTTAAATATTATTTTAAAACATTATTTTCGATTATCGATTCCATATCGATCGAAATCATTCAGTATATTATAGTCTATGGCAACATGACATTGACAAATGACAAATGACACTTAACAATTACCATGCCAGATGCATTTTTATCTGAGTCTGACTTGTTTCGTGTTTTTCGATGCGTTTCGAGTGCCTTCCCGATCGTTTTACGTTTTCAACGACCACTGCTTTGTTTTTTACGGACTTCGAACCCGCCTAACGTTTTACGACCCTTGCTTTCAGATTGGACACCGACGATCGCCTACACGTTTGACTTGGAATTGTTAATTTGGATTATTTCGCCGGCTTATGGATTGGATATTACTGAAACGATGCATCGCTGTGGGAATTTTGGGATAGCAACTAGTAACATTGTACCCCCTGCATAGTTCCTAGACGATATTTTAATTATTATTGAAGAGGAATAAAATATTCCATTAAAATTATTTCTTTTATTTTATGACTTTTATCACATAGTTTACTCCTCCTGGTCCTCGTAGAATTCCTTACTTGTTACCTATATCTGTATGTCTTTGAGTCTTTATTGCCTTGTTTTGACTTATCAGATATTCTCTTCTAAATAAAATTATTATTTTTCACCTACTTTTACGTGTATTAATCTAACTCTTAAAGATAATGCAATATAACCTCACTTTTACTAAACCTCCAATAACTCAGCGATTTGATTGTCAATTTCTATAGAATTTTCAATGAAGTAACTCTTAATTTTAAACCTTTAATTGATACTTTTTTCATGTCTTTACATTTAGGGCCCAGAAATGTATGAAATACTTTTGATCTCCTTTCCTTCTAAATTAGAATATTTTTTAGTTACATATTTTTATTTATATTACCTACTTTGTTTTCGTGACCGAATTTTTAAATTATAACTATTATAAGAACATGCATTTATTTAAGTTGCATGATAAAATTATATTTGAAAGACAACTTTTTTTGCTTTTACGAAGTTATTCTTGAGGTCGTATCTTAAGGTAATGCTTTAAGTTGTTCAAAAAATAAAAAGGTTTAGTTGTTAATAATATTAAAACATATTTTTTCATCTGTATCATTGTAATATAAAGGTTCACACTGATTTCTGACCTTGTAGAAAATACTTTTAAGAAATATACATCTATTCTCTTTTGGGATATACTTAGTTCATCAGAATAGAAATACATTTATATAATACTATTCATAATATCAATACACATGAAATTAATACACTTTAATATATACATATATACACAGTATGTTAACTAACAGAGTGCGTTTCCGTTAATCCGCAATAATATAACATCTATACATGCGTAAAAATATTTTACCAATCGAAAACAAAATGTCTTTTATTTTATTAATTAAAAGAAAACAATATAAATGTTAAATTGACACGCAAAAGGAAGACTCCGTACACGCATAGTTGACGAACAGCATCGTCGCAATTTATTTATGAATGACGATTGATCGATTGATCTACGATATTAAAGTGTCGCCCCCCCCCCCCCCCCCCCTTCACCGAACGTCCTCATAGGTAATTATATTCGGTAGTAATCTCACGCGCTGACCGGGATTTGACGTCCATTATTTTCGCATTACTACGTATTGCGTCCTCCTCGTGTGAAAGATGCCGCGTTATCAGTTTAGTGCGCAGGAGTATGTAAATGTTTATTTCTGCTGAGTGTAATTATGACGGCGCACGTGCTCTGAGGATGTATGCTGAGATACCTCTCAGATGCACACCAACCGCGGAATTCTAATGTAATTGTGAGGGCCCTGGTGCGTATGAGTAACAATGAGCCCGCGACCCGTGATTTCAGTGCGGCAGGAAGAGAATGTGCTAAGGCATTTTGAGGAGGAGCCCTGGTTTCCGTGAGTAGAACTTCTGTATTAACTAGTATTTGTTTATTTTGTGACCACGAGCGCGCGAAAACGGCGATGCGTCGCCATAGTGTCGCGACATGTCGGCAGAACTCAAAGGCGCTGTCGCCCCACCACCACGCATTCAATACTTGGCCCCTGTCAAATTCTCTGTATTTTAATTGAAATGTTATTGAAACGTGGCTTAGATATGTAGTTACATGAATTTAGTTTTTTTTTAAATTACTGTTTGCGAATAGGTACCTCAGGGACACGTTTCTTTGTAAGCGATACATTTGAGACGGGTTAAGTGTTATTGCTAACTTATTTATTTATTTCTATTTTCAAGTTAATGTTAAACGTTATTACTCAATAAATGATTACCTTATGGACGATACATAATATTGTAATAAATTGATGAATAAAAAATAAATAAAATATACAACTTAATCATGTATCTATCTATCATTGTTAATTTTGATTAATATGAATTTATAATTAATTGCATTGTTTAATTTTAATTTCTAATTTTAATTTAATGGTTAATTTGAATTTATAATTTAAGCCTAACATTTGCATGTATTAAGGTAGAATGTACTGGAACTTATACTAGATTCTATTATATACACCTATATTCTGCACCTACATTCGGAGCAAATAAATATTATTACTATTATTATTATTTAGTAACAATGACTCATTAATTAAGTTTGGTGGCAGCGAAGGATGCAAGAAAAATCCGTTTTACTTACAAAATATATTCAATTACCAATTAAGATTTAAATTTAACTACTAGCTAGGGCGGGGTCTTTAAGTCAGCGATTGACTTAAGACCCATTCTATAATTAAGTCTTATAACTAACTACATACTAAAGAGGTGTCTGTGAGTCAGCGGTTGACTCCAGACTGAGTATATGTAAAAATCCCATTCTTCATTCTCACCGATGGTGCAAGGCGTGTGGTGTCCATTTCACTTTCCCATTCCCACCGATGGCTCAGAGTCAGCATTCCGTACTTTACACAATTGTTATACCGAAAACCTAATATCGGGTTACGCTTGCGTAACACATTTAAAAATAATACATAGATTGTTTATAAAAAATTAATCCCTACTTCCCTACTTCCCTACTAATATTATAAATGCGAAAGTAACTCTGTCTGTCTGTCTGTCCGTCTGTCTGTCTGTCTGCTACGCTTTCACGCCTAAACCACTGAACTGATTTTAATGAAATTCGGTACAGAGATAGAGTTGACCTTGAGAAAGAACATAGGATAGTTTTTATCCCAGACTTTTGAAAGGTTCTCTTGGAAACGCGATATAACCGAACTCCAAGCGGCGAAGCTGCGGGCGGAAAGCTAGTAATACATAAATTGTTAAAATATAATAATTAATCAATTAAAAAAAACAAAACTAAACATAGGTACATTTAAAATGTTTATTTTTACTGATAACAGTCCGACTACGTGTCTTTATAATTCAATATGCCGCCATTATAAAAGTCGTGCGTATTGAGAAGTTGCCAGTTTGGGCAATGTTACTACGCTAGATTCCTACCTACTATTCCACGCCATTATTTTTATTTTGCACAGCTTTAAAATTTATTGTGAATTAATTATTTTTTAATTCAGATTATTTTATGCTTGTTTTTCTATGCTGATATATTTATTTTAATCTATTAGTGATATATATTAACGAGTTCAACGGAATCTGTGTTACATAACATACTGTATATATAAACACTGTTGCACCTACAACTACTATTTACAAATGTAAATTAATAAATAAGAATCACTGTAAAGTATTCGTTTTCATAGCATTTTTAAAATCTCTTAGTAATATTGGATGCGAATAAATGAGACGCGCAGTTAATGTAGAGAAAAGATTTTCATCTGGAGGTTTACTCTAAATAATAATAAAATATTTGGAAGTAAAGGAAGGAACATAAAATATTGATTACAAGATTGAAGATATGAACCAATGCAATCAATGAGATCAAAGTAATTTCATGCCGGATATATATTTTTGGCCGTATTTTTAGTAACCAATGGGATATAACTGTCACTAGGAATAAATTATTCAACCTATAATTCAATATTCTTCAAAATAACTAATTTGATATACATAAATTGTACAGTTTGAAGAGTAATAAAATTAACGAATGGACTTTGTGACAAAATGCTTTTTTTTATATAGTATTGCACAGTATTATTTGTATTACGATAAAATAATGTGATTATAATTTAGTCTTCATTCAATGATACATTTACTATTATCGATTACAAAATATATTTAATTCACATATAAAATAAAATCCATGCAGGTAATATTAGTATTAATGAGATCAAAGATTTTCGCGAGTGTTCATTTAAATGAAACTAATATTTTTTCATTCTATGAGCAGCGTTTTTTTTTAAATATATACTTATTTTTATTTTGGATCATAATCACAGTCATTTTGTGTAGCTAAAAAACCTACTTTACTGTAATGCTTCTCTATATACAATATTAAACGTAATACATATTAAATTACGTGATTCCTTAATTTGACATAACTTTTTTATTTATGAACCGATTGACATGAAACAGACACTAAAGCATAACTGAAGCATACCACAATATATTCGTGAAAAACGCATCCAACTCGGATCAGCCGTTTCTGAGATTAGCGCGAACAGACAAACAGACAAAAAAAAATACATATCAATAACCCCTGCTATTTTTTTTTTAATTTTTTTTTTTCAATGTACAGACAGCACTCTTCTACAATCTTATTATATGTATAGATTGGTATTTTTTAAACGACAGTTTCCGGATTCACTGAGCGTTTTATATACGGATAGTTCTACGTTAAGAGGTACTATCGACGGCTACATGAAAAAATCATACATAATTTGATAATTCGCGGAAATCCTCAGTCATATTTAATAATAAATAAAGCATACTTTTTTACCAATGAATTACAGTATCTGAATTAACTTAGTTTAGCTATAATTTCATGTTGACCTAGAAAAAAGTATCTACCCTGGCCTGTCTCTTTACTATTCTGTAACAAACTCTTCCAAATTTAACATATTACTAATTCATTTAAAATCTAAGCGTTATTTATTACAAAAAACAGTATAATTAACAATAATGAATATGTAAAAAAACTCTCAAATTACTTTAATTTTCTATTTAAAAAAAAATATCAGTTTTGGTCCCTCATATACTAAGTAAAATAGGCAGGGGAGGAGCCCCTGCCTATTTTTCGTCCGTTATAAATGCCGCAAAAATACGTTGACGCTTCAAATTCACATTCATAATCATCATCATCATCAGCCTATCAGAGCCCACTGCTGAGCAAAGGCCTTTTTCTCACGTAAAGAAGGTTTGAGCATTAATCACCACGCTTGCTCAAGACGGGTTGGCGAATTCAAACTTATAATTGTAAAATTATAAGTCCAGGTTTCCTCACGATGTTTTCCTTCACCGTATGTCAGTGGTGTCTAAATACTCTTAGAAAGTACATATGACTCCGAAAAATCACACTGGTACTTGCCCGGGCCAGTATCGAACCCGCGCCCTCGGCAATGAGAGGCGGGCCCTTTAACCACTAGGCCACCATTGACTTATATACATTCACCTCATCAATATTCATACATCGTATTTCAATTTTCCATCATCATGTAATATACGAGGAGTTTCCTTGTACTTTTTTAATAAACTTAGTCATTACAAATAATTATGGAAGATTTATGAATACAATACTGCCTTTAATCAATAAGGTGTCCAAATATATTCCTATTAATTTGTCTCTGTTGTTCAGTTTTCTAACATTAATTAAAAATAATGCAATCTAAATACTTAGAAGAGCTTTAAACAGCTGCCATATAGGTTAAAATAATTTAATGGCACAAATGTAGCGAATCGAAAACTTTTATGAAGATGACTTAAAAGTATAAATTTTCCCCAAGTAAGTTAAGAAACTTGAACGCTTTAAGACAGATAAGGGAAGTACACAATATGTTCACTTAGTGCCTATTAGCAAAATTTTGTATGAAAATATCTCTTTCCTATTTAAGTAAACAAAAAGTATTCTTATTAGCTATATCTGATAACGAATTCGATGGATCTAAAGCAAATCCAACAGATTTACGAAAATATTTCAAGTTCAAAATAAAACAAAGCTGGAATATAAGCTGGAAAACAGATAAAACATCGAAACTCTTCGGTATCCGAAATAGTATCTTTGATAAATCCCCTGCTTCATTCACTTGTAGAAAAGACCAAGTTGTTATCACAAGATTACGTATTGGTCATACAAATATGACTCGTATTCATTTAATTACAAAAAATAATAGAACTAAATGTAAATGTGGCTTAAACTTGACAGTGCTTCATCTTTTCGAAAGTTGTACCGCTTATAATAATGAAAAACAAATGTGTGATGTACCCATTAATTTAAAAGATTGTCTTAATAGTATAAATGGATGTAAATGTACTTTAAAGTTTCTTAAAATGATAAAATTGTATAAATTAATTTAAATTGTATAACTGTGATCGTTAATGACCTTGTTGTTAAAAAGCGACCGTATATAAATAAATAAAAAAAAAGTATTCTTATTATTAATAGAACATATTATATTCAAGCATTTCAATTTAGCTCCAAATGTCTTTAATCTGGAATAATATGATATAATAACAACTTCACTCTAAACATAATGTTCGAGACGGACTCATTAATACTGAATAAATAGGTATTACTGAATTAAAATATATGTAGTTAAGTACAAGGAAATGTTCGATGTAAATTGTATTTAAGACAGAAGTATCTCGCTGGGAATCATTTACTATAAATTATTGGTCACGGATCATATCACATATTAACAACGGATACTGTAAAATAAACAATATTCTTGCGCAAATATTGGATATTCAGAAATATTCTATGTTTTTTATTTATCGTCAAAAATAATATAAATTTTGACGTCAAATTCTTTTTTCTTTTCCGTTAAAAGTCGACAGTAAATATTTTTAACTAGTCCATACGTTGTCAACTTATATGTTATAATGAAATCTAGGACTTTCGCGAGTATTTATTGAAATAATCAAATATTTTTGGGATTTACTAGGCGTTTATAATTATTTTTAACGACATACTTAATCTCGACTTTTGGTTACTTTGCAGCAACCATGAGCACAAGCAGACGAGATGCATATGTGTCTGAATGCCTGCAGAGCGCGCAAACAATTTCTCAAGGTCTTCACGGACATGGGATTTTATATTTTTAATGAGCTCAATATATTTTACAGGCATATTGTTATCCTTTAACTTACCTCCTACAATCTCAATGCAGTCAAGAACATAGAAAGTAGGAAATAATGACTTTAAATCAAAACTTACCATTATGTTATTGTTTCTAAATTTTACATGTTTTATATCATTGACAAAGTGATAGGAATCCCTAACAAATAATTGTTAGTGACCGCGGAGTGCCGAGTGGTCATAATATATTTGAAAGAAATTTAGCCAGATTAAGAGTCAGTAAATTAATAGGGCAATAGTTAATTCTTTTTTATGGACTTTGGGTAACTAATACAATATTGATGGTTTTATACACGACAGTATGAATGATTTGATATCTAAATATATATTTTTAACATCTTTATTTATTAAGATATTGGTTTCTATAAGTACTTTACTAGTCGGCTCTTTATTAACTTTTTTATAAATGGAATTATCTGCAAGAATTTCAGTTATTTTTTTTTATCATACTCAATATTAACAATTATTACGGTCGCTTTCCCTTTATTTATTTTTAGTAGTGTTCATAATATTTTCATATAATTCTTGTTTTATTATTATTATTATCCATTACAATAAATATTGTCACAGGTTACATCTAATGTAACTTAAATAATTAATCAGATTTTCGAGTATTAGTTCTTAAGAAGCACAAAAATGTGTTTTCTACAGAACACTCTTAACGCATTGAACGTTCACTTCCACTATCCAAGCTCCTCTCTTTAGCTAACCAAATTGGAAAAGTTCCTACTAGGGCTGAAGTCGAAGTACGTTTCAAGAATGAATTAATGTGAGTTCTGGACAGGCCCAAGTCTTTAAGTAGTTTATAAATACAGTTCAATAGAGTAGTCAACTAAAAATATCACTAAGACCATTACATATCGGTTCTATGTAAAATGTTAAAACATGTTGTTATTTATGCTTGAAGGAATATTAATTTGCAATAACAATAAAAAATATCTAAAACAAGAATCTATGTACTACATTTATAAAAGATTCTGTTAGCTCGTTGTAAAACGAAATAATTGAAAAATATATTTATTCTCTCTAGGGAACTTAAGTTACTTTTAGGATAATTTAAATATGATGGTGCAGTTTTTGTTAACAGATATTATAAATTGCAAATTACTTCAGTCACTTCAAAATAAATCAAGCCGTTTCTGAGAATAAGCGAAACAAACAAGGTAGGTTTTAGAAAAAATACTATTTTAGCATAATATGTGCGGCTCATATATCGAAATATCAGCCTATCAGCGCCCACTGCTGAGCAAAGGCCTCTTTCTCACATGGAGAAGGTTTGAGCATTAATCACCACGCTTGCTCAAGACGGGTTGGTGATTTCAAACTTATAATTGTGAAACTATAAGTCCAGGTTTCCACACGATGTTTACCTCCACCGTATGTCAGTGGTGTCTAAATACTCTTAGAAAGTACATATGACTCCGAAAAATCACATTGGTACTTGCCAGGTTTGAACCCGCGCCCTCGGCAACGAGAGGCGGACCCTTTAACCACTAGGCCACCACTGACTTAGTATAATCGTATGTCCGAATTAGTGAGCATTGTGAGGCTACTGTTACACATGCTTATTTCAATCACGAAAGCATGCTTTAATTGAGCATTTGCTGAGATCTAAAATTATTGCGAGTACTCATTTAAATGAAACTAATATTTACGGATTTTCTACTAGTATTTTATTACTTTACTAGTATTTTATTGTAATAAAATAACAAGACCGACTGACAGACACTCACATCTCGTCTGCCCGTGATCACGGTTGCTGAAAAGTAGCTAAAACGTGTATTCATTGTTGCTTAAAATAAGCATGCTTAATTAGAGCATGCTTTAAAATCGACAGGCGTGTCATTTTTAAGCATGCTACTAGCGGCGCGGGTGCAAGGGTGGATGCTTTAAGCACGTCTAACCACGTTTGCTTATTAAGCATACTAGTACCGATCAGTTAATTACAACAGATGAAACGTCGTCTCCTCGTATTTCTGTAAGTAAATTAGCACTTGATCCCAAGTCCTGTCTTCTCGATATTTAATTTAATTTAAGCTTCTGGATATATTGCATCGCCACCAAAAGAATGTTCTTATCTTTGTATGAACGGACAGAGAGCGAGAAAAGTATGCTTTAAAAAAGCATATGTATCTGAAAAGTTTGTTTTAAGATTGCTTATTGCCCGCAAATATAAACGGCTGCCAGGTATGCTTGTTTAAACCATGTGTAACTGTAGCCTAATGTATGTATGTATATTTGTTCCAGATGTCTGTCACAATGCCTAAACGATAGTATCGTTCGAGAAGAACCCAAATCGTTATTATAGTTTTCATAGCCGCCTCTATAATATACTACATAAGTTTTTCTGTTAGTTTACAAAGGGAACAGAAACTCGATATCACCAGGAGGTATGCACATAGTTTTAGAAGCTTCTTGGATTATTATTAAAGGGTTATTCAAGCAATTGGGACAGAATTTCTCGACTGTAGCTATCCTGAATATATATGTAATCACCTCGTAATTAAAGAAACGAAAAAGATTCTGATGCTACGTCATAGATAGTTTATGTTAAACAAAAAAAAAATGGGTTACTTTAATTTTACAAACAACAAATGGATTTGTAATAACAGCCGTATAAACGGTCCTAATTTGTAGTTAGTTTTAATAATCTACCATTCATATTTTATTCTATTAAATAAGTTAATAATGATGCTGTTCGTATTATATGTATTTGCTATTATTTGAATCTTTGTTTTTATTATGTTGGTGATTGATAAATTATATATATTTCAGGCAGCCTGTTATTGAGTAAGTAGACCTATTTATTTTGACGTATTTCTGTAGCGTTCAATATACTTTTTATTTGTATTGTATAGTTATATACCTTTTTATATACATGGGGAGGTGTTAATAAAATTGGAATTTCATGCAGCGATGAACTTAATTTTATCAATATCGGTTAGGTGATATCTGTTTTATTTTATTATAATATACACTAAATATATAAATAAATCTTGATTATTTTCTAGTGTAAAATCCTATATTTTATTTGTAAATATTTTGAATTTATGATTTAATTCGAAAAAACCGTTTGATATTTCTAATCCAGGTCCATGGAAAGACGATTAGAATAATCTCTGAAACAGGACAAAGGCTCCGGGTGTGAGATACCCCGGTTGGATCCATTCTCTAAAGAAGTCACGCAGTTTGATAAGGACATACCCAAGGTTATGTGTTTGGGAACGGATTGGGTTAAATGTTATGTGAGTTAATTTGATTTGGATACTGCTTTTGTAATAAACCCTGATGTTAAACACGAAAGATAACATATGTATATTCTATGTATTAATATAATTTTTTCAGCATTCTAAATGTAGGGTAGTTCCGAAAATATTAAATACCACCGATAACATAGTATGTTCATACCAAGACATAATATATGAGAGTGATCAAAAATATACAATCGGTCCTCCCACAGAGGTCAGAGGTGATAACGAATATGTCCTCACTAAGAGCGATCATGTAAAGGTTAAGTGTTCAGGGAAACATAGGGACAGGTGAGATTATGTGCTAAAAGCAATAGAAAGTGTAGTGAAAAATACTTTTCAATAATCATGATAACAGAAAGATTATCGATTAGTCTTAGTTTTTATAATCTATTACTGCTGTTTCTTGAGATCTTTCACTGTGGTCAAGTTATATATATTTTTTTGATTAGTAATTTTTCAGATATGTTACTTGCTACTCATATTTTTAACAGTCTTGATTATTTTCCCTAGTATAGACGTCACGTTACAATTTTGAATAATTGTTACTAATGGAAATCGGAACAAAATGTTTCCAATGTATTCACGATTTTCCAGTATACTCCCATCCAAATGGATCGGCCACTCTCTTGGCTTCCGTTCCACTGTTCTTGCAAAACTCAATCAGAAAGGAAGAGGTGACTCCTTGAACGTTCTCATCCTGGGATTCGACTCCACCTCCAAAAACGGATTCATACGAAAAATGCCGAAGAGCTATAAAGTTTTAAAGGAAACATTGGGAGCTACGATTTTGAATGGGTATGTAACAACCAACATGATATTTTGAATGATTATATTACGGGGTAAGTTTTCTTTGTTGTTTTTCTTAAATTTATCTGCATCTTTTTAATGAGAAACTTTATAAGAAAACAATATCTAAAATGGTAAACAACTTTACATTTCGTTACTTTATGTTTCTCTTGAGGAATTCTAATCTAAATACCGACCCCAATAGTCTTAGTAATATTAGAAAATTTCAATAATATTTTATGATAGGTACAACATAGTAGGCGATGGGACGCCCGCCGCCCTGTTCCCGATCCTCACAGGGAAGACGGAGTCGGAACTGCCTGACGTGAGGATGAAGATGAAGAACAACAGAACCTTGGACCACATGCTCTTCATATTCTATAAGCTGAAGAATGAAGGGTGAGACTTGGTGGATAGGGTGGACTTAATTTTGGGGAAATATAATAAGCGTCAGTCTTTTTAATCTTTATCTTAATGTAATCATTCACTCTTCATGAATCACTTCAAAAATGAACATTAATACTAAGAGAAATTAAGACAGATATTATTAAGAGAAATTTAAATGATTTTGGATTTTCAAAATGATATTATTTACTTAATCATACATTAAATCGTCTCTATTTTGTAGTTCGTTTCTTGTCAATTAATTAATCTATACCCTTATTCGATATGACTTGTGCAAATTATTTTTAGCTACAAACGTGCAAAATGCATCACAAACTTACTGATACTTAAAGATCTGTTTGATGTAAGCATAATATGTATGATTTCAGTTACCGAACAGCGTTCTTCAAAGACATGCCCTGGATAGGAACATTCCAGTACAGATTCAATGGTTTCAAGAATCAACCCGCGGATCATTACTTGTTATCGTTTTATATGGAGGAGTCAAACGGTGGTAAGAAATGGTGGACGAGCAGCTTGAACAAATACTGCGTGGCAGATACTCCGCAGTATAAACTCATGTTGGATATTACTGATCAGGTGCATGGAAATTATTCTTTAAGTTTTATTTAATAAGGTATATTTTTGATTGGTTCATCATAATTTTTCAATAAAGTATATAGAATATTGAAATACTTACTACAATTATACGTTTTAGATTTTATCTGATACAATAACTCCGTTATTCTGACGGTGCTTAGTTCTATAAGTAAAATATTATTTTCCTGTTTTATCTTTTTATTCGTCTTCTTTTCAGTTTCTCCGTCTGGACGGAAAACGTTTTGCGTTCACGTTTATAGTTGACATATCCCATGATGATTACAACATGATATCTATAGCTGATGAAGACACTGCGGAGTATCTTACAAGATTCCATGACCGATGTAGAGAGGACACCTTGATAATTGTCATGGGGGACCACGGAACTAGGTAAATATTATAATTAAATCAAATAAACAAAAAGCAAATGATATATGTAATGTTATTATATTTAATTTTTTACAATTGTTTTAATTGTAGTACTCATAAATAATAATCATCGAATTGCCTCTACCTTTTATTTTTTCGTTATGGGTTAATGTATAAGAGATTTACTCAAGAAAGTATCATATGTTTTTAATATTGCCATTTGTTTGCTAATAATATAATACGATTTAGCAACTAAACTAAAAATGAATTAAAACTTGACTTGTAAAAGAGATCCTCAAGAATTATCAATAAATAAGCTTGCCACACAATGTTTTTACCATAAAATAAGGTACGCAAATGTTCGTGATACTCTCCAAGGGAAACTTGAAGAGAGATTACCTCTCATGGAGATCAAACTTCCAGAAAAACTGAAGAAGAGGAGAGCAGAGGCGGAGAAGAATCTGAAGGAGAACGTGGAAGTATTGACGACACCTCACGACATATACGCTACGGTGTTAGATGTACTGGACATGACGCAGTTCACTAACACATATAGAGTTAAAGGAGCTGATCTGACGAGAGGACTCAGTCTGTTGGAACCGGTCAGTACATTATAATATCATTGATAAACTCGAGTTAACATGATAGTTCAGTTTGAGAAACAGTTGGAATGCGATATTTTGGATGCAGGTTCAAATCCTACTTAGTCCGTGCCAATGAAGTTTTAGTCCAATAGGATTTTTATTTGACGTATTTTGTTATAAACTGCTTTTAATTTATATTATGATAATATTTTAGACCCGCTCACAACTCTTGTGGATGTCTTATTATATGTTAAAATCAATTGTTGAGCTAAAATTATCCAAACTAATGTTTTACGTTTTAAAAGTAAAGCATTTATAGCCTAAATACCCTGATCTTGTAATAATAATATCAACCATAGAAACAATATGTCTTTTATGGTAGAAGCGAGTGTAACATTGTGTTAAATTTCGGTCTAGAAGTTTTAATTACAGTTTGTACTATTTTAAGAGCTCTTTACCAGAAACTAGGAGATCGCAATACATATGTTTTTTGAGCTGGTACATCCAAATTTTTGACAGAAACTAAAATTTTACATACGATAATTATCCACCTTCAACATAATCTTAATAAATTTAATGTTTAGCTTAGCAATTATTAATCAGAACTTGATATTATACTTGAGCACATGTCCTTCTCCAGATACCAAAGAACAGATCGTGTAGCGAGGCGGGTGTGGAGGCTCACTGGTGTTCGTGTCTGTCGTGGCAGAACGTGACGCACGATGACGTCATGTTCAGGAGGACGGCCGCCGCGCTCGTGGACTTTATTAATGATCTCACTGAGGAGAAACGGCCCGTATATATAATAGGAGAACAAATAACTTATTGATATAGCACTTACCTAACTATAGGGTTTGAAGGGAAGTGGTTCCGTGTATTATGAGACAAAACCTCTTAGCATTCAATGAATGCACTGTGTAGGTGCCGGGTCCATGGCGTTACAGGGAGAGGATCTTCAACAGTGTCTATGACTTGCGACCCTTGTTTAAGGGGGCCCTGTCTAACGGGGGTTAATCGCTCACATCCACCGTCCAAGCTGCTCACTCTACTAAACCAAATTTGTAAATTTATTAATGTTATAATGTACGTTTATCTCCAGGTCGGTGTGTGCGGTCCGCTCCCTCAAGTCAGTGTCGTGGGTGATGTGAGCGAGGCCCAACAGCGGCGTATTAACGTTCGTAGAGGCTCGCGGCACCAGGCACCAGGGAGAACTATCAGCTTAAGGTAAGAAGAAGTAAAAAACCTGAAGTTCTTTACTCTTTTCTTTTCTTTATTTCATTTGTTCGTATGTTTTAGAGTTATTTCGTTAAGATGGAAAAACTGTTAAGTGTAAAAACGATAGAAGACATATTGGCTTCGGATTCCGAATCCGAATTAACGTTAAGTGACTATCTAGAAGAACATGTCAGTGACAACGATGAATTAAGCGATCTGGAGCAGTCATCAACACGATTCAGAAAGCGGTGAAGATCTAAGTCCCGATATTGAAGAATGTTTTTCAGAGAGTGAAGGTGAACCTACTGCAGGACCGAGTCAAAGGAGTTATTATGGAAAAAACAAATATAAATAGTCTAAAAATCCACCAGCACCTTCACGTACTCGTCAACATAATATAATAAAACAAAGACCTCAATTGATTGGAACAGGAACGACTAAAAATCAGATGTCTACCAAAGAAACATTTGAGCTGCTCATAGACGATAATATTATACGAATAATAAAAAAAATATATACCAACGCAAAAATTACAAAGAGAAAAGAATTAAAAGAAAAGAATTCTACGGTCGCATTTAGTCAAACCACGTTTCTGAAACGGAGATGAAGGCTTTTATAGGTCTTTTGTTTTGTTTTCAAATCTGGACTTGAAGATATAGAAGATTTGTAGCACACAGCACAGTACAGGAGCACAAAAATACTATGTACTAGTTGTCAAGACTGATCTTAGTTTACTTGTAATTTTCCTGAGCCCTTAGTATTATATTTGTGTTGATTTCTTTTGAAAAACGCTAATCAGTGATTTATTTCTTTATATTTCCAGAGTTTCTTGTATATAGAATAAGAAAACATATATGTATTACAGCCTGAGATGTTGAAAATTATTATTTTTTTAATAATTAAGAAAAATCACTTGTAATAATTAATAAGAAAGCATTACAGTAATAAAATTTTATTGTCAATTAAAGAAGCTTATTATTTATCTTTTCTTAATTAAAACTTAAATAAAATTTCGATCATTTATACCTTAGGTGTAGTTTAGTGTTGGTTGATTCCAAGTGCCGTTTAAAAAAATCTGGATATTGATAGTTAGCAATGAAATAATTTTAGAAATTTATTAAGGTTCTAAGTTTTATTTGTTGTACTGCTCATTGTGAAGAAGACTATACTATTATCAATTATCTCAATCATCGACATAAATGAAAAAACGTAAAAATAGTTTCAATAAAGTTTAATTGAATCTACTGTCCATATATTCATATACAGTTTATTAGATGATTTAACTAGTGATAGTCATTGGTGGTTGAACACTAAATTACTGAAAGGCTATGTTTATAATTTCAGATCGCAGTAGGACCTGGTATCGGTAAATACGAAGCATTAGTGACTCATGTTATCAACGAAAACAGATTTGAGATAAATTCAAGAGACATATCAAGGACTAACTCGTAAGTAACAGAAATATTAAAATCTATTTGTCTATACTGGGAGCAATACATTATATGTAACGAACACAGTTATTTTCAAAATGTATATATCGGATTTATTACAAATTCGTTGTTTTTAAAGAGAGAGACGCCAGCCTCGCTAAAGTAACAAATGTCACTTCTTCTAGAGCGTTCCATGATATTTTAAAATGAAACTTCAGTTGTTCTCAATGCTCCTGTATTTCTCGAAGGTTCTTCATAATCACATACTTTAATGATACGCACTCACTGAACTCTGAATTCTGCCGTCGTGCGTCCAGACGTCATATTTATAACAAGATTTAAACATAGTTCTATTCTCCTTTTAAACAATCTTTGATTTCGTTTTACTTTTAACAATAATCATGAATACTAATGAGTTTTAATAAGAATTGATGACAGCCTCAAATTATTTTCACAACGCATCCGTCATTAAAGCTGATAGCGCCGATATATATATAATACAATATAATATACTAATAATATATTATACATATTACAGTTACAACAACGAGCCGAGCTGTATAAGCGCCACCCACCCACACCTCAACATGTACTGCTACTGTAACCAATAGACATTAACGATATATAGTATGGAAATGAAACATTATACGGATATGTTTTGTATTGTATATCAAAAGAATTATATATACAATAATATAATACAACATCAATATATGTGAGTCTGTAGGTGAATATAATGTTCTACTGTGATTGTAAATACATATGTCTTTCCTTATATATTATATTATATAATTGCCACAAACTATTTTTTTAGTATCAATGAAGATATGTTTATACTCGGTATGTATTCAGTTCAAGTTGTTTATAGCGGGGAGATGTGTTAGTGTTCCTGAGCTACCTGTAACGTTAGTATTATCTGTATATTTACTCCTCTCATAATAATTATTAATATGAATATAATAACTCGGTGATAATAATTAGTTTTTATTTTTATTATGTACAAAAGACATACCATAACATTATAATATTTTTTGTAATCTACTTTGATTTTTAACTTTCTACTTTTATATGTTATCTTTTACTTTTGAGATAATTTATTGCATGATTGTTATAATCTTAAAAAAATCGTTTTTCTATAATACTAAGTACATTTTTTATTTTAAAATACATAAAAACTTATGTTTCCACTACAATTTTGATATTTCCACATTTTAAATGTCATTCTATAGGCATTACTAAGTACAAATGAAAATAGGGTATTTGGATACTGTGATAAGCTACGGATCCCTTGTATTAACCGTGATCACGGGCACACGAGATAAAAGTGTCTGTCAGTTAGTCTTTTTATTTGTCACTGTGTCTCCTAAGGTATTCTGGTATGATTACGGACATAATATTTTATATATTTTTTAATTAAGGGGTCCCAGGTGTTAAATAAATTCCAGCCTTCTCTAATGAAATTCAAAAAACATCCGCTTTTCAATACAGAAAATGACTGGACTGGTAAGGGGCTGAAACGTCAGAATTGTTTAGTTGAAAAATAATAAAAAAAAGAACGTTGCAGTATCCGAAAACCTTAGTTTCATATAAATGAATACACTCGAAAATCTTACATATTAAGTTTAAGTAATATACAAAATGAAACAGTGATATGTACATATTTTTAACAAGATCTAGATTGTTATGACTATTTTAAATATTAATATAACAAGTACAGAAAAATAGATTTATTATTAAATACTAATTTTAATCTAATAAAGAAGTACCTTATAATAAAGTTCCTTAGTAGGGGTTCATCTTTTTCATTTCATTACATCTAGTCTAATAACAGTTCTTAAATATATTATGATCAGGAATAACCAATGAACTTGATTTACGAAATGAAATTGAATATAAGTTTATAAAGAAACCTTTTTCTGTTATATTTCTGATACTCCGTTGTGATTTTGGTCATAAACTTGAAATTATAAAATGGAGAAGAGACACGAGTTTTGTTTTAATTTGATTTCTCTACCAGAAACCGATTGTATTTCGGTATAACAAACTTATACAGGAGAATGCTTGTAGAATTCTTACACCGAGACCTGAGTCGTCGTTTCTTTGATTCCTTTTGAACCAATGCCAATGAAATATATGTAGTATACAACCACTCAGAAGGGACTCAGACCAAAACAGGACATTAAAACACTGCACTTTATAAAATTTTTAAAACGTAATGTTTGGACAAACAAAAAAGGCAATGACTTAAAAAAATTAGTATTGAAAATATACAACTACAACAACAAATAAAAGAACTAGGAGATTCTAAAATGTACTTAACGAAAACTTTGTAATTAAAAAAGAATTTGTGAAAAGGTTTTGAGATAATCATACTGAGATAAACTAAAAATAAATGCTTCTAGACAAAACAGGATTTAATGAACATACAACGTTTTGATTTCCTTAAATGGCTTAAAAGCACGAAGAGCTAACTTTTATTTACTTTTGATGTTAATATAATAAAAAAAATTAATAAATGTCACTTCAATCAAAAGATATAGGTACATATTTTTGACAATTTGGTTATGTAAACGACATCTCTAGCTTTTAAATTATTAATATATAATACTAGCTGCTCCCCACGGTGTTAAACACGGATTTCCGGGATGTAAAGTAGCCTATATGTCATTCCTGGACGTCAGCTTCCCGTATATAAAACTGAATCAAAATCGGTTCAGCCTTCAACATACACACACACACTCACAAACTTTCGCAATTAAAATATTAGTAGGATGTTATATAATCGATAAATTGCATGAACTGTGAGCGAGCTTATTTATTATTGAAAAAGTTATTTATAATAACTCTTAATTGTTATAACGAAAAAAGTTTGAATTTTTTCATACTAATTTATTTACGAAAAAACATTACGCAATCTTTAAAAAAAAATATATAACTGGGACTCCTAAAAGTCTTCTAAATATAAATTAATGTATTCACATGCGGTTATAAGAGTTTTCATTGTAACATTTAAATACAGCCCCTCATAGTACATACAGTATTTTGTAAAAATAAAATAAAATCGATGAGTTATATATATAAGAAATATATTTGAGATCAGAAAAAAATTTGATTTCCTTGTAGTAACGTTTATTTACAAAAAACTTTAACAATAATAAAGACAGTAACAAAAAAAACTATTTTGGTATAACTGGACTCCACCAAATCCTTAAAAGTAAGGCACAGATAGAATTGAAATTAAATATACACACACTCGGTGTCCATTAACACTGCTTGTCGTCATTTAGAATAAGGACTATTTACAGATCAGTTAGAGGAAGGGAAGAAGATCCTTCTCTCTATCAAATAAAGATAAACAATCATCTTAAACAAGCCTTCTTTATATGAAGTCTTCTAATAAGGTCCGTTGTTATAATCGTTGTTGTAATCCGCTTGTCTGTTACTGTCGTAGCCTGATCCGGCGCCGATGTCTTCGTATGAGATTCTGGGCTTGAAACCGTCCTGGTCGGCTTCATATTCAACGGTCTGGTGACAAATAATTCATTTCATAAGTCATCCTCATGGTCATCCAAAAAGGTTTGATTTTAAAAGCATTTTAAAATAACAAATAAGACATTTAGAAACCTGTCTATTTATTAAAATTAAAATTTATTTTATATTATGAATTGTTTAAGAGCATAAATCAATTTTAATAAGAGAAAAATATTAATGAAATTTATAATTTTGTTTTCTAAAGAAAGGTGATAATATTTTACAAGGAAATCTTTACGGTAATTTTAATTTCCTTATATATTGAGTGTCATAATGAGAATTGTTTCATTAAGTGATAGGTTTATCATTCAATATGATTTTATTATAAATTATTTTTTGGTAATAAAATATTGTACTAAGATAATAGTATGTTAAGCAATCAGTGAGATTTTCTTGTTTATTTAATATATTTTCTTTTCTGGTCTGTGTATGGAGCCGGCAGGTACCTATATAATACATATATTACCTATATTTTACGCAAATCGGTCATAGGAGATAAATGGTTGTTTTATATAAAACTAAAACTATTATAAAGAAATATTGGTATGAGTATTGAAACATCTAAGCAGAACATAAATTTTCTCCATCACAGTTTCATCTTAGAATCTTCATATTGGGAAATATTTGTAGTCTTGTTGTATAAAAACATGATATTGAAACAAGTACGATTTCTTGTTCCTAGGAGTAAGTATACTTTCTAAGAATAAAAAGAAATTGTAACTTATATAAATGTTTAAACTTAGAAAGAAGACTAGGAAAGTATGTAAATATTAAAAATGTAATAATGCAATAAACCTGCTCCATAGAGATTAAAACCTTTGTATGAAGATACAAAGGTTTATTATATTAAAAATAAAATTGTATTAGAGGTGTTCACATAATGTTTAACATTTTGCTTTTCTTTTTTTTCTCATTAAACTGATAGTACATTATCTGTTTAAAAGTAAACAATGGTGAAAGATTTATATTCTGTAAGTAAATTTTCTATCTAATTAAACTGAAGAGAAACGCGTTTTAAATTTTTTATTTCACTTATAAAATTTATGCAAAGAATTTGAACTGAGCTAAAAAGTTTGATTTTTTATAATAATTGTTTACGTTATTTATATATATGTATGTATGTATGAAAATTTGGTAGGACACTATAAAAAATTCAATTGTTTGGTAAATATTTAAAAGAAAAATTGTAAATTATACGGAAAATCGTGATCGCGAGGTATAGATTCTTTCTACTACTATTTATTTGGAAAAGGCTCTGGAATATAATTTTTTTTTTTTAAATTAAACCAAACAAGTAAAATTAAGGTAATAAAAGGTAATCAAAAATTATTTCAGGAAAATAAAAAAAATAAGTGATAGGTATTCCTGAAGTTGGTAAAAATACTTTGAGTGAAATTACTTAGCCGCGATTCATTACAGTATATGTTTTATGACTAAAATATTTATAACTT
Source organism: Danaus chrysippus (assembly GCA_916720795.1). Lineage (NCBI taxonomy): Eukaryota > Metazoa > Arthropoda > Insecta > Lepidoptera > Nymphalidae > Danaus > Danaus chrysippus. Next base: position 5,092,057 of record CAKASE010000055.1, read on the forward strand.
TATCATTTTCTTCGTAATTTCATAGATATATTATCATGATTGGAACTTTCCGACGATTGTACATTATGCGATTCTAGAAGTATTCTGTCATAGTTATTAGTTATTTGACAACTGAATTAAACATTCAACTATTGGTTGATGATAAGTTTTTGATATTCTTCAAAGTGTATTGAGGTTAGACTGTAGACTCATATTGCTTAATTTATTATTAAGTAGTACACACACATATAACCACTTCAGTAATGATAGTAGTCTAACTTGATGTATATATTATTTGTATGCCAAAAACAAATTTCGTAACAAAATAATTATATTTGTGAAAAAGATATCCAAAAATATTTGAAATAAAATACATTTTTAAAACATTGTAATAAAATACATTTTTAAAATTGCCGGCCAATAAATAGCATAGTCAAAACCAAAGTCAATCAATTCTAAAATATCAGTCCCAATTGCCATTTAAATATAATAACAGTGCTAATTTTAAGTGTTAACATTTTTGTCAATATAGTAATGAAAAGTAATGAAAAAGATCACGAATTAAAATGGAATTTTGCTCTTTTACAGTAATGGACTAAATTAGTAAAACTTTTTACCTTAATATTTTGTGATTTGTCGAGTTCATAAAGAATTCCGGTCTACTATTTAATGTTCGGTGGGAGTTAATTGCCTAAATCGCCGTCTCTTAACTATTTGCCTATGCTTATTAATTATATATTGCCTAACTTTTAATTACTGCTATGATTAAAACTATGTTCAATAACGGTTGCTGAACAATATACGTAGATACCCAAATTGTAGCTCGGATGTATGTTATAAATTGTGCAACCACGGTTTAAATAAAATGCTACTTTAAGAGAACTAAAACATAAAAATTGGTAATTATGGGGAGTTATTAATTATTAAATTGGTAATTATGGGGAGTTATTAATATGGTCGGATTCTGGGGAGTTGAAAGGGTTTAGCTAAAAAGTTTGAGCTTTGCTATAAAGCATTTATGGCTATTAAATCATATTTAAATAAAAAATAATCTTACTTTATCAAAAATAACTATTTTTATGTGCTATTGTTATAAACATGAATAAGTTTTAGTAATAAGGCGAGACGAAATTTTTTAGTATTCTATGGATTCACCGTATGGGTGCCGGGTCCATCGCGTTTGAGGGAACTTCAACAGGGAGTATCTTCAACAGTGTCTGACATTTGCGGCCCAGGTTTATAGTTATAAAGGGCTTCTATCGAAAGCGCGTCAATGGTTTACCACCGCCCAAGCTTCTCTGTCTACCTAAAAAAATTGTAAAGAACCTACTAGGGCTGAAAAATCCGCTAAATAATTACACTAAAAATCCGCTCGCTAGATGACTGAAACGTGAGTTGTATAAAAAAAAACTGTGTTTGTTTTGATTCATTATATTATCTATTTCCTTTGTAATTCTAATTATGTAAAAATTTTGGCTATAAAACACTCTAAAGATGACGTGTTCATTAATTATAACTTAATGTTTGTTGTTCGTTGATTAAATATAAATAATTGATTTATAAAATTTTTGTAAGTTTCATAAGCCTCTGGACGAAAATCTTTAAAGTTATCGATTTAACCTAAACTGTCAATCAGGCTACTTAACTTAATAAATTAACTAATAAATTAACTTGAACTCATTTTTCTTTGTAATAATGTATAAAACTTTATGCCAGTAATATTTTAGCAACTTATTATTATAGGGTTTTTCACAAAGGATAACTCCCGCAGTATTTTATTACTTAGCCTAACGTGAGGACGATGTACTAACTTGATTCAACTTTGCTTAATTATAAATATAAAATGAGTTAAAATACGCAATTTTATATTATTTCCCTTGTTTGAAGTTTAGATTACTTTACCGTATGAATATCTACAGACATGATCGGTCTATTTCCACTGCAGCATTCTAATTTGTTTTTCAATATCGGTGACTTTAATTTTCTTGCGTAAACTTTATTCGTAACTCGGTTTGAGGGAAAAATGCGTTAACACATTTCATGGGAATGAATCACTAGTTATGTGATAGCACATCTCCTTCGAATCATTCGTTATATGAACAAAAACGTGTTCATCGAAGTCAATCTAGAAGTATATTCATTATAGCTTAAACGTTTGTATTTAATTATGTGCTTAATATTAATAAAATGTCGAGCTAATAGATTGTAATATTTAAATAGAAAATATTAAGGGAAAAATGAATCACCCAAAGCAGGAATCGAAAGTGCAACGTCTAGAGTATTAAGTTGCTTTGCCGATCAAACTGTTTTATTAAAGAGTTTTTATGTTATATTTAGAAGTTGCATTGTCTATTTTAATTGTATAATTTCTTGTACGTTAAATTTGTTCATTGTTATTAACATAAAAGATTGAAATGAGAGCAACAATATATTATTAATTGAATTAAAAACAAGCCACATTCTTTTTTTCATTATTTAAAAGATTTTATACAACATAATATAATAACAAAAAACATTTTTTTTTAGTTTCATAAAAATATAGTCAGTTACAAAAGAGAGTTATTTTAATTTATTCTTCGACTTCCATTTCAATCTCTTTAAACAAATTGTCTCACAGTTAATGTTGTTAAATTCCATGTATTATTAACACTTTTGGTTAAACAACACTACATTTTGTAATTCTGAGGGGGTAATAAATTCACATATTAATTGAGAGACTCCATAGAAGTGTCTATGACAAATATCATTAAAATGACCAAAATGTTTCAAAGTCAAATATTTCTATATAACAAAATGTACATAATTTAATTTGATTTAAATGATATTATGCATGATTGTAAGAATTTCTAAAGCTTATTAAAAATTTTGCAAAGCGAAAATTTTATAAACGAATTTTGTTTGATACCTAAATTGTAAAATTTCAAATAGAATTATTTTTAGAGCTTTTATTATACTTAAAAACTCCATAATGGCAAAAATATTCGTTAATTGGTTAGAAAAAAATATATATATCCAGAATTAGACATGGAACAAAATTTTGATTGAGCTTTCAGTGTAGACACGCTTCTACGAACATAAACCAATATAGAAAAACAGAAAATCCAATTAATACTTTCTTACTTACGTGTGTTGATTAATGCGACAAATATTTAGTTTGATTTTTTTTCTATTTTTAATAATTTTACAGTTATCCAACAGATTAAAAAAATTAGGTAACAGAAAATAAGCATTTAGTAGGTTTTATATTTGGTATATTTAACAAAAGGTGTCAGTATGTCAAAATGACAATGAATGAATCACGTATTTTGTTTTAAAGCTTAGGTTTACCATCAAAGAAAGTAATCAAATATTCAGTGTGTTTCGATGTATTGCATAATATTTTTACACTCCTGCTCCCATTATTTAAATTCAAATGTAATAATTAAAATCAAATCCTTTAAAAAGTTTGCGAAAGTAAAAAAAAAAATCAATAAAAGGAAGGATTTTTTTTGAAAGCAAGTTATTACTTTAAAGCCCACGAGGGCTTAGGCAAATTTCATCAGAGTATATTTTATAAGAAATTCCTCAAAGGTTTCTATGTAAAAATTAATACCTGAACATTTACAAGAATTTTATATTACTAAACTAAATGATTTGATTTATGGTCTTGAATGACTTATATTATACTTATATTAATACTTTATTACTACTTATTTTTGTTTATATTCATTAAAAAAAGTAATTCTATAGATCCTCGTTTCTTTTCCCGAAACTGCTGAGTTCATCTCTATAAAGCTATGTGTTTAAACGTTTTACATCTAAGTTAGAGAAATAATACTTGTTTTTTATTCCGTTCATTTGTGCCACAGATTTTTTAAGAACATAAATCAAAGTGTCATAATCGTAACTAATAAAATAAAAAAAATATCGTGTAATATTTAGGTGTTATCTAAATATGTAAATATCGACGAAAATACCCATTTTTATGATTTTGATTATAGATTTTTTTTATACAAGTTGAAGTTTACGAAGACTGAGTTTTTGGGCGCGTGGAGGGATCTACTGTCACGCTTTCTGCTGTACGTTTTGACGAACCACGCCGAGGTTCCCCGCTGATCTTGTATTTCTTGAAAGTGCGGGTATGGCCAAATCAATTACTGAACTGGTCATTTCAAATTTTGCCACCAAACGTTGAAGGGTCGGCTGTGAACAACCACCACGTCTACCGTTAAAAGGACGCAATGCACGCAACGTTTTGCACTAACGAGCACTCATTTTGATAATGAAATTTTATCATTTGTACGCCCTATTTAATCGTGTAACAAGCTTTGGTGATTCGGCATAAGTAACTGAATAATTAACAAAAGATTTGACAAATATCATCAAGACAAAGTGACCGGGCCGCCAAAATCTATCTGCCTTTATTTCCAAGCTCTTTATCTCCACAGATATTCCTTTAAGAATAAGAGAAATCTAATTTAATACAAAAAAATATTAAGAAGGTAATATTCTCCTGAAATATTTGCAAAAAAATGTATAAAATTGCATATATTTTATTAAAAATAAATTGAGGTTATAAAAATGTTTGTACTAAATAAATTAATTCAAAAAAATAATTTCAAATTTTGCTACTGGTGTTAAATGGTTAATTTTGGGTAATATATTTTTTGAGTGCAGTACAATTTTTTTTTAAAGATATCTGTTTGGAGTAACCTAGTTAACGTTTATTTGTGACAAAAATATTTCACAGAAATTTTATCCATAATAGTCGTATCCATTACATTCAAATGTGATAGCTGACTTTGAGTAATGGGTGTGAATAATCATCGTCAAAGCAAATTATTCGGATGTTGAATAGAGAATGACAATACGGACTAAGAGCGTGAATGGGATTGGGTCCAACCTTTGTCATTTTCACAATGAATCAAGTCCTATTTTGACTTGGTATTTGGAAAAATATTTTTCGTATAAATTTGACTTTGAAATATATTTTTCATTTATTGCAAAATAACTCTTCTATTTAGACTTAATTTTGGACAATAGTTTTTAATTTTCTTTAAAAAAATATTTTTAAAGCTAACGATTTAGAAATATTTTTTTAACTCTTTATACAACTTTAACGGTTCATATATGTAATTCTTTATTGTAGCACTCAGCGGTGGCCTAGTGGTTAAGGGGCCCGCCTCTCGTTGCCGAGGGCGCGGGTTCAAACCTGGCAAGTACCAATGTGATTTTTCGAACTCATATGTACTTTCTGAGAGTATTTAGACATCACTGACATACGGTGAAATAAAACATCGTGAGGAAACCTGGACTTATAGTTTCACAATTATAAGTTTGAAATCACCAACCTTTCTTGAGCAAGCGTGGTGATTAATGCTCAAACCTTCTCCATGTGAGAAAGTGGCCTTGCTCAGCAGAGGGCTCTGATAGGCTGATGACATGACATGACATATGTAATTTTTGTTTCATTATTTTAAACACTATAGTTAACATTATGTTTGGAAACTTAAAGTATAATAAGTAAACAACAATACTTTTCCCTTACTCTTTTCCCAAGAAGTACGTCAGTCAGTACGATTTTTACATTTTAGTCATAAAATGTAAAAACACTTTTTGAAATTTCACTGTTATGATAAACGCAAGTAGAAAGTTACAGTAATATATATTTGGTTGTAACCAGATATCACAGTAACGCATTATTCCATTTGGGACGCAAATACTCTTTTGTATTCTAGTCTAGTAAATAATTTTTTACTTCCCTGTATGACGTAGATATAATTATTTGACGCAAAGGAGGTTTGTTTAGTGGATTAAAGTTTTTTTATTATTTCAACATCGCAAAAAATAATAAAAACAATTCTGAAAAGTCCTTTGAAAATAAAAATGAAAATAACATTTACACAATAATTCATTATAATTAATAACAGAGTATATTTGCCGTGACGGAGGAGTTGCGTCCGGGACGGTCGCCGAATGGAGAAGGGATGCGGCGGCCAACGTCCTGCGTAGATGGGGTGAGCGACTGGCTTCTCCGACGGCCAGTTATGAACTGGCCACCGCTGTCAGGCCTGTTCTTTGCGAGTGGGTGGGTCGCACGTTTGGCCCACTGACCTACCGCCTGTCACAGTTGCTGTCGGGACATGGATGTTTCGGCAGGTATCTGTGGCGGGTGGTGGGCAGGGAAGAAAGCCCCGCCTGCCATCACTGCGGGGGTGGCGTGGAGGACTCGGCGCAGCATACTCGCGAGTCATGCCCAGCGTGGGACAGTCTTCGCGCTGCTTTGACTACGGTCATAGGGAGGGACCTCTCGTTGCCGGCTATAATCTCGGCTATGGTCGGCAGCAAGGAGGCATGGGAGGCGGTGGCCGCTTTCGCCGAAGCGGTCATCAGCGCGAAGGAGGCAGCGGAGCGGGCCAGGGAGAGCAACCTGGAGGCCCCTGCCCTCCGTCGTCGGCGAATTGGTCGCCGGCGCCGAGCCTATCTGGCCTCTTTACAGCCATAGGTTAAACGCCGGGCGACGTGATCCTGGGTGGCAGACGGGGACTTCTGTCGCCCGCTGGCAGGATCAGTGCGGTGCTAGCCCCTCTTGTTCCGGGGGCGGCTCGCGGTGGTGGTTTGTGGGGGGATTTGTCCCCCTTAGTTCGAGGTCCGGAGTGGACAAGCGCCGGCAGGGTCGCGAGGCAAGCTTTTGGTATACCGTGGCCCTGCCTAGGTGGCGTGGATGAGGAACACCCAGGGGTTTTAGTGGGTCGAAACCCCACATAACCCGGTCAAGTCCCCGCTCGGCCGGGTATCTGTGAACAGATTTCCCCTGGGAAAACAAAAAAAAAAAAAAAAAAAAAAAAAAAAAAAAAAAAAAAAAAAAAAAAAACAGAGTATATTTCTGTTCAATATAGCAAATTTTTAATTACTTAATGGTGCCGTAAAATCTCACAGAAGAATGACCTGAATTTATGTTTAAAATATAATACACGAAACCAAGTTGACTTACAAATACATTTTGTATTTCAGGAAATTAGTCTAGACGACGATCAGCAAAAACAATCGTCTATCTACCTCCGACTATGAATCGGAAAGTTGGATATTGCGACTGGCTTCTGGGAAATAATGATCCCTTTTACATAAAAGCGGTGCAAATTAAACAAAGCAAAAATAATTAGTGTTCACGGTAAAATAATTAGTAAGGTGAAATTATTTTCACGACAATGATAATAATTCATTCAAGCAATCTGTTGATTTTATTAAATAATCCAATTAAATTGCTAACTTCTTCTTCTAACAACTTTGACTATCAAACACATAGTAGTTTGAAAAATGATAGTTTTTTTCATTAATGAAAAGTTTGGATATTTAGAATGATGCTTATTAAAAAGTTCACTTATAATATCATTAATATTGAACGGCTTAGATATTTTAACTGACTTCTAAATATATATGTATAAACATATGTAAACATACGAGTATATAAGCATATGACATCTAAAATAACCACTTATTAGAAATAACTAATATTTATTAAAAAAAACGTATTATTAAGGATCCAGATTTTCAGATCCACTTTATGCAGTGATTTTCGTTTACCTGGTAACGAGAGGAAAGTTATGTCTCACAACTTTTTTCATTAATTTCCTTTCATACCTTGATTCTTTAAAACGTATCAAAACTATGAATACCGCCCGTTATTATACGTCATTTTTCGAACTTATTAGTAACATCATGCTTTTTTTAAGTATCTTATCAATACATATGAATACAATTGAATTGTCTGATATTAATATTGAAAAAACACTTCTTTACTACATACGTACGATTATATATACATAGGGTACATTCACTAAAATATCGTTTTTTATAATTTTGTCTGTCTGTCCGTTTGTTCCGGTAGTACTAAAATATATGTATAAGTTAGAAATGCCTACTTGTATTAACTTATTGGAACCTTTCTAGCAGTTCCTTTCTAAGGTTTTTTTACTTATAGGGGGGCCGTTCAAGTATTACGTAAGCACTATAGAGAGGCGGGGGGTCTTTGCTTTGCTTATTTTGAATGATATGGGGGGCAGGGGAGTCTAGGTGATGATTACGTCATCGGTAGTTATTTACTGTTTTATCGTCACATCGAAAAGCTCCATAAAAAATATAATTATATTTTTTTTATGAATTTATATTAAAAAAAACAATACAGTAATTGAAAATGTTTACGTAAGCATGGGGGGAGGGGGTAAGAGCTTTGCTCACTTTTGCTGACAAGGGGGTGGGGGGTAAATATTTGTAATACATCTGCTTACGTAATACTTGAACGGCCCCTAGTTAGCTTGTGACACTTGGAATAAAATAAATAATATCGAGGTTAAAATTCAATTCAATCACGTACAATACAATAATAACAGAAAAAAACAGTGATTTAAAATCAAAAACTTATGTTATATAATATTTGTACAGTTTAAAAGACCAAGAAATAAGTAGGACATTCTAAACTACTGTTAACTAACGACTCTCAAGTATCAATTGTGATATCCGGGTAATTATAGCTACGAGTTTCAGGCATGCCACCCTTCTATAACAAAATTGGCCTTATGAAGCAATTCATCACAAAGTAAAAATATTTGAGGCTTCACAGTTTTGAGAAAACTTTTTCAAAGCTGTCAGAAGCAAAGCTGGAATTTTTGTTGAACCATAAATAAAATAACTTCTAGAATTATATCGAGTGCAAAAAATTTAAAAACTCTTATGATTTTAAACTATTCGCCAATTGTTTTAGCAATAACATGATTATATGTATTTATTAATAAAAGATGATATGATATATTATTTACTATTATTAAAAGGTAAATTGGACAAATTACAAGAGAATTTTAATGAAACAGTGAGATCTAAGATTTTCGCGAGTATTCATTTAAATGAAACTAATATTTTCGGATTTGCTACGCGATTTTTATTTTTGATTATTAACTTCATACTCCCAACGTTTAGGTTACTTCACAGCAATCGTGATCACGGGCACACGCGATGTGAGTGTCTGTCAGTCGGTCTTGTTATGTTATCACCTACCGCCATCAATTTCTTAATTTTAGGGCGCACTGCTCTGGATGCCGGCAGAATGTGCTCACGGTTTGTGTGACACACTCAAAATGCACGTTTCATATTTCCATTATACTAATAAAAGACAAAACTTTACCAGTATATAATAAAATTATTAAAACTAACGCTTACAAATTTAATGTTTCAAATATTGTAATATAAACAGCGCAAAATAAAAATAATAACAACATAACAAGCAAAAAAAAACAATGAAATGATAATTTTTTTTATAACTTAATTGAAATTGAGGCCTAAGAAAATCCAATATAAATGCAGATAAAGGCTGCATCAAAATAATATTAGAAGAAATTTGGACTGACTTAAATGAAATTCTGGTAACCTAATGAAAATAAAATTCGAGCATACAGGAATTAAAATCAATTAGTAGTTAGCAACCATAGGTTATATATCAAGCGATGGGGGTGAATTTGAATAGTCTTTAAATAGGCTTTATTTTAAGCACCTTTTTAAAACATTTTCTACTAAAAATACATTTTCAAGCACACTTTGCCTTCATTTCCATTAAATAATTTTCACATCTCTGAAAAATATACAAGTATCACTTTCTTTATATATACTATGAAATATAAATATGTATAAATAAAATCTTAATAATAACCAAAATAGTAAACATCATAAGCCCGACATTTTATAGTTTTTTAGAAAGCTAACAAAGAAAGTGGCCGTTAAATATTTGAATCGAATCTTGCATGGGATTTTATAACTAAATCCGTAGTGTCTTAGTTATCTCACTAGGCACATCAATTATTATACATAGTTCAAATGTTAAAAGACTTTTAGGAAAACCTCACAAGAAAAATGTTTATTCAGAGAAACTGAATAGGACTTTATCGAAACTATTATTCATTATCCTCACTCAATTGTTATTCTAGAATCTAGAACATTCATTTATATGAAAAATACGTTCCGTGATGTACATCTGAATAGCCTTGAAATGTCCCTTTCTTATTTTTTTTAATCCAAAACTTCTGATTTGAAAAAATATATGTCAAAATAATTTATTTTAATTAAAAAATACTCTTGGAAAAACAAAATTTCAAGTATGCAATAACGCAGATCGTCCCAAGCATTGTTTCATTTAATTTACTTATTATTTCTTATGTAAGTGGCCATGCTTATTTGTTATTTAAGTAGACATGCTTTTTGGATACATATCTTTTAAAATCATTTTTCCCATATTTTAAACGTTCTTATTGTTAGTTTTTCTCAATAACATGTTAATTATACATACATACTGCTTCTGAAAAATTTAGAGAATTCAATGTCTCTAAGCATTTATAAAGCATTTCCACTTGCAATTCAAAGCCATTTTAAAACTTTTATTTAATAATCAAATTAGAGAAAAAAACGGTAAGTATGCTAGCTATCTAGAAATATATATAGTGGTTACAGTTCAAATTAGAAACCAACAATAAAATTTCACATTGGTCTTTGTTTCTTTGAAAGTACCACCATAAAAATAAATCACTCTTATTTTTCTCTAGTTGTTTGTCAGAATAATTGTCTCATTGAGACGTAAGTATAACTTTAATATCTTCGTCTACTTTGTAACTGTGCGATTTGAGAGAGAAACATAATTGTTGTAATAAATAAATATTTTATGCTTATTTATTAGGATAGTCGTTATTTTATTTTCTCTTGTTAAAATGCGTTCGATTATTTTGAGGTCTACTTACATTACTAAAAAGTACATTGTGAGTAGTTTTATGAAATGAAAATTTCTTGGTTAACATTATACGTAATGGTAGAATATATTTATGAAGCTAACTGTAGTTATTTCATTGATTTTATGGCTTTTATCAAAAACATATTAAGGATTTAAACGATATGTGTCATGGTGACGAATAACAATGTGAACATACTAATGTATTAAAATTTACTTCAGTAAATTTGTTATAGTCGTGGTATAAACTTTGACATGTAACAAATGATGGTAGATATATATATATATATATATATATATATATATATATATATATCTACCATCATTTGTTTCTACGTAATATATATACATATATTTTAAATCACATGGTTTACGTAGAAATTTACCTGTACTCTTTCAATTACCATAATTTTAATTAAAAAACTCCCTTTACTCTTGTTTCAGACTTTCATTTCATCCATTTTTTTTAAACGTAGGCCTCCTTAATTGCAACAAATTTCATATGACACATGGGAGCTCTTTATCTTAATTTAGGTCTAAAAAAAATTATTGTCATTTTTAATTGTGTTCATAATAGGTATGTATTCTCATACTAAATATATTGCCTAGCTCTTTTTTATACATATCAATTACAAATATAGAATTCTCTTCTCTCTAATATTTTTTTCTAATACCAATAGCCTTCTAAATAGTAATAAAATTCATAATGTCAGAATTACTGTCCTTAATTTTTATATTCTAAAATAAATCTTCGTTTTATTTTGAGATTTATAAACAGAAAACAAGAACTCTTTATTACTCATTAAACTAATAGAATGTAATGAATTTAAAAAATTACGAAGAGGTAAATACTAAAGATACTATATTTACAGCCCTAATTTTGCTGCGTTCCTTAATTATATTAAAGGGGTAGAAATATTGAAGTACTTTAGTGCGAACCTTAGTTAAATCAGAGTTTTTAATAGAAGTCCTCCTTACAATCCCTACAATCCCAACAATCTTGGAAATTTTATTATTATCTTTAATTTTACTTTGCTTTCTAGTATATTCTAGATCTACAAGATTAATACACGGAGAAGGCCGATGCTCAACTGATATACTTAGATACATAACTTGCGAAAGAAAATATTAATTCTGTACTTTATTTTGGTTTTGTGTATAAATATTAATTATATTTTTACGTTTATTGAGTTTTATTGAGAAGCAGATAATAATCTATCTTACAAGGCGGTATTTTATTGGTAGATAAACAATATTCAACTTCCATATGATATTTTTATTTCAAATCTGGTATGACATTTCGCAGATAAGTTTAATTAAGAGTCCCTTTTTCATTTAAAAAGTTTACTCGGAAATTGTTCTCATATAAATTTTGACGCAAAAAAATACAATTAACCTCAAATGTTTACAATAATTGACAGTAATTTTTACGGGGTAGTCGCATATTACATTTTTTTATAGTATATACATACCTACTACAAAATAAGAATATTTAGAAATATATATATGTACATATATTTTATTAACACGTAGTAAATAAAACATTTTTAACATATAAAACTTTTTAAAGAAAAAATAAGTCGTCAGCCGAGCTCAAAGCCAACCCACAATAGTGTCTTAGTTTTCTAAAACATTAACATTGACAATCCATTATACTATTTGATATATCTTGAAAGCTTATGTCATCCATTCAACCGCTTCAGAAAGAATTAATTACGATTAGAGAATATTTAAATGGATTCAAAGAATGTAACTTAGGAATGAAAAGCTCGACTGTCTTTTAATTGTAGATTTGAAAATTTATAATCTTCTTTGAACAAATCCGAAGAGAACTTTTATTATAATTCAATAGAAAATTTCTTTATGGATATTATGGAGTAATAACTAAATTTAATCGACTTTACAAAATATAACCGAAAACATGTACACAAAATTCGAAATTGAAAACAGAGTAAACACTGTCCTATGAACTTAAACGTTACCCATTTAGGGTTGTTATAAAAACCTCAAAAGTCCGACTAAATATACGTAGTTCAAAAAATTTCGTGATATTGAAAGAAATTCCTAGTTTTAGTTTAATGATTACGTAATTTTTGTCCAATGACACATAAAATGTTCCCGTAACGTAGTTTGTTTAAATTCAACATGAAATAATGTTGAAAAATTTGTTTCTTACACCTTTCTATTGGTAAATGGTGCATTTTTTCACGATAGTTTAATGGAACTCTAGCTTTTTTAATTTTTATTAAGGTCAGTTTTCAAATACAACGTAGCCACTGTAATACAGGCTTTTATTTTAAGTTATGTAGGTTGATTTTCGTACATTAAAATCGTTGAGTTCAAGTTTTAAATTTCTTAATCTTAGCCATATTTACAATATATTTGTTCTTGTTATTTTTATTCAACAAGTATTTGTCAAATTTATACATAGAATATGTAAACATGTGGTAGCAACTTTGTCCATTCTCTGAGTGAACATATTTGTTGATTTTCCAAAGTTATTATTTGTGATGCCAACTAGTTTTGTTAAGATATACATATAGATTCTCGTTTTTCAACACCCGGGAAACACGTGTAAAGTAAACTTAGGATTAGGAACTCGTTGTTTATTACCACACGTAAATCATTAAATTGGAAACTTTCCAGCAAATTACGATTTTTTAAAATAAAATAAGTCATTCAACATATAATATACATATTCCGCTTTAAATTATTTTTGTTTTCATAATTCTTGATAAAAATACTTGAGCTCTCAGGAATATAATTACGTAAAAAATGCAATACCAAGAGAGAAAAGTAGACTTAATGAGATCTAAGATTTTCGCGAGTACTCATTTAAATGAAACTAATATTTTTTCGGATTTTACTTCGCGTTTTATTTTTGATAAGAACTGACGTTTCGGCTACTTTTCAGTAACCGTGATCACGGGCAGACGAGATGTGCCCGATCTCGTCTGCCCGTGATCCGAAAAATATTAGTTTCATTTAAGTAGACTTAAATAAAAATTTTAAACTTAATTCAATCAAATTACCAATTAATTTACAAATTAATCAAAAGTCACACATAGGATACATTAAACTGATTTGATTACTATATTTCAATTACCTCGACTCCTAGATGGACATAATATTTAAGTAAAGAGGAATATTTCTTTAATAAATTATTTCTCGTTGTTACCCATTTACGTACTTTCTATTTTCAGTTTTTATTTTAAAACTCAGACACAGAAGTGTTAATTAAATCAACTAACTTTTCAATACATAAGTATATTAAATTATGTCAATAAATAAATTCACGTGCAATGCTTTATATTGTTAATTTGTCTCAAACTATAATATTTACCAAAGTAACCAATATTTACTAAACAACAACTTTCTGTATTCCAAAAGACCCCTGAAATCTTCAATCCTAAATTAATGTAGCTCTCTTAATGAAAAATTCAAAATATTGCACTGATTTGCATATGATACGGAATGAGACGAAACCTCTTAGCATTCTATGGATTCACCGTGCGGGTGCCGGGTCCATCGCGTTGCAACGAGAGGAGCTTCAACAGTGCCTGGGACTTGCGACCCAGGTGTACTCACCTCCACTGTCCAGGCTCCTCTCTCTACCTAACCAAAATTAAAAGAACCGAAGGGCTGCCTTCGACGTACGTTCTAAGAATGAATTAATGTTAGTTCTGGACAGGCCCAAGTCTTTTAGTAGGTTGTAGAGAGATTTAGCTGTCATACCTCTCGCTCCCTCCTCTACCGCGTACAAATCAATTTTATTCTATGTTATTTTGTATAAAGTTATGAATTTTTAATACTTTCTTTTAGTCTTAAAGGCAATGGTTTAATTTGATTCTTCGTTAGAAAGTCTTTGTTACACTTTATAATTTGTCTTCATCGTTTGCTGTGATTGATTGTTCTGTCCTTATCACAAATAATGATGAAGCAGATACAAATTTGTTAAAACTATTAACAATAAGCGTGAGTTTATTTCTCGTTTTGTTATTTATTACATGTTCATTGTTTAGTCGTGAATCAAAATTCCTAATCGTGTCCTAAAATACACACTAATTTGTGAACTCCTTAATATTCAATTCAACTTCAACTTAACTTGGTAATAACGTATTTTGTGTAAAATATTTACTAACGTACATTATAAATAACTCCAATAATTAAGTATAAAATGGTAAGTGTTATCAATTTATTTTATTCGAGAAATTATCTATGAAAAAATAAAGCTAGGAACAAAACTTTATCAATATGAATTCTCAATTGTAAGCCAGTCAGTTACCAACTATTTAAACTTCTACAACTAAGGAATATTAAGAGGTTAATCATAATTTTACAACAGAACTAATCACAAATAAAAATTTATATTAATAGCAAACAAAAATAAATCAATAAATAAGAAAATAATTAAAAATGAACATTACTACTGTTTCTTTGCACAAACTTTAGTATCATTGTTGGTAAGCTGCCTTTTTAATAAATATTATATTGTCTCGTTTTAATAACACATAAGGATTCATTGATGTGAGTAATATTGACGTTGCATAAATTACAAGTAATTAATTACATTGTTGCAGTAATTAAAAACGGCATCGATGTAAGTTTAAATAAAATATTGAAATCCGTTTAACTAAAAATTATTAATTAAAGTTTAATTAATTCTATATATAGACGACCATAGGTAATCTTTTATTATTTCAAGGTAAATATTAGGTCAAAATTATCATTTATTTGTTTGACGTTTCGCGGCAAAACATTCGTTGAAAGGTCTTTATGGATTGGCTTATTATACATATATTTATCTAAGTCGGTAGTTTATACAATAATAATTTACTTATTATACTTTTTTTTTTCTCCTTGTAAGCTTGGCTTGTGTTAAATTTCACATCTACCCATACACACAATTTTCTTCAAAAGCAATATAACGAATTAAAACTATCACGATGGTATGATATTTCATAAGAACCTCTATAATTACATATAATAAAAGTTCCATAAAGGTGAAAACGTGTGGTGAAAATATAAGTAGGTCCATCGATGTGACAAATCCTCAGGTATCAGTGATTTAATATAGATAAGGTTTTAGTTGGTACTTTGCATTCTACTAAACTACTAATATAATTCTACCGAATGATGTTTCGACTTTGCATTTTAATTGCATACAAGACAGTGTCTTTCTTAATTAGTAGTTAGTGTCACCCGTGAAATCAAAGTTGTCATTAGGGAGAAATAATAAAGTGTCCAAACATTTTATGGCTTATAACATAATTTCTGTAATGAAATTTTTAACAAATAAAATATATTTAATCCAAAACGTTCTTCAAATATAATTTCATATTAAATATAAGTTTCTAGCTTTGTGAAATTATTAACGTGTGTTTGTTTACTCAGTGTAAATAAAGTCATATGTTCTGTACATGAATAGCAAGAGAAATTTATGATTTTTTGAAGTTATTTAGTCTAGCTAAATAATTTAAATACAAAGCTTTCATTGACCTCTTCGGAATATATAGTAGATTATTTATGGCAGGAGAACTGACGAGTAGCATATATCGTCAATTTATTTAAAATGCCTGAAACCACTCAATTCTTGGAAACTATTGTTAAAATTTAGGTCACAACTTTTAAAACTGCAAGGATTTGTCGTTGTCGTTGAAAATGGAACATGCTACATATATAGCACAATAAGGCAGTGTACTTTTTTTGGTTTTGTATGAATTAAATTGCTTTAAAAGATACAACCAAATTTTTAGGCTTGAAATAAATCAAAGTCATATAATACGCGAGCAAGCATACATACCAATTGATAAAGTTTATTGTGAATAAACTTCTGATTATCCTTGATCATAAAATTGAGAGAAAATATTGCATATTTAAAATCTAAAATAATTAAAAACAATGCTTAAATATTTAATATTTAAGTTAAAGTTGTCATCAGAAGTCATCAGAAACAGAAATAAGCATATAAACTATTTTATACAAAATAATGTACTAGATGTCATTTGATATTAAGATATAGGTAAGATTATATCTGTTATTTTTATGATTTCGAAGAGAAGAGATTGATTTTCACTTTAGGTTCCTACATATATCAATATATGGATAATTTTGTAAACACACTCCTAATGACATGGTGTGTTACAAATACGGCTATATTTAACTAGTTTTAAAATTAAAGTTTTTTTTTCTTCCAATTTCAGGTCATATAATAAAAAAAAAATTATAATTAGTATGATGTAACTTTTATATTTATATTGTTCATATTTATAGGAAATAGACAGAAAGATAAAGTGTCTAAAATAATAGGTATATATAGTAATCTACGACATGCCGAGCCAATTTGCGAATCTAAGCCATCTGGGGCGCCACCTAAATGTATTAAAAAAATTCATTCACATCGGTCAAACCGCTTAAGAATTCAGTGACATACACACATTAAAATTATATATAATTGCCACTTAATTCACCTGATAACTTTATAGTTTACTTTATGACTTGATAACTATATAATACATATAACAAGTAATATAAATATGTACATACTCAAAAGTATGAGTGTACATATACTCAATATATTAATATTAAATTTTACTTGTTTTGAAGTTCCAAACAAATTTTAATGAATGTGTAATATTATACCTTGAAATTGAAACAGATTCATTGTCGTGGTCTGGGAGTGTAACATGAGAAGGGTAAATGGAAAGTTATAATTCAGAATAGAAATTTAATTTACACTTTTAAGTAATCCATTTATTCTCGTTCCGATTTTAGAAGGTCGAATACATTCGAATTACTTACAAACACAATGCAACTTGATATACCTAAGCCTGTGGTGTATTAACGTGTATTTCGGTGTAAGCAAGCCCCCTCAAGACAGCTCCAGTAGTCTCTCGTAACGCCACTAAAATGTAGGTAATTATTCGCTACAAAGGTACTCGTATAACTTATTCCTGGTTTGAATGCGATAAGTAATTTCAAACTTAATACGAAACACCATATATGTTATATGTATATATAAGTTTCCTTCTTTATTTTAAAACAATTACATTTACAAAAGTTTTTAGTGTATTAACATATAGTGTATATATTCTAGCATATTTTATACAGAATATGTTTTAGTGCTTAAATCACTTCATTCAATTGAACTGTTTTTGAAACCGTCGTTAATTAAAATCACTCCGTTATGATAATTCCACTATAAGCTCATTAGAATACTTAAGCAAAATAGATGAAAAAGTATTTGAAATATTGCCAATACCAACTTCATGTGTTTTATAATATTTAAGTAAAAGTTGAGTAACGAGTTTATAACGGTAACTTAATTTATAAAATTTTTCAGTATAATTTTCATATCGATAGAGTGTAGAGGCAATTATTTGAATTGTATTTTTACATCGAAAAATTTATTAGTATCGGGCTTAAAACTCAAAGGCGTACCGTATTTTTCTTATACAAATTTTCTTTCTACTGAATTTTGAATAAAAACTCGTTATTCTTAGCACTCTCTTTATAGGTCAAATTTTATTTTATAACTATACCCAGGTAATTTAAAATATATATTCTGAAACTTAACATGACTTTAGAGTTTTTTAATATTTTAAATCTATAGCCCTTTCTTTTTATTTAAGATTTCAAGTGAATATTTCTAAAACGAGACCCATACCGTTGAATTATATGATTCTTTTGACTATTTGGAATGCGTTAAGCTAACGAACTAAACTAAATACTAAATAATGAGGTCTGCTACGTATTGTTGCAAAAAAATTACAAAGGGAACCTGGTATGCAAAGATTATTATTTTTATCTTTTATATTATGAAGCGGATATAAGAAATAAACGTCTTTTTCATCCTTTTGTAGTTAATGGAAAAGCCGTCGATACTTTCATGATTCTGCTTTTCTAAAGTTGAATAAGCACATCTTTCATCAAAAGATTACGTTGAAACTGGGCGGCGTTTGGAAAGCTGTACCATATTAATAAATCGTGAGATCCCACAATCTCTCAAGACAAGAATTTTAAACCAATCCTAACACTAGCCAAAACCATGACCCTCACCACATTACCAGTCATAATTTCAATATCGGTATCTAATTCATTAAATGTATGCTTCAAATTAACTTCAACACTAGAAAACGAAAGTCACCGACATTACTCTACCGCACGCTCAAGTGGAAATGGTTGGTTCATGTTTCCAGACAATCAGATAATCGATGAAGCCTGAACATGTGAGAATGTTGGCACGTATGTGTGAACGGAAAGACGATTTGCAAAGTTATTATGACCTAGAAATAAGCTTATATTTTAAAGGTGCGGAAGCGAAATTCCTAGAGTATATAATTTTTTTAAAACGTTTCCTTTGAGGTTTTAATGAAAAATATTTATTGTTTGTTGTTGGTGTTCTTCAGTTTTATATACATACTAGTAAACCTGGCGAACTCCGTTTCGCCACCAGAAGGCTTTTATATAACATTTCGTTTGGTGATTAAAAGATGAAGAATTTTTTTGTTTTATATTTGAAAAGGATATTTTTTATTTCATTTCACAACAGTAATGAATTCATTTCGATTACAAAAATGAAGTGTTATTTAGTTGAACTTCTCTAAGTATTTTTCAACCAATTTCGAATGATAGAGGTTATTAATTCGTTAGTTTTTTTTTGTTTGTTACTAAATAACTTTTGACAGGCCGAAGTGATTTTAAGATTTTTATTATTATTTGAAAAGTGGTGCTTCCCGTTTGATCCCATTTCAATTTGGTATAATTTTGGCAATGGCAACTATGAGAAAACCGTACAAATATTTGCATTGAGTATGTGTGCGACAAATGAACGAGAAAATTTCTGATTCTGATTTATTTATTTATAAGGGTCGACTTAATCTTAAAGCAACTACTCAAATATCTTACATGTAACCTGTTTTGTAATTAATTAAAAATTTAATTATGTAAAAGGCAAGAAATAAAATTATATCTAATTAAAAAAAATACCTATAAAAACACAGGAAGTCAAAAACAAAAAATAAATACTATTTCATAGCCTAACCTTATAGTAATTCTTAATTCTAAATAACTGCACATGAATCGATTAAACATCTAAAGTAGATTAATGAACCCTATTTTTTATTTACTTTCTTTTTATTTACTAGCTAACTTAATACATACAACTACTCAATATCTAATCAACTGTTGAATCCTGAAATCTCATTTCAGTTAAATAGAACCAGGAGTTACTTAAAGTTCATCTTGAAATAAATATGACAATTAATTAAAAATTTGACATTTAAGTTTTTCACTTTTTTATCATCTCTTGAATGTTTTTCCACCTATTGTTAGGAGGCCATGAAGTGAATACGAGTACGTAGCGGAAGGACTATCACAGTAATAGCCTGTTCACACTATCCTGAAAGACTATCAAATGATATCTTTTATTTTTTATACCAAATATGAACGACGGAAGTTAAATAAGGCACTGCAATTATAACTTAGTAAACAACTAGCCTTGCAGCGCCAGTGGGGGCTTGATCTGTAGATTGTTGGTACGCTCGAACTCCCCTAGAGATTGCTATAGTTTTCAGTTTCAGTAAATTAAACGAAACTTTAATGTTCATTAGAGTACAATCAGAAACTATGTTAGATCTACTCGTTTATATTGACATCCTATCCAATATTATCTTATGGTCATTTACTTTTATTTAACATTTATTATTATGAAATAATAATTAAATCTATTAAATAGCAAGAGTTACAATGTAGTGCTCATACGGTCACAAATATAGGGTAATTTAATTAAATGACATCACTAAAAAATCGATTTCTAGTTTATTTAGTGTTGATTTTATTTCAAAATAAATTTTTTGACAACAACTCACAAATATTGAATTCATAATTCTTTTAAATTATTGGCTTCTTGAGTTTGACATAGTATTTATAATTCTCACATAAATTGAATATATTTATTTCGCACGTTTTGTTTTGTATTCAATACACATCTTTACTTTAGCGTGAATAAATATTATTCACACGCAGACATGTCACACGGGCTGCCATATGAAGGGAAAATGTCTTTGCAAATAATAATTATACTGAGTTACGTTTTACTGTTATTATATCAATTTATTGGCACTGTAATGGTTTATATGTATATACATCATTTGCGCATTTCTATATAAGTTTAAAAAGAATAATTTAGTAGACTTGAATCATGAAACATTTTGATAGTGTTGGATAGTCAATAGTCCGATGTTGATTCAACTTAAGGGATCGTATGAGCTCGGGATATAATTAAGCTGGAAGATAAAAATAGTTTTAATTTAATAATTAAGTTTAATTTGAATTCTTTTTTCTAAAAATATGAGAGAGACAGTATTAAGTAGACGTGAGGCAACATAATTTACAAAAAAATATAAATAACTTGTACGTAAAAGTAAAAGTTGATTTAAAATGCCGCTATACTAATCTAATATCTTTAAACAACCTATTATTGTTCATGTACTTAAACTGAATCTAAGAAATTACTATAACACTTTAAAATAATTCTGTAAGCGAGAGTTTCCAGGGGCATGATCGATCTAGGTACTTTTTATTTTTTTAAAACATCTTTTTCTCCGAATTTTTAGTGTACAGTATCGTAAGAATAGGAAGGGAAATTTTATCAGATTTTACGACATTGTAATAGCTCATATATAAAAACAAAAAACGAAAAAAGCTTGGTGGCCAGACACTATTAAAAACAAATAAATCCTAGATTAAACTCATATCAGTAATAACTAACAATGTTGTAAATGTTGCAACTATCTTATTTATTGTTACAATAAAATTTTAATACAAAAAATTCTATAAATATGCTTTAAATTATTATTTGTGAATCAAGAATGTGAGAATATATAATGTTAAAAACATAATTATATTGTATATAATATAAACTAGTTTTAAATTTTAATTTGTTTAATAAAGAGTTAATAAATAAAAAGTCTAACCCTACACTCAGAATACCGACTTTGTAATAACAAAAGAATGAAATTTAACTGGTAACGTAAATAGCTAGGTATATAAAAAATCAAGGTCAACAAATATTACGAGCTCTCTAACGAACTCACTCGAAATAGGTTCGTCGTGGATTTGTACGCGGTAGAAGTGGGAGCGAGAGGTATAACAGCTAAATCACTCTACAACCTACTAAAAGACTTGGGTTTGTCCAGAACTCACATTAATTCATACTTGGAATGAATTTCGAAGGCAGTCCTAGTAGGTTCTTTTCAAATTTGATGAGGTAGAGAGAGGAACTTGGACAGTGGGGGCGAGCGTTTAACGCGCGATACATAGGGGCCCCTTAAACCTACACCTGGGTCGCAAGTCCTAGGCACTCTTAGCTTCCCTCCCTGCAACGTCATCGACCCGGCACCCGAACGGTGAATCCATTGAATGCTGAGAGGTTTAATTTCATACCAGAATGAATTGAAATTTTTACTTATGTTATGTTTATTTTTTAAATATATACGATAGTTGAATATGCATAGATATACAGGATGTATAAATATATAAGGAGATTCCTTATTTTATTGACACGTTGTAATAACAGCACGTATTTCGTGACGGTCACGTAGATAACCCTTCAAAATGTCTATTAAGGATATAATATTATCTCAATAACTAGGTACTATACTACACAATACTGCACAAGGTTTTATTGAAGCGCGAACATTACATTTACTGAAAGTACAGTCCTTGAAAATTGTATCTTTTTTTTATTTTCAAAATAAAGCTGAATTTTATGTTTTCATAACAATTATTACAAAAATACACCAAAGAATGTATGATAAAGATAATATACTGATTATTTGTTTCCTCATTATGTAAGAGACTGACAAAAACGAAAGACGGTTCATCAAACTTTTGTAACTATTAGTTAAAGATATCAACGTTTGAGCCACCAATAGTACAAATTTTAATTAAAGTTTAGATCTCTAAAAAATAATATCTTATATTTTTGAATTTATAACTTTATTAACATAAACTTTATAGCTGTTAATACTTTTATATTCATAAGCAAATATTTAAAAAATCATTTGGTCTTAAATTTCTGTATATATTTACATGATGACGTAAGTGAAAAATTATTTTCACAATAAGTAAATGCCAACTAAACGGCTAACTACATAAAACTACAGATTTTAGTTTTGAGACGTTTGTAAAACTCTAATAATAATAACGTGTCCGTGAAGATAATTTGCATAAAAACATTTCACGAAAATTAAGAAAGACGATTTATTTTTGATAACATATCTTTGAATAACTATGCATGAGTCATACAATAATATTTTAAAAAGGAAATTTATTTTTATGATAATATTTATAAAAGAAACACAAAATATTTTAATAATTAATTATAATCACTACTCCCGAAGTTTCAGTTTATTTGTAGCAACCCTGACCACGAGCTGATTAGATGAAAATATCTGTTAGTCGGTCTTGCTATTTGTCATCTACCGCCAGACTTCTTATATTGAGAAAATTAAGTAAGTGAAAAGTCAGGAGTTGTAGCTTAAAATAATAAAACCCACTATAGTATGTATATAGGAAAATATTAGTTTTATTTAAACATTTTAACGTCAATATTATAAGTCCTTGAAATATCAAAATAGAATCATCATAAACGTGTATTAAAAATATGTAAAAACTAAATGGATTCTAGGCAACACCTCCAAGGTCCTTTTTTAATTATGCAACAATAATGTGTACCTCATAGCTGTGGGTGTGAAAATGGTACAATTAAAAAGCATTAACCCCAACATGACTTTATAAGCACTTATAAGCGATATAAAAAATGCAATAAACTTTTAAGTACACTTAAAAAAGAACGAATATATCCATGTCGGGAGTTATCATAAACTCAAATTATATGTATTCAAAGACTTCTTATATTCCTAACATAAAATATTTTATGAGATGGTTATTTAAGTATCAATGTACATTTGTAATCTCAATTGCGAAACGTTTTTTTTAATATATACCAATATTCGTTAGTTCCACTTTTTATAACGTCATTTACAGTGTGTTTACACTTAGCTGATAAAACTATCCATTGGTTTAATCACCGAAATCTAGAAAGCCTATCTAATAGATGGCTCTTTCATCCTGGGATGTTGACTGAAACAGAGTTTGCCCAAAATATTAACTTAAGTAATAGCAAGCTAGATCGTGTAGTTAATTGTCTTAGATGCTATCCGATAAGATAAATCCTTGAAAAACTATGCATTTCAGTCAATTTTGTTTACAGTTATTTATTGAAATTGTAACTTTTAACAGAAAAGTAATATTTCCTATTTAAAAAACAAGATGTTTGTTTTTAATTTTTACAAACATACATTGAGAATAAATACTAAACATAAATAGATATTGTAATTTTTTACTCAAAATTATGTAAACTCTTACTGATTTCCCTTATAATTATGGCCAATAAATATACATATGAAAAGAATGTAGAAAAACTGAATATTTGCTGTTACCATTGAAGATCTTCAACTGTATGCTATGTATTCAAACTATGTATTAATAAATATGCGCGCTGGATCCGTCATCCAAACGACGAATCCATGGAATGCTGAGAAGTTTCGTCTACTGATGGAATAGGCTATAAAAATGTTCCACTTTTGAATTTTGATCTTTTATTATCTTCGGGATTTTTTGTAAGAAAATATTTTGGAAACTAAAAAAAGGTTTGGTTTTACATTATATTGCAATATGCAAACACCGAAATAAAAAATTATTAGGTGGTGAAAACGTTCTGTGCTTTATAAGCTATTTATAGTTACGTCGATGCAGTTTTATTGAATGAAATAATGGATAGTAATTTATTTTGCTCTTAAACCGAGGATTATAATCAAAAAGGTAGACTGTTTGACAACTGGGAGAGTGACAGAGGCTTCGTGCTTGTTCTCTTTATTGTTCTTGTAGCGTGAAAGAGTTTAATATTTCCATGGATAAACTTGTATAATAAGTAATAACTAATAGTTTAGATTGCAGTAGAACCTATGTGTAAGAATACACTGGTATTACCTTCCTTTTATGATAGCAACACACGAAATAAAATTTTATAATATATAACAAGTAGAAATCAATACCTTTTCGACTAGGAAGATACTCAAAAGAATTCTTGACAATCTATGTGCTGGAACTGACCATAAAAATTGTGGTCTGTATAAATAAAAAAAAAAGGCGTGGAGCAGCGTTCTAATACATCTCTCTTATGAAGTCAGCATAAAAAAAAAAACTAAATTTATTTAAAAACTTTTCGTTTTGTCCCAATCTTCGCCTCATATTTTACAAAAGAAAGACATTACACTTCCCTTGAGGTGTATGGTGAGCTTAACCTACATATAACCTTTGAACATATCAGACAGCTTACAAAAAGACTCCAACCCAATCGAATGCTGTGGTTAATGTAATATCCTTGTCCGTTATTTTCTGGACTTAACTTTTATCGGATGTGCACCCTTCAAACCGCTATAGATTCTGCCCGTGAACAATTGTTTTGTAGTTGAAATTAATATTGTTGCATATGACTTAATTTTCTTGTTATGTTACTTTCCATTGGTAGAAATATTTTAAAATCAAGTAAAAGATCTTAAGAGTCTGTTTGACAATTAAAAAAAAAATAAATAATATTGAAATGGAGTGAAACTAATCTACAAAACATCGCTCGTTACTTTTAATGTGAGCTACATTAATAAATATATATGTTTTTATAATTTTGAACAATAAACAGAGTTTTTTTAAATTGTTTTTGCTTAAGACCTCTCAGTCGCACATTTTCAATCGCAGAAATATTAAACTTTAAAAATCGCCAACCCTAATTTAGGACTGATTTTTCGGAGACAACCCTATACTACCTTGTTCGTAATTAAATATTCTTTGTTTTCATTTAAATTTGATTAAATTATCAGACCGGTGCAAAATGCTACTATCGATGTACCTGTTTATCCCTGGCAACCCGAGAGTTGTGACTGGAAAAGAATAGGCAACCTAACGTTTTCATATTCTATGGGCTCCGTACTTTCGATTGGTGTGGAATTTATCTAATAATCAAACCGGTGAAATATTTGAAAAAAAATCTATTTTTAATTGTTAATTAATCATATCCTGGACTAAAATTTATGAGGCAACCCATATGTAATATAGTTATTGACATATTAAATTGAATATAAAATATGTTTCATCAAATAAACATCTCGGTGAAGGTCGCCTTATATCGGGATCTTAGACTATAAACTTTCTAGTTTAAATACTAGTAACCCGCTAATCACATTTTATGACTGATCGTTTTATTTGTTGAGCATTAATCACCACGCTTGCTCAAGACGGGTTGGTGATTTCAAACTTATAATTGTGAAACTATAAGTCCAGGTTTCCTCACGATGTTTTCCTTCACCGTATGTCAGTGTTGTCTAAATACCCTCAGAAAGTACATATGACTCCGAAAAATCACATTGGTACTTGCCAGGTTTGAACCCGCGCCCTCGGCAAAGAGAGGCGGGCCCCTTAACCACTAGGCCACCACTGGCTCAAAATACGTATTCAATTAAAATAATTTGTAATATTTATATATGGCTTAATTATATAATGAACTAATTCATACAGGTCGAATTCATTTCATGAAAACAATAATGAAAAAAGTTAAATGTTATATAAAGCTTTTCACTTCCAGTAAGCGTTACTCGTTTTTGCATTTAATATCACAATGTCTAGTCACTAATAACGTGTTCTGTTGGTTAGTTGTAAACTGTTACGAGTATAAATAATGGTGTTTGACCCAAACATATTTAACATGCCGTTCCACTGGAAACTTTGTCACATTTAATCGGTTACACCCTAAAGACTTTCACTCTAAACACGACCTATATAAGACATAGATCGCGTATTCATTATATATATATATATATATATTTAACCTTTTTTTTGTATTTATTAAAACTTTGTTTTGTAGGTCATACTTAAGTCGAAATTCATGTTTATTACTGAATAAATACAATATATTTGCCTATAAACAATTTCTATTAGCAAGGAGATATATCTGAATCCAGTTTATCATATTATATCATTTAATATCTTTCGCCATAATATTCCTGTTTAGGCTGTGTTATTTATATTTGATTTCGAAATTTTTTTGCGGTCAGATATCAATTACATTTTTATAGTTTTATATATTCATGACATCATCCAAGTAAGCAAATTTTAAATAATAAAAATCTGCGACGATGGACTTAATGCTAACGAGAGTTTCTATTTAATTAAATCTCATAAACAGATTTAATATCAATAATTTTTACTTGTTTCCTACCTCAAGCACGCAATATGGTGTGCTTTTTGAAATTTCCATTTTCGTGTACAATGAATAGGACGCATGATCTTGTGTATTTAATATGAACTAATAAAGGAGGATTCACAATAACATTTGTGATAAAAATGTCCAGTGGTTAATTATTAAATCGGCTAAGTATTTTGTTTCAATTAATATAAAATTCGATATGACATTTAAAAATTGATATTGTTTATGATTTGATTAAATCCCAAATGTAAACATAATGATAGTAGGTTCAACTCATATATGCAATTTTTTGTGAGATTTATTCTAAAATAGAAATAATTTACTTGAATAAAAAAATATTAAGATTTCAACTTAAAAACCTTTCATAATAATTGTTTTGTATCTTCTTTCTGAATAATTAATCATTCCTACTATTAACGATGTTAAATATCATAATTAATGTCTTCTTCGAGAGATATAATTCTTTTATAAAAAATTAAATTAAGCAAGGCTAGAACACTAATATGAATTTATTTACCTTTTTCAGTTTCAAAAATCAGATTGAATTATATTTTACTTTTCATGGTAGTGAAAATACCATTCATTGTTAAAGGTAATACAGAGTAGATTCTGTTAATAAATAAAAAGATAAAATTTTCTTTCTCCCGGCCCTTCACCGGTGTTGCTTCCAAGAAGGATTCGCGACAAACTGATCATTTCATAGAATAGGCACTCTTTTATCCTCACTACCGACGGATACATGTTCATTTTGTGATAAATAGTAAACAAATAATATATTGGACTACCTGAGTTCAAGTAATATTAAAATAAATAGCATAAGAATTAGATATAATACAAGATTTACAAGGCATTGTTATTTTTAATTGTAACATAAATAAATCGCCTATTGAAATATGACTCAAGGACATTGACTGTATATATTTATATATAAACTAGTTTTTGCCCGCGACTTCGTCCGCGTTAATTTCGTCAATAGTAATATATGTATAGCTGACCGGGCGAATTCTATTCCATCTTAAATAACCAGGTATTGGTATTAATTAAATTTTTCCTGTTTCAATCAAACAGAATGATTGACATATTAGTTAGTTGTCAAATCTAATGTCAAAAAAAACGTTTGTATGGGAAATAGAAAAGGGCTGTTTTTAGGGTTTTCCCGGCAATTATTCCAATTTTTCTCACCTTTTATACCTACCCTGAACCTCCACGAACATTTCAAGACTAAGATAAGACAAATCCGTTCAGCTGTTCTCGAGTTTTAGCGAGACTAAGGAACAGCAATCCATTTTTATATATATAGAAGACTATAAAACACGTTTAGCATAAAAAAAGAGTTATATCAACCAAACAAAAGTACGGAATACAATTTATCTTCATGAGCAGTACACGTTAAGTAGTAAGTTTTGTTTCTTTTGGATTACTTGATTATGTAATATTTAATACTATATAACTGTGTGGCAAGGAAATGCAAATGAACATTAAAGAAGTTCGTTGATGTCGGTGCCGACAAGTTTTCATGTAACGAATATATGAATTACTCGTACAGATATATACGAAATAAATTTTATAATTGAACTGTTAAAAATACAAATGTGTAAAAATTTTTACACATTATTCAATATTTTAAAATTTAGACGAGATGAAACTTCTCAGCATTCTATGGATTCACCGTGCGGGTGCCGGGTCTATCGCGTTACAGTACTTTTGTTAGACGTACATATAATACATTAGACGTATATTTTATATTACAATTATTTCACGATAATTCAATTTATTAAAATCACTTTAAGAAGCTAGCAGTATTTTTGACTCTACAAAACCTCTAATAATAATGAAATGTAAGTCAGATCAGATCTTGATAAGTTTTTTATATAATACTAGAAGACCTGGCGAACTTCGTATCGCCCTATAATCAAGAAATATCTATTACGTTGTTTTATTTATATTTTTGGAGTTTACCTGTAAGCCATAAATCTCCGTGTTTTGAAGTGCGACAGAATGATTGACATATTAGTTAGTTGTCAAATCTAATGTCAAAGAAAACATTTGTATAGGAAATAGAAAAGGGCTATTTTTATGGTTTTCCCGGAAATGAATCAATTTTTCTCACCTTTTATACCTTCCCTGAACCTCCACGAACATTTCAAGACTAAGATAAGATAAATCCGTTCAGCCGTTCTCGAGTTTTAGCGAGACTAAGGAACAGCAATCCATTTTTATATATATAGAAGAAGAAGATTATTGACAAAAGCGTTTTTTTAAGTTTCTGGTTGCTATTTAACGGTAGCGGAGATTTTTAATATAAAAGTAGATTTTTTTAATCAAGGAGCACCGTAAAGCTTACTAAGGCCTTATTTACTTAAAAGTTTACTTAAAACTTGGTAACCAATTTACGTCGACATTAAAAATTTTATTTATTAGAGCAAATTAATATTTTAGACTATCATGATCCATTGACTATAAATAATATATGTATAAAATATGGACCATAAAAAAACGAGATTAAGTAATTGTATTGTCTGAAAAGTTTGTGTACGATGTATATGCGTTTCGTCCAGACGTGTCTTGAACAGTATAAAAAAAGGGATAGCACAAAAATACATATATGTTTCTTTAGTATTTTTTGGTTTTATACATTTATTTTGTTGATTGAAATGGTATGTTCTTATTTTGTAAAATATGCCAATAGTCATCAGTATTATTTTTAAAAATAAAGGATTGAAAACATAGTAAAAAAATGAAACGTATACTTGAGATGTTTTCTGTATTTATATAAATTGTTTTGTTTAAAAAAGTGTGTTGTTATTCTAAAAGGAATAGAAGATAATCTAGCTTTTCCTAATTAAGGCTAGAAATGAAACTCAAGCTTAGAGTGAGAAGTTTAACCGAATATAATATAACAATTGAATATTCCTATTAACTAATATACCACAACACCATAATTTTCTGTGACCAATATTTATACAAAAAAGATAAATACCATTGATGCAATCAAGCTTAAAACATTTTCTCGTGTTTTAATAAAACTTTAGGACATGTTTTGGCTCCGTCCAGGGCAAAATGAATTAATGCCTGCCACTGACTCTTCGATAGACATTCTTTATAGTGACTGTCAATGGAAAATAGAATTTATAAATCTAATATGAATATAACTATGTGTTTATATATTATACAGTAACGTGTTTTTTTGCATATTCGACTTTTTTATTCATTACTTTCATTGTGGTATGTACATATTTACAGCGCCCAAGCGTTCTTTTCTTTACATTCTGAAGTTTTAGTTGTATTTTATATTAATACCTCTATGTATAACGTTGATATATATTTGTTATAAAGAAATGAATATTTATATATTTATAATGATAACTATAATATTCTTATTGATGGTAAAAAAAGTTTAAATCTTATTGTGGTTTTCTTTGTTCTAAAATATGTCTAATCAATATCATAATTTTATGTACATAATTATATATTTATGAGAAAAAAGTTGCCTGTTGAATATATTTCATAAGAAAAGCTTAATATAAAATATAATATTTACTTGGGAAACAAAAATTAGTCTACTTACTGTCTTATAATTCAAAAGGAAGAAGCAGGGTTTTAAAATAACTTGTAATTTTGAATAATAAAAAAAATTAATATTCGTTAGAGATTAAAGGAAGAAAAAATTAAATTGATTCTGTTCGCTTGGCTTTCTTGTCTTAATGAGTTTTTTCAAAGAACAATGACTAAAGTTAACAAGGAATGCAGTGCAGTCTTTACTAGGTGTCATATACTCGAAAATGAAATTTTCCTTTAATTCTAACATTTTGAGCAACTGAGAAACGAATTCTAAGTACATTTTGACTTAAATTGTACTTAAAAAGAAATTCATTTAATTGTATTAATAACAAACATATTTCAATACAAGAAATAATTTACTCAAAGGAATATGAGTCATCTATCAGAAAATCGTAATCTTTTATGGACATTAATTTAACCTTAAACTACAGAATTTTACCTACATATATTCTCTATTAAAAATATATATATATATTTAATAAAAATTAGAAACATGCCCTCAACGACCGTTCCTCAAACTTAATTAAAGTATTTATAAATCAATTATATTCAGGGCTTTTTATTTGTTTAAAAATTAATTTTTTGTTTGTTTTCATGTTCAACATTGAGACAGATATTTTAAAAACTTATTGGTGGAAATAATTTCATTCATATAACGTTGTAAAACCATTCATAGTTCAACACGATCATATTTGTGGTTTTGTTTATTTTAGAGTTTATAAATGTAATCAACTATATCAACATTCCTATTGATTTAAGTTTATAAAAAACTGATGATCTATGTAACAATACTCTCCAATAATTATTACATTTGAGACAAGATAGATAACATATCTAATAATATATCCAACTAATAATACAAACTTTAATATAATTTTTTACACTATGCCCAAAATAATAAAATCAATCAATGGGACAAAACGCATGATCCAATTTATTACAAGATTTATTAAATAAATAATCAAATATCACAAATACCTTAAAGCACCGTCAAGTCCCGCTAAACATCTGCTGCAATGATCTTTCACTTGCCCCTTCTCCGTAGCTTGTCTGTAATGTGACATGCAATAGGTGTATTGATTATTTCAAATTAATAAAGCACTTAAAAAGCTGATAAATATGAAATAATACAGATCATAAACAGTAATAATTTATAAGCTAGAGTTAATTCCTCATTATCCCGCAGTTCAAATGCACAAAAGGCGTATAAATTACACTTTACATGAGATATTTTGAATTCGACTGTACAAGATGTTACTCGTTTTTTGAAATTAATATTATTTCAGTATAAATTTTGCAATAATCTCATTAGTATGAGAACATCTTAATTCATAAAGTGCCATGAATGTGAACAGGGCACAAGTACGTACCACAGACATCTAATCCATCTCGAGCTTCACATATAAACGATCTTAATATTCTACAGTAAGCCTTTGTATAATACTATATGTAGGCAATAGCATTTTAAATATATGGGATATTAACAAAATTTCAAACTTTTTGAGTTATGTAACTCAAAAATGTTTGTTGCCGTACTTTGCGTTGCAAGAAATTTCAAGCTTATTGACCGTATCACTTTTGATAATGAACGTTATCACACGAGGTGTAATTGCCAAACAGGAATGAACTTTCCTATGTTAATAACTATCTATGATTACGATATATGATTATATATCTATGAGTACAATTCAGAGACATAATTTGTTTTGTTTTGTCCAGCAGACAGCCACTATTGATCTTCAGTTGAGATATAAATTGTTCTAGGTACTCTTTAGTTTTACATATGCATAAATCTAATTATTTATGCATCCCTAATGATCAACACGATTTGAATGTTTGAATATACTATACGTCTCATCACTTATGAAGGAAGCCCCTAAAAGACTGTCACTGGACATTAGATTATTAGGTTTTACAAACACAAGAACAACTTGGTTTTATATTAAAAAAAAAAAAAGAAATCCTAAAACCCGTTGTTCTGAAAATTTCGTAAGTAGTTTCTACTTGAAATAAACAGTTTAATCAGATTGACCCATTTCCTTTCATTACATTTAAAATAATGATCATTATTTCGAAATAGCTACGATACTTGACCTACAACAGAAAATGGTAAGATTTAGCAAATGAATTCACAGCTACTCTGAATTAGTGGTTATTTCAGTTTGGAAAAAAATTTAAAATATTCATATAACTTCTTTGGGCAAGTACCAATCGTTCATAATTATAAATCTTTTTACTTTTATTTTCGTTAAAATCTAATTCCAAAATTACGAAAGATCATTCAGGAACAGTATTATGAAGCGATCGAGATAACGTCCTATATAACACGACTACTTTTCACTTATAAAAAGTCATTATGTCTTATTCAAACCATCTCAGCATTAGCTTAATAGGTTTATACGCATACGCATATGTACATATATATAAATGATAACATTGGCTTAGTAATTAAATTATGAAGAAAGGTAATACAACTGAAAGACAAAAACTTATTTTTTCTATTCTGGACACAAACCAATAAACTGTTAAAGCAGCGGACACAAAGGAAAATTTCAGACTCAATTTATTTTTACAATGAAATTGAATATGGACGCAATACGGAGGACGGACAAGCGATGCGACCGTCTATACATTTATATTCTGTTAAGCTTAAATATGTATAAAAGACTTTTCAATTGGTCTTGCAACATTGAATTCTACGAGATCAATTGCTCTTTTTCAATCTCGCCTAGGCCTTGAAACGCTTTTACCAACAACTAGTGTCACTATAAAAATATTTAAAGCTGAGTAAAAGTATATTTGTTTTTAGAAATTCCATTAAATATTTAACTAATGTTACAAGTAGCGCAATATGTGTCGTACTAATAATCATAAACAATAATCCTTAGAATTAGTTTTATGGCTGATTATAATTAATTATAACACTGAAACACTGTAATTTATAGTTTAAGTTTTAAATTGCATTCACAAACTATAAATAGGTACTACCTACTGACTACAGCCATTTTGTAGGATATTATTGAAATTGGTACCGTGACAACTTATGATATATTTAAGCCTTAAGATACTTCACATCGTTCAATAATATCAGCAAAGTAATAATTATTATTACAAAGTTTATATTTATAATTTTTTTAAAGATTTCCTGCCAGAAGTCGCAACTATTCCATATGGATATGGTTTAACGAGCCTCATTTACAAATAAGATAAATTATTGTGTATATATTTATATTTCTAATGATACATAATCCTATCCATAAAGTAAGTCAATCACTTTCATAATAACAGTATAATATCATCATCAGCCTATCAGAGCCCACAGCTGAGCAAAGGCCTCTCTCTCACATGGAGAAGATTTGAGCATTAATCACCACGCTTGCACAAGACGGGTTGGTGATTTCAAACTAATAATTGTGAAACTATAAGTCCAAGTTTCCTCACGATGTTTTCCTTCACCGTATGACAGTGGTGTCTAAATATTCTCAGAAAGTACATATGACTCCGAAAAATCACATTGGTTCTTGCGAGGTTTGAACCCGCTCCCTCGGCAACGAGAGGCGAGCCCTTTAACCACTAGGCCACCACTAACATAATAATATGTATTACCAAAAAGGAAAGAAATTCAAAACATTAATATTAATTTTCACTTCTATTATTATATAGATTAACTGACATGAAAATTGTATCCTTGAAAAAAAATACATTATTTCTACTATATTTGAATTATGAGGTTAAAAAAGTGCATGCAAGATAATATGCATAAATATTGAAGAATTATTACAAGATGTACAAGAGTAAATAATCTGAAAGTACTAACTCTTTACGTTGTTAACTATAATCTGTTTATTATGAAGTGACAACAAATAACTTTTTATCTTTACTTTATCAAAATTTAATTATCGTAGTGAAAATAAAGTCACAACAAAAGTATCGGAAAAATTTAGATTAAAACTAATAAATTGACATTACAAACAACAGTATTAAATTCTATTCGATAATTAGAATATGGGGTTACTGATAGCAATAGGAAAGCTGATATAGTAAAAGCATCGCTCGCACCAATTAAGCTTGCGTGAGCTTCACCACCTAATACAAACTAAACCAAAACACGGCATTATTTCATAGTGTCATATATTTGAAATTCAAATGACATAGCCCCTTTTGTCAATTACTATAAATAACAGATGTTTCGAATTTTTTGTGTATTGAATATATACTTTCACCCAATAAAAAATATTTGAAACAAAATAATTTAAGAACTTGAATCACAAATATGTATGCTTAATTTGTTTTAAGTTAAAGTTTCTTTCTCAGCATTTTTGTTTTTGGATTTTATCAAGACAACAGTTCTCAAATTTTCTGATTTGGTTTTATATTGGATAATAAATTATATTCTATCTAAAAGACTTCCTCTTATAACAGCTTAAAATAAATTAACGTAGAAAAATATGTAGGTATTAAATTCTATAAATCAATATTCTAAACATTAATTGAAATGTCTTTTGTATGGAAGTTTCAACTGTGAGTTAATATTTTATTGTTCCTCTTGAAAATATCATTGATTTTTTTTTTGATTTGAATTCAATTATGTGGTTTTAGTCAAACAAAAATTTAACTAAAACACTTTAAATGAATTTGAGGAAAACTTTTGTTATAAATAAAATTAGTTCAAATTTAAACTATTAATAAAAACGTGTTTTTCTACTTTTGTAGAAAATAGCAAAGCTGAGACAAAATTGATAAATAATGATCTAAATAACAATGAACTTTTCCAATAAACAAATATGTTACGGAATTTTGGTTCTGGTAAAAACAAGGTTTTTCGTAAAAAACTCGAATCGCGGCTACTACCACTTAAAATTTAAATGTTTCCTATTGCATGAGATTCCTCTTTAAATAAACATGAAACTGAAATGAAAACGAAATCTATTTTTCTGCTACAAATCAATAGATACTTTTATTTATTTATCCAGATATTATAAAATAATGAGTTCATCATTTTGATAAAATTAGCTCGCTCTAATAAACTACGAAACAGAAATAATTCTTTTACCAAATCTTTTCCTATTTTATATAATTTATGCCTCAAACCCAATTCGTTTACACGTCATAAACGTGGATCTTATGAAAAAATGCTGTCCATATAAGGAGAAATAAGGAAATCATTTTAATCTATACTAATATTATAAAGCTGAAGAGTTTGTTTGTTTGTTTGTTTGTTTGAAAGCGCTAATCCCCGAAACTACTGGTTCGAATTGATTAATTCTTTTTGTGTTGGATAGTCCAGTTATCGAGGAAGGCTGTAGGCTATATTACATAACGCTACGACCACTAGGAGCAAAGATATAGTGGTAAATGTGTAAAAAACGGGAGAAATTATTTCATCTTTGAAGCCTTTCGTTGCGTGCGCCGTGAAAACGGTTCAAGATACACAAAAATATGTATTAAAGAATAATAGCTCTTTTAATGATCTAAAAAACAGTCCCCGGCAGTATATGTCTATCTTTTAAGATTAACTCACAAAAACCGTTTTTATGGTACCTAATTTGGTCGTAATAATTTGTTTAAGTTGTATCAACATAATTATTAATCTTTATTCAAATAAACAAATAAATATGTTGTTGGTTAAGAGTATTTCATCATGAATAAAAAAAACATAGGTTTTATCCTGAAAATTCTACAGGAACTCGACTATTCCGAAAACCCAGTAAGAACGGGAACTATGTCGGAAGAACCAAAAATCTGCCGGAAGTCACTATTCCACGCAGAGGAAGTCGCGGCAAAAGCTAGTATTTTATACGTCTTTAAATTGAAGGGTACTTGTACTGACTAAAGTATGATATAGCGCGGCGGGGGAGGTGTATAGTGGTGTGATGTATCGTAGGGGAGAAGAGAGATTACTTTAAGAGCATGTTTAGATATAATTTTTCCTTATTCTGAGGAATTTGAGAATTAACAAGTGAGCTCCGAAGAATTTGTACATTTTGTAATGTTCTCTAAAAAATTCACCTTTATCACATGTAATTAAATTAATAGAATATTTTTGTTAATTTACCTTCTATTTGCTTTTATATACTTCTGATTCATTTTCAACCTACATATATTTATTATATACGGACATCTCAGCTGTAGACTTTCCGCTATTTTTTTAAGCCCTTTATGAATTTAAATCTCCGGCCACGTGAGTTTAATTTCGAACTATTAGAATCCTAAATAATATGTTTTGGTAGCCGGATTGATTACTAAATATAATGGTAACGACAAGTCTTATAAAATCATCCCACTGAAGGTATAGAAAGTAGGAAAAAATAAGGTTCCATAACTCTCTAAATGTATAAACCTATAACTTTTACTAACTTTCTCTTAGCGAGTAAATATATTTTTCAAATTCAACTTCGATTTATGGACGCCGTCTATACGGGAATATTAGTAAAGTTGGAAATCTGTCATGACTGAAGTAAAAGTTTCCTCCTTTACAAATAATGTTATTGAGACGGCACATTCATAGCTTTTATTTCGTTATACATACCTCTTATAAAATTAGTATAATATGAATTTTAATTAATTTCTTTTAATTTAAATAAATGTTTTAAGGTTCACAATATTAATACAAAATTATCAGACATTGTGTAGATTACTTAAGGTATTCGTTCAGAAGAAAAGAGGAATACGAACGAATATACAATAATCACGTTTACAAGTAATGTGTTTAATCAAACTAGCACCCAGACCACTACTAAGTTACTACTAATTCCAAAAGAAATGACTTACATACTGTTTCGAATCCGAATCGTTCAACTTGTCTTTCGTTTTACTAAGTTACACTACACTACACTACAGTAGAATGGCATTTCCTAGAATATCCCTGTCAAATAGCTGCCATCAAACTGTTTATATGATTCCTTTCGTCTCTGTTACAATGACCATCTTTGAAATAATAATAGAAACAGTTCAATAAAATTTCAATAAATGTTGTCGTAAATGCTAAATACATATGTATATGTATTACTTTAATAAATACCCTACAAAATAATATGGATCACAATAAATAATCTGAAGATTAAGAAAGTAGGTGCTTAATATATTAAAAAGTCCAGTGTCAATGTCTACGGAATTGGTTTAAAAAAAGCAAAAATATAATAATAAAGAACTATTTAATTGATTCTTTTAAAAATAAAATAGGCTTTCCAAGAAACTTTAAACTTCTTTGAATAATCATACATAATAATAAAATAAACCTTATCTAAAGACACATTTATTGACCATAGGATATTTGGCATTTCAGAAAAAAAACAAAACAATTTTGGTATATAAAAAAAGTAAATCAAACTGTCATGCTTTAATCTCATAAGAACGTCCTCAATTTTGCCTTACCTATTAAGGTCATCGAATATATCGTAATGACTTAAAGTCACCATATTATTTCCTTAGCTTAATTTAGCAAAGATTTATATTTGTTATCATTATTCTATTTGAAAATTTTCTGTTTTGTTAATCCTGTTTTATTTACGTTTGTTTTATATTATAACGATACCTTATAGTCTACACTAATCCTAAATTTTACTTCTTCGTCTTTTTGCCATTTGTCCCAATCCTTAGACTTGACAAATCAAGTGTAGAGTGAGAAAAAACATTGCATAATTTCACTGTAGTCACTTAACAGAAAACTTGTATTTAGCTTATATTCAACTAGCTTTTGCCCGCGACTTCGTCCGCGTAGAATAGTGACTTCCGGCAGATTTTTGGTTCTTCCCATATAGTTCCCGTTTTTGCGGGATTTTGGAATGGTCGAGTTCCCGCAGAATTTTCAGGATAAAATCTATGTTTTTTTTTCGAGTTCCAAACTATATCTGTACAATTTTTATAGTAAATTTAATTATTTTAAAGAACTTCTGCATATACTAAAAAAAGTGTTATTGTGAAACTAAATACTATCCTAAAACAAATAATGTACCTACTATATAGAAAACAACTACAAAATGAAACTGTGTTTAAAAAGTAATATTACGATGATAATTATATCGAATATATCGCATAAACAAATTAGCGCTGCATTCAACCGTTCAGTATGGAGCCGACCGCGGGAATGAGCCGCGCGGCATGGTATCTGGCGAAGCTACACCGCCCTCCCGGCTTGCCCGCAAGCACCGCCTCTCTCCCGCCGCGCCGGCCAGCGCAGAGAGCGAGTTGGTTTTGTTTTGGAGTTATTTATCATTGTAATCTTTAAAGATTTTTGTTGAAATTAAGTTACGTCAAAGACAATTTTATTCACAATAGACATTGCACGCACATGCGCAGTTCAGCTACGCACAATCAACATCGCGACGCGATGCAGCGAAACGCTTAGTTAATTTTTAAGTTACCCAAATTTTTAAACTCGCTATATCTTTTGAATGGAGTATCCGATTAAAATAATTTAAACAGCAATATAAAGGTACTGAACTACTGTTAAATAAAAAGTAAGTTACAGTAGGACCCCGATTATCCGGACCTCGGTTATCCGAATTCGCGATTATCCGGACTGCCAATCACGACGAGTTTATTCTAACATTAACATGTCAGAACTTGCATAACGCCACGCCACTTATAACTAGGGCCCGGATAAATATGTATTAAAAAATCTAAAATATGTACATAAAATATGGACGAAATAATCAAA
The DNA here is from genome assembly GCA_916720795.1 of Danaus chrysippus. Classification (NCBI taxonomy): domain Eukaryota; kingdom Metazoa; phylum Arthropoda; class Insecta; order Lepidoptera; family Nymphalidae; genus Danaus; species Danaus chrysippus. The sequence continues at coordinate 5,131,324 of CAKASE010000055.1, forward strand.
AAATATGGAAAAAATATGGAGTATAAAATTAAATAATTTCATAATTAAACATTGTTTTACTATAAGAAAGGGTCACTCGTGACGTACATCGTTAAGAAACATTTAAAAAACGATGAAAAAAGGGAGTGAAATATTTATTTCAACAAAAAATAACAGTTTTATTCAATTTCCATTACACCAGCCTTGTCAAATTGGTTGCAATACACAATGACGTGCTTCTTTAAATTATCAAAATGAAAACTGACCATTTGGTCGAAATATGGCCTTATATTTACTGAATGATCTCTCCACGTCACATGACGTGTTGGATGCATACTTAAACATTAAACATGCTTAATTCAGTAATTGTCTAAGCCATGTCTGCAGCTTCGAAACTTTCTCACAGAATTTTGTTACTTTTTTGGCGTTTTAAATCCTTTATTTTTATCCAAAACATTAGTGGCGGGAACGTAAATTTTATGTCTTTTTGTGAATATATGGATGATTGTGACATTTTCTTGTAAAATATGGACTTAACTTTGAAATATGGTAAAATATGGAAAATAAAAGTTGGTTTTTCACAGTCTAAATATGACAATCCATGTAAAAAACACTTTCTAGACCGAAAATAGCGTAAATTAAAAATATGTATTTACATATTAATCCGGGCCCTACTTATAATACTTATATGTACATTATGTACAATTTCTTAATAAACGTTGATTTTCGCTCATATGTATTTGTTGTTTTAAATAAACACCTAACATTACATATGTATGGTACAGACTACATATGTACATATGCAAAAAGCCCGTTTTTCTTCATATATTGGATTATCCGGACTTTCAATTATCCGGATGCCTACCGACAACAATTAGTCCGGATAATCGAGGTCCTACTGTATTTAGATAAGTATAAATACCATGGTATGAATATCGACATCTTATTTTCGTTGCCGATTCAAATAGTTTGTTAAACTATAAAAGTTTTTATATTGGCGTAACTATAATACTTAGATATATGTACACTACCGCGGACTTTTATGTAGATAATAATACGGTCAACAAAATCGTAGTACATTATTTTGCTCCATCATCAATAGTTATTCCAGCGCACGCGATTTAAGGTATTTCAATAGTGATTTTTATCGACCGTGGTTTATGTTATCGAAGTTTTCGCAAGGATCCCTAATTTTTTTCAAAATAAAATATAGCCTATGTTACTTTGGAAAGATGTACATACAATCATAATGGTGAAAAAATTTTTAAAATCGGTCCAGTGGTTTTTGAGCCTATTCGTAACTAATAAACAAACAAACAAACAAACAAATATTACCTCTTTATAATATTAGTTTAGATTGAGGCATAATTTGTTGGATTTGGATATAAAAGTTTCATAAAAAACGATAGATTTTTTGAGTAATTTTTATTTCACCAAAATGTTTTTATAAAGAAGATTACTCACTTACGATGCAATCCAATTTTGTAATTTTGTAATTTCTTGCAAAATAACGCTAGGAAAGTCTATTATTATCAGACGGTGTTACTTATAATTTCGGTATATATATTTTAAATGTTTTTTTAGTCCCTAATACCAGATGGTTGGAAGATCTTTGTACAATTAATAGTTGTAGAAACAGAAAGGCGTCTTTTATTTTACATATCCACTGTATTGCTTGTAGCATCAAGGGCCCCTTAAAAACCGATGGCATGATTAATTCTTAGTTAATTTAATTTATTATTGAAATTCTGAGTCATATTTAGTAACATCAAACTAACTCATAGCCACAACAAGTAAACTTGAAAGTTTTACACATTCTGATAATCTTAAAATCTCAGTACAATAAATGTGTAAAACATCTTGAATGCAATTTTATACAATTTTATTGCAATTGCTTAGTAAATAAAGTTTATTTAAGATATGCTGGAAAATTAACCTGTATATCTCAATTATATTGAAAAGACATGGCGGTTGAACTAAAATATAGTTTTATTGCTCAGTCTGCAGTTTTACAGCGACTGGTTGGAAGTTCAGTAATTGCACTGTAAGTTTGTCAAGTTGATGAAAGATGAATGGCACAAAGATTCAGATTAAGGTACTAATTATCATAACTATTCTGTTTTAAAAATAGGTATTGAACTTATATTACAGTTTTACAAACTATTTTAAATATTATTCATGTTTTTTAAAGTCCCTAAAACAATGTAAATATCAAAACAATTATTAGGTGACAATTTATCAACACAAAGCTTACCACATCGTTCCGTAGTTAAAAAGTGGATTAGATGTTCTTCTTACTCACTTTCTGATCTCGAAGTTCCTTATAACATCGAGAAGAAATAGTGTCACTCAATTCAATTATTATACTCGTAAATAACATGATAAAGAGAAAGAAAACTATGCCACTAGAAAAACAAAAGAATAATCCCAAATGACTTTAATTAATTATTTTTGACAGGAGTAAAATTCTCCGTTCTGCCAGACCAGATCTGCGGTTTAATACATTAACATTTTGGCAGCATAATATATCACAGGCGTATTATTAGAAATTCCCAGAACCAGAAATGGCTTTCAAATACAATGCTTAATATTAAAATAGACCTCGTCGGAGGAACAAGAATGTGTTATTTTTGTGGTTTCTATCTACGTAACTAAAGAATATGTTTATACACTGTTAGATCCCACACTTCTCCTCAAATTACCAAGAAATAAGTAAAACTATTATAAAAAATAAAAGAAAATACTTATTTTCCTGATATGCTGAATCAAAGAAGAGAAAAATTTTAGGATACAATATCCTTTAAAAGAAATAGTAAGAACTTTTTGTCACGTTAAAACTGAGATTAAAGCTGTAATCTTTATCGCGGCGGTATTATACGCATCACAACGGCATAAGCATTGAAGTGAAATCGTTTATTAAAAAAATCACATCATAATAAATATCTTACATAGGCGCTTCATGAATGACTATCTGCTATTGCTATTTTAGAACTTATGGTTGGTACAAAACCCGATATTTATTACCATGTGACATACATACAAATCAAAATACATACAAAATTTTATCTTAATTAGCCTATGCCCTTTTACGTGATTGAGGAACGCACATTCATATATATTTAATATAATACTGGGAGAAGATGAAATGATAAATAGTCAAACATTATTCATAATTAACCTACCTAATGAATTATATTTGAAAAGAAGGATAGGGTCACTATTCTCTTGCCTATGCTATGAAAAAACATTGACATCTGAACCCAAAAGCATTTTTAGGATATCATATTAAAACTGAAAGAGAAGTTTAAAAATAATTTTAAAAATAAAGCCTTAATATAATTCAATCAATTAAATTTTTCAGCCATAAACGCGAGCGGAAAAAAAGACAAGTATCAAATTGTACTGAGCTTGAACGACTAGCTATTAGTAATATTAGAAACAATATTCAAAGATTGTGGTTGTTTACTTTTAAAACTTCATTCATTTTGCACTTAATTAATTATCATTGTTCTATTATAGGATTAAAAATATTTATTTATTTATTTAACACTTTTTTGTACACCACAATAACAATCACAAACAATTGCAAAATATACAAACTAATAAACTAATGGTGAAACAAAAGGCGGCCTCATGGCTTATTAACCCTTTCTTCCAGAAAATATTATGTTTGATCAATAGAAATTTCATAATATTTATTTTAATATAAGTCGTTTGATTATATCTTATTCTCTTTTAGGGATTGATACTCTTTTATGGATTTTTATTTCATAATCTCGATCTTTTTGATAAAAAAAAAATTTAAGCGAACAGTGAAATGAGGAATCTAAAACCTAATATATAAAAACGTACCTCAAATGAATCCGTGGTAATCTCAAACAGAACTTACATGCATAAATATATCAAAGCCGTTCGTTCCGACTACGTTGTACAAAACGACCAACAACCCAGAAGTCTTAATTACTCGTTTATATAATTTTACAAGGTTTTATTTCACTCGTTATCTATGTTCATAAGGGTGGATTTCTGAAACTTAACTCTGACGTAAATATCTTCTATCTAATGAACTTTTTGTATAGACATTCCAATAAATTATTATGTGATGACGCATAATGTCATCCTAGAATCATAATGGCACTGCTAAATAATTTGAACGCTTTCAAAAATAATATGATTTTCAAATTAAAGTCCTTAACATTACAATCATTATTAGTTTTTAATGGTTGTAAATGATAAGTATTTATGATTAACAGATAAAACTTAAAACTCCAACGAATTAAAACTGATGCAGGTATATGTATTTTTAACTGAACATGCTTCATAACAATGTAAATTGTTAAATTTTTCACAAGTTCTGGTCAATCATGAGAGTCACCGCCATTTGGGCCCAGTAACGTCTGACTACACAAAACCCACCTATATAAATAAAAAGAAAGAGTTTCTTATGTAGTTTCAAATATGTAATAATTCAAATACGTAATCTTGTTAAAAACTTATTGATGTACTGCAAGGTAATTCGCGGTAACTGTTTTTTTTTTTTTCTACGAGGGGAATCTTTTAAAGACTTCCTGCCGCGGGGGAAACGCGACAGGGGCATGTGGGATTTCCACCCACTAAACCACCTCGACGTTCTCTGCGCTGTGCGTAGACTAGTGAGCGGGAACGGCAAGCCATACTTCCGCTCACTACGCACGAGTCCCGAAAGGGACTCCGCCATCGGCAGGGGTATCAGTGGCTGACCACACCACCCCTCCGACTCAAGAGCAGCGTGCCGGGAACGCCAAACACGCCGCTCTTCCTCTAGCCTATGTTACCCGGACGCCGGTTCCCCACCGACGCCCGGAGGCTTCCTCACTAGGGAGGCAGGTCGCGAGCATAAGCCCGCTGCCTTCGCAGCCTTCGTCGGCGCAGCGGCGCCGAGGAGGGGTCGTCTTCCCTCACTCGTTCAGCAGCCTCCTTCTGCAAGATGACTCTCTCGCTGAAGTCGGCCACCGCCTGTCATGCCCTCTCGCTGCCGACCATGGCCTGGACCACTGCCGGCAACGAAAGGTCTGCGCCAACCACGCGGATGAGTTGGCTACGCTCGGATATCCACGCTGGACATTCCATCAAGGTGTGGTCAGCGGTGTCTTCCACGCGACTGCAGTGGTGACACGTCGCTGTCGGCTCTCTCCCGACTATGTGGCACAAATACCTCCCGAAGCAACCGTGCCCCGAGAGGATCTGCACCAGCCGGAAGGTCAAGGATCCGTGTCGGCGGTCCACCCACTCCATGAGGAGCGGGCGAATAGCCTCCACGGTTCGCAACCCGGCCACTGGCTCAGAGAGCCTTTGCCTCCACCGATGGAACAAGGACGACCGCGCAGATCGTCGCCAACTATCCACCCGATCCCGGTCCGGACTCGTTCCCCGGGATCGATCTCGCGCGCGCTGGTGGTAAACCTCCGCCAGAACCTGGGCATCCAGTTCCCAGGGAGGCGTCCCAGCCAGCACGCAAGCCGCCTCATGAGAGACAGTGCGGTATGCTCGTACCACCCTCACCGCCATGACGCGCTGCACTCTGTGCAGCGCAGCCACGTTCGGCCCGCGGTAACTGTGCCCAACCATTCCAAGAGTTTAGCAAACTTACATATAATATGTTCGGCCCATATACATATGTACCTACTCTTGAAATTTATTTTAAGTTTTATATTCGTAATTTTTAAGCAAGAACTTAAAGTTTTTACTTCTTTTTATACACTTAAAAGAATGCTAAATTTGTTCTTGACCATACACTTTAAGGTTTTCAATCCGGTTTATTAGCCCCACATGTTTTAATTTTCTTTTACAAAGATACTTAACATACTTTAAACGTTAGGACTGCTCATTTCTATTATCATCTTAAACGATTGCAATTTTGTATTATTAAAAAACATCATGTTTTTTTTGTTATTATTATTCACATGAGTGATAATAGGTACTGGACTGCATTGGGACCGGTCCTGTGGAACGTCGGTTACGACTGGATCCTGTGTAGTCACCTCCTCTTCTCATAGAAGGAGGGAGTGTCAGGGTGAGTCTCACGATAAAATGCTAATTATTATTTGAATGCTGTTGCTTAATTTTTGTCACAAGTGTTCTGTTTGTCCCTGATGCTCCATCTTATCTTAAAAAATCTTAGATGATTGTTATGAACGATCCTTAGTTTCTAATAGCAATATTATCATTACAATTTCGGTCCAATCTCCTTCCTGTTTTATGTGTCCCTTTATCTTAAAATCTGCCCAAATCTGGAACTAGTTATATAATTGATTTACAATAATCAAACTATTTATCAATGTACTTCTGTATTAAAGATCCTGTCAAACGTTTTATAATCACATATAAACTAAACAAAGCTGTCTATCTACTTATCTAGATATCTTATGATTAATATGTCTGTTACAAAACCCTTCCTTCTAAAGTTAAACCACGTAGCCGCTGGGATGCTATAAATCATGTGAAGTTAACTTCTATAATAGGATATACAACTTTGAAGAAATCACAAAAAATACACTGTATTATTTCTTTAAGAAATCTTTAATTTATTGTAAAAATTCAACCAATACTAAACAGAGAGTTACATATTATAATAAATTATTAACTTTTTATTTCATTGCTAGATGAACATATTTTACACTATTATGATTAATTATGATGTACCGCTTAATATCATTGTGTTACAGTAAGATAAACTTTATAATTTAATCATAAACTAACTTTGGTTATAAAATCATCTAATTACACTCATTTATATATATTTGCCAATGCCACATATCCGCGACTAGTTTTCCTTCGCCTTTCAATTAGAAGCAAGATTGAACTCTAAACATAGTTTAATTAATGTAATGATTAACTGGTTTATTTGTCTTTTAAGTTACAGAAAATATACTCCTAAACTATCTTCCAATATTTTATTTTTTTATTATTCAGGTTAAATTATTTAGGTTGTCTTTCATACTTACGCACGGAGCACAGCTTAAATAATAATTAGAAAACCAATTTCCCATGAAGGCTAAATGTAAATAACGCCAAATTAAATCGAAAATTTGCATACAAATGCTTGTTGGGAAATATAAGGTTCGACATTAGAGAGCAACAAATTCATTAACTCTCGACAAGTACAATAAATACTCATATTTAGCGATATTAAATATATTAATTATATCTTTGACAGAACTGCCTAAAGAAGTAAAAACATATAATATACATACTTATTTTAACTGCATTTATGACCAAAATTGGAAGTATAAAAAAAAGTTCCTTGTCATTTTACGCCTATTTCTTTTTTGTTTACCGCCATTAATAATAACTATTTAATTAGATTATAAGAAGTTTACAGGCTCACTCAGATCTTGTTATTTTAATTGCCTGTATCCGATTTTAGTTATATATAAGCGTTATTTAACTAAAAAGTCGTAGTGGCCTAGTGGATAAAGGCCCGCCTCTCATTCATGAGGGCGCGGGTTTGAAACCTGGCAAGTACCACTGTAATTTTGCCAGTCATATGTACTTTCTAAGAGTATTAAGACACCACTGACAGACGTTAAGAGAAAACATCGTGAGAAAACTTGGATTTATAATTTCAATAAACCCGCCTTGAGCAAGCGTGGTGATTAATGCTCAAATCTTTTCCAAGTGAGAAGAGGCCTTTAGGAAGTAGGCTCTGATAGGGTGATGGTGATGATTTAACTTAAAAGCTATAACAAAGATTGTATTAATTAATTTTAGCAATACTTTTAACTTTTTTAAGCAATGTCATTAAATATTCTAACTAACATTTACATAACCGCAACATGTAACTGTTTATACAAGAGGTTCTCAAAGAAAATTTAGTTTTACTTATTGAAAAAATAAGTTAAATATTATTTCATCTTTTTTCTTCTTAATTTAAAATAATGAGTTATTATTATATCTTCTATATATATAAAAATGGATTGCTGTTCCTTAGTCTCGCTAAAACTCGAGAACAGCTGAACGGATTTGTCTTATCTTAGTCTTGAAATGTTTGTGGAGGTTCAGGGAAGGTATAAAAGGTGAGAAAAATTGGAATAATTGCCGGGAAAACCCTAAAAACAGCCTTTTTCTATTTCCCATACAAACGCTTTTTTTGACATTAGATTTGACAACTAACTAATATGTCAATCATTCTGTTTGATTGAAACAGGAAAAACCTGATTATTTATGGCCTCTAAGACGGAATAGAGTTCGCCTGGTCAGCTATACATATATTACTATTGACGAAACTAACGCGGACGAAGTCGCGGGCAAAAACTAGTCCAAATATAAATATAGTATTGTGTAAGTTATATTTTATATTAACTACATATTATAGCGGGAGCTGAAATAGAATTGTATTTTATTTGTATGATAGTTGTAATGTTACTTTTTATGCCAAGAATGCTCTTTTGAGCTATAAAATATTTAAAATGTTAGATATTTATCATCCATCGCCTTTAAATAAAATACTTGGATCAGAATGATTCGTCTCTTTCACGACAATCGCAACGTTGTTGCCATCACTGAGTTCAATTGACATTCAATTTTCAACACGGTCTTTTCAATTTACTGAAAGATTTATGTTCCTATTGCAAATCTAAAAAGGGTAAGTGAAAAATTATAGCATAAAAACGGTTATATAAAGAGGAAATAATTTTTAAGCAATATATTAAAAAAAAAAACTAAAATTTTTAATATTAGAAGAAAATTTTTGATGTAACTGTTCGAGATTCTAAATAGATAATTATATCCTTCTGCGTATAAATATCAAATCCTAATAGTTTTTGTGATCCATTAAGTGACTGTTTATAAAAATAAAAGAGCGCTTCAGAAACTTTGTAATGATTTACATGACTACTAATTGTGAGAATAAACAGTACTACTAAAAGTTTAGTTTTTAAAATTTAATTGATAATTACTGTGTCGGCTATTTGAATACGAATTAAGATAAGTTTATTTGTTCCCTCATCGCCAGCAAAATAAAACTATAACATTTAATAATATAATTGCAACCTGTTATATCGCTCTAAAAACTGGAAAAAACAATTTTAAATAATTTCCTATAACCCATATATTTACAGTACGACACTAATAAAAGCTCACAATTTGTAACTACAAAACAAAACAAATTTAAAATGTATTTAGTTTATATCAACTATAATACCTCTGTTGAACTAAACAAACTTATGTCGTAAAGTGTTAACCAAAACTTTGGGACACTCCATTAAGAGTGTAGCATTGTTTTAGTGTAAGATTAAACTTTAAAATTCAATTAGCACTACAAACTATATTAAAGATTAGACAAATCTGTCACAAACTCCGGTTATTTAATGAATGTATGTTAATCTAAACCCACAAGATTTAAGATAAACTATATAAATCGTAAAAAAATTATATTATTAGAAATATATTTTTTTAAGTTGTCTCTTGTCTACAATTCCATATAAATAATTAATTTAGAATCACTATTCTTTTGTGTTCCTAACTTTTATCGAACGTCATTTTTGTAGATTATACTGACAAACTATTTTTAGTCCTTCAAAGTACTTTTAAGTTCCGTTTTTGTGTTAGGCATCTTATCTGAGTGAGTAAAATATTTTCGGACTATTCAAAGATTTATAACATTTTGCAAACATTTTTTTTAGCTTATCAAAGACTCTTTTTGGATGTTGTTCTAAATACCAAGTTATGTTTTCTGTCCCATGCACTCCTAAAATATATATTCTTTAGATTTTGTAAATTTAAATGCTCACTTCTCTTCATAACAGCATTATTTGGTTATGTATTTAAACGGGATATATATATATATATATACATTATATATGTATATATATACACATTATATACATATATATATATAGTTGATTCGTGAAAACATATCATAGTTAAAGAAAAATCTTCATATAAGAAAATATAATGACACCTTTCTCTATAAGGTCAAAAAATATATACATAAATGTAGACTTTCTCAAGTCTCAGTAACATAAAAAAATAAAAGATCTCAAAAAAATATTTTTTAAATTTGAAGAAGATCCATAAATTCTAGTTTTTCAATAAAATTCACTACAAATGGCGTCTATCTCTGTGTCAGTGCCAGGGTCTCGTTCAATTTGTCCCTGACTGACCGAAACAATTCCTATTTATTTCTTAAAACACTGCAAAACTTTTTCAATATCACTTTAAAAAATGTTTATTGAAATAAAATAATACCTACATATAATAGTTATCAGTATAAGCAACTCGTTGATTAATTGCTATATTTGTTCTAAATAAATAAAAATATTTTTGCTTAATCAGTATTTACAAAGATATTCGTTCTCAACCCCAAGGGATGATAGTACATTCATATCTTTGAGTTGTCAATTTGATAGAGACGAAACTTCTTAGCATTTCATGGAGTCACCGTGCGTTTGCCGGGTCCATCGCGAAAAGTAGTCGTAGTAGTTAGCTAGAAAAATGGAAATAAATCTTAAAACTTTTAAAAATGCTTCTTAACGAGAATCTCAAGAAATTTTAAATTGCTATTAAACAGTTATGAGTAGATAAATATAACACTATGTATATGTTTTTTCTATAGAAAAATCATTATTTGGTTATCTCTCAACCACTGGAGTGAATTAAACATTTTTTATAAAATGGTTAGTTTACATCAAATTTGTAGCTTCACACTGCAATCACGAAATTATAAAGTAATTAGGGAAGATTTATTAATGGAAAACTGTACAATGTAGGTTCTCAGTAAAGTTATACAAAATGCCCCCTGAGTAATTGCCAATAGTAAATAATTGAAACGCCCATGAATAGTATGTAAAGTTTAGATAAAAAAAACAACAAACGATGGCCATTGGAGCTATGTATCAGTAGTACCAAAAGAAATTTACCCTGGTTATCCTTTATGTAAACGATTGTATATAGAGTATTGTATTCGTATTTAAAAAGGTTAACATATTTTTCTTAATGTAATAAAAATGTTAAAGTTATAACAGATTTAAAAGATGAGAGAAATTATATATAAAATTCTTATTATGGAATTTTTAATATAGTTGGACACATTTCATAAGTTCAGAATCGATCTTAAAAGTTTTACTTCGTTGTTGTGTCTCTAAATAACTTTAAGTTTTAATATTGTATGACTTACTATTTTAACATTGCAGTGCTCGACATACAATACAGAATGTACATTTCACAATGATTTACGTAAAAATAAACGTATTTGTCTTGAATTATTACATTTAACATCACAGTGAAATTGTTTATTTGTTCCTTACTCTATAACTTTCAAATCAACTTTCATTTGATTACAATCAAGGATAAAATGCCAAGGAACTAGTTGACACTAAGAAAAACATTATATATTTTACTCAAGTAATATTTATGTAATGAGTTAGTTATTTTATTTAATACATTATGGTAACGTTAAATTTATATTATAATACTCAATTATACTACAAATGCTCAAATCATGACTATGTTATGCTAAAATAATGTAAAGCATAATTCTTGTTCGCAGTATTTGTCAAAGCGCCGTATTAAGACCGAATTAAGTACGAGTATCTACTGTTAGTAATAATTATTTATTTATAATGATTTAAATTGTTATCTACTTCACAATTCTAAGCTTAACGTTACTTATATTCTAATATTTGTTGGGAATTCTTATGATAGTCGAATAGCGCCATCTGTATATTTGTTATAATAGTGTTAATAAATGTTAATTATATTTCTGTACAGTAATTTAAATGTCCTAATACTAATACGTTTATTATTAGAACCTTAGCATGTTTTACATAATGTTAAGTATTTTATTATATAATGGAAACTCTTATGAGCTGAACTAGTGCCTTCTGTATGCTATTATAACTTAACCTTGCTTAAATATGGTACCTTTGAATATTATGAATAGGATAGTTGTGGAGCAATACGCAGCTAAGTGGAAGTACTGCCTAAATTATTTAAAAAAATACTAACTTATACAATTACAGTCAAATACATTTATTGATTTCATTATTATTCCAACATTTTCACATTCACAGAATCTCTATTGATATAGTGATAGAAATTTGTTCAAGAAATTTGTCATTATCACTCCGAAGGTTTACAAGTGCCACACAAATAATGTCTTGAACTTTTCCTCTCATCATACAGTAAAGATATTTATGCTTTAGAACATATTTCTCTGTATATTGCGTGTTAAGGATGGATACGTTAAGACTATTAATTTTTTGTTTGCATAAAATGCTTTTTTTGTTTTGACTTGACTATTGCTATTAGCCCTGTTGGCTTTTACAGTGTCACTGGGAGGTAGGGTAACGTAAATGAACCATTTATTTTCAATATTAAAATGAGATTCGACTTACAAATGCTTCAAATATGCTAGAGGAATTTTGATTATAATTACTTTCATTTAAACATATAAGCAAAATTACTAAAATTTTCCAAGATATTATTAAAGATGCAATATTTTATAACTTTAATATCAATGTTAGCCTCCAAAAGTTTTAAAATATTCTATTTCATTTTTGTTTCTTGCCCACGGGCCTCGATATTATTTATTCAAAGTGGCAATGGCTATAGTAATTTGAATTGATTATCGCTCGACTATGTTTAACACTTTAATACGGAGTAATAAATATTTTAGTTTTATCTTAGGACTTACTCATGTACATATAAATTTGTGAATATTCATAATTAATACAAAATAATATCAATTAAATTAATCACATTTAAAACCAAGTGGAATTATAAAAACAAACGTGTGCTTATCAATGAATCCAAAGTCTTATATTGAAGATATAAGTACTTTGTCAGCTTTTATAGAGTAAGGACGGAAATTCGAATTTGAATCTACACATGCATGAAACGTTTGAAGTTTGAACGATGCTTACTGTTTGTACCAAATCAACAACAAAACTATTTAGATATATAAAGGGTCGCATTTCTCGATCTTCTGCTATTCGTCTACGAGTACATATATCCAATTTCGAAATAAAAATAGATTATGTGACAAATTTTCCTTCACGTCCGTTGGTTTCACGTAACTTGAGGTCTTTATTGGCAGAATTATTTTTACTTTGCTTGTGTTTAGTTTATACTGATATAAATACTTTTATTTTGAGTGGTTCAATTGAAATAACAATTCATTGTCCTTTTGAACTTGATAACACTGCAATGGGATGGATGCCTTATAGACTAAAGTATTCGTTTTATTTTGAAAGTGTAACAAGTTTAGAGTTTATTGCTGAGATTTGGAGAAAATTTATCACCATTACTAAACTAAAATTGGTTTCAAGATAATTCTGTTCCAGAATGCTTATGCTTTATGCTTTAATTAGCTAAATTTAAAAACCTCAAATGTGCACATTACACATCATTTAAATAATATGCGGCTCAGCGGTTTTTTGTTATAAAAATAACTATTGTGACTACAATCTATTGATATCGAAGAAGGGATAAAAAATAACTTCTTTAATGTTATCATAGTGGTTTTTCAATAAAATTAAATAAAAAACGACAGCAATTGCTACTAAATATTGTGATGATAGTTTTTTTTAATGGTGTTATTAAATATATTGTTATTTTCTTAAATAACAGTCAAACCCTCTATTAAAACATTACTTAAATCCTAGAATCTATTAATTATTATAGAAACTTAAATATTAATAGTACCATTTACAAAAATGTTATAACGATATGGATAATTAAAATCAGCTATTAATATAGTAATCATAATATTTATTTTTTATTTCACTCAAACAATTTTTTTTGTTTATTATAGAACCCATAAGTGAAAATGCGTTATTATATGTGACAGGGACTTCAGATAAACTGTTATTTAACAGAACTATTTACCTGTATTTTGTTGATTAATTATCATTTCTGTATCACAAATTGCACAAAAATGAATATGAAATTACTGTAACAAAGCTAACGCTAGTACACTATCTACACTCATAAATAAAATAAAAAGGTACGTTTGTAATTAAAACACTAAAAATATAAAGAAAACCCACACCAAACATGCTTTTCATTAAATTTCTTTTAGTCGGTGTGTTTGTTTCAATTAATCTTTAAAGTGTCTAGATTAATTTAAATTGGAATGTCATTCTTAGTTAAACAATGTCGTATAAAGAAATATAGGTTTATTTTCAACCAATTTTATAATAATATTTTCGACTATATTTTTTAAACTAGGTTATACATTTTCAAGTTAAGGCCTGATGTATATGAAAGGATCTTCGTGTAATAGAATGAAATCTAAGGAAATCTCAAAAGGGACTTTGTAATATGAGAGCACGATCTAACAGTAACTAGTCTCACTAAATATTTTCAAACGGAACTCTACTCATTTTTGACGAAAATATTTTGAAATAAATTAAAAACTTTGCCTTTAACACTTTCCCGCACCATTTTGAGACCGTACTTATATACCTAACTTACATTAATTTTTTTTTAAAACCAGAATATAAATTTTCTCTCCACAATGTCTAAAGTTGATGCATTAACAGTATATTTTGTGACTATTGAAATGGGCACCTTTAATGCAGAATGCGCGGTAGTTATATTTTACAGCAGTTATAAGTATGTTTTATTAATGGCCCTACAAGAATTTTAAACTTAACTGAGTAAAAAAATAACAGAAAATACATAAAAAATATTGTTGATAATATAGTGGTATCATAAGCTATATATATGTACTTATTTAACAAAAAAAATTATATAATAATCATCATAAGCATCAAAGCAAAAAAAATAATATTATTTCGGTTCAAATTACTAGTAGGTAACGTTAATTAAGATATAAGTTAAAAAGCATAGTCTTAATATGAGATCAAATCACCTTCAGGGTGTTTTCCAAGAGAAACGTTTAGATAAGGTATTAATTATTATTAAGAACATGATACTATTTATCCGATACTTAGAAAATATTATTAACTAAAATCATCTTGTATTTCTTAAACATTATTTTCATAAAATGCTGATGTATATTTTAAAAATATAATAAAGATAATATTTAAAAGTTTTAGTATTTTACTTTTGATAAGATCACAGAAATAAATTAACCACTTAAGATGATATTAGAAGGAATAAAATAGAAGGCCCTCATTAATTACTGACCTAAAATGGCTATAATACCTTTGAGTCACGTACTTTGGCTTCCTGAAGTGTATTCATAATTAAATATAGATGAATATTGAATGAAACAGCTTGTTCTAACAGAAAAAAAGCATGAGTGATCTGATAAAAGTCCCGCAAACTACATCTTTAAATTAATATTTTTCTATAAGAAACTCAATTTCGTAAACTGCTGTTGACTATCCAGATTTGACTTCCCCGGTGACTTAGAAGTATATGTACATATGTTAGGGAATGAATAAATAATATACAATCATATTTCAAAGTGTTTAGATGAATGATTCGATATTTATTCAATATTTCAGTTGGTTGTCGACAATCTATCTATTTCTCCTTAGAAATACTATATTACATATGTACAATACGTAAGGTGTATTGACATCAGAATTTAGTATCACTATAAATATAATTGGTTCACACAATTGCGTTACGATTCATCTATATATGAATAAGTTATAGTGCTTATGGGATTTTGTGACGCGTGTCTCCTTTGAACAAATTATTTAATGAGAGCTTACAAGTCCCTATTACATATTGAACTCAAGGAAAAGTCTATCATAGACAAGACTATTCATTTATTCGTAAAACCTATTTTATATATTTAGTTAAATTGAATGAAAATGTAATAAGTTAATGTAATATACAATATAAGAAACTAATAAACTCATTATAACCTCTTTGTATCATTGTTTAATACGGGTTTGTAATAAAATATAAAACTTATAACTGAAAGGGCTTTTAAATATTTTTTTCCATTCCACTCCCCTTAGATTATTATTCATACGTCAAACCACGCCAGTTAACTTTATGCTTGATTAATAGACTTCGTCTTTTTTAAAACAGAAAAAAAATCTATAATAGAGTATTAATCATTTAGAAAAATTTAAATTCCTGTTTTCTTTTAAGTAACCCAGTTGAACAGTCATATTTACATACATACATTATTATCAAACACTTGATAAAAAGGATATAACAGATATTTTTATTAAATATTGGTTATATATGTACATTAAGTTTTTACCTGTATGAAGGTCCTAGAAATATTTTAACTGCCAAGCGATGACTTATATTTTTTTATCGAATTTAAATAAGTAAGGCAATATAATATAAATTTTTTTTACCTGAGGTAATAAAGAATGGTAAGAATAATAGTAATTGATAACACTATACGACATTTTTATTCAAAAGAAATATGTTTATTTTTAAACGATATCTATGTTCTCGTTATATAGAAAGAAATAAATTACTTGAATTGAAATATCACACTAAAATGTACAATTTCAGACACATCCAATATGATGAGTATGTAATGCTTATGGTTTGATACATCAGCTTCATATCACAGCTCTTGAACAATATTTATTCTCTCAGGCTACATTGTTTCAATTGATGGTATCGTCACGAAAGTTTTTATATAAATAAAAATAATGACTCTTCTATTTTTAAAGTTTATGTTTTTTTTTACTTAAAATAAATTCGTAGGAGTGAATTGCATTTATCATGACCATGATTAACAAAATCAATCTAGCCAAGCTTCATCAAATGCCTAAAGTAGCTCATCTTTCGTATTTTATACACTTCAGAGAGTATGTGTAAATATCGCACGATTTAATTTTTATATCCCCTTTTTACAATCGACAGATACGCAGTAGGCCTCTATTCTTTAGCACTAGATCTTTGTTGGATCTGAACGAAGCGATACGCTTCCTTTTTTTCATGCACACAGCAAACGATTGGCACTATTGTCTGCATCGGTGTTATTTTTCACTCCCAATTTAAATGTCTTCAAAGCAAAAGTAAATAGAACCAAAATATTGCGTTCATTAACTAGGAGTCGGTTCAATAACTGTTTGGTATTACAAAATCATTATAAAAAACAAACTTTTTAAAAACAGACTTGTCTTATTTATATAACTGGAGACACTAAACCAAGCTTAATTTGACTTATTTAAATACTCTGTGACAAGGGTTACATGTCTAATAACACCGTTTGTAACTGTTGTTTGTTTTTAAATTTGACCTAAAAACCCTTCGTTAGAAATTGAAAACTATATAAGTAGGAAAATTAAATTTTTTGTGACGTAATAGGATTGATATGCGTTATTATTTCATTAAGAAATTTTAGAATATTTATTCAAGAAGGAACTTTTTTAAAAACTTTCAAAGTTTTTCAAGACATAAAATATTGATAATAATGGTATTAATAAACGTATGAAATGAAAAGCTTATCAGGATTATATGACGACGTGCCTATGGAATAATTAATTATTTAAAGTTATATGTCACTTTTCATTATATAAAATTGTTTCAATTAAACTTACGACTAAGTGGACAATTTTCTTATAATTAAAATTCATATAATTTACATATCATTTCTTTAAGAGGTTTTTATATAATTAAATCAAGAATTAACTAAAATGAAGTTGAAAAGTAGTAAATTAAACATACATAGGTACTATGTATATACAAATGTAATATTTTGTTTATCTTTATTTTGTAACAATCGTTATGGCCAGAATATGTATTTGCATATATATGTACATATGTTTAAGTAGTTGGACGTTATTAATTGTAGACACTCAGGTGTTGCAGATAAAGAAAATGTCCGTTTTGTATAAAGCACACATAAATATTGTAAAATTTAGTCTGCTCGTTGATAAGATCTACGAAGCTTTGATGCATATATGTACATTAACTTTGATGAAATAAAAGGCTTGAGAATTATTTTAGTGTCTAATGTTAACTACGAGTCTAAATCGCTAAGCCTGCCTGTATATACTCCGGGTTAAATAGAGTGCATAGCATATATAAAATATTATACTAACATTTTCTGCATTGTTTTTGTGTTTTTCTTATGATACATTTCATAAAAGTCATAGATGTATATGTTATATATCTATGACTTTTAAATTATTTAAATCTAGATTTTCCAAAACGAATTCTGCTGATGCTTTCTATAAGCATAATAAGGATTTTTGTTGAAAAAAATATATTATAAAATGCTTGTCGATGAAATCGTATGAAAAAAGCTAGAAACGTCAAAATAATTAGATATTAGTCAGGTTTGAAGACATTAAAGTAAGCAGTGAAAGTATTTTATATTTCCTGAGTATATACATACATCCTGATTCGTTGTAGAATTGTAAGTAATTAAAAAAAATAATTAAACAATTACAAAAATTTCAAAGAAAATAAGATTATTTTATGAAATATTATACTAAACAGTTGAAGTCTGCCAGACAATATTCGATGCAGATAATCTTATAACCCAGTGCTTACGAGGATAGTGAGACCGTGGTTGGTTTAATTTTCTTAAGTGTTTTTGTAGAAGTTATAGTCATAGAGAGGATTGACGAAACCTTGATTTATATAACTAAATTTAAAATCATGTCACAAGCCCCCCAAAGCCTCAAAAGTTACGATAGCAACGTCATTATAGTTTCTTTATGCAATTTGAATTTTTTGTTAAATTTAAACTACTACTGTTAATTTTGGCTAAATAATACAATTTATAATTTTTAACATGAAAATGTAACTAGTGTATATAACATATACATATGTATATGTTTAAAAAGTAGGTATATAAGCAATTAAAAGGATCAAGAAATTAATGTATAAATATTTACATATCATGAAGTATGGACAAGAATGAAGTAACATGGCTAAAAAAAAAGATTAACAATAGACAAGCAAAACCGAAGAATAGAAAAATCTAATACAAAATATATCAAAGAGAAAGAAAAATCAGCAAAGAGAAGCCACATTCTCATCCTCAGCATTCAACCCCATTGCGGTTGAATCTTTTAAATTGTAATTCTTTTAATATTGTCCGATGAATAAACCCGTATAAAATATAAAGCACTTTTATGTACAACCACAACTTTTAGACTACTTAACAACAATTAATCAAGTCTAGTGAATTCATAATTTTTAGATAATTATATTTTTAAATCCTTCAATCTAGCATATGCAATCTAGTACATGCAATCAACACCGAAAAGAATATTAAAAATATAATGTGTAAATTATAAATGTTTTTCTCCTTTTCTTGTACGAAATTTTGGTTCAAAAAACGTTTTAAATTACATATTTGACAACAGCGCCGTATTGTCCAAAATAGTTAAAAAATATATTTCGTTATGGAGGTATATGTACCTGTATATTCAAAATAACCGTGGCGTTAAATTATTTTTAAAGTTTAATCAATTATATATGAGAAAAACTTGCAGCTAGAGAAATAATGCTAATAATATGTAAGTGTCAGAAACATTTGAAATCGTTGCATTTACATTAATCGAAAAAATAAACTTGGCTTTCGTTATGTTAATGGTACTGTGTTAGCTGTTTCTTTTTTATCTAATTAGAACTTAATATTTTTATAGACAAGACCCGTACCCTTATCACTTGATATTCTGATTACAATTTATGTTAATTTTAACTTTAGCTTACTGAAGGAATGTTTAAACAATCCTCTTAAATGTTACCCTACTTCATCAGAATCTTTAATATAACTCTGAATGTCAATCATGCTCAAAAAATAAATTTTAATCTAACCAGAATCTTAAGTTTCTTTAGTTTTAAGAACAAATAAAATTATCATTACATTAATAAGCATTCCTTCTTTTATGTTTTAATATGTGAAATTTATTAATGATAGGGATTAAACATTTTCTGTAATCTCTCGGTGTATTCTATATTACGATACGATACGATTCTATATAACGATTCGATCTGTTATAGGTACATTAACAAACCATGAAACAAACTCATTTTATTATAAATTACTCGTAAAGGTTGTTTAATTTTAATTATAATAATAATTTGTGTAAGAAGACTCCTCGAAATGCATGTCACAGAAAAAAAAACGCAGATAATAAAAAAATATATTTAAAAAAGCTAAACAAAAATTGATGTTATAATTAAACAATCTTGTTTTCTTTTTAAGTGATTTCTGAAAACATAAAGTATAAAAATCTTGAAAGAGTGATAAAACCGTTGATTTCTTTCATTTTTGTCTCAAAAAACGGAAGCTAATTAAAATGAGCTTTAATGCTGAAAGCTAAAGTTTTCAAATCTCACATAAAATTCTTGGAAAATGTAGTCAACTAAACGTACAACATAACAAGCAACAATAAATAAATGATTGGCATACTAAAATATTACTTCAATTAATATGAAACAATCACATTAGTAATCATTTTAAATAAAATTTACATTCCTCGTAATCGAAATATCAGATTTTCACGCGATCGTCTGTTTGTTAAATTGATTATTGGATACCCTTAACAAATGGTTAATTTTAAATAAAATATTTGAATTAATTAAGAGTTGAATTACTTTAATGTTTTTATTTAAATATTATCAAACCAAAGAAAGCAATAATAAAAAAGTTGGCTGTTTTTTCTCAATTTTATTCTTCTATTTTAAAACATAGTTGCAAATTAAGTGTTAAACATAGTTGGGAATGAAATATTGAGATAAAAAACTGTGAGTACATATAAATATTTGGTTCTTGAGCAGGTGCTAAATGCATGACATCCAAAAATTATGATATAACTAGCTTGTCACTACATTGCCCCGTATTTATGTACAGAATTTATAGGTTATATATTTTTTATGTATTAAAAGAAGATAAATATTTTTTTTATAGTTATGTAAGACAAAAACAATTTTACGTGGTTTTCTTTCTGTTTGTGTTAAAGCAAACCATATATCACATGACACTGGAGAAATATTAGAAATGAGGCGTTTCGCAGTGACATATAATGTTGATATCGTTTTCGACTGAATTTATAAAATTTAGTTTATGTATTCGACAGAAACACAAAGATACTGGAACTTTATAATGACTGATAACAATTTATGACGCAGAAAATAAAAATAAAAAATTAAGTCTTCTTTTTTATTACTCGAAGCTCGGATTCTTAAATTATAACCTTAGTGAAAATTACTTTCAGCACCATTAAATAGATAAAGTAAAACCTATCATAAGACGACAACTTTTTAAATCTTTGAAAATAGCAGAGAATGATTATAGATGTTAGTTATATGTATAACTAGTAAACCCGGCGAACTCCGTTTCGCCACCAGAAGTTTTTTATAAACATTTCGTTTGGTGATTAAAAGATGAAGAATTTTTTGTTTTATATTTGAAAAGGAAATTTTTTATTTCATTTCACAACAGTAATGAATTCATTTCGATTACAAAAATAAAGTGTTATTTAGTTGAACTTCTCTAAGTAAATGAAAGTGAATCCAAAGTATATACCGAATCGAAGCGTTATACGTGTCCGCAAATCATCCGTTTCATTGAAGTGCTCCTTTGTAAACCACATTTTTTGTTTTTTGGTCTAACTTTAACACAAATAAAGCGTATGGTTTCCAAACTCGTGAACATGCAAAATATAACTGCCCATGAGGAAAACAATGATTTTCTAAATTTATCCCGCAAATACTAAATGGTTTTAAGAGTTCAAACTACAAACACAATACCGGTTTGTCATATGAAATTAACTGAGAAGAAAACAATGAGTAGCTGTCAAACAATGTATCATGCGACGGCACCATCTACTTAAAATATTGATTTGTAGTACATGTTATGTATGATGGCGCTGTATGTAACAATAGATTTTCCCCCTTTTCTTGGTTCTTTCGTTCTGAAGTTATAGCGTCAGGATAGAAAACCGGACTTATTTTTATATAGAAGATTTGTTACAAATATCAAATTGTCATCCATACGTCATTACATATCTGTCATTATACGTCAATTGCATAGCTGTCAATTGTGTTTCGTTATTCCACGTTTTATAGTGACTGACGTTTCATATCAAGTCCCACGGGAATGCTGTCGAACGGGATAAAAAGTATCTTATTGCAATTTACTGGTTCTAAACTACGTCCCTGCCAATTTTCAGCTAAATCGGTGCAGCTGTTCTTGGGTTATAAGTGGAGTAACTAACACGACTT